>LR738711.1:366171859-366217151 GCA_902687465.1 Secale cereale
GAGAGAGAGAGAGAGAGAGAGAGAGAGAGAGAGAGTCCAAATGAATTAAGAGAAGAGGCCATGCGAAGAATTAAATGGTGGGACATCTTGTAAGGCTTTATGGAATATTTCCAACCCAACAAAAGTGGTTCCAACAAATTAGGGGAAGTTAAATCCAGACTTATTTAACTTGTGCCAAAAAAGATAGAATGGAGTCTAGGCTTTAGGGGAGTTCAAAAATGTTAAGAATTAAGGCGGAGCTCGGAAAAGTGATGAAAGAATTGTTGGCAAAGTTTGAGGCAAGGACTTGAGATAAAAAATGCATAGAACTTAAATTGTAATTGTGTTATGGTTATTCCAAACTAACGGAATATTTTTATTATAGCTCTCTAATAATATTGGGAGGATATGTTATAAAGAGAAACCACCTTGTGCATCTCCCTCGATTTAAATGGATCGAAGATCCATGCAATTTATTTGGTTGAGTTTTTAAAAAGGGTTTCATGATGACATGATGCAATGATGAATGCAATGATAAAAAGCAACAAGCAAAGTAATCAAACGATAACAACGAAATAACTGGAAGGCTTCTGGAGCGTCGGTCTTGGGGCGTCACAAAGATATCCTAGAAGATACGCATTTCCATTCCTAATCCGTTCAAGCTATTTCGAGGT
Organism: Secale cereale; assembly: GCA_902687465.1. NCBI lineage: Eukaryota > Viridiplantae > Streptophyta > Magnoliopsida > Poales > Poaceae > Secale > Secale cereale. The sequence continues at coordinate 366,172,513 of LR738711.1, forward strand.
TGTTATCTCATTCAAGCCATTTAATTCAACTAGTGCAACCTCTCTTTATAAATCGTTCAACGGTGTTTCTTTTGTGTAGGCCCTAACCCACAGGTTTTTTCCTAGGATCTTACCTGAATCTTCTATTTTTCCAGAGCTATTCTAAAATTCTTTTTAAAGTTTGACATAAGAATAATTTTTCATCGGTCAGATGTAGTATCCTAGACTACTTTCAAATTAATTTTCATCTGTGGCTCAAGCTTTTCTCGTTTCATTCGTCCGGAGTGTCTCAGCAAACCTTGGTGGAGCTTCTCATCGTCATTCTCAGCTTGAGGACCAAATAAGAGTTCCTCTTGAATCCATACCCATTCTTCCAAACATTCATGGTTCTAGCTTCATACCATCCTCATAATTCTTTCAATTGTGAGAATTATTTTCATGACCGTCCCAAATCCATTTCAGAAGTTGTTTTCCATTTTGATTCTCCAGAGGCCGTCATTCAAGAAGAGTTCTCCGTCCTTAGCTTCATGCTCTCGTTCTCCAAATTCTTACCGGTGCATCATTCAAGTATCCTCTAGTCAGCTCGTGATCTCTTCGTTCTTATATAACTAAATTGCTTCAAGTATCTCCGTTTGTTTTCTAATCCTCCCGGAGCATGGCATGGCAAAACGATATATTTAAACTCATCTTTTGAGGTGGTGTTATGTCATTCTTGACAATTTCTTTCATGTTTGATGATTCACAAGTTATCAAAAATGAGATATTTAAACTCATCATCCTTCTTTCTTGAGGAGATCCTATCAAGCCCTCAATTTATTTGTTGGAGTAATCTTGGGTCGCATCTCTCCTAAAAGCTTTCCCGAAGGATTGTTGCTAATTATTGTGCTTATAAATGACCCAAGTTCTTCATTTATCCTCCTGGTGAAATAAGTGTTTCGTCTCCTTATTGATCTCAATCCAATCAATCGTTTTCAGTTAGTGGCTGGTTGCCACCTCATAATTCTGAGATGTTTTCCGTAAGCCCACAACAACCTTAACCTTTTATTTTTAAATTTTTAACAACTCCATTCAGTCCTTCTTTCTAAGGATGCTTTCAAATTCATTGGTGGTAGAAGTTATCATTTTCTTCTACTTTCTTTTCTTCCTAACGATCTAGCTTCTATTATATTGTTCCAGAAGCATTGTAGTGTTGCTCTCTTTGACACATCATCCCATTTTGTCAATATCATGTTCTTTTCTTTGCTTATCCATTCAACCGGAGTGTTGTGTCCTCTTTTCAAATTATTTCCATCTTATCAAGTTTTGCCTCCCTTATGCCATTCTTTCAGTAGTTCTTGAGGCAGTGTGTTGTTGATTTCATCAAGTATCATCCCATCTTCTCAAGTTCATGTTAATTCCTCCCATTTACATTCGGAGTGTTGTCTGAATTATTTCATTCTTATTCCTTCTCTATCTTGTTTTAACCGGAGTGGTTTCAATGTCCATCTTGTTATCTAAGCTCTTCATTCTCGTCGTATTCCTTGTTCCTCTTGTCCAAGAGAGTGTTTTCAATTTCGTTCATCTTTGTCGTGTCACTCTTCAAGTTTCCAACCTCTCAAGGTTTGTTGGTTTCACTAGTTTTTCAAGAAGCAACTTTGTTTTATCTCTTCCTTTTCCGCTTCTCTCCGGTGCCATCCCTATGTTCTCGGGTCGAGATCCTTTGTTAGGGCCAGTTCTTTTGCTAGCTTCTAGAATAAGCTGAAATAAGCTACCCCCTACCCAGCTTATTCTAGAAGCCCAAACCAAATTATTTTTTTAGAAGCCTAGTAGTTAAGACTTCATTAGTAGGCTTCTAAAAGAAAAAAAATTGATTGAGCTTCTAGAATAAGCTGGGATGGGGGCAGCTTATTCTGGAAGCCCAAAAAAGCTAGCAAAAGAACTGGGCCTTAGTGTGGGAGAGTTGTGACACCCCAAGACCGACGCTCCAGAAGCCTTCTCGTTATTTCATTGTTGTTGTTGTGTGATTACTTTGTTTGTTGCTTTTCATCATTATATTCATCATTGCATCATGTCATCATGAAACCCTTTTTAAAAACTTAACTAAATAAATTGCATGGATCTTCGATCCATTTAAATCGAGGGAGATGCACATGGTGGTTTATCTTTATAACATATCCTCCCAATATTATTAGGGAGCTATAATAAAAATATTTTGTTAGTTTGGAATAGACCATAACACACTTACAGTTTAAGTTCCATGCATTTTCTATCTCAACTCCTTGCCTCAAACTTTGCCAAGAATTCTTCCATCACTTTTCCGAGCTCCACCTTAATTCTTAACATTTTTGGACACCCCTAAAGCCTAGACTCCATTCTAACTCCTTTGGCACAAGTTAAATAATTTTGGATTTAACTTCCCCTAATTTGTTGGAACCACTTTTGTTGGGTTGGAAATATTCCATAAAGCCTTACAAGATGTCCCACCATTTAATTCTTCGCATGGCCTCTTCTCTTAATTCATTTAGACTCTCTCTCTCTCTCTCTCTCTCTCTCTCTCTCTCTATCTCTCTCTCTCTCTCTCTCTCTCTCTCTCTCTCTCTCTCTCTTTCTGTTAAGAGAATTTGAGGAGGAAAAGAGAAGCCCAGCCCAACCTGCTACATCCCAGGCCTAGCCGCACCTAAACCCTAGCCCCGACCCTCTCCCTCTAGCTCCCCTTGCTATTTCTCGAGCTTGCGTTGTATTCCCTTGAAGAGGAAAGGGTGATGCAGCATAGTAGCGTAAGTATTTCCCTCAGTTTTTGAGAACCAAGGTATCAATCCAGTAGGAGACCACGCGCGAGTCCCTCGCACTTGCACAAACAAATAAGAATTTCGCAGCCAACGCGATAAGGGGTTGTCAATCCCTTTACGGTCACTGACGAAAGTGAGATCTGAGAGAGATGATAGTTTGATATTTTTGGTATTTTTGGATATAAGAACAGAAAGTAAAAGCGGAAAAGTAAAGTAGATTGTAGATTGATATGTTGAGAATAGACCCGGGGGCCATAGTTTTTTTTAGTGGCTTCTCTCATGATAGAGGTATTCTACGCGGGTAAACAAATTACTGTCGAGCAATTAATAGAAAATCGAATAATTATGAGACTATCTAGGCATGATCATTATATATAGGCATCACGTCCGAGACAAGTTGACCGAAACGATTCCGCATCTACTACTATTACTCCACACATCGACCGCTATCCAGCATGCATCTAGAGTATTAAGTCCATAAGAACAGAGTAATGCCTTAAGTAAGATGACATGATGTAGAGGCATAAACTCAAACATAGTGATATAAACCCGATCTTTTTATCCTCGATGGGAACAATACAATACGTGCCTTGCTGCCCCTATTGTCATGTGGAAAGGACACCGCAAGATTGAACCCAAAGAAAAGCACTTCTCCCATTGCAAGAACTATAGATCTAGTAGGCCAAATCAAACCAATAATTCGAAGAGACTTGCAAGGATATTTAATCATACATAAAGAGTTCAGAAAAGAACCAAATATTTCTCATAGATAATCTTGATCATAAACCCACAATTCATCGGATCTCGACAAACACACCGCAAAAAGAGATTACATCGAATAGATCTCCTCGAAGACCGAGGAGAACTTGGTATTAAGATCCAAAGAGAGAGAAGAAGCCATCTAGATACTAGCTATGGACCCAAAGGTCTGTGGTAAAATACTCACAACTCATGGTGAGGCGATGATGATGATGTAGAATCACTCCATGGAAGATCCCCCCTCCGGTGGAGCTCCGGAACAGGCCCCAAGATGGGATCTCACGGGAACAGAAGGTTGCGGCGGTGGAACTAGGGTTTTCTCTGTTGTTCTGATGGTTTTGGGGTATGTAGACATATATAGGAAGAAGGAGGGCAACGGGGGCCAAACGGGGTGCCCACGAGGCAGGGGGGCGCGCCCCCCAACATCGTGGACGCCACATCAGCCCTACTCTGTGGTTCTCAAGTCTCCCGTGCGTATTTTGCTCCAAAAATATCTCTCCCGAAGGTTTCATTCCATTTGGACTCCGTTTGATTTTTCTTTTCTGCAAAACCCTGAAATTGGCAAAAAAACAGCAATCTGGACTAGGCATTTGGGTTAATAGGTTAGTCCCAAAAATAATATAAAAGTGTATAACAAAGCCCATTAAACATCCAAAACATCATAAATAATAGCATGGAACAATCAAAAATTATAGATACGTTGGAGACGTATCAAGCATCCCCAAGCTTAATTCCTGCTCGTCCTCGAGTAGGTAAATGATAAAAATAGAATTTTTGATGTGGAATGCTAACCAACACAATTTTCAATGTAGTTCTCTTAATTGTGCCATGAATATTCAGATCTGAAAGATTCAAGACAAAAGTCTATATTAACATAAGAAATAATAATACTTTAAGCATACTAACAAAGCAATCATGTCTTCTCAAAATAATATGGCTAAAGAAAGTTATCCCTACAAAATCATATAGTTTGGCTATGATCCCTCTTCATCACACAAAATATTCATATCATGCACAACCCCGGTTTCAGCAAAGCACTTGTTTTCATACTCTATTATTTCAAACCTTTCAACTTTCACGCAATACATGAGCGTGAGCCATGGACATAGCACTATGGGTGGAATAGAATGGTGGTTGTGGAGAAGACAAAAAGGAGGGAGATAGTCTCACATCGACTAGGCATATCAACGGGCTATGGAGATGCCCAATAATAGATATCAATGTGAGTGAGTAGGGATTGCCATGCAACAGATGCACTAGAGCTAAAATGTATGAAAGCTCAACAAAAGAAACTAAGTGGGTGTGCATCCAACTTGCTTGCTCACGAAGACCTTGGGCATTTGAGGAAGCCCATCGTTGGAATATACAAGCCAAGTTCTATAATGAAAATTCTCACTAGTATATGAAAGTGACTAAACATGAGACTCTCTATCATGAAGAACATGGTGCTACTTTGAAGCACAAGTGTGGAAAAGGATAGTAGCAATTGTCCCTTTTTTTATTTTCTTTTTTTTCTTTTTTTGGGCCTATTTTTTCTTTGGCCTTTCCTTCTTTTTTTCGGAGGAGCTTTCTTTATTTATCCTTTCCTCACATGGGACAATGCTCTAATAATGATGATCATCACACTTATATTGATTGGCAACTTGATATTACAACTCGATACTAGAACAAAGTATGACTTTATATGAATGCCCCCGGCGGTGTACCGGGATATGCAATGAATCAAGAGCGACATGTATGAAAAATTATGCATGGTGGCTTTGCCACAAATACGATTTCAACTACATGATCATGCATGGCAATATGACAATATGAAGCATGTCATATGAACGGAATGGTGGAAAGTTGCATGGCAATATATCTCGGAATGGCTATGGAAATGCCATGATTGGTAGGTATGGTGGCTGTTTTGAGGAAGATATATGGTGGCTGTTTTGAGGAAGGATATATAGTAGGTGTATGGTACCGGCGAGAGTTGTGCGGTACAAGAGAGACTAGCAATGATGTAAGGGTAAGAGTGCGTATAATCCATGGACTCAACATTAGTCATAAGAACTCATATACTTATTGCAAAATTTTACGAGTCATCAAAACAAAGCAATCAACGCATGCTCCTAGGGGGGAGGTTGGTAGGAGTTAACCATCGCGCGCCCCCGACCTCCACACAAAGGATGACACTCTACAAATACCTCATTCTCTAACTTCGTCACATAGCGGTTCACCATACGTGCATGCTACGGGAATCACTAACCTTAACACAAGTATTTCTGAATTTCATAATAACTCTACTAGCATGACTCTAAAATCACTATCCTCATATCTCAAAAAAATTATCAAGCATCCAACTTCTCATCTTATTCAATGCACTTAGTATGAAAGTTTTTACTACATTCATCTTGGATGCCTATCATGTGAAGGCTAGTTTTACAGCCAAAGCACATTACCATGCTGTTTTAATAGACTCTCAAAAGGATATAAGTGAGGCATGATAGATCAACAATTTCTACAAAATATAATCACCACCATGCTCTAAAAGATATAAGTGAAGCAATAGAGCAAAAACTATTCAACTCAAAAGATATAACTGAAGCACATAGAGTGTTCTAGCAATTCCTAGGCCATATTTATCTCTCTCAAATAGGTGTGTCCAGCAAGGATGATTGTGGTAAACTAACAAGCAAAGACTAAAATGATACACAACGCTCCAAGTAAAACACATATCATGTGGTGAATAAAAATATAGTTCCGAGTATAGTAACCGATAGATGAAAACAAAAGAGGGGATGCCTTCCCGGGGCATCCCCAAGCTTAGGCTTTTGGTTGTCCTTGAATTTTACCTTGGGGTGCCTTGGGCATCCCCAAGCTTAGGCTCTTGCCACTCTTTTTTCCATAGTCCATCAAAGCAATACTCAAAACTTGAAAACTTCACAACACAAAACTTAGACAAAAATCTCGTGAGCTCCGTTAGTATAAGAAAAAACAAACCACTACTCAAAGGTACTGCAATGAACTCATTATTCGTTTATATTGAAGTTAAACCTACTGTATTCCAACTTCTCTATGATTCATATCCTCCAATACTACTCATAGATTCATCAAAATAAGCAAACAACACACGAAAAACAGAATCTGTCAAAAACAGAACAGTCTATAGTAATCTGTAACTTTCGCATACTTCTGTAACTCCAAAAAATTGAATTAAATTGGTAAATGTGAGGAATTTATCTATTAATCATCTGCATAAATAATCAACTAAATAGCACGCTCCAGTAAAATCTGGTGACCATTCTAGCGAGCGCTAACGATTATGTTTTTCACAGCTAGATCATGTAAACTTCACACAAGTCTTCCCAAAGGTTCTACTTGGCACAAACACTAATTAAAACACAAAACCACATCTAAGCAGAAGCTAGATGAAATATTTATTCCTAAACAGAAGCAAAAACAAAAAAAATTAAAATTGGGTTGCCTCCCAACAAGCGCTATCATTTTACGCCCCTAGCTAGGCACGATACATGGATAGATCTAGGTAGTGCCATCCTTGGAAGGCAATCCATAAGTGGCTCTCATAATAGATTCATAAGGTAATTTGATTTTCTTTCTAGGAAAGTGTTCCATGCCTTTCCTTAACGGAAATTGGAATCTAATATTTCCTTCCTTCATATCAATAATTGCACTAATCGTTCTAAGGAAAGGTCTACCAAGAATAATAGGACATGAAGGATTGCAATCTATAACAAGAAAAATGAAATCTACGGGCACATAATTCCTATTGGAAACAATAAGAACATCATTAATCCTTCCCATAGGTTTCTTAATAGTGGAATCCGCAAGATGCAAATTTATAGACAATCATCAAGCTCATGGAAACCTAGCAAATCACACAAAGTTTATGGGATAGTGGAGACACTTGCACCCAAATCACACAAAGCAAAGCACTCATGATCTTTTATTTTAATTTAGTTAGTAGGTTCCCACTCATCATAAAGCTTTCTGGGGATAGAAACTTCCAATTCCAGTTTTTCTTCATAAGATTGCATCAAAGCATCAACTATGTGTTTGGTAAAAGCTTTATTTTGACTATAAGCATGTGGAGAATTTGGTACGGATTGCAACATGGTGTAGGATCGAAGAAGTAGGTCTAGAGGGGGGGTGATTAGACTACTTGACAATATAAAAAAATCTGCCTTTTGGTTGTGCACAGTTTTAGGCAGTTTTGCAATTAAGATCAAGTCAAGTAACATACTACACATGCAATTCTAGAGTATGGGCAGCGGAAAGTAAATTGCATATATAGTAAATGGAAGTGGAGAAGATCAAACGCAGTTTGGTGACACGGAGATTTTTGTCGTGGTTCCGATAGGTGGTGCTATCGTACATCCACGTTGATGGAGACTTCAACCCACGGAGGGTAACGGCTGCGCGAGTCCACGGAGGGCTCCACCCACGAAGGGTCCACGAAGAAGCAACCTTGTCTATTCCATCACGGCTTACGCCCACGGAGGACTAGCCTTACTCGGGGTAGATCTTCACGAAGTAGGCGATCTCCTTGCCCTTACAAACTTCTTGGTTCAACTCCACATCTCGAAGACTGAGGCTCCCAAGCGACACCTAACCAATCTAGGAGGCACCACCCCCCAAAAGGTAATAGACGGTGTTGATGGTGATGAACTCCTTGCTCTTGTGCTTCAGATGATAAACTCCCCAACACTCAACTCTCCTCACTGATATGGCTGTGGTGGAAGAAAGATTTGAGTGGAAAGCAACTTGGGAAGGCTAGAGATCAAGTTTCATATGGTAGGAATGGAATGGCTTGATCTCAACACAAGGGTAGGTGGTTCACTTCTCAGAAAGTGTATGGTAGAAGTGGTGGTACTTTCTGATGGCTCTCCTAACGAATGAGGAGGGGGTGGAGGGGTATATATAGCCTCCACACAAAATCCAACCGTTACACACACATTTGACCAATCTCGGTCAGACCGAAGTGAAAACTCGGTTAGACCGAAAGTTCAAATATAGTGAACGTTGGGATTTTCGGTGGGACCGAAAATACCATCTCGGTGAAACCGAAAGTGTATCTGATATGAACGTTGGAGATTTCGGTGAGACCGAGAAAGAAAACTCGGTTGGACCGATTTGAGAAAGAGTAGGAACATGCCAGAATCGGTTTGACCGAAAATGAATTATCGGTGCGACCGATTTGAGTCAAGGCAGAACCTTGCCCACTTCGGTGAGACCGATAATGCAAACTCGGAAATTCCGATATGATGTGAAATGGTTACAGAAGGTTGGCAGTTCAGTTTCGGTGAGACCGATCTCAAACTCGGTAAGACCGATTTTTCTAGGGTTTGGAAAATGGCAGAAGTGGTTCATCTCGGTGGGACTGATTTGAAAGAATCGGTGTGACCGAGATGTTAGGGTTTGTAGAAATAACTTCATCTCGGTGGGACTGAGTTGGTTTGACCGAGATTACTTATGGGTGTGTGTTAAGTAGTGAATAGTGCTGATAGTTGAGGGAGTTAGATCACCAAGCACTTGAGCAACAAGAACATTAACACAACCTCATCCCCTTTTAATAGTATTGGCTTTTCCTATGGACTCAATGTGATCTTTGATCACTAAACCAAAAAATGGAGTCTTGAGCTTTTGCCAATGCTTGCCTTAGCACTTTGAGGGGTCCACTTCTTCAATCATCTTGCCATACCAATGTGATTGGGTTTCCTGAAACATACTTGATAAAAGTATTAGTCCAACCACAAAGTATGTTGTCATTAATTACCAAAACCACCCGGAGAGCAAATGTGCTTTCAATCTCCCCCTTTTTGGTAATTGATGGCAACACACTGAAATTATATTGAACGAGACATCAAAGCTTATTGAAAGAAAGACAGGATTATCATGAAAGCTTTGACAAGCATGTAGTACACAGGCTCCCCCTACAAGTGTGCAAGATTTTCATAGATTATGGTTTTGGACTACCACAAGCACACAAGAGAGATAAGCAAGATGTGCTACATGCAGCTTGGCTATATGCATCAGAGCAGAAGAAAAGGAAGTGAGTGATAATGCATATGTGCATGGTGATTTCTTGCAAACAAGTATTTACAAGCAAGTCGCCATCATGCACACTCTGCAAGATGCATATACTTACCTTGAGGTTCCTTGGCATTTGTACCTGAAGGGATAAACTTGAGAAAACAAGGTTAGATAACACAAGAGTATTCCTTCAACCAACTGCAAGAACATCAAGAGTACCAAGCCAGGGAGGACATGTATAAAGAGTGTCTCATATTGAGCACAGGCTTGAATCAGCAAACATGTCTCCGAAGCTAAAAGATTTTCAATGAACTCAGAGAGATTTTGCTTTTCATAGGATATCAATTGTGAAGATTCCTCTAAGTCTTCTCCCCTTAAGCTAAAAGATTTCATGAGATACCAATTGTGAATAACGAGGGGTGTGATGGAAAAAGCAAAATCAAAAGAAAGATGCCAATTGTAATGTCCAATGTAAAACACGACAAAGCTTTGATGTGATTCTCTCCCCCTTAAGATAAGATTGCTTTTCTTCTTCCCTTAAGTCTTATCTTCTCCCCTACTCCCCCTACTCCCCCTAAGTTCTCTCCCCCTTTGACATCAAGTGCCGAAAAGGACAGCAAACTAGGTAGGACAGGAAAGATGGAAAGAAAGAAATAAAGAAAGAAGTGGGATCCTTAAGAATCACAACAGGGCAAATAAGAACATTCAGAGAAACAATTTGAGTTCAAATTTGAGTCCTCTCCCTCTTTAAAATTTAAAATTTGAGTCTGAATTTGAGTCCTCTCCCTCTTTAAAAAGACAGAAAGAATTCAGCTCACTTTGTGAGGAGTATTTCAAAAGATTTGCAATGAATTTGTAAATGATTTTCAGGGAATTGATCAGAGCAAAAAAAAGATTTCCAGAAGGATATTCACAAAGAAACATAAGAAAAGAGATAAAAAGATTCCTAGATGAAGTTTTTTTTTATTATTAAGGAAAACTCAATAAGAGAATATAAGAGAAAACAGAAAAACTCCAAAAGCATATGTACTTCATCTAGATAAAGGTCGGCGACAAAGTCACCTATGTTTGAGTATATTGACTTAGGAGTCAAATGAAAACATTTGATCATAGGTCATACTCATCGTTTAAGCTCAAAATGGGGTTGCCATTTTTCGATTAAGCATTTGATGTGATCACATCTTATGAAGCTGCTTGTACTCATGACTTTGAGCAAAGCTCCTCAAAGATGTGAAGAACATACCTTGGGCTTGTTGTTGCTTTACTCATGTAGGTAAGCTTGATGTAGGTGCTCATTGAATGTGAAGTTGGAGCGCCATTTCTACTTGTGTAGTTCATCTTCCTACATGGGTTAGGCAAGCAAGGAAATACTCAAGAATATCCAAGATGACAAGAGTGAAATACTAGATGTATAAGGTGTCAAAAAGGATATGTGGAATTTTGTTCCTTGAACTCAACATCCCAAAGGGCTAGATACTTGGTTAATGACAAGATTACTCATGATTTGAGTGTGTGGTAATCTTGTGGAATGTAGATCATCCAAGTACCTGCAAAGAGTTAGATGCAATACAAGGAGGCAAATGTGTCCAAGACATATGATCATCATCATAAGAGAAATATCAAGGATTAGTCAAGAGGCTCATGCCTTGCATGCATCAATGGAGTTATCACTCCAAGTTTGAAGCATCAATGATGTTCAACTCACTCCTTAAGCGACAAAACACTTTCTCATCAAGAGGTTTTGTAAAGATATCAGCAAGTTGTTTGTCAGTACGAACATGCTTAAGATTAATATCACCCTTGGCAATATGATCACGAATAAAATGGTGACGAACTTCAATATGCTTTGTTCGAGAGTGTTGCACAGGATTGTGTCCAATCTTGATTGCACTCTCATTGTCACAAAGCAAGGGAACACGTCTCACATGTATCCCATAATCCTTAAGCGTTTGTGTCATCCATAGTAATTGAGCACAACACGAACCAGCAGCAATATATTCTGCTTCGGCAGTGGATAAAGATACCGAATTTTGTTTCTTGGGGGACCAAGATACAAGGGATCGACCAAGGAATTGACATGTACCCGAAGTTGACTTTCTATCAACCTTGTCACCGGCATAGTCCGAGTCGGAATAGCCAACAAGGTCGAAAGAAGCTCTCTTAGGATACCAAATGCCAAAGTTTGGTGTGTGTATCAAGTATCTCACTATCCTTTTAACAGCTTTAAGATGACATTCTTTAGGGGCTGCTTGATATCGCGCACACATACATACACTCAACATTATGTCAGGACGAGAAGCACAAAGATATAGTAGAGAACCAATCATAGAACGGTAAACCTTTTGATCAACGGGTTCTCCATCCTTTGTCAAGTCATTATGTCTACTTGTAGGCATGGGGGTACTCATACCATTGCTTTCTTGCATGTTGAACTTCTTGAAGAGATCCTTGGTGTACTTTGTTTGTGAGACAAAAGTACCCTCCTTAGATTGCTTGATTTGCAACCCAAGGAAGAATTTGAGTTCACACATCATGGACATTTCATACTTCTCCGACATGAGCTGTCCAAACTTCTTGCTAAAATGGGGGTTAGTTGAACCAAAGATAATATCATCAACATATATTTGGCACACAAATAGTTCACCATTAACCCTTTTCGTGAACAGCGTTGAGTCTATCTTTCCAATTTCAAAGCCTTTTTCAAGAAGAAAGCTAGTTAAGCATTTGTACCAAGCTCTAGGAGCTTGTTTAAGACCATAAAGAGCTTTGTGCAACTTGTAAACATGATTAGGCTTTTTGGGATTCACAAAACCGGGAGGTTGTTTTACAAATACTTCCTCCTCAATTTCACCATTTAGGAAAGCACTTTTGATGTCCATTTGATAGAGAGTAATATCATGGTGATTGGCATAAGCAAGAAGAATGCGAATGGACTCAAGTCTAGCAACGGGGGCATAGGTCTCACCATAGTCCATACCTTCGACTTGTGTGTAACCTTGAGCTACGAGACGAGCCTTGTTGCGGATGACTTGTCCATCTTCATCTTGCTTGTTGCGAAACACCCATTTGGTTCCAATGATGTTTTGATCATCGTTGGGCTTCTCTACCAAAGTCCACACCTTGTTCCTCTCGAAGTTGTGTAGTTCTTCGTGCATAGCGTTCACCCAATCCGGGTCATCAAGTGCTTCTTCTACCTTCATAGGTTCAATACTAGAGATAAATGAGTAATGTTCACAAAAGTTAGCTAAGCGAGTTTTAGAGCGAGTAATTCTCCCGGAGTTGATGTCGTTCATCATTTGTTCCACGGGATGATTTTTCTTGACTCTTGCTCGGACTCGGGATAGCCTTTGTTGATGTTGTGGCTCAGCTTCCTCATCATCTTCATCTTCTTCTTCTTCTTCTTCTTCTTCATTGTTGTTGGTGTTGTCTTGAGGTGGTGGAGAAGGAGGTTGTGGTGGATCTTCTTGTTGCATTTCCTCATCTTGGTGAGTTCCACTTGTGGAGGCCTCCATGTTGCCTTGAGGTTCATCTCTCTGTGAGGTAGGTGGCTCCACATATGTAGATGAGGTACTCTCCTTCACTTCCATGGGACGGATCTTCCCGATAGATAAATCTTGGATTGCTTCCGATGGGTCCTTGTCTCCTACATCAATAGGCATTTGCTCTACTTGCGAGCCATTAGATTCATCAAACTTCACATCTACCGTCTCTTCAACCTTTCGGGTGAAATTATTGTAGACACGGTAGGTGTGAGAGTTTGATCCATAACCAAGAAGAAAGCCTTCATGAGATTTAGGAGCAAATTTAGACCGACGATGCTGTAGGATCGAAAGTAGGTCTAGAGGGGGGGTGATTAGACTACTTGACAATATAAAAGATCTGCCTTTAGATCATGCAATGTTTTTGGCAGTTTCACAAACAAGATCAGTTCAAGTAACACCCTACACATGCAATTCTAGAGTTTATGCAGCGGAAAGTAAATTGCACATGTAAAAGAGAGGTGGAGAAGATCAAACGCAGTTTGGTGACACGGAGATTTTTGTCGTGGTTCCGATAGGTGGTGCTATCGTACATCCACGTTGATGGAGACTTCAACCCACGGAGGGTAACGGCTGCGCGAGTCCACGGAGGGCTCCACCCACGAAGGGTCCACGAAGAAGCAACCTTGTCTATTCCATCACGGCCTACGCCCACGGAGGACTAGCCTTACTCGGGGTAGATCTTCACGAAGTAGGCGATCTCCTTGCCCTTACAAACTTCTTGGTTCAACTCCACATCACGACGGAGGCTCCCAAGCGACACCTAACCAATCTAGGAGGCACCACCCCCCAAAAGGTAATAGACGGTGTTGATGGTGATGAACTCCTTGCTCTTGTGCTTCAAGTGATAAACTCTCCAACACTCAACTCTCCTCACTGATATGGCTGTGGTGGAAGAAAGATTTGAGTGGAAAGCAACTTGGGAAGGCTAGAGATCAAGTTTCATATGGTAGGAATGGAATGGCTTGATCTCAACACAAGGGTAGGTGGTTCACTTCTCAGAAAGTGTGTGGTAGAAGTGGTGGTACTTTCTGATGGCTCTCCTCACGAATGAGGAGGGGGTGGAGGGGTATATATAGCCTCCACACAAAATCCAACCGTTACACACACATTTGACCAATCTCGGTCAGACCGAAGTGAAAACTCGGTTAGACCGAAAGTTCAAATATAGTGAACGTTGGGATTTTCGGTGGGACCGAAAATACCATCTCGGTGAGACCGAAGTGAGTCAAAGGTTAGGGTTTGCCATCTCGGTGAGACCGAAAATATAAACTCGGATATTCCGAATTTATGTCAACTGACCACAGAAGGTTGGCAGCCCTTTTTCGGTGGGACCGAAACTCAGAATCGGTTTGACTGAGAAGCTAGGGTTTGGAGAAACAACTGAAGTGGTTCATCTCGGTGGGACTGAGTTGGAGAAATCGGTGTGACCGAGATGTTAGGGTTTGTAGAAATAACTTCATCTCGGTGGGACTGAGTTGGTTTGACCGAGATTACTTATGGGTGTGTGTTAAGTAGTGAATAGTGCTGATAGTTGAGGGAGTTAGATCACCAAGCACTTGAGCAACAAGAACATTAACACAACCTCATCCCCTTTTAATAGTATTGGCTTTTCCTATGGACTCAATGTGATCTTTGATCACTAAACCAAAAAATGGAGTCTTGAGCTTTTGCCAATGCTTGCCTTAGCACTTTGAGGGGTCCACTTCTTCAATCATCTTGCCATACCAATGTGATTGGGTTTCCTGAAACATACTTGATAAAAGTATTAGTCCAACCACAAAGTATGTTGTCATTAATTACCAAAACCACCCGGAGAGCAAATGTGCTTTCAATCTCCCCCTTTTTGGTAATTGATGGCAACACACTGAAATTATATTGAACGAGACATCAAAGCTTATTGAAAGAAGGACAGTATTATTATGAAAGCTTTGACAAGCATGTAGTACACAAGCTCCCCCTACAAGTGTGCAAGATTTTCATATATTATGGTTTTGGACTACCACAAGCACACAAGAGAGATAAGCAAGATGTGCTACATGCAGCTTGGCTATATGCATCAGAGCAGAAGAAAAGGAATTGAGTGATAATGCATATGTGCATGGTGATTTCTTGCAAACAAGTATTTACAAGCAAGTCACCATCATGCACATTCTGCAAGATGCATATACTTACCTTGAGGTTCCTTGGCACTTGTACCTGAAGGGATAAACTTGAGAAAACAAGGTTAGATAACACAAGAGTATTCCTTCAACCAATTGCAAGAACATCAAGAGTACCAAGCCAGGGAGGACATGTATAAAGAGTGTCTCATATTGAGCACAGGCTTGAATCAGCAAACATGTCTCCGAAGCTAAAAGATGTTCAATGAACTCAGAGAGATTTTGCTTTTCATAGGATATCAATTGTGAAGATTCCTCTAAGTCTCCTCCCCCTAAACTAAAAGATTTCATAAGATACCAATTGTAAAGATACCAATTGTGATTCTCTCCCCCTTAAGATAGGATTGCTTTTCTTTTTCCTTTAAGTCTTCTCTTCTCCCTCTACTCCCCCTACTCCCCCTAAGTCCTCTCCCCCTAAGTTCTCTCCCCCTTTGACATCAAGTGCCGAAAAGGGCAGCAAACTAGGTAGGGCAGGAAGGATGGAAAGAAAGAAAGAAAGAAGTGGGATCCTGAAGAATCACAACAGGGCAAATAAAAACAATTTGAGTCCAAATTTGAGTCCTCTCCCTCTTTAAGATTTAAAAATTTGAGTGGAGCTGCAGAAGTAGATGTCCTGGAAGAAATCCAAGGAACACAGAAATAATCCAGCTCACTCTGCGAGGGATGTTTTCAAAGGATTTGCAATGAATTTGTAAAAGATTTTCAAGGAATTGATCAGAGTCATAAAAAGATTTCCAGAAAGATATTCACAAAGAAATATAAGAAAAGAAATAGAAAGATTCTTAGATGAAGTTTTTTTTTTTTTTTTTTTAAGAAAACTCAATGAGAGAACATAAGAGAAAACAGAAAAACTCCAAAAGCATATGTACTTCATCTAGATAAAGGTCGGCGACAAAGTCACCTATGTTTGAGTATATTGACTTAGGAGTCAAATGAGGACATTTGATCATAGGTCATACTCATCGTTTAAGCTCAAAATGGGGTTTCCATTTTTCGATTAAGCATTTGATGTGATCACATCTTGTGAAGCTGCTTGTACTCATGACTTTGAGTAAAGCTCCTCAAAGATGTGAAGAACATACCTTGGGCTTGTTGATGCTTTGCTCATGTAGGTAAGCTAGATGTAGGTGCTCATTGAATGTGAAGTTGGAGCGCCATTTCTACTTGTGTAGTTCATCTTCCTACATGGGTTAGGCAAGCAAGGAAATACTCAAGAATATCCAAGATGACGAGTGAAATACTAGATGTATAAGGTGTCAAAAAGGATATGTGGAATTTTGTTCCTTGAGCTCAACATCCCAAAGGGCTAGATACTTGGTCAATGACAAGATTACTCATGATTTGAGTGTGTGGTAATCTTGTGGAATGTAGATCATCCAAGTACCTGCAAAGAGTTAGATGCAATACAAGGAGGCAAATGTGTCCAAGACATATGATCATCATCATAAGAGAAATATCAAGGATTAGTCAAGAGGCTCATGCCTTGCATGCATCAATGGAGTTATCACTCCAAGTTTGAAGCATCAATGATGTTCAACTCACTCCTTAAGCGACAAAACACTTTCTCATCAAGAGGTTTTGTAAAGATATCAGCAAGTTGTTTGTCAGTACGAACATGCTTAAGATTAATATCACCCTTGGCAATATGATCACGAATAAAATGGTGACGAACTTCAATATGCTTTGTTCGAGAGTGTTGCACTGGATTGTGTCCAATTTTAATAGCACTCTCATTGTCACAAAGCAAGGGAACACGTCTCACATGTATCCCATAATCCTTAAGCGTTTGTGTCATCCATAGTAATTGAGCACAACACGAACCAGCAGCAATATATTCTGCCTCGGCAGTGGATAAGGATACCGAATTTTGTTTCTTGGAGGACCAAGATACAAGGGATCGACCAAGGAATTGACACGTACCCGAAGTTGACTTTCTATCAACCTTGTCACCGGCATAGTCCGAGTCGGAATAGCCAACAAGATCGAAAGAGGCCCTCTTAGGATACCAAATGCCAAAGTTTGGTGTGTGTATCAAGTATCTCACTATCCTTTTAACAGCTTTAAGATGACATTCTTTAGGGGCTGCTTGATATCGCGCACACATGCATACACTCAACATTATGTCAGGACGAGAAGCACAAAGATATAGTAGAGAACCAATCATAGAACGGTAAACCCTTTGATCAACGGGTTCTCCATCTTTTGTCAAGTCATTGTGTCCACTTGTAGGCATGGGGGTACTCATACCTTTGCTTTCTTGCATGTTGAACTTCTTGAAGAGATCCTTGGTGTACTTTGTTTGTGAGACAAAAGTACCCTCCTTAGATTGCTTGATTTGCAACCCAAGGAAGAATTTGAGTTCACACATCATGGACATCTCATATTTCTCCGACATGAGCTGTCCAAACTTCTTGCTAAAATGGGGGTTAGTTGAACCAAAGATAATATCATCAACATATATTTGGCACACAAATAGTTCACCATTAACTCTTTTCGTGAACAGCGTTGAGTCTATCTTTCCAATTTCAAAGCCTTTTTCAAGAAGAAAGCTAGTCAAGCATTTGTACCAAGCTCTAGGAGCTTGTTTAAGACCATAAAGAGCTTTGTGCAGCTTGTAAACATGATTAGGCTTTTTGGGATTCACAAATCCGGGAGGTTGTTTCACAAATACTTCCTCCTCAATTTCACCATTTAGGAAAGCACTTTTGATGTCCATTTGATAGAGAGTAATATCATGGTGATTGGCATAAGCAAGAAGAATGCGAATGGACTCAAGTCTAGCAACGGGGGCATAGGTCTCACCATAGTCCATACCTTCGACTTGTGTGTAACCTTGAGCTACGAGACGAGCCTTGTTGCGGATGACTTGTCCATCTTCATCTTGCTTGTTCCGAAACACCCATTTGGTTCCAATGATGTTTTGATCATCGTTGGGCTTCTCTACCAAAGTCCATACTTTGTTCCTCTCGAAGTTGTGTAGTTCTTCGTGCATAGCGTTCACCCAATCCGGGTCTTCAAGTGCTTCTTCTACCTTCATAGGTTCAATACTAGAGATAAATGAGTAATGCTCACAAAAGTTAGCTAAGCGAGTTTTAGAGCGAGTAATTCTCCCGGAGTTGATGTCATTCATCATTTGTTCCACGGGATGATTCTTCTTGACTCTTGCTCGAACTCGGGATAGCTTTTGTTGATGTTGTGGCTCAGCTTCCTCATCATCTTCATCTTCTTCTTCTTCTTCATTGTTGTTGGTGTTGTCTTGAGGTGGTGGAGAAGGAGGTTGTGGTGGATCTTCTTGTTGCATTTCCTCATCTTGGTGAGTTCCACTTGTGGAGGCCTCCATGTTGCCTTGAGGTTCATCTCTCTGTGAGGTAGGTGGCTCCACATATGTAGATGAGGTACTCTCCTTCACTTCCATGGGACGAATCTTTCCAATAGATAAATCTTGGATTGCTTCCGATGGGTCCTTGTCTCCTACATCAATAGGCATTTGCTCTACTTGCGAGCCATTAGATTCATCAAACTTCACGTCTACCGTCTCTTCAACCTTTCGGGTGAAATTGTTGTAGACACGGTAGGTGTGGGAGTTTGATCCGTAACCAAGAAGAAAGCCTTCATGAGATTTAGGAGCAAATTTAGACCGACGATGCTTATCAAGGATATAGCATTTTGAACCAAAGACACGAAAGTATCCCACTTGGGGTTTGTTACCGGTGAGAAGCTCGTATGATGTCTTGCCGAGAAGCTTATGAAGACAAAGCCTGTTGATAGCATGACAAGCTGTCTCGACCGCTTCTCCCCAAAAATGTCTCGGTGTCTTGTATTCATCAAGCATCGTTCTTGCCATCTCTATGAGTGTTCGGTTCTTCCTCTCAACAACTCCATTTTGTTGAGGAGTGTACGTAGCCGAGAACTCATGTAGAATTCCTTCCTCATCGAGAAAAGAGTCTACATTGGCGTTCTTGAACTCCGTTCCATTGTCACTCCGAACTTTCTTGATCTTCACCTCAAATTGATTTTGGGCCTTTTTGGCAAAGGTCTTGAAGATCCTCTGAACCTGCGATTTATCATCAAGGAAAAATACCCACGTAAATTTGGAATAATCATCAACTATAACTAGACCAAAGGAGTTACCACCAAGGCTTTTGTAAGCATTGGGACCGAAGAGATCCATATGAAGAAGCTCAAGCGGTCTCCTTGTGGTCATGATGTTTTTCACGGGATGACTTCCACCAACTTGTTTTCCTGCTTGACAAGCACTACAAAGTCTATCTTTGTCAAAGAAAACATCTTTAACACCAAGAATATGATCACCTTTGATCAGCTTGTCTAAATTACGCATACCAACATGTCCTAGCCTTCTATGCCACAACCAACCTTTAGAGGATTTAGCAATGAAACAAGCTCTAGGTTGGGCTTTCTTAGTGAAATCAACAATATATAGATCACCTCTACGTATACCAGTAAAAGCCATGTTTTGATTATCACGACGAAAGACTTGGCAATCTACTTTGGTGAATAGCACATTGAATCCAAAGTCAGCTAATCTAGACACGGAAAGTAAATTGTATCCAAGAGATTCTACAAGCATGACATTTTGAATAGAGCTATCATGAGATATGGCCACCTTACCAAGGCCAAGTACCTTACCCTTGGAGTTGTCTCCAAAAGTCACATACTTGCGTGGACCATCGTTCTTTGCAAGCTCTCGAAACATGTCTTTGTCTCCGGTCATGTGATCGGTGCATCCGCTATCAAGAATCCACTCTTTTCCGCCGGACATGTAGTCTCTCATATTTGCCATAAGATTGAGACTCTTTATGACCTTGTCTAGCTCGGTGTCCGAATCGGAGTAATCATCATCTTGCTCATGCTCATCATCATATTGACCCATAGATTGTTCATCATCAACACCTAGGTCAATTTGATAAGTACTTGCATTAGTTTGATCAATGGAATAATAATCTTCGGAATGCAATGCAAGAGCATTTCTAATTCTAATATTGATAAGACCGGGATCACCCTTCTTTTTCATAAGATCACGAAGCTCAAAGAAGCATTTATCAAAGTTAGGATCATTGGGGTGCAACCTATCAAATTCAATAGTCTTGTGTAGAATTTCATCAAGACCTCTCATAGAGTAGTCCGGATAAAGTTCTTCCAAGAATTTCCACATAGCATAGGCACACTCAAAATTTGTAACAAGATTAAGCAAGTCATCAGGTAACCCTCTAATGATAAGATTCACAGTTCTAAGATTACGAAGCAAATCAAGCTCTTCATCCATGGTAGGGTGCAAGGGATCAAATGGAGGCACATATGGCGTCTCAACATATTTGCACAAATTGTACATTTTAAAGATACTAAGCATTTCAGACCTCCAAGAGTTATAAAACCTTCCATCAAGAATAGGCACTCTATGGCTAACACTCCCATCCGTAGACACGTCCATCTTCCTCCAATGGTGTGTAAACCAAAGCAATGGAGACCAAAGCTCTGATACCAATTGTAGGATCGAAGAAGTAGGTCTAGAGGGGGGGTGATTAGACTACTTGACAATATAAAAAAATCTGCCTTTTGGTTGTGCACAGTTTTAGGCAGTTTTGCAATTAAGATCAAGTCAAGTAACATACTACACATGCAATTCTAGAGTATGGGCAGCGGAAAGTAAATTGCATATATAGTAAATGGAAGTGGAGAAGATCAAACGCAGTTTGGTGACACGGAGATTTTTGTCGTGGTTCCGATAGGTGGTGCTATCGTACATCCACGTTGATGGAGACTTCAACCCACGGAGGGTAACGGCTGCGCGAGTCCACGGAGGGCTCCACCCACGAAGGGTCCACGAAGAAGCAACCTTGTCTATTCCATCACGGCTTACGCCCACGGAGGACTAGCCTTACTCGGGGTAGATCTTCACGAAGTAGGCGATCTCCTTGCCCTTACAAACTTCTTGGTTCAACTCCACATCATCAAGACGGAGGCTCCCAAGCGACACCTAACCAATCTAGGAGGCACCACCCCCCAAAAGGTAATAGACGGTGTTGATGATGATGAACTCCTTGCTCTTGTGCTTCAGATGATAAACTCCCCAACACTCAATTCTCCTCACTGATATGGCTGTGGTGGAAGAAAGATTTGAGTGGAAAGCAACTTGGGAAGGCTAGAGATCAAGTTTCATATGGTAGGAATGGAATGGCTTGATCTCAACACAAGGGTAGGTGGTTCACTTCTCAGAAAGTGTATGGTAGAAGTGGTGGTACTTCCTGATGGCTCTCCTCACGAATGAGGAGGGGGTGGAGGGGTATATATAGCCTCCACACAAAATCCAACCGTTACACACACATTTGACCAATCTCGGTCAGACCGAAGTGAAAACTCGGTTAGACCGAAAGTTCAAATATAGTGAACGTTGGGATTTTCGGTGGGACCGAAAATACCATCTCGGTGGGACCGAAAGTGTATCTGATATGAACGTTGGAGATTTCGGTGAGACCGAGAAAGAAAACTCGGTTGGACCGATTTGAGAAAGAGTAGGAACATGCCAGAATCGGTTTGACCGAAAATGAATTATCGGTGCGACCGATTTGAGTCAAGGCAGAACCTTGCCCACTTCGGTGAGACCGATAATGCAAACTCGGAAATTCCGATATGATGTGAAGTGGTTACAGAAGGTTGGCAGTTCAGTTTCGGTGTGACCGATCTCAAACTCGGTAAGACCGATTTTTCTAGGGTTTGGAAAATGGCTGAAGTGGTTCATCTCGGTGGGACTGAGTTGGAGAAATCGGTGTGACCGAGATGTTAGGGTTTGTAGAAATAACTTCATCTCGGTGGGACTGAGTTGGTTTGACCGAGATTACTTATGGGTGTGTGTTAAGTAGTGAATAGTGCTGATAGTTGAGGGAGTTAGATCACCAAGCACTTGAGCAACAAGAACATTAACACAACCTCATCCCCTTTTAATAGTATTGGCTTTTCCTATGGACTCAATGTGATCTTTGATCACTAAACCAAAAAATGGAGTCTTGAGCTTTTGCCAATGCTTGCCTTAGCACTTTGAGGGGTCCACTTCTTCAATCATCTTGCCATACCAATGTGATTGGGTTTCCTGAAACATACTTGATAAAAGTATTAGTCCAACCACAAAGTATGTTGTCATTAATTACCAAAACCACCCGGAGAGCAAATGTGCTTTCAATCTCCCCCTTTTTGGTAATTGATGGCAACACACTGAAATTATATTGAACGAGACATCAAAGCTTATTGAAAGAAAGACAGGATTATCATGAAAGCTTTGACAAGCATGTAGTACACAGGCTCCCCCTACAAGTGTGCAAGATTTTCATAGATTATGGTTTTGGACTACCACAAGCACACAAGAGAGATAAGCAAGATGTGCTACATGCAGCTTGGCTATATGCATCAGAGCAGAAGAAAAGGAATTGAGTGATAATGCATATGTGCATGGTGATTTCTTGCAAACAAGTATTTACAAGCAAGTCACCATCATGCACATTCTGCAAGATGCATATACTTACCTTGAGGTTCCTTGACATTGTACCTGAAGGGATAAACTTGAGAAAACAAGGTTAGATAACACAAGAGTATTCCTTCAACCAACTGCAAGAACATCAAGAGTACCAAGCCAGGGAGGACATGTATAAAGAGTGTCTCATATTTGAGCACAGGCTTGAATCAGCAAACATGTCTCCGAAGCTAAAAGATTTTCAATGAACTCTGAGAGATTTTGCTTTTCATAGGATATCAATTGTGAAGATTCCTCTAAGTCTTCTCCCCTTAAGCTAAAAGATTCCATGAGATACTGTAGGATCGAAAGTAGGTCTAGAGGGGGGGTGATTAGACTACTTGACAATATAAAAAATCTGCCTTTATATCATGCAAAGTTTTTGGCAGTTTCACAAACAAGATCAGTTCAAGTAACACCCTACACATGCAATTCTAGAGTTTATGCAGCGGAAAGTAAATTGCACATGTAAAAGAGAGGTGGAGAAGATCAAACGCAGTTTGGTGACACGGAGATTTTTGTCGTGGTTCCGATAGGTGGTGCTATCGTACATCCACGTTGATGGAGACTTCAACCCACGGAGGGTAACGGCTGCGCGAGTCCACGGAGGGCTCCACCCACGAAGGGTCCACGAAGAAGCAACCTTGTCTATTCCATCACGGCCTACGCCCACGGAGGACTAGCCTTACTCGGGGTAGATCTTCACGAAGTAGGCGATCTCCTTGCCCTTACAAACATCTTGGTTCAACTCCACATCACGACGGAGGCTCCCAAGCGACACCTAACCAATCTAGGAGGCACCACCCCCCAAAAGGTAATAGACGGTGTTGATGATGATGAACTCCTTGCTCTTGTGCTTCAAGTGATAAACTCCCCAACACTCAACTCTCCTCACTGATATGGCTGTGGTGGAAGAAAGATTTGAGTGGAAAGCAACTTGGGAAGGCTAGAGATCAAGTTTCATATGGTAGGAATGGAATGGCTTGATCTCAACACAAGGGTAGGTGGTTCACTTCTCAGAAAGTGTATGGTAGAAGTGGTGGTACTTTCTGATGGCTCTCCTTACGAATGAGGAGGGGGTGGAGGGGTATATATAGCCTCCACACAAAATCCAACCGTTACACACACATTTGACCAATCTCGGTCAGACCGAAGTGAAAACTCGGTTAGACCGAAAGTTCAAATATAGTGAACGTTGGGATTTTCGGTGGGACCGAAAATACCATCTCGGTGAGACCGAAAGTGTATCTGATATGAACGTTGGAGATTTCGGTGAGACCGAGAAAGAAAACTCGGTTGGACCGATTTGAGAAAGAGTAGGAACATGCCAGAATCGGTTTGACCGAAAATGAATTATCGGTGCGACCGATTTGAGTCAAGGCAGAACCTTGCCCACTTCGGTGAGACCGATAATGCAAACTCGGAAATTCCGATATGATGTGAAATGGTTACAGAAGGTTGGCAGTTCAGTTTCGGTGAGACCGATCTCAAACTCGGTAAGACCGATTTTTCTAGGGTTTGGAAAATGGTAGAAGTGGTTCATCTCGGTGGGACTGATTTGAAAGAATCGGTGTGACCGAGATGTTAGGGTTTGTAGAAATAACTTCATCTCGGTGGGACTGAGTTGGTTTGACCGAGATTACTTATGGGTGTGTGTTAAGTAGTGAATAGTGCTGATAGTTGAGGGAGTTAGATCACCAAGCACTTGAGCAACAAGAACATTAACACAACCTCATCCCCTTTTAATAGTATTGGCTTTTCCTATGGACTCAATGTGATCTTTGATCACTAAACCAAAAAATGGAGTCTTGAGCTTTTGCCAATGCTTGCCTTAGCACTTTGAGGGGTCCACTTCTTCAATCATCTTGCCATACCAATGTGATTGGGTTTCCTGAAACATACTTGATAAAAGTATTAGTCCAACCACAAAGTATGTTGTCATTAATTACCAAAACCACCCGGAGAGCAAATGTGCTTTCACATGGAAATACAATCAATCAAAGAGCAATTATTATAATTGAATCTCTTGAAATCCAAAATAGTGGGTGCATCACTATGCAAAGTTTTAATCTCTTCACTCCCACTTTTAAAAACTTTAGCATCAAGATCTAAAAACTCCGAATCATTGGGAAACCTTTTGTCGGTGTACCAAGGTAGGGGTACCTCAGTACCCCAACTTGTGCACGGGCAGTAGCAGCTTCCCGCGGCAGGGCCTACCACGCGCTCGCCGGAGACCTTCCTGCTCCATATAAAACCATTCAAAAACAAAGTATATAAGACAGAAGATCGAGACCCCGGCAAGTGGGACTTGCCGGGAAGGCCGTTCCAGGCTCAAGGTTACCTCACTCACGCAAGGCCCTGGCAAGAGGAGCTTGCCAGGAAGACTAGAAGATTATGTTACAGAAGACATGCCCCGGCGCTATACGCGCCCCGGCAGGGCCCGGGGAGCGACAAGCTTCAGAGCCCGACAAGCTCCCGGGCCCGGCAAGGTCAAGACCCCGGCAAGGTGCTTGCCGGGGAGAGTTGTGCTGTGTACCCGCGCTCCAGCTCATCGAACCACGCGTCGCACTGGGGCCATTCCAGGGACGCGTGGCGGATGGCCGTGCAGCCTGGGGGACACGGTGGCACTCCACGGTGGTGAAGCCATCGCCGTGGCAAACAGAGACGCAAGGGCGGGCGCTTTTGGGGTCGACGGCGACGGGCATTAAATGCTCTTGTCCCCCACTGTCAAAGTAGGTAGCGACCACTGTTCATACACTGTAGTTCCACTATTCCCGCACTGTTACAACTACCACCTCTTTTACATTTTTACCCTTTCTCCTACGTTGACACCTGTCGGTGACCCCTTGCACTATAAAAGGAGGCCCATGCACAACGTAGAGGGGGTTCGGAACCTAGATCGCTCATACGCTCGGTGTAGCTAGTTCTTCAAGCTCCCGAGCTCTCCAACTCAATACAAACTAAGCAGGAGTAGGGTTTTACGCGTCCATCGCGGCCCGAACCTGGGTAAACTGCCTGCGTGATCTCCTCGATCTGCTCTTCGTGCTCCCTCCGCCCTCTTACCGCACGAACAAGGGGCTCCGGTCCCATAGGTGCTCGTGGCGGACAGTTTCCCCCGACATCTTTGGCGCGCCAGGTAGGGGGCGTCGAGGTTGTGCGAATCTGATCCGGCGTTCACGCGGGCGTATTCTTCATCAACCTCTCCAGTTTCATCAGCAACTTCATCAGCAACTGCGCCATGGCCCCGAAGAAAAAGGCTTCGGAGGTCGCAGGCCCGTCTGCGTCTCATCCGCCGCCACCAGAACCAACGGTGGGCGGGGGAGACGCCGTCGGGAGGGTGGTCGCCGGCGAGGACACTCGTGGCGCCACCAAATCCAAGGACAGGATGGACGACCGAGCCTCGGTCTCCATAGACGCGCCGCGTCCATCTCAGCAAACAACAACCCAGCAGCGCCATGCCACAGGAGGTGGCATCCGCCTGCTGGGCCAAGGGCAAACCGGAGGTTCGCGGGACGCTCCGGGCCATCGTCCTGGCACGAGCAAGGCGCGGTTGCCGGGGCGGGACCCTGCTCCTTCTAACGCTGTTAGGAGTCCGAGCATATCCCGCTCCTCGCACCGCTCGCCCCCGCTTCCCTCCACTCCAGCAGAAGCGCTCGCAAGGGCGCAACTGCTCCTCGACTTCCCTCCAGCGGCAGACAAGGCCGAAGACTGGAGGGCAACCATCCAGAGCCTGATCGCCTTCGCCAACAACGACTCTCCACAGCAGCCGGCGACCTCGCGGCCGCGGCAAGTCGAGAAGACAAAGGCCGACGGCGACAAGACCGCCGGGGGTGCAACCACCGTGCACTCCCCGCCGCGGAAGCAGAAGACGCCGCCCCGCCGGAACAACGCCGACGACGGCTCCACGGCATCGTCGGATCCGCGGGCTCGTCGGGACCAGCGCCAGGTCCTTGACGATCGGCGACAAGAAGACGCTCGAACAACAATCGAGCGCCGCCGAGAAGCTCGGCGACAATCAGACCAGAGAGCTGGGAACGCTGACGACGCGCGCGCGCCCGGTGAACCAGGCGACTTACCGTACGCGGCAGGTTGCCCCGCGTTTACCCGCGAGCTGCGGCGCGTCCAGTGGCCCAGCATGAAGAACTTCAAGCCCGACGTACCGGAGAAGTACGACGGCAAGACGCACCCCTCGAAATTCCTCAGCATTTACACCATCGCGGTGCAGGCTGCCGGGGGGCGCGACGAGAAGATTTTGGCGAACTACTTCCCGCTCGTGCTAAAGCCGAACGTTCGTTCCTGGCTTATGCACTTGCCGGAAGGTTCCATTTCTTCTTGGGCAGACCTTTGCCACCAGTTTGTTGGCGCCTTCACGGGCGGCCACAAACCCCACGGCCAGGAGAGCGATCTCCACATTCTGGCCCAGAAGGAAGGAGAATCCCTGCGCAAGTATATCCAACGCTTCAGTCGTGTGCAGCACAACATCCCCGACGTCCACCCTGCCCCGGTTATCAGCGCGTTCCACCAGAACGTGCGTAACCGCCGCATGCGTGAGGAGATGGCCATGACAAAAGATACGGGATGTCAGCGAGCTCTACGCTCTAGCTGATAAGTGCGCGCGCGCAGAAGAGGGGAGGAGACTCCCCGGGGAGGATGCTGGCGCAGGAGGAAGCGACAGCGACGACGCCGCCCCGGCGAAGAAGAGCCGGCGGCGGAACAACAGGAGGAAGAACAAGAAGGAGGTGCTTGCCGTCGAGAAGTCCGGCAAGGAGGCTCCCGCCAAGCAAACACAGGCTGGCGGCTCCGGCAAGGAGCCTGCCCCTGTAGCGGCAGCCGACAAGCAGGACGGCTCCGACAAGCAATACTGCAAAATCCACCGCACCAAGGGCCACGACCTCTCCAACTGCAAACGCGTCGAGTACCTCGTCGAGCAGCAGAAAGCTGAGTACGAGAGGCGCGACAAGGAGAAGGCCCAAGGTGGCGGAGGAGAGCCAAGCAAGAAGCGGCCATTCAATGGCCGGGGAGGACGCCGCGGCAAGGCCAAGCAGCGGCAAGGTGACCGACCTCCCCGGGGCCGCGACAAGGATGAAGAAGACGACGATGAAGACATGGAGGATGAGGATAACAGCGAGCAGGAGTTCCAGAAGGCCACGGAAGTCCTGTGCGTCGACGGTGGCGCCTCTCTGCACACCTCCCACCGCCAGCTCAAGCAGTGGGTGCGCGAGGTGAATGCAGCAGAGCCGCCCGTGGAGTCGCGCAGGCTCCTCAAATGGTCCAGCACGCCCATCATTTTCGACCTTGAGGATCACCCTGACCGCACCACTGCGGTCGGGTGCTTGCCGATGCTGGTCTCACCCACCATCCGCAACCTCAAGGTCACCAAAATGTTGGTTGACGGCGGGGCCGGGCTGAACTTGATCTCCTCTGCTGTGATCAAGAAACTCCAAATCCCAGATGGCGAGCTCGAAGAGACCGGTTCTTTCCAAGGAATCAACCCGGGAAGGAGCAAGCCCAAGGGGAAGATAACTCTGCCGGTGACCTTTGGCGGGGAGCTCAACTTCAGAACTGAGCGCATCACATTCGACGTCGCCGATATTCCATTGCCGTATAATGGAATACTCGGCCGTCCCGCCCTCGCCAAGTTCATGGCGGCTTCCCACTACGCCTACAACGTACTCAAGATGCCGGGGCCGATAAGCGTCATCACTGTCCATGGCGACAAGAAAGATGCGCTTGTCTGCGCCGACAAGATCTACCGGGACGCAGCAGCTGCGGCAGAAAAGGATACACTTGCCGCTGAAGCTCCCGGGGGGAAGAAGACGAAGACCAAGTCCGGCAAGTGCTCTGGGACCCACTCCGGCAACCGCACCTCTTCGGAGTGCTGCGCTGCCGTCGAGGACGTTCCATCGAGCTCCACCGGCAAGTGTAGAAAGGGGATGGCCGCTCCTCCAGCAACCAAGAAGGTGTCCGCCAAGGAGGACGGCACTGGTGGTACCTTCACCATCAGTGCCACGCTTGATAGCAAATAGGAACGCGCGCTCGTTGCCTTCCTGCGGGCGAATGTCGATGTGTTTGCCTGGCAACCATCTGACATCCCCGGTGTTCCCAGGAAGGTAATTGAGCACAAGCTTGCTGTTTGTCCTCATGCGCGGCCCATCAAGCAGAAAGTGAGGAAGCAAGCCGTGGAGCGCCAAGAATTCATTGCTGAAGAAATCAAGAAGCTAGAGGCAGGAGGCCTAGTTAGAGGTGTGATCCATCCGACGTGGTTAGCAAACCCAGTCGTCGTGCGCAAGGCCAATGGGAAGTGGAGACTGTGTATAGACTTCACCGACGTGAATAAAGCATGTCCCAAGGATCCATTCCCTTTGCCGCGTATTGACCAGATCATTGACTCCACCGCCGGATGTGAGCTACTCTCTTTTCTTGATGCATATTCAGGCTACCACCAGATCTTTATGGCCAAAGAGGATGAAGAGAAGACTGCATTTATCACTCCATGTGGCACTTATTGCTTCATACGCATGCCATTTGGACTGAAGAATGCAGGATCAACATTTGCAAGGGTAGTGCACACTGCTTTCGAGCCACAGATCCACAGAAATGTAGAGGCTTACATGGATGACATCGTGGTGAAGAGCAAGAGCAAGGAAACCCTGGTCCAAGATTTGGAAGAGACATTTCAGAACCTGCGCAAGATACAGCTCAAGTTGAACCCCGAGAAGTGCGTCTTTGGAGTCCCCTCTGGCAAGCTTCTCGGGTTCTTCGTGTCACAGAGGGGGATTGAAGCTAACCCCGACAAGATTAAAGCCATTGAGTAGATCGAGGCCCCGAAGCGCGTCAAGGATGTCAGAAGACTTGCAGGTTGTGTGGCTGCCCTCAGTAGGTTCATTTCGAAGTCTGCAGAACGCGCCCTACCTTTCTTCAAAATCTTGAAGAAGGCAGGTCCCATGAAGTGTACTCCGGAAGCGGAGGCAGCGCTGCAAGATTTGAAACGGTACCTATCCTCCAATCCAATACTTGTCGCACCTAGACCACAGGAAAAGTTGCTGCTGTACCTAGCGGCAACCAACCAGGTGGTTAGTGCTGCGTTAGTAGCGGAGAGGGAGGCCGACGAGGAGTCTGCACCACCGGCAAGCGAGTCCAGCGACAAGCAGGGGGCTGCTCCGACAAGCTCTGGCCCCGACAAGGACAACTCTGCGCAGGAACAGGAAGAAGTGCGGAAGAAGATGGTCCAGCGCCCGGTGTATTTTGTGAGTTCCCTCTTGCAGGGGGCTAGATCAAGATACTCCGGGGTGCAAAAGTTGCTTTTCGGCCTCCTCATGGCCTCGAGAAAGCTGCGCCATTACTTCCAGGCACATGAGATAACAGTGGTCACTCGCTTTCCGCTGAAGAGGATATTGCACAATCCAGAAGCAACAGGCAGGATCGTTGAGTGGGCACTGGAGCTGTCAAGCTTTGGACTCAAGTTTGAAAGTACCTCAACCATACAAAGCCGAGCTTTGGCAGAATTCATAGCCGAGTGGACCCCAACGCCCGACGAAGAAGTCCAAGAAACAAGTGTACCCGTACAAGAAGCAACAAGTGAATGGGTAATGTATTTTGATGGTGCCTTCTCGCTGCAAGGCGCCGGTGCTGGCGTGGTACTCATCGCGCCCACCGGGGAGCACCTCAAGTATGTTATCCAGATGCACTTCCCAAGAGAGCAAGCGACAAACAACACTGCTGAATATGAAGGTTTGCTCGCCGGCCTCAGGATTGCGGCCGAACTTGGGATAAGGAAGCTGATTGTACGAGGAGATTCTCAGTTGGTGGTCCGACAAGTTAACAAGAGCTACCAGAGCCCTTTGATGGAAGCTTATGTAGATGAAGTGAGGAAGCTTGAAGAGCACTTTGAAGGTCTGCAAATGGAGCACGTCCCAAGAGCTCAGAATGACATCGCAGATGGCCTTTCCAAGTGTGCTTCGATGAAGTTACCTGTGGAACCAGGGACCTTCTTGCTCAAGCTAACTCAACCATCCGTTACACCATCAATTGGGCAGTCCAAGAAGAGAAAGTTGGTCTCCGGCGACTACTTACCGGCGGATCTTCCTGAAACCGCCGCCAAGGTCCCCAAGATCAACGATCAGAACGCTGAGGGACAGTCTGCTCCTGTAGGTCCGAGGATCTGTGCATTTGAAGCAAGTGTTCCCGACAAGCCTCGCCCCGGCGGGCTTGCCGGGGGACCATCAGCTCCGGCGGAACCAGAGGTTCTTGCCGTAGAAGCTGAGGTCCCCGCAGCGGCCCTCACGCCTTTAGTCCTTGCCGTTGAGCCTCGGGCTCCGGCATGGGCACAGCAGATCGTCCGTTTTCTGCAAACTGGAGAACTTCCCGACGACCCAGAAGAAATAGAGAAGATAACCAGGCAGTCAAGTATGTACCAGTTCGTGGATAACGAGCTATACAGAAGAAGGCTCAATGGTATCAGGTTGAAGTGCATCTCCAGGGAAGATGGACAGAAGCTGTTGGCAGAAATACACGGAGGCATATGCGGCCACCACATTGGCGCAAGGGCGCTTGCCGGAAAAGCTTTCCGGCAAGGGTTCTTCTGGCAAGAAGCCCTCCAAGATGCAACTGCACTAGTAACCAAGTGTGAAGCGTGCCAGTTCCATGCAAAGCAGATTCATCAGCCAGCTCAAGCTCTCCAAACAATTCCTTTGTCCTGGCCCTTCTCGGTCTGGGGGCTCGATATCCTCGGCCCCTTCCCCCGAGCCGTCGGGGGCTTTGAGTACTTGTACGTTGCAATCGACAAGTTCACAAAGTGGCCAGAAGTGGAACCAGTGAGAAAGGTGACAGCACAGTCAGCGGTCAGGTTCTTCAGGTCGATTGTTTGCCGTTTCGGAATCCCTAACAGGATCATCACCGACAATGGTACACAATTTACTAGTCGCACCTTCATGCAGTACGTCCAAGACCTTGGCGCCAAGGTCTGTTTCGCTTCTGTTGCTCACCCGAGGAGCAACGGTCAAGCTGAGAGGGCCAATGCTGAAGTGCTGCGCAGACTCAAGACAAGGACCTTTGACAGGTTGCGCAAGTGCGGAAGAAACTGGATAGAGGAGCTACCGGCGGCTCTTTGGTCGATCAGAACGACACCAAGTCGAGCCACCGGACAGACACCCTTTGCTCTAGTCTATGGAGCAGAGGCAGTTCTCCCCACGGAACTCGTATACGGATCTCCTCGAGTGCTCGCTTATGATGAGCTCGAGCAAGAGCAACTGCGGAAAGATGATGCATTGCTCCTCGAGGAGGAACGTCTCCAGGCTGCTGTACGAGCTGCTCGATACCAGCAAGCCTTGCGCCGCTATCATAGCCGCAAGGTCAAGGCCAGGAGTCTCGAGGAAGGCGACCGTGTTCTTCGGCGTGTTCAGTCCGCCAAGAATTCCAACAAGTTGACGCCGAAGTGGGAAGGCCCTTATCGGGTGAGACAAGTCACGAGGCCCGGCGCAGTCCGCCCTGAGACCGAAGAAGGCTTACCGGTGAGCAACTCCTGGAACATAGAGCATCTTCGCAAGTTTCACCCATAAGGCGCGGTTGCCGTGATCCGCTCCGGCAACCACCTTTTGTACAAGCTTTGCCGCTGTTGCATGTAACCCTTTGTACAAAGCCGGGCGCAGACCCCGTGCATCAGTAAAGTTTTTGTGTTTTGCGCTATTTGCCTTTTACATGCTTTTCTCTATTATTTGCATGTGTTATTTGGCATCTTGTGCAACATGCATATCTGGTAAGCATTAGCGCGCCGAAAGGCCATATACTTGTTTCCCTCTTCTTTTTCCTTGCCTCTTAAGCAGAAGGAATGTTCCTCGCGCACAAGTTTGCCGGGGGGGAAGGAGATGGAAGAGGAACCAAGTGTTGTTCAAGAAAGAGAAGCCTTACCAAGAAGCAAGCAAGATATGAAAGCTAAGTTATTAGAATTTGAGCAATTCAAATTTTTAATTTTTAGCTGTCTTCCTTGAACAATCACACTTTGTATGGAAAACCTGTGCGCGGAGGAACCTACCCGTAGCTAGCCGCACCCTTATCTTGTTTTCGAGTACGCTCAACGACTCAAGTGAGCTGCGACAAGTGTCGCGCCCTTGGTTCGTTTTCGAGTTCACTCAACAAGCTGAGTGCGTCGCGACTAGCCGCGGCAAGGTTGCTTGCCAGTGAGACCTTGGCCAGCAGGCTCCTCGGAGTCCAGCACTCAGCGCTCGCGGCAAAGGACCCTTGCCGGCAAGCTCCCTGGAAGCGTAGGGTGAAAAACATACAAAGTAGATGACCAAGACAAGGAAGATAAGATTGCACTGATTGATTAAAATAAGATAAATATCTTACAAAGGATAACTTGTCGCAATGATTAATGAGTTCATAACACCCTATGCAGCAACAAAAGAGATAAAGAAAAAGGAGGCCTAATCCACGCGGTCGCCCTCGATCCTGGAGATCTTGTTCACTTTGGCGATGATATGGGCGACCTGCTCCTTCAGCGCCTCCGTGTTCGCGTCGGCCGGCAAGCTGCGGAGAACGTTGGTGAGGTTTATGCCGGGATTGCGG
Organism: Secale cereale; assembly: GCA_902687465.1. Taxonomy (NCBI): domain Eukaryota; kingdom Viridiplantae; phylum Streptophyta; class Magnoliopsida; order Poales; family Poaceae; genus Secale; species Secale cereale. Next base: position 366,205,841 of record LR738711.1, read on the forward strand.
TATACAATCTTCGTCAGGACGCGCTCCAAGGTTCCCGCGCAGAGCTGGCGCGACTCCTCGGCCAGTTGCGCGGGGAGCTTCTTCCGAAGATCTGCAAGGGCCGGCGCGATCCCTCTGAAGAAGAGGCTGAGCTTGGCACTGTGAGGGAGGTTTGGATCCGGAGAGTAGATGAGATGCTCAACCTTCAGCGCCAGCAGCTCTTGATCGATGTTGGATGCAGAAGACACCAGGTCGTCGGTCCACACCTCGACGGTCCGGCGGAAGTTCTCGGCCGCAGTATTGGCGCTCTCCACCAAGCCTCGCTCCCTGCGGAGCTCCTCCTTCAGCTTGGTTTCCCGGTCCCGGACGGCGTCGAGCGAGTCCTTCAACGTGGAAACCTTCAGCTCCAGATCCTCAATGGAGTCCTTGGCGGCCTTCAGCTCGTCGCCCTGCTTGGAGAGGCGCACCTGGAGTTCGGAGTTGGTGTGGCCGTCCTTCTCGCGCTCCGTGTTGAGCGCGGTGACCCTCTCCACGCTCGCCTTCAACGACTCCTCCAGTTGCGCAACCTTGGCCGCGAGCTCCTCCTTGGCGGTCTCCGCAGCAGCCGCGCCGGCTTTCGCCTCCTTCAGCTTTCCGCCAAGGGCCTGCTCCCGAGCGGCAAGGTCTTCCTCGTGGGAGTCGAGGTTGACCTTCCGCTGGGCGAGCTCTCCTTCTCGCCGGGACAGCTCCACCCCGGCAAGTCGCTGCTGCTCTTCGGCTTCAGCCTTCTCCAGCAGCCATTCCTGGTACTCTTCGGCGAGCCTCTCGCGCTCCTCCGCCACGTCGTGGAGGGCAGCCTGGTTGGCGGCGCGGAGCTCCGCCGCACGCTTCTCCATCTCAACGGCGGCCTTGGCGGCAAGGGCCTCCCGGGAAGCAAGCTTCGCCTGCCTGGCCCGGTAAAGGGCCAGGAGCTGATGAAGCAGCCTCTCCTCCTCGGGCCCTTCGCTTCCGCCGGGCGCCTCGACGATCTTCAGACCCGCGGAGGCGAGAACCTCTCAATCAAAGGCCTCGCCCTCCGCGGGGGCTCGCGAAGAAGAACCCCACGGCACCTGGATGTAAACGCCATTGGGGGCCTCAAGGTAATAGGCTGATGGCTCCTTCTCGGTGGAGGGGTCGGCGGCCGGCACAGCGCTCGACGCTCCTGCCGCCTCCGGGCCGGCAGTATGGTCGCCGTCCCCCTCCCCGGCCGCCGCGTCTGCGGCCGGAGCGGTCTCCTCCGCAGCCGGCTCGGCGGCTCCCGCCGTGTCCTCAGTGACAGGGGCGTCGCCGTCGCCGCCCTGCGCTCCCTCCTCCTCGATGACGATGACTTCCGTCTCCATCTGCTCGGGGGGAGGAGGATCTAGAAGAAGAAGAAAAAGTAAAAGAAGTTCAAGCAAATATCCAAAAAGAGACGAATCCAAGAAGACAAAGTGACGGAACTTACCTTGACGGACGTCATCAGCGGCGGGCTCCCTCGCCGAGGAGCTCTGCCTTGGCGGAGTGGCAGCCCTCGCCGGGCTGCTCGCCCTTGGCGGGTACTCGCCCCTGGCGGAGTACCCGCCCTTGGCGGAGTGCTCTCCCTTGCCGGAGAGTTCGGCCTTGGCGGGGACGGCGGGGCCTGCGGCTCCTCGGGAGCGACCTCCGGATGCTCCTGCGTTTGTGGCTCCGCCTCTGCACAAGACAATCAAGACAAGACAAAAACATCAAGATATCAGCACAAGACAGAATTCTCAAGCGCACCCGACAAGTGGAAGTATAGAACCCAGACTTACGCTGGGGGTTGCGCTGGGCGCTGCTCCTCGGAGCAGTGCTAGGGTCCGGCAGGCTCGCCTCCGCCGCGTCTCCAGTCGCCGCGATGGGCGAGTCGTCCGCGACCTCGACCACGGGCACCTTGGCTTTCTTCGCCACTCGCTGGGCCAAGGTCCTGAGATCAAAGCAAAAACAAGATTAGCATCAACAAGAATCAAGACGAAGTTAAAGAAGACGCAAAACCTCAAATTCTTACTCCTGTTCCTCCTCTTCGTCGTCGTCGCTCAAGGCGGAGAAGTCAAACGCCACTTGAGGCGCGTCCGCGCGAGGAGCGGGAGGCGAAGACTCCCTCGGGCGCTTGGCGGTCCCCGGGGCTGGGGGCTGCGAGGACCCGTCTCCTGTGGACGCCGAGGCCCGGGGAGCAGGTGGAGCAGCCGCTCCGCTCTGCGAAGGCCTTCCTCCGCTTGGCGCTGTCGTGCGGGGCGCCTCCGCCGTGGCCTGCGTGCGGGTCGCCTCCGCCGTGGCCTGTGTGCGGGTCGCCCCCGCCGTGGTTGGTGCGTCGGGCACCCCTGTCGCAGCTTGGCTCCCCCGGGTAGCTCGTGCCGCCCGGCGAGCTGGTTGTTGCCGGGGCGCCTGCGCCCTCGTCCCTGTCGCCGTCTTGCGGAGACGCTTCAGCGGAGAGCGCCTAGGGCTTGCCCGAGGCGGGGAGGTCTCCGATGACGAGGAGAGGTCGTCGGCATAGAGCCCCAGGGATCCGTCGGAGTCTTCGTCGGCCCCGGCGTCCTCCTCCTCCTCCTCCTCCTCGGCAGGCTTGCTGGGCCCAACGCCCTCCACTGTGGCCGCTCTCCCTCCGGCGCCTCCGCTCCCTCCGGCGCCTCCGCTCCCTGCGGCGCCTCTGTTCCCTCCGGCGGCGCTGCCCCTCGCCGCGGCCTCGGTCAGGATTCCGGGGATCCCGGAGTGCCTCAAGGATGGGACCCCGGCGAGCTCGTCGGGAGGAAGCTTCAGCAGTCTGCGGATCTCCGCCTCCTCTGCTTGGCAGGACGCTTCCGCAGCCTCTGCCTCCTCGGGCGAGAAGCCGAATTCTCCTGCCGCTGCGGCTGCAGCGGCCTCTTCAACCCGAGAAGCTATGTACGCTATCTCCTGGTCGGTGGTGTCCCGTGTCAGCTCCCTGATCTCGTCCTTGTTCTTCGCCACCTCCACCAGATTGTCGAAGAAGTTCAAGATGACGTCTGGCTTGGGCGGAATCCACGTGCGGTCGATACCGTGCGAGTCACACGCGGGCATCATGGTGCGAAGGGCATCCCGGGCCGTGCTGTTGCAGAGGGGCACCACTCCCCGGGGAGCTCTGAACCACTCCGGGTGGGCCGGGTCATGCTTAAATAGTTCCCGGACCATCCCCTTCAGCTCCAGTGATGTGAAGTTGAAGTTGAGCCCGGGGCGCAGCCTCATTATGTCCGCCGTGTTGCCGTAATCCCAGGCTGGCCTCTTCCTATCTTGAAGGGGGGCGATGCGGCGGTGGAGGAAATCTGTGCCTACTTCTCCGACAGACAACCTTGCTACCCGAAGACGAAGAATTCTGATGAGGGCGACGTCGAGCTTGCCGTCGTCCGAATCCAACTCACTCCAGTCCCTGCCACGCACAATGGCTGTTGTGCGCGGCGCGGTGAAAGGCTGCGGCTCGTCCTCGACTATCCAACACCAGTCTGCACGCCACTCCTCCCACTTGCCGCGGAGCTCCCCCGGCAAGTAGGACTCCTTCTTATTCAAGCGGAAGACCCAAGAAATCCCCCCGGAGAGGGGAGCTCCGGCTTCTACTCTAGGGGTGAAGAAGTGCCTAAACAGCGCTACGTTTGGGTATATCCCAATATAGTTTTCGCACATATGTGCGAAAACCGCCATCGTGAGGATGACGTTGGGGGTGAAGTCTAGAAGATGGAGGCCGTAGGTGTGCATTATATCACAGAAAAAGTCGGAAAAAGGGGGACAGAGGCCGCAGTGGAAGAAAGCTGCGAAGAAGAAGTACCCGCCGGGGTAGTTGTCCTTGGCGGCGGCCGGATAGGCTCGGGTGCGGGGATGCGCCTTGGTCTTCTTGGCCCAGAACAAGTAATACTTGTTCCAGAGCTCCCGCGCACCGAGCCTTGGCGCGAAGACGACGTTCCGCTTCCGCAACAAGGTGAGCCTCGCCGCTTGCTCCGATTTCTCCTTCTTAGTCTTCTCCGCCTTCGCCTTCTCGGTCTTCGGGGCCATGGCGGAGGCGGCGAGGGAAGGGGGACGAAGAGTCCGGCGGCACCGCAGATGCGGAAGACGGCGGAGGAGGTGTGGAGGCGGAGCGCAAAGGGGATCTCTGGAGATGGAAGAAGAAGCAATGAAGGCGTAGGAGGGGAACCGCTCCTGCTTCCTCTGCTTTTATGGGGAAGTGGGGGACATTTCGCTCTTTCCATTAAAAGAACGTGGCCACGTCCCATCCCACGACGCCGCAATCGACGCGTGCCGTTACGGGGGGACGCGGCGGATGCGGAAGTGGATTCGGCATGCCGTGGGCCGCGCGTGCCCGTGCACTGTTTTGGGCCTGGCCCCACAGCGCTCGGCACCGTGTGTGGCCCAGGCCCGGGGGCTCCTGTCGGTGTACCAAGGTAGGGGTACCTCAGTACCCCAACTTGTGCACGGGCAGTAGCAGCTTCCCGCGGCAGGGCCTACCACGCGCTCGCCGGAGACCTTCCTGCTCCATATAAAACCATTCAAAAACAAAGTATATAAGACAGAAGATCGAGACCCCGGCAAGTGGGACTTGCCGGGAAGGCCGTTCCAGGCTCAAGGTTACCTCACTCACGCAAGGCCCTGGCAAGAGGAGCTTGCCAGGAAGACTAGAAGATTATGTTACAGAAGACATGCCCCGGCGCTATACGCGCCCCGGCAGGGCCCGGGGAGCGACAAGCTTCAGAGCCCGACAAGCTCCCGGGCCCGGCAAGGTCAAGACCCCGGCAAGGTGCTTGCCGGGGAGAGTTGTGCTGTGTACCCGCGCTCCAGCTCATCGAACCACGCGTCGCACTGGGGCCATTCCAGGGACGCGTGGCGGATGGCCGTGCAGCCTGGGGGACACGGTGGCACTCCACGGTGGTGAAGCCATCGCCGTGGCAAACAGAGACGCAAGGGCGGGCGCTTTTGGGGTCGACGGCGACGGGCATTAAATGCTCTTGTCCCCCACTGTCAAAGTAGGTAGCGACCACTGTTCATACACTGTAGTTCCACTATTCCCGCACTGTTACAACTACCACCTCTTTTACATTTTTACCCTTTCTCCTACGTTGACACCTGTCGGTGACCCCTTGCACTATAAAAGGAGGCCCATGCACAACGTAGAGGGGGTTCGGAACCTAGATCGCTCATACGCTCGGTGTAGCTAGTTCTTCAAGCTCCCGAGCTCTCCAACTCAATACAAACTAAGCAGGAGTAGGGTTTTACGCGTCCATCGCGGCCCGAACCTGGGTAAACTGCCTGCGTGATCTCCTCGATCTGCTCTTCGTGCTCCCTCCGCCCTCTTACTGCACGAACAAGGGGCTCCGGTCCCATAGGTGCTCGTGGCGGACAGTTTCCCCCGACACCTTTCAATTAAAGTAGACTCATCTCCAATCCTATCTTTATCAAGATTCATACTAGAAAACAAGGATCTAGTAGGAGACACATCAATAACTTTCAGATCTTCATCTTTATTTTCATGATAACTAGAAGAACACGCTTTTATATAATTCTCTCTTTTAGCACGCATCCTAGTGGTCCTTTCTTTGCATTCATCAATGGAAATTCTCATAGCTTTGAGAGACTCATTGATATCATGCTTAGGTGGGATAGATCTAAGTTTCAAAGAATCAACATCAAGACTAATTCTATCCACACTTCTAACCAATTCATCAATCTTAGGCAATTTTTCTTCAAGCAAATCATTGAAATTCTTTTGCGAATTCATAAACTTCTTAACACGAGTTTCAAATTCAGAAGGCATCTTTCTATAAGAGTTGTTGTAGGAATTACCATAATTATTAGAGGAATTACTAGGAAAATGCCTAGGATTAAAGTTTCCTCTATAAGCACTGTTACAAAAATTATTCCTACCAACAAAATTCACATCCAGAGATTCATTATTATTTTCAATCAACGTGGATAAAGGAATATCATTAGGATCAAGGAGAGGCTCTTAGCAGCAAATAATTTTATAAGTTGATCCATCTTTCCACTCAAAACACTAATCTCTTCAATAGCATGTACTTTTTTACTAGTAGATCTTTCAGTGTGCCATTGAGAATAATTAACCATAATATTATCTAGGAGTTTGGTAGCTTCTCCTAAGGTAGTTTCCATGAAAGTGCCTCATGCGGCCGAATCTAAAAGATTTCTAGAAGCAAAATTCAAGCCAGCATAAAAGTTTTGAATAATCATCCATAAATTCAAACCATGTGTAGGGCAATGATGTATCATTAAATTCATTCTCTCCCAAGCTTGTGCAACATGCTCATTATCTAGTTGCTTAAAATTCTAATGTCGTTTCTAAGATAGATGATCTTAGCAGGAGGGAAATACTTAGAGATAAAAATATCTTTGCACTTATTCCACGAATCAATACTATTTCTAGGCAAATAGGAAAACCAAGTTTTAGCACGATCTCTAAGTGAAAACGGAAATAACTTCAATTTAACAATATCGTTATCAGTATCCCTCTTCTTTTGCATATCACACAAATCAACAAAGTTGTTTAGATGGGTAGCGACATCTTCACTAGGAAGGCCAGAAAATTGATCTTTCTTGACAAGATTCAACAGAGAAGCATTGATCTCACACGATTTAACATCGGTAATAGGAGCACTCGGAGTGCTAATAAAATCATTATTGTTGGTATTGGAGAAGTCACACAATTTGGTATTGTTCTAAGCCATAGTGACAAGCAAGCAATCCAACACACAAGCAAACAAGAAGCAAGCGAACGGTAAACACACGGCAAAAAGAGGGGCAAATAAAGTGGCAAGGGTGGAGTGGGGGAGAGGAAAACGAGAGGCAAAAAATGTAATGTGAAGGATAAGGGTTTGTGATAGGTACTTTTTTGTAAGCCTCCTCGGCAAGGGTGCTAGAAATTCTTCTTGCTACTTCTCGAGCTTGCGTTGTATTCCCTCGAAGAGGAAAGGGTGATGCAGCACAGTAGCGTAAGTATTTCCCTCAGTTTTTGAGAAACAAGGTATCAATCCAGTAGGAGACCACGCGCGAGTCCCTCGCACCTGCACAAACAAATAAGAACTTCGCAGCCAACGCGATCAGGTGTTGTCAATCCCTTTACGGTAACTTACGAAAGTGAGATCTGATAGAGATGATAGTTTGATATTTTTGGTATTTTGGATATAAGAACATAAAGTAAAAGCGGAAAAGTAAAGTAGATTGTAGATTGATATGTTGAGAATAGACCCGGGGGCCATAGTTTTCTCTAGTGGCTTCTCTGATGATAGCGGTATTCTACGACGGGTAAACAAATTACTGTCGAGCAATTGATAGAAATGCGAATAATTATGAGACTATCTAGGCATGATCATTATATATAGGCATCACGTCCGAGACAAGTAGACCGAAACGATTATGCATCTACTACTATTACTCCAGACATCGACCGCTATCCAGCATGCATCTAGAGTATTAAGTTCATAAGAACGGAGTAACGCCTTAAGCAAGATGACATGATGTAGAGGGATAAACTCAAACATAGTGATATAAACACCATCTTTTTATCCTCGATGGCAACAATACAAAATGTCCCTTGCTGCCCCTACTGTCACTGGGAAAGGACACCACAAGATTGAACCCAAAGCCTAGCACTTCTCCCATTGCAAGAACTATAGATCTAGTAGGCCAAACCAAACCAATAATTTGAAGAGACTTGCAAGGATATTATAATCATACATCAAGAGTTTAGAAAAGAACCAAATATTTATCATAGATAATCTCGATCATAAACCCACAATTCATCAAATCTCGACAAACACACCGCAAAAGGATATTACATCGAATAGATCTCTTCAAAGACCGAGGAGAACTTGGTATTGAGATCCAAAGAGAGAGAAGAAGCCATCTAGATACTAGTTATGGACCCGCAGGTCTGTGGTAAACTACTCACAACTCATGGTGAGGGGATGATGATGATTTAGAAGCACTCCGTGGAAGATCCCCCCTCCGGCGGAGCTCCATAACAGACCCCAAGATGGGATCTCACAGGAACAGAAGGTTGCAGCGATGGAACTAGGGGTTTCTCTGTTGTTCAGATGGTTTCGGGGTACGTAGATATATATAGGAAGAAGGAGGGCACCGGGGGCCAGGCGGGGTGCCCACGAGGCAGGGGGGCCGCCCTATAGGGGGCGCCCCCCACCCTCATGGACGCCATGTCAGCCCTACTCCGTGGTTCTCAAGTCTCCCGTGCTTATTTTGCTCCAAAAATATCTCTCCCGAAGGTTTCATTCCGTTTGGGCTCCGTTTGATATTCCTTTTCTGCAAAACCCTGAAATAGGCAAAAAAACAGCAATCTGGACTGGACCTTTGGGTTAATAGGTTAGTCCCAAAAATAATATAAAAGTGTATAATAATGCCCATTAAACATCCAAAACATCATAAATAATAGCATGGAACAATAAAAAATTATAGATACGTTGGAGACGTATCACCCATCAGTGCCGTCATATCCTCGCAGCCTCTCTCTCCCGATCCCATCGCCCATCTCCTTGTCGCATCCCGCTTCTCCTCCTCCCCTCGACCCTACGCCCGAACTCTGCCCCGCCGCACCTACCGTCGGCCGCCCACGCGCTCGCATCCACCAGCACCATCTTGCGTCGCCGCCTTGCCGTGGCGCCTCCCCGCCGCCCTCGTGTGCTGCTTCATCACCCGCCTCACCTCGGTGGCTGCGCCATCGTGCACCATCGCTGCACCTCTCCGCACCTGTCCTCACCTCACCCTGGCCTCGGTCGCATCTGCTCCGCCTCCTCCGCCGTCAGCCACCATCGGAGGCCCGAGCTCCGCCGTCGTTGCCCCAAGCTCCGCCATCGGTCGCCTCAACCTCCAGGTCTGACGACGTCCTCGGGATCCCTGTTGGCTTACAGTCCCGTCCCCGACCTAGCCTCCTCCTCGACCTTGTTTCGCGTCCGGCAAGTTGGACGCCGCTTGCCTCCCCTCATCGTCGCCCTAACCATCTCTGGCACGGATTCGGCGGGATCCAGCCGTGGTTCGCACCGAGTGCGTCCCCATTGCCCCGCCTCTGGTCGTTATTGACGTCGCCCTTCAGCCACCATCGACCTCGTCGGGGCCTTTTTTCATGACCTCCTGAGGCCCTCGTTGTCGCCTGCGTGATGCCCTACCTTATTGTGTTGTCTTGCTTTGTTTTGGATCGACAAGAATAAGATGCCAAGCACCCTCTTCGGCATTTTTCGCCAAGTACCACAACGAAGCGCCATGTACCGCTACCGATGACTCGAACATCTTCGACCCGTGTACAGCTACTATTGCAAGAATGAGACTGGCAAGTACCCTGATAATGTGTACTTCTACATCGCCAAGACCGTCCCGGACATCACCAAGTACCACGATGACCGTTATTCTCAAATTACCCCTTCAGACCACCAAGTTCGACTACAATCATCGTGAACCCCTTCTAGAATGTGTACCACTACTTCCACGACGTACGAGAATGACTACTTCCGCTTCGAAACGTGTACGACTACTTCCCTCGAGGAACTCGAACCACACAGAAAATGCATGCTTCAAAGGTATAACCGCCGAGATGATGACCCGTGGATGAATGCATATGATTTCTATGAGTCGGTCACGTTGGCACCGTGCCCGACTTGTTCCGTGCACGACCCTCATATGCCTTGTCGTCGATCCGTGGGAACCCGGTAACCGGGAGCACCCCACCATCTTGCATGACACCCTCCCATCATACTTCTTTTGCACCGGTCTCTCAACGAGTTACCGGAACCGATATGTTTTCGTGGCATCATTTTGCCATGCCATCCCACTCTCCCATCATTTTGATAGCACTCTTGTGTCCGTTCCAGGATGCGGTTATGACTCTAAGCTGTGCCCCGACACGTAGGAGCTGTATCCGCATCCTGGGCATTACAAGTTGGTATCAAAATGGTTTTTTGTTTCTAGACTGAACATCGGCAGCAGTTCGACCAAGGAGGGGCTCCTAGGTCGGGGAAGGCTCTGATTACCAACTTGTAACACCCAGGATGCGGCTATAGCTCCCACGTGTCACCATAACCGCATTCTGGAATGGTGGCAAGAGTGGTATCTTAACATAATCCCATGTAATGAATAGGAAGATAAAGATAAATAGTTGGCTTACACTCGCCACATCACACAATTATTAAATATTTATACAATCATCCAGAATGAACACAAAAGTTTGGCTAGGGATGAAATCAAACAAAAAGATAACCACCCATGCTATGCCCGATCGACCCTAGTAGGAACCACTGCTGATCATCGGGGTACGTCACATACATACGCCCACGCTCTTCATTGAACTCCCACTGGAGCTCTTGCCCATCGCCTGCATCAAACTCAGCTGTACCTGCACCTGTTTTTTGTAGTAAACCATGAGTCACGAGGACTCAGCAATCATGTTCCCGAGTGTCAAAACTACCAAATCTTTTAGGTGTGGAGAAAGGTATAAAGTGGGGTTGCGGCAAGCGCTAAGCATATATGAGGCGGCTAGCTTACGAACTTTCAGAGTGATAGGAGAATATACACCAATGGTCGTAAACTAGTAATGATCACTAAGTGATCCTATCTACCTACGAGTCATTCATAACCCCACCGTGTTCTCTTCCCGAACTCCCTCGAAAAGATACCATCACGGCTTCTCACACAGGTAGTGTATTTTATTTGACTTTCGTGTCAAGTTATCTACAACTGGATATTAATAAACTCCAATCCGCCACATAACCGTGGGCACGGCTTTCGAAAGATTGTAACCCTGAAGGGGTGTCCCAACTTAGCACATCACAAGCTCTCACGATCAGCAGAGGTATAACCTCCATCTTGGGGACAACCCGATTAGACTCGGAATCCCGGTGCACAAGACATTTCAACAATGGTTAAACAAGTCCAGCAAGACCTCCCAATGTGCCGACACCCTGATAGTAGCTGCGCGTATCTCGTCTCAGGCTAGGATGGATGAGCTATGGTTAAAGTGACCAAAATACCCCAAGTTGCCATGGGGCGGCGCCGCAAGCTGCTCTAGTTTAGACCAACACTCATGAGGAGCACTGACCGGGGTTGTAAATTAAGTCCTTGGGTGCTAGCCGGTCCCTATGCAAGTTTTAGTTATTAGGCAAATGGTAAAACCAGAGTTGGGCCTTGATGGAGGAGTTTTATTCAAAGCGAACTGTCAAGGGGGGCCCATAAACCCCGACCGTGTTTGGAACACAAAATCAAGGAACATAACACCGATTCATCGGAACTTAAGGCGGCAAGAGTGGAACAAAGCACCGACAAAAAGACCTAGCCTTCCACCCATTGTCATATATATATATAT
>LR738711.1:366217465-366382877 GCA_902687465.1 Secale cereale
ATATATATTTATATGCATTAATTAAATAAGTGATATTGTGATATTCCAAAATATCCATGTTCCGACATGGAACAATCTTCAACTTCACCTACAACTAACAACACTATAAGAGGGGCTGAGCAAAAGAATATCTTAGCCAAACAATGGTTTGCTAGGAAGGTGGGTTAGCGGGATTTCATAGCAATGTGGGAGGCTGACAAACAAATAGTGTGTAGGGCAGCATAGCGATAGAGCGAGACAACTAGCCAAGCAAAGATAGAGGCGATATCAAGGAACGGTCATCTTGCTTGAGATCCCGCAAGGAAGAAGAACGAGTCCATGAAGAAGAAAAACGGACATAGTAGAACGAATCCTCACGAATGAATCTTTACCGGAACTAATAAGCAACACCATAAAGAAGCAAACAACATGGTAAACACACAAGCATAAACATGGCATGATGCACATCAAGTATGATGCATGTCCAGTTTAAATATGCATGGCATGGCAAAGTGCACAAACAATTCTACAAATTAAGTGGAGCTAAATATGCAACGAGTTACATATTGACAAATCTCCACATTCAATTATTTAGTTTGCTCTCATTTATTTACAAGACAAGATTAAATGTTGGTCAACATGGCAAGAGGTGGAGCATAAGTGAACTAACTATTTAAGCAAGTTAAAAGGGGCCGAAAACAACAAACAACAATTCCGTAAAATCCCCACATGTCATTTAGCAAATTTAATGTAAACAAATTTTTTAACCATTTAAATGTTGTTATCATGATGTGGATGACATAATCAAGTTTTATGCAATTTTAAGAAAAAGTTAACATCAGGATGTTATGAAGCATTTGTCACCGTGGTGGGAAGAAAGGGTGCCACGGCGACGAATCTGAAAATGATGCCACGGCAACATATCGGTTCCGGTAACTCGTTGAGAGACCGGTGCAAAAGAAGTATGACGGGATCGTGTCATGCAAGATGGTGGTGCTCCCAGTTACCGGGTTCCCATGGGTCAGCGACAAGGCATACGAGGGTCGTGCACGAAGCAAGTCATGCACGGTGCGAACGTGGGCATCTCATACGACTCATATGCATTCGTCTACGGGTCATCGTCACGGCGGTTATACCTTTGAAGCTTGCATTTTCGGTGTGGTTCACGTTCGTCGAGGGAAGTAGTCGTACACGGGTCGTAGTCGGAGTAGTCGCACATGTTTCGAAGAGGAAGTAGTTGTTCTCATATGTCGTGGAAGTCATGGTACACATTCTAGAAGGGGTTCACGATGATTGTAGTCGAACTTGGCGATCCGAAGGGGTACTTGGAGAACAACGATCTTCTTGGTACTTGGTGATGTAAGGGATGGTCTTGGCGCTGTAGATGTACACATTGTCGAGGTACTTGCCGGTCTCGTTCTTGCGACGGTAGCTGTACATGGGTCGAGGATGTTCGAGTCATCAATAGCGGTACTTGGCACTTCGTTGTGGTACTTGGGGGAAAATCGCGAAGAGGGTTCTTGGCGTCTAGGTCTTGCCGATCCAAAACAAAGCAAGACGACGCAATAAGGCAGAGCAGCACGCGAGCAACGATGAGGCCTCAGGAGGTCGTGCAAAAGGGCCTCGATGAGTACGATGGTGGTTGAAGGGAGACGGTGATAACGACCAGAGGCGGGGTGACAGGGACGCACTCGGCGCGGACCACAGTCGGATCCTATCGGATCCGGGCCGGAGATGGCCAGGGCGATGACGAGGGGAGGCAGGTGGGGTCCTGCTTGCTGGACGCGAAGCAAGGTCAAGGAGGGGGTAGGTCGGGGATGGGACTTGATGCTGACGCGGATCCTGAGGATGTCGTCAAACCTGGAGGTTGACGCAACCGGTGGCAGAGCTTGGGGCAACGACGATGAAGCTTGGGCCTCCCATGGTGGCTGACGGCGGAGCAGGGGCGACCGAGTCCGGGTTGAGGCGGGGACAGGTGCCGAGAGGTGCGGTGACGGTGCACGGCGGTGCGGCCACCAAGGCGTGGTGGGGCGATGAAGCAGTGCGCGAGGGAAGTGGGGAGGCTCCACGGGAAGGCGGCGACGCAAGATGGTGGTGGTGGACGTGAGCGCGTGGGCGGCCGACGGTAGGTGTGGCGAGGCAGAGTTCGGGCGCGGGGTCGAGGGGAGGAGGAGAAGTAGGATGTGACAAGGAGAAGGGTGATGGGATCGGGAGAGAGAGGTGGTGAGGGAGATGATGATACTTCTCCAACGTATCTATAAGTTTTGATTGTTCCATGCTATTCTTTATGAAGTCTTAGATGTTTAATGGCCTTTATCATTCACTTTTATATCAATTTTGGGACTAACCTACTAACCCAAAGGCCCAGTCTAGATTGCTGTTTTTTGCATGTTTTAAGGTTTTGCAGGAAAAGAATGCCAAACGGAGTCCAAACGGAATGAAACCTTCGCGAGAGATATTTTTGGAGAAAATCACGCACGCAGAGCTTGAGAACCACGTCAGGGGATCGAGGGCTGGCCCACGAGGGTGGGGGGCGCACCCCCTGCCTCGTGGCCCCCTCGAGCATCCCCCGGTGCCCTCCTTCTTCCTATATAAGTCTACGTACCCCAGAAACTCCGTGAACGGAGAGACAACCCTAATTCCACCGCCTTACCTTTTGTTCCCGTGAAGATCCCATCTTGGAGCCTGTTCCGGAGCTCCACCGAAGGGGATCCATCACGGAGTTCTTCATCATCATCATCATCGCCCTCACCATGAGTTGTGAGTAGTTTACCACAGACCTTCGGGTCCATAGCTAGTATCTAGATGGCTTCTTCTCTCTCTTTGGATCTCAATACAAAGTTCTCCTCGGTCTTCGAGGAGATCTATTCGATGTAATCTCTTTTTGCGGTGTGTTTGTCGAGATCCGATGAATTGTGAGTTTATGATCAAGGTTATCTGTGAAAGATATTTGGTTCTTCTCTGAACTTTTTATGTGTGCTCATAATATCCTTGCAAGTCTCTTCGAATTATTGGTTTGGTTTGGCCTACTAGATCTATAGTTCTTGCAATAAGAGAAGTGCTTGGCTTTGGCTTCAATCTTGCGGTGTCCTTTCCCAGTGACAGTAGGGGCATCAAGGCACTTATTGTATTGTTTCCATTGAGGATAAAAAAGATGGGATTTATATCATATTGCTTGAGTTTATCCCTCTACATCATGTCATCTTGCTTAAAGCGTTACTCTGTTCTTATGAACTCAATACACTAGATGCATGCTAGATAGCGGCCGATGTGTGGAGTAATAGTAGTAGATGCAGAATCGTTTCGGTCTACTTGTCTCGGACGTGATGCCTATATACAATGATCATGCCCAGATAGTCTCATAATTATTCTCTTTTCTATCAATTGCTCGACAGTAATTTGTTTACCCGCCGTAGAATATCGCTATCATGAGAGAAGCCACTAGAGAAAACTATGGCCCCCGTGTCTATTCTCAACATATCAATCTACATCTACTTTACTTTTATCGCTTTTATTTGTTGTTCTTATAAACTAAAAATACCAAAAATATAAACTATCATCTCTATTAGATCTCACTTTCGTAAGTGACCGTAAAGGGATTGACAACCCCTTATCGCGTTGGCTGCGAAGTTCTTATTTGTTTGTGCAGGTGTGAGGGACTTGCGCGTGGTCTCCTACTGGATTGATACCTTGGTTCTCAAAAACTGAGGCAAATACTTACGCTACTCTGCTGCATCTCCCTTTACTCTTCGAGGGAATACAACGCAAGCTCAAGAAGTAGCAAGAAGTATTTCTAGCGCCGTTGCCGGGGAGGCTTACGCAAAAGTCATATACCAAGTACCTATCACAAACCCTTATCCTTCACATTACATTTATTTTCCTCTCGTTTTCCTCTCCCCCACTTCACCCTTGCTGTTTTATTCGCCCTTCTTCCGCCGTGTGTTTATAGTTCGCTTGCCTCTTGTTTGCTTGTGTGTGCTTCTTGCTTGCTTATCATCATGTCTAGCACACCTATCATTATCACCACTCCCGAGAGTGAGGTCCTGAACTTTAAACGAAGGGAGGAAGAAAACTTAAAAGATGCCTGGTATAGAATTTGCAATGCTCAAAATAGATCTAATAGGAAGCTTTCCACTTCCGTGCTTCTTCGCAATTTTTATGTTGGCATAACTCCGTGGAATAGATTTATCTTAGATACCATTACCGGAGGGAATTTCTTGGGTAGCCACACCGTTGATTCTTATAATGCTATGACTGAATTATTTGGCTCACCACCTCTTATGGTTAATGGGACCATTTTAACTTTGGAGCATGTTACTCAAAGGTTAGAAATAATTGAACACAAAGTTGCTACGGTAGAACTGGTAGAGAACTTGGATAGAAAAATTCATAATGAAATCACCCAATATGGATCCAAGGTAGGAGTTGTTCTGAAAAATCTTAAGGAAAAGGAGCCCATAGTTAAAGAAAAGCTAGATCAGGATTCTACTAGAATCAATAAGCTTGAGGATGTTATCACTAATGTGGGTTCTGCTCTTTCCGCAATAAAAACTACTCCAAATACCTCTACTAAATTATCTAAGTTCATGTATGTCCCTATAGATAAGGGTGAAACATCTAGAATTGCGGATCTCAAATCCATAAGTGTTCACCCTAATTTTCTTACTTTTGCAATAGACCCTTTTGACACTTTAGAATTTCTTGATTTATTGCCCAAGAGTTTGATTATTCATAGGGACAAAGAAGTGCCCAAGAACCATAAGTGCTTAATCAAAGAATTGCCTCCCAAGGATGGCAATACCTAGATCTATCTTGTATCGTGCCTAGCTAGGGGCGTAAAACAATAGCGCTTGTTGGGAGGCAACCCAATTTTATGTTTTTTGTTTTTGTTGCTGTTAGGGAATAAATATTGCATCTTGCCTCTGATTAGATGTGGTTTCATGTTTTGTTTAGTGTTTGTGCCAAGTAGAACCTTTGGGAAGACTTGTGTGAAGTTTATGTGATCTTGCTGTGAAAAAAAGAATTGTTAGTGCTCGCTAAAGTAGTGTTCAGAGTTTACTGGAGCGTGCGTTTTAGTTGATTCTTTTTGCAGATGATTGGTAGACAAATTCCGCAAATTTATCAATTTATTTTGAATTTTTTGGAGTTCCAGTAGTAGGTGAAACCTGCAGATTACTACAGACTGTTCTGTTTTTGACAGATTCTGTTTTTCGTGTGTTGTTTGCTTATTCCGATGCATCTATGAGTAGTATTGGAAGATATGAACCATAGAGAAGTTGGAATACAGTAAGTTTAACACCTATATAAACAAATAATGAATTCATTGCTGCACTTTTGAGTAGTGGTTTGCTTTCTTATACTAACGGAGCTCACGAGAATTTTTGTCTAAGTTTTGTGTTGTGAAGTTTTCAATTTTTGAGTATTGCTTTGATGGACTATGGAACAAGGAGAAGCAAAGGTCTAAGCTTGTGGATGCCCATGGCACCCCAAGTGAATTCAAGATAATCAAAAGCCTAAGCTTGGGGATGCCCCGGGAAGGCATCCCCTCTTTCGTCTTCATCCATCGGTAGCTATACTTGGAGCTATATTTTTATTCGCAACATGATATGTGTTTTGCTTGGAGCGTCTTGTATAATTTGAGTCTTTGCTTGTTAGTTTTCCGCAATCATCCTTGCTAGACACACCTATTTGAGAGAGTTAAATATGGCCTAGGAATTATTAGAACACTCTATGTGCTTCACTTATATCTTTTGAGTTGAATAGTTTTTGCTCTAGTGCTTCACTTATATCTTTTAGAGCACGGTGGTGGTAATATTTTGTAGAAATTGTTGAACTCTCATAATTCACTTATATCTTTTTGAGAGTCTATTAAAACAGCATGGTAATTTGTTTAGGCTAAATAAACTAGTCTTCACATGATAGACATCCAATGTCAATGTAGTAAAAAAAAATCACACTAAGTGCATTGAATATGATGAGATGTTGGATGCTTGATAATTGTTTTGAGACATGAGGATAGTGATCTTAGAGTCATTCTAGTGGAGTTATTATGAAATTGAGAAATACTTGTGTTAAGGTTAGTGATTCCCGTAGCATGCACGTATGGTGAACCGTAATGTGACAAAGTTAGAGCATGAGGTATTTGTAGAGTGCCAACCTTTGTGTGGAGGTAGGGGGCGCACGATGGTTAACTCCTACCAACCTCCCTCATGAAGCATGCGTTAATTGCTTTGTTTTGATGACTCGTAGATTTTTGCAATAAGTATATGAGTTCTGATGACTAATGTTGAGTCCATGGATTATACGCACTCTCACCCTTCCACCATTGCTAGCCTCTCTTGTACCGCGCAACTTTCGCCGGTACCATAAACCCACTATATATCCTTCCTCAAAACAGCCATCATATTGTTCCTCAAAACAGCCACCATACCTACCTATTGTGGCACCCCGGATCAGAGCGACCGGTTTACCTTGCATTGCCAGCCCATAGACCTTGTCTTCTGGCAAC
Organism: Secale cereale; assembly: GCA_902687465.1. NCBI lineage: Eukaryota > Viridiplantae > Streptophyta > Magnoliopsida > Poales > Poaceae > Secale > Secale cereale. The sequence continues at coordinate 366,223,953 of LR738711.1, forward strand.
ACACAACATCTTGGTACAGAAAGCAGCCGCTTTATTGATACTAGAGGGCCAAAGTTTTACATTACAGCAGTTAGCGAGGCCGAGCGGCACGCACGGTGCGGCTAGACAATATGTACATTATTTAATGAACATAAAAGGGCCTCGGGCATAAACTATGCAGCAGCGGAACGACATCGTATCGGAACTTTCCTGAAATCTGGCATGACACGCCAGGTCAGTACTTTGAATGTACTTGCAAGCTTACAATAAAACAAAATCATAATGACACACAATACCATGATGATTAATCAAAATTAAATATGCAGCAACAGACTTAATTGGAAATTTACTAACATGCTATGCTCATGACCTTGCATAAATAAAAGCTCAGCCTATATTATTCATGATAATTTATTATAACCACCAACTTATTCATTTCAACAAGATATAAATTGTGACCTTTCCGGTGATCACAAACCTACCCATACTGGGTCTCAAAACATCTCGTAAGCTCTTCCATCAATTTATCATAGCATCAGAAATTTAGAACATAGTGAGAAAAAATTTATTATATGTTGACCCATGGTGTGACCTACTTTCGAGTGTGTCCGTGACCATGGACTCGGCTATCGATAGATTAAATACACTCTGCAGAGGTAGTGCACTGTACCCACACCACGGAACCCATGGCCTCTTCATCCCATTCGGGTGGACCAACGGCATTCCGACGAAACCCGTCCATTGCCATGACACTCCTCCGGCCACTCCGACTCGTTCCCCCAGTGGAACGGTCCTAGGTGGCCCTGTGTCTACCAAAGACACACCTACCACTGTCGTGGCCAAACAAAAAAATTGTCCCAAACGGGAACTCGGTACCATAAAACTAACTACGGGCACACAAGGTTATGCTTGCTTACCAGGCCGGGGTACTGCATGCCCATAACCTTCCCTATCTGGAGGTACCGACAGGAGGCATGTCAATGGATAGAATCAAGACCTTCCCATAAAGGTAAATGTGGTTGCACTGGGAAAGACTCGATTCAGTGGCACCATGACCCGGTCAACAATTTATTCAAGTTGAGTTATTAACAGTTTCAACTTAGAAAGAAATAAAGTAACCGGTGTCATACAATGCCATGCAATATACCAAAGTGCAGTACATAAACAAGTAAAATGCTATGCGACAATAAAACTGAGTCAACCTTCATCTTAACTTCACTATCATTCTAGTTATGCTAGACTTTCCACAAAATTTGACTTAGCAAAATTTTATCATAATTACTTAATGCAAAAGAAAATAACTCCACAGATGTATGTCCATAATCATTCCCAATATTCCCAACTTTATTTTAGCTATCTTAATGACTTAAACCAAACTCCAACTTTCTGTAAAGTGAAATGAAACCAAATACTACAGCAACCAAAAGAACTATTTAACAAAATATTTAACATGCATAATGTAAGTGCATATAGTGCCACCCCTAGTGGTTTTAGAGTATTGACAACAAACCTGGTTGAGGGACTAATGTGTTTGTGAGAATTGCAGGATAACACATGTAGTAGTCCCTCATTGATTCGGTTAACCTACCAGAGATGACCCCTAAAAATGTATGAAGACATTGATAACAGTGGTGGTATATGAAGATAATCATATTGAAGACTATGACATGAGAAGACATTGTGTGAAGACTATGAAGAGCGAAGACGTTTCCTTTTCTTCTTTGTTGAGTCATAGGAACCACCGTACTGTTAAGTGGGGTCCAAGTGAACTAAGTCAGAGTGACTGAAGTGATGCTCAACCAAATCCTATGTCTTCGAGCGAAGACTATGAGAGAAAATCTTATCCAGAGGCTGATGAGTCAGCTTTACTTGGAGCTCAAGTAAAGTTGTCGTGTGTGTTTGAAATCTGACCGTTGGAACACGTGTCAGTTCCCTAGTGACCCAGGGTCACTTCGGACAAATCAGGTCGGGTTGCCTAGTGGCTATAAATAGCCCACCCCCTACACCATAAATTGGTGGCTGCTCAGAGTTATTGCACGGCTTTTGTCGTTTGAGAGCAACCCACCTCCGAAGCATTTGACAGAGAAATTCTTGCGAGGACAAAGCCCAAACACCCAAAGCCAAAGAGTGTTAGGCATCACTGAAGTCTTTCTGTCTATGTGACCTGAAGACTTATTACACTTGAGGACTGTGTTTTCTCCAGCCGGTTAGGTGTCGCGTTCTGAGCATCCAAGAGTAATTGTGGATTGCCGGTGAACGAAGTCTGTGAAGGTTTGGAAGTCTACCTTGAAGACTTACCAGAGTGATTGGGCGAGGACTAGGTGTTCTTAGCTCAAGGGGAACAAGGTGAAGACGCGGTCTTCTGAGTTAAATCTCAGCCTCCCTAACCAGACATACAGTTGTCACAGCAACTGGAACTGGTCTAACAAATCACTATCTTCCCCGAGCTACTGGTTCTATCCTTTCCTTCCCTTTACTTACTGCTCTATGTTGTGAAGACATTGCATGCTTGCCTTATCTGATTGACTTCACTGAGTATCTACTTGTTGTGATTGGCTTCATTCCTTCTTCCTTTATGATCACTACTGCCTAGTTGCTATTAGTCTTCATGCTTTCACTTCATTGAATACATGACTATGGCTTATCTAGTGTAGTCCACTTTCCGCTGCATATCAATAGGCTTGAGCTTATCGTTTGTCTTTGAAACTACCATGTTTTGAAGCATTTCATAAAAATCGCCTATTCACCCCCCCCCTCTAGTCGATATACTGCACTTTCAATTGGTATCAGAGAAAGGTACTCCCTTGTTCTGTGTGATTCGGTATAATCACCTGGAGTTTTAGCTATGTCGACTGCAGGGATAATCAAAGTCTCCGCTGCGTGCCCCATCTTCGATGGCACCGAATATCCCTACTGGAAGAACAAGATGTGCATGCATCTTGAAGCCATTGACGTGGACCTCTGGTTTGTCGTCAAGAACGGTGTTCCCAAGACTGGTGAAGGCGTCACCCCTGCTGATGTCAAGAGGCTCGTTCAATTGCATTCAACGGCCAAGAACATCATCTGTGGTCATCTGACCAAAAGACAGTACGGTCGTGTGAGTTCTCTGGACACGTCAAAGGAAGTTTGGACTGTCTCTCAAAGGTCAATGAAGGAGTCTCTACCCAGAGAGATCAAAGGATCAGCTTCCTTCGCAATCTCTTCAATTGCTTCAAGAGACATGACAATGAGAATGTCCAGCACACTTTTGATCGTCTCACTGACATCACAAATGAGCTTCAAGCACTTGGCGCCACTGAGATCACCAAGCATGAAATCGTCAAGACCCTTCTGAGATCACTCGACGGCTCATTTGATATCCTTGCACTGATGATTCAAGAACGCCCTGACTTCAAGACTCTCGATCCGTCTGATATACTTGAGAGGCTCAACACACATGAGTTCCAGCTATCTGAGAAGCGTGACATCTATGGTCCCAACTATGGCCGATCTTGCACCTTGAAGGCAAAAGATGTTTCCTCATCTAAAGAAGAATCTGACTGCAGTTCTGATGATCCTGAAGACATTGGAAAGGAGCTTGCCATGCTTGTGAAGAAGTTCCAGAAATTCACTAGGAAGAAAGGCTTCAGAAAATCTTCAAGATCCAGCTCAAGAAATGATGGAGCATCTGCTCATGACTACAAGAAAAGAACATGTCATAAGTGCAAGAAACCTGGTCACTACATCTCTGAGTGTCCTCAGTGGGACAACGAGAAGAAGAAAAAGAAGAGCAAGGAATATGATTCTGATGACAAGAAAAAGAAGAAATACTCAAAGTCTTCTTCAAAGTTTTCGTCAAAGTATTCATCACACAAGAAGAATTCATCTGGCAAGGCTCGCGCTTTTGTTGGCAAGGAGATGGATTCTGAAGAAGAGTCTGCTTCTTGTCACATCCCTAGCTAGCACTTGCATTAGGACCTGACTAGAGTGTGCATCATGTTTACTTTCAAAGAAACTTGAAATGGGATTAACAGAAACCCGAGCACCCCCTCCCCTAACAACTAGGGTTTGCTAAAATATTTTCCAATGTACCCAAAATGCCCTTCAAAATGTTCATCATTTCTGCCTTGGTCTTAAACCTCTGCCAAAAATGGTGCACAATTTTCTAGGACAATCTAGGGCTTTGGATTAAATCATATGGTATTTGAATTTGGGCATTTAAATGCTACAAAATATTTTAAATGCTCAAATAATCATGAACTATAATGTTTCCTACTGTTCATATTATATACAGTAGGTATGACAAGTGTCATGAGTTATAAAAATGTTTAGGCATTTTTATTAAATGAACAAAGTTGCAAAAGAAATAAAACAGAAAGAAAATAGGAAAAGAAAAATAGGAAGAGTACTTACCTGAGCCCACTTACCTGCTGGCCCAGCCGGCCCAGCCCACCAGGGGCACCATCGTCTTCTTCGTCGCGCCAGCGCACGAAGCAGCTCGGTGGCGAGCGCCGCCGATGCGCCGGCCACCTCCTGCCTGCCTGGCTGGCCCCTCGGCCTTCTGGATGGTCTAGAACGACGCCACGGAGACACCCCGACCGTTTCCCCCTCTCTCCCGTGTCTCTCCCCTCCTCTCTTCCCTCCGCCGAGCTCCCCCGAGCGAGCTCGTCGCCGACGACCGCTGACACCGCGCCCTACGCCACCTCCTCGCCTCCCAGAAGCACCACTAGCTCCGCCTCGTCGCCCCGAAGCTCCCCACCGACGCACACGACGCCAGGAGCTCCGCAATGTCCTCCTCGCCGTCGTCTTCAACCTCCGGCCCCGGAGATCGCCGCCGCCCGTACGCCGTCGTCCGACCGTCCCCGAGCTCACTTCGACGCCCTCTGCGACTGCTGTGAGCTCACGCTTCGAACCCCCCTCTCCACGGGCTCGTTTAGGCCTTGTAGCCGCCGCCCCCTTTGCTCACCGACGATCACCGCCGCCGGCCAACTCCCCGCCGTGGCCATAGGCACCGTACCTCGCGGCTGAGCACGCCGTTAGCTTCAGTAGGTCACCAGCAAGCTAAAGCGAGCTTCAGCTCCTCCTCCCGTGCACTACAACACCATCCCGACCAACCCCGTGCGAGCACCGCCGCGGACGAGCTCGTCGCCGTCGACTCCGGCGACCCCTCGTCCAACCAGTGGCACCGCTGGATGCGGTGCATCACCAGGAGCACACCGAGCCCATCCGCGCGGCAAATGGATACCGGAATAGGGATTCCGACGAGTCACCGCCGTGCGAAATGGTCGCCGCCGGCCAAACTCCGGCGGGCTGACGTGGCTCGATGATTAGGAGTTAACAGTAATTAGTTTAGTCACCACAGTCACTGACAGTGGGCCTCCGCTGTTAGTCAAACCCAGTCAACCCTGGTTATGACCGGGATTAGCTCCTAAGACACTGACATGAGGGACCCACCAGTCAGGTTTGACCTGGACTGGCCCTGTTGACTGCCTGACGTCAGCATGATGTCATGCTGATGCAGTAAAGGTTTTTCTGGGATTTTTAGATTTAATAATAATTCAGGAAATTCCAGAAAATACCCAAAACTTCTAAAAATCATATAAATTCAACCATAGCTCAGATGGAAAAGTTTTATATATGAAAAATGATCAGAAAAATCCAATCTTTCTAATGGCACTGGTTTCATGCATGTTTGAACAAGTTAACTTGCTGAATACATCAAAAACATGATTATGCACTTATTTAAATAATAGTTTGAACTTCAATTTGAATCCTTGATTCAAATAGGTTCAAACCCTTCTGGTTTTAGTTGCATTAGCCAACACACATGCATCTTGCCATGTCATAAACATGCATCATATTGTTGCATTTGTTTGTTAATGATTGTATCGTCGGTATTCCCTGTGTTAGGTCCTGCTCCCGAGGATACAACTGCGTATCCAGTTGAAGAGCAGTACCCGACAACTACCTTGTCAGGCAAGCAATCATTGATCATTCCGATACAACCCAATCTTCTCGCTCCTGCTCTCTTTTACTGCATTAAGGCAACAGCGCGTGAACTGCTACTTGCTGCGGTAGTTGAACCCTATTCCCTTGCATGACCTGTCATTGCCACAGTAAATAGTTTAAACCCACTAGCATGTGTAGGAGTTGATTGAGCCATGTGATGTGTGATCCACCATGCTATTTGTTTATGTTGCCTGCTATGCTTAGAGTTGTGTCTGGTCTGATTCATCTGGGTGATGGATCAGAGTGAGATGATCTTATCAATAAAGAGAAGGAAGTGTGGAATACGCTTGGTAAAGGTATCGATGAAAGGCCATGCAGGAGTACATGGTGGGTTGTTTCATTGGAATCGTCCATAGGACCCGAGATCTGTATGTGTGGTTCAAGTTACAGCTACTACCATGCATTGGGATCCTTAATTGACCCTCTCGGCTTATTAATTACCCTTGATCTCTGTCCAGGAGTTGCAACTAGTTTCTGGTGTTTATAGCTTACTAGAGGTCGTGCACAACGCTGACCCTCGGGGTGGGTTGTGATGCGACAGGTACGTGGCACGGTGTACCGGTTGCCCGTTTGGTGACTCGGGAACCCTGTACACATCGTTTGGGGCCGTGAGCGACACCCCAGCCGGATCTCCCCACGGATGGAACCCAAATAGGCGATAAACCTGGATGAGAGACTTGAGTAGTTAGTCAGGTCGTGGCCGACACCCTCGCTGGGCTTCCGCTTGAAGGTTGCCGAGTACACGCCGAGTAAACGGCGATAAGTGGTGGAAGCGTGTGTGAAGAGGTACACCCCTGCAGGGTTATCAAACTATTCGAATAGCCGTTGTTCGCGGTACGAACTACTTGGTTGCTCTTACAGTTCATATACAAGTTAATGGATACTACTAAAAGCCTCAAGATAAGCGTGAGTGCCGTGGATGGCCCTTCCGTAGGATGACGGAAGAGGATCCTCGGTAGTGTATTGATGTGGTGATGTGGGGACCCCGACTCGTAAGTCGTGATCACGGAATGCACGTGTACAGTGATCCCAGAGATCAATGCTCACTGAACACACAGAAGCTGAATAACAAGAGTCTTACATCCTTACATACCGTGTTACACAAATAGGACCATAATGGTTAAGCCTTGAGTATATCATCGCAGCGGAAAATCTTCAAAGACAACTGGGACCCATGCCATCTGCCTTAACCCTACAGGCATTCTGACCGGGAAGCGTCCTAGCTCGCATGCTCGTCACCGAGAAATCTTCATCATAACCTGTTCTCTCCTGCCAGGCCAATAAAATAACCAGTGGCAAGCCAATGAGTACATTGAATGTACTCGCAAGCAACCCAAGTGTAATAACAGAATAATATGCAAGGCTCTGCTGCTAGGTTGGCAGTTTTGCAGAAAGCTAGTTTTTCATATGCACTCATGATCAACATAAATCAAGGGCATGCATGTGTCTGTAACAAGTATCAGGAGGTCACAGACATCAATATCGAGAAAGAGTTGTAATCAACTCATGCTCAAGCTCATAGTAACTTCCTCACAATCACATCAACAATATCTCTGAATCGTGTTGTTTCCCAGAAACTTATGGACATAGTCTAAGTAGCACCACCCAACTGTCCTTGACCGCGGACACGGCTATTCGAATAGTTTGACACTCTGCAGAGGTTGCACACTTTACCCACAAGATCCGGGGAAACTTCCGTGTCATCCACGACCCGCGATACCTCACGTACCCGGGGTAAGCACCCGATCACTATCTTTCCCTAGACGACACTAATATGGAGTCCACTCGATTGGTAACAGCCCCATGCCAAACATTTCACAGCTCAAGGTTTGTGGAGACTCGCTCCGATATTCATCACATACCACTGACACGGGGTACCAACGGTGTGTCCGGTGCCCTGTAAAGACAGTCATGGACGCCTATCCAAGCGCGACCCCGTCCTGAGAGTGACCTCATGTCACCCCCGTCACTAGTAATGCGGGCACCATGCTAGTATTGACCTAGGTAATCAATAATGCCCTTTCCCATATAAGGGTAGAGTGGTTGCGCATGTTTGGTTGGGACAGTAGTCACACATAAATCTAATCCATCTCTGTAAACAACACTTTCGTCAAGCCTCGGCACACTACTTCTTCACCAAGTAGTGCCCTAGCTCCTCATCAACTCCCAGGGGCATTAGTGGCACCCACTGGGTCATTTGCAAGTATGTCAGACCACACTTGTTTCACTCAATGCATAACCCCGACCCATTTTGCGTAGCCAACTACTATAGCATACATCTATCTACTCCCACCCACATAACCCTCATAGGAAGGTAGGGTCATGTTTGATGCAAGTTTCAACAGTAAAGTAACAGGGGTAGCAACCAAAGTGGTTTCCACCTCAACATGATTCCGATGCATTGAATGTAAAGGTGCTATGAGACATGCATAAAAAGGTTTCTTGAACATGGTCAAAGGGCTGCTTGCCTTATTCTTCAGAGTCTTCAAATCTTCTGGTCCATCTCCGAGTACTCCGCTTATTACGTCAACTAACGATGGAAACAACCATAATAAGCAACACAATCAAAGCAACAATAAAAGTGCTCTAAAAATAGGAGTTGGACTTTTCTAGGATACCTCTGGTCATATAAGAAATGACCAAGGTGGTTTCATAGGTGTTGGATCAATAGGTAGTAGGGAACATTTCAATATGTTGGAACCCAAGGGTTTATGGATTTGGAAGAAGTATACAGAAACATTTCCTTGAATGATGAGCAAAGGTACCCATCATCAAGTCATGATTTTAGAAGCATTTAGGAGTTGGTTTCACTGGATTTGGATTTGAAATGAATTTCCTAGGATTTTCCAAAGCTGATAAATATGAAGAAATGGCTAAATATTTGGTGGGGTACAGAAACTATTATTAAAAATGTTCCAAAACTAAGTTTGGACATGACAAGCATCTAGGAACTTGAATCACTTCATTTGGATCAATATTGAGCTCTCTGTGATTTTCTAAAGTTAATCACAGAAAGTGGAAAATGGGCATTTGATAAATATTTGTATAGGAAAAGTTTCTGGAATAATGTGCATGTAGCACCAACAGATAGAGCATGATTTATGGGGTCATAAGAAATTTGAATCATCAAGTTTGGAGTTCATATGAATAATCTAGGCATTTTTGAAGTTGGCAGAATAAAGAAAAAGGAAAAGAATAGGGGTTATACCCTGGCGCACAGGGCGAGGAATAGCGGCACCGTGGCTGGGCCGGCCCATCAGCTCGGCCGCGTGCACAGGGGTACGGCCACGTCGAAGACGCCTGCTGGGAAGGGCGCCACCGCGCGGGGGAGGCGGGCCGGCCGAAGCCGTTTCCACTTAAACGGCTGGGCCCGGCTGGCCGGGTCGCTGCCAGGTGGGTCCCCTCCGCAGGGTCGTCCCCTTCCTCCCGCGCCCGCGTCGGAGGGGCTGGACGCCGCTGCTACTCGCCGGCCGGCGCTCGTTCCCGGCGACAGAGGCCACCTCTGGCCAGGGCGCGGCCACCGGAGGGCTCCCCGGGGAGCGGCGCATCCAGGAGGCCCCTTGGGGCGGCAGGGGAAGGGCCGGAGCACCACCTTCACCTGACTACGGCGGCGGCCTCGTCGGTTGATGGTGGAGCAGGCACCACAGGGCACGGGAAGGAGCGGCGAGGGGTCGGGGAGCTCCGCCGGGCTGCTGCGGTTCTCTTGGTGGCCAAGGGAGAGGAGGAGAAGCCCTGGTTCACCAGCACCGGGCAGGGTCCGACGGCGACCACGGCGGCCATGGCGAGGGAAGGAGGCCACGGGAGGAGGAGTGGGGCGGTCCAGGAGGTTCAGGAGAGGGCGTGGAGTCCATTGGAGCCGCGAGGGGGCTCGGGGGCGGCCTATTTATAGGCGAGCGCCGGTCCACCGAGGCGCCATGCGCCGGCGAGCGTGCTGCCGTTGCCACGGGCCGCACGAGCCAGTCTTAGGGTGTCCGGGGCGTTCGTGGGTTTAGTCCACGCGTAGAGGGAGAGAGAGGAGGAGCTGGGAGGCGTCAGAGGGCCGCGCGTGTGAGCTCGCTCACTGGAGTGCTCGGGCGGCCACGGCGCGCGTGCGAGCAGAGGTGAGAGAGGGGGAGAGAGGAGGGGGCCGACCGCCCGGTAGGTTGCGGACGTCGAGGCCTCCTCGGGGGACATGAGTGGGAAGCCCAAGGCTGTCGGGAGCCCCTGATTGGAGGTGGCTACAGTGCGTCAGGGCACTGTAGCGTGCTCCAGAGCGCGAACTTTGCATGCCCTGGCATGCTCACGGTGCCATTGGCGTGTCTGCTTGTGTCTAGCCGTGTCCAAGGGGTAGAGGGAGTAGTAAAGAAAGGGGGAGGCAGTCTTGGATGCTCCAGGAGCCACTGGAGTGAGGAGGGTGGTGAGGGAGAGGGTGAATCTTGCTGTCCAGCAGTGAAAATTGGGGTTTTACCCCCTCCAATAATTGAGCTGAGGCCAAGGGAATGTTACTGGGGGTAGAATAGGACTAGGGGAAGCTGTGGTAAGAATTTGGGGCAAAGGGAAATAGTAAAAGAGGTCCAAACACAGGTTTTGGCAATTGAACAGAAGGTGTTTGATCAGTGTTTGGTCAAGCAAATGACATCCACTTGACATGGGACTTAACAGGATCAAATGTCACACATAATTAGGCCTCTGCACCAAATTTGAGCTCATTTGGGCAAAGTGGCCAATGTAACTTTGGTGAACCCTAGAAATGAACAGAAATGGTTTCACCATGTTGGAGTCAAGCAATTCATCTCCCCTTGATGCACCACTTGGTGTAGCATCATCATTTGGGGTTATGAACATGTCCACAAAGTTTGAGGCTCCAGATAAAAAGTTGATAATGTAAAGTTGTTCAAATTTGAATTTGAACAGAAGTGGTTTTGGGGTGATCTGATCAAGTTGCTCTATTCCAAATCTTGTGCCATTTGGTCTAGATGCCTTATTAGGCCATTCTAGCATGTGCACAAAATTTGAGAGCATTTGGACAAGTTTGGCAATGTAGAGTTGCTCAAACTTCAAATATGGACAGAGTGGTTTTGAGGGGACTAAATTATGTTTCCTTGATCTCCAAGGCATGAGGCTTTGCAAGATTATCAAATATGTCATATATGACATGATAGAATTTCCCTGGAATTTTTGGAGAATATTTCCTTTGTAAATATTTCAAAAGCTTGAAATATCCAGAAATGGTTTTGGAAGGATTTGTCTAATATTTTGAACATGACCATGTGTTGAAACTCTTATATATGGACAATATATGTCCTATGAGTCTCCCTGAATTTTGGCAAATATTTTTGAAATGATTAAATAATTTTTCCCTATTAAAGACCATTTCTGGCCTTAAGAAAAAGCTTTTAAATAAAATATAAAAATAACTTTTAAAATTATACTTTTGTGGTTTCTGGGAGTCCTATATCTAATAGGATTCAAATAAACTTTTGGAAAGATTTTTCACACCCTAAATAAGGTACTTGCAGTGCAATCCTCAATTCAGGGGTTTTTGGAAAAAACTAATTTTAGAAAATACCATTTGGCCAAAATATTATTATAAGAAAATTCTATACTGGTCTATATACATGGCATGATCATTGGGAAAAGGTTTTGGGTCAAGGAGATGAAGTATAAGAGTTGGAGGATTTATTTGATTTTTAGAGCACTAGCAAACAGCAGACAAAAGTCAAATCAAGCAAAGTCAAAAACACTCAAAAGTTTTTGCAAATCCACATTTTTGACATGAAAATAAGCTTATGCAATGTGACATGAAAATCAGGGTGTGACAGACCAACCCCCCTTACAAGAATCTCGTCCCCGAGATTCCCAGACTAGGCGTGGAAAGAAAGGCGGAGTCTTGGATACGGGGTAGTCTTCACTTCTTCTTGTTGGTTCTGCTTCCGAGCGGTGCTCCTTGGAATCTTGAAGTGCTTGATGGTATGGCTTCTTGCTTGATGCCTTCCTTGATGGAGGTTGCTGAGGGGTCTCTTGCATAGGTTAGGTTGGGTTAGCTGTCAAAGGCTCGGTGATCGATGTCCTTGCGGGCATCGGGCTAGCTAGGAGGTAAGAAGTACTTCCAGAGTGGGGGCTCATGGAAGATTTGGTGCACGGAGGGTATCTCAGGTGGTAGATCTAGCTGGGGAGCCGTCTACCACATGACTTGTTGTGATCTCAAAGGGTCCAATGAACCTTAGTGCGAGCTTCCCCTTGACGTGGAAACGCTTGGTTCCCTTCAGAGGGGTTACCCGCAGGTACACGTGGTCCCTGACATAGAAACTCATGTTCCGATGGTGAGTGTCAGCATAGCTCTTTTGCCTTGACTTGGCTGCCTTCAAACGTTCTCTGACTAGTTGGACTTGCTCTTCCGCTGCGCGGAGAATATCCAGTCCAAGGACTAGCCCTTCTCCAGTCTCTGACCAGTTGAGGGGTGTGCGACATCTGTGTCCGTACAACACCTCAAATGGTGCCATCTGAAGGCTCGACTGGTAACTGTTGTTATAGGAGAACTCAGCAAAAAGGGAGACAATCCTTCCACTTGGCTCCGTATGCCAAGACACAGGCTCGGAGTATGTCTTCGAGAATCTGATTGACTCGCTCAGTCTGACCTCCGGTCTGTGGGTGGAAAGTCGTGCTGAAGATACCATGTTCCCAAGGCTTCTCGGAACTTCTTCCAGAACCTTGAGGTGAACTGGGTTCCTCGATCTGACAGATCTCCTTGGAATACCATGAAGACTAACGATTCGGTCGATGTAGAGAGCTGCCAGCCAGTTGCCATCATAAGGGGTCTTGACAGGAATGAAATGGACTACCTTGGTCAAATGATCGACTATAACCCAAACAGAGTCGTGTCCTCCATCCGATCTTGGTAAACCAGTGACGAAGTTCATTCCGTCTTTATCCCACTTCCACCCAGAAGCCTTGAGTGGTTGAAGCAATCCAGCGGGTCGCTAATATTCAGCTTGACCCTTTGGCACACATCACACTTTGCAACATAGGTTGCAAATTTCTCTTTCCATCTCGTGCCACCAGAATCGTGCCTTCAAGTCTTGATACAATCTTGGTGTGAGCGTTCCTTGACACGGGATTGCTCGGCTTCTCCGGGAGGAGTGGTTTGCAGATACGCCCGGTCTTCAACGCGGAAGTTTTCTTCTTGATGACGGTGGTCGGTGTAGATCTTTCTTCATGGCGGTCTTCAATTGTCTTCCATCCAGCTGTCCGTCGCTTCTTTGTCTTCGGGCAGACAAGTAGGCCATCAAATGATGATGTTACCCACTCGTCCAATAGCTTCATAAGGTCTAAGGGGCACGCAAGGTAAGCTGGGGTATTGGTGGTGGTCTCGGTGGGGCTTAAGGGTTTCAAGGGTTCTAGTGAGTGAGTGAACTTATGTCATCTTATCCTTAAGCACAGTTTCTGAGATGCCAATAGCTCCATCTAGTACTCCGAACGGAAAAGCATCTTCTCACAGAGACCAACTCCAATCACCACTCATTGACATACATATCCTCATGATTCTCAAGAGACGGTCTTACAAAATTATACTTGTCTACGATTCCCCAAATCCATATGCATGTCTACCTCTAAAATCCAAAGGTAGATCATACATGCTGCTGAGCCTAAATTAATCTCCACAATCCAAGTACTCAACCTAGTCTTGCAAGGCTCAAGATAATGCACCTCTATTCTTTAGGAAACACGTCATATGCCACTCCAAGATTTGTTTCCTTCCTGTAGATCAACCCCAATAGCCCGGTAATTCCATCAATCACCACATAATCCAACAATCCTACAAATCCAACGTCTACGGTGTTCCACAAGATCTCAAGTCTCTATAATACCCAAATACTTGGAAGGACTATGCATCACGATAGTAAGTCCACCAAATTCTCATCATCCGGGTCAGTAAACTCCAAGATTACGACTATATAGATCCCCAAATCAACTCCGACAATTAATCCAATCTCCTAGGTTATTGTCCACCGAGAAGCATGATATCATAATCAGGATCATAGGCCTAAATCCAATCTTACTCCGAATCATGCAGACATATCCAGCATTATACCAACCAGAATCACCTACATAAATCCAAATCTCATGCCCAACGGGCACTTCTACATACTTCCCCAAAGTCATGATCCTACCAACATGAAAACCTCACAATCCACCAGGGTCTCAGATAATTCCTCGAAGTCACTGATACAAACCACCAAGTCATCTGTCCAATATCCTCGAACTGGTCTATCGTTAGACCTCGTGCTATATCAGGATGAAATTGTGCTCACTCATCGTGTCCACTAGCTCCTTTACGAACCCAGTGTTGTGCAAGGTTACAAAGGCTTAACAGGTTCTCTCGCTTTACCATGGGTTAGGCACATGGTTAAGGATTCGTGCTGGAGTGTCTCAGGAAGTCTTAAAGGGTCTAGGAAGAGGGTTACTGGTCTGGAGGGTTAAACATAACTCTACGGGGTTGCAATTGGTCGTGGGGGTTGTAGCAGAAGTCTTCAATGCCAGTTGGCTGTCGAGGTAGAATCCTTGGTGCATCTTGTCTTGCGGGTCTTCAACTGGGGAGAGAGAGAAGAGAGGGAAGAAGCAGCGTAGAGGAGGGAAATGCCTAAAGGGGGTTCTATAGTGCAGGTGCAACAAACAGGTGCAAAAAGGCAGAAACAAAAGAAGCAAGGCAAGGGAGGTGATATAGCCATGCACTTGTTGCCTGGGGCAAAAGTGCGACTTACACAAACGAGTAAAAGAAAACAACACACAATCATGGTTCTATCCGAACCATCATATGGACTCGACTGCGCATAGGGGGTACACGACTCATCCTACCCTAGGGGTTCTCGGACTCAGTGTCGTGACTTGTGCCTCGTGCAGTCTTCTGAGCTTCCTCGGATGTTGCTATGCCCCTTGTAGTTGCTTGATGAATGATCCGGGTTGAGCCTGAAGAATCTTCAACATCTTCTCGCCTGATGAGGTGATGGGGTGAAGGTGCCTCCTTGTAGCTGGCGTTGATTTGGTCTTCTCTTGTCTCTTCAATCATGACGACCCCTTGTGCCTTCTGGGGCGTCGAGGGTACCAGGTAGGCAATCCATATGCAATGACAAGGCATAATAGAGGTCCAACATGTCGGCTTCGTTGATGAAAACATCGACACCAAGAGCGGGGGATGAAGAGAACCGTTTTCCTGCTCACTATAGTGAGGCGGACCAAATGGCAAGGTTCTCATCCACCGGTGGTTGCCGATACAACAACGGTAGTGACATGATTACTCTATTAGCGAGGTATATCATGATTTTGCATAACCTATAGCCTGATCATCATAGGCCAAGGTTGCACCATCTTGGGACACTGTCAAGGGTGTCCCCCATCTTCTGGGTCTTCATGTCCTCACTCATCGAGGGCGTAGTTTCTGTTGGTACCGTCTTGTCGTGGTGTCACCAATCTTGTGTGCAAAAGTGGTGGGTGAGTGTTTAGCAAGGTGCACTCCACGAGGATTACAGAAAATCCAGTGGTCAGGGGCATAGGGGTTTTAGCGACCAAGGTTTTGAAGGGGAAGAGATCAAGTATAGCCTAGTTTTCAAAAACTGAGAAGGGAAGAGGAGTATAGATAGTTTTGAAAACTAGTAGTAGTTTTGGAAATAGTTTTACCCTAACTAACGACCATGCTAACTAAGGCTTCCTACAGTCAGGATGGCTCTGATACCAGCTCTGTGGGGACCCCGACTCATAAGTCGTGATCACTGAATGCACGTGTACAGTGATCCCAGAGATCAATGCTCGCTGAACACACAGAAGCTGAATAACAAGAGTCTTACATCCTTACATACCGTGTTACACAAATAGGACCATAATGGTCAAGCCTTGAGTATATCATCGCAGCGGAAAATCTTCAAAGACAACTGGGACCCATGCCATCTGCCTTAACCCTACAGGCATTCTGACCGGGGAGCGTCCTAGCTCGCATGCTCGTCACCGAGAAATCTTCATCATAACCTGTTCTCTCCTGCCTGGCCAATAAAATAACCAGTGGCAAGCCAATGAGTACATTGAATGTACTCGCAAGCAACCCAAGTGTAATAACAGAATAATATGCAGGGCTCTGCTGCTAGGTTGGCAGTTTTGCAGAAAGCTAGTTTTTCATATGCACTCATGATCAACATAAATCAAGGGCATGCATGTGTCTGTAACAAGTATCAGGAGGTCACAGACATCAATATCGAGAAAGAGTTGTAATCAACTCATGCTCAAGCTCATAGTAACTTCCTCACAATCACATCAACAACATCTCTGAATCGTGTTGTTTCCCAGAAACTTATGGACATAGTCTAAGTAGCACCACCCAACTGTCCTTGACCGCGGACACGGCTATTCGAATAGTTTGACACTCTGCAGAGGTTGCACACTTTACCCACAAGATCCGGGGAAACTTCCGTGTCATCCACGACCCGCGATACCTCACGTACCCAGGGTAAGCACCCGATCACTATCTTTTCCCTAGACGACACTAATATGGAGTCCACTCGATTGGTAACAGCCCCGTGCCAAACATTTCACAGCTCAAGGTTTGTGGAGACTCGCTCCGATATTCATCACATACCACTGACACGGGGTACCAACGGTGTGTCCGGTGCCCTGTAAAGACAGTCATGGCCGCCTATCCAAGCGCGACCCCGTCCCGAGAGTGACCTCATGTCACCCCCGTCACTAGTAATGCGGGCACCATGCTAGTATCGACCTAGGTAATCAATAATGCCCTTTCCCATATAAGGGTAGAGTGGTTGCGCATGTTTGGTTGGGACAGTAGTCACACATAAATCTAATCCATCTCTGTAAACAACACTTTCGTCAAGCCTCGGCACACTACTTCTTCACCAAGTAGTGCCCTAGCTCCTCATCAACTCCCAGGGGCATTAGTGGCACCCACTGGGTCATTTGCAAGTATGTCAGACCACACTTGTTTCACTCAATGCATAACCCCGACCCATTTTGCGTAGCCAACTACTATAGCATACATCTATCTACTCCCACCCACATAACCCTCATAGGAAGGTAGGGTCATGTTTGATGCAAGTTTCAACAGTAAAGTAACAGGGGTAGCAACCAAAGTAGTTTCCACCTCAACATGATTCCGATGCATTGAATGTAAAGGTGCTATGAGACATGCATAAAAAGGTTTCTTGAACATGGTCAAAGGGCTGCTTGCCTTATTCTTCAGAGTCTTCAAATCTTCTGGTCCATCTCCGAGTACTCTGCTTATTACGTCAACTAATGATGGAAACAACCATAATAAGCAACACAATCAAAGCAACAATAAAAGTGCTCTAAAAATAGGAGTTGGACTTTTCTAGGATACCTCTGGTCATATTAGAAATGACCAAGGTGGTTTCATAGGTGTTAGATCAATAGGTAGTAGGGAACATTTCAGTATGTTGGAACCCAAGGGTTTATGGATTTGGAAGAAGTATACAGAAACATTTCCCTGAATGATGAGCAAAGGTACCCATCATCAAGTCATGATTTTAGAAGCATTTAGGAGTTGGTTTCACTGGATTTGGATTTGAAATGAATTTCCTAGGATTTTCCAAAGCTGATAAATATGAAGAAATGGCTAAATATTTGGTGAGGTACAGAAACTATTATTAAAAATGTTCCAAAACTAAGTTTGGACATGACAAGCATCTAGGAACTTGAATCACTTCATTTGGATCAATATTGAGCTCTCTGTGATTTTCTAAAGTTAATCACAGAAAGTGGAAAATGGGCATTTGATAAATATTTGTATAGGAAAAGTTTCTGGAATAATGTGCATGTAGCACCAACAGATAGAGCATGATTTATGGGGTCATAAGAAATTTGAATCATCAAGTTTGGAGTTCATATGAATAATCTAGGCATTTTTGAAGTTGGCAAAATAAAGAAAAAGGAAAAGAATAGGGGTTATACCCTGGCGCACAGGGCGAGGAATAGCGGCACCGTGGCTGGGCCGGCCCATCAGCTCGGCCGCGTGCACAGGGGTCCGGCCACGTCGAAGACGCCTGCTGGGAAGGGCGCCACCGCGCGGGGGAGGCAGGCCAGCCGAAGCCGTTTCCACTTAAACGGCTGGGCCCGGCTGGCCGGGTCGCTGCCAGGTGGGTCCCCTCCGCAGGGTCGTCCCCTTCCTCCCGCGCCCGCGTCGGAGGGGCTGGACGCCGCTGCTACTCGCCGGCCGGCGCTCGTTCCCGGCGACAGAGGCCACCTCTGGCCAGGGCGCGGCCACCGGAGGGCTCCCCGGGGAGCGGCGCATCCAGGAGGCCCCTTGGGGCGGCAGGGGAAGGGCCGGAGCACCACCTTCACCTGACTACGGCGGCGGCCTCGTCGGTTGATGGTGGAGCAGGCACCACAGGGCACGGGAAGGAGCGGCGAGGGGTCGGGGAGCTCCGCCGGGCTGCTGCGGTTCTCTTGGTGGCCAAGGGAGAGGAGGAGAAGCCCTGGTTCACCAGCGCCGGGCAGGGTCCGACGGCGACCACGGCGGCCATGGCGAGGGAAGGAGGCCATGGGAGGAGGAGTGGGGCGGTCCAGGAGGTTCAGGAGAGGGCGTGGAGTCCATTGGAGCCGCGAGGGGGCTCGGGGGCGGCCTATTTATAGGCGAGCGCCGGTCCACCGAGGCGCCATGCGCCGGCGAGCGTGCTGCCGTTGCCACGGGCCGCACGAGCCAGTCTTAGGGTGTCCGGGGCGTTCGTGGGTTTAGTCCACGCGTAGAGGGAAAGAGAGGAGGAGCTGGGAGGCGTCAGAGGGCCGCGCGTGTGAGCTCGCTCACTGGAGTGCTCGGGCGGCCACGGCGCGCGTGCGAGCAGAGGTGAGAGAGGGGGAGAGAGGAGGGGACCGACCGCCCGGTAGGTTGCGGACGTCGAGGCCTCCTCGGGGGACACGAGTGGGAAGCCCAAGGCTGTCGGGAGCCCCTGATTGGAGGTGGCTACAGTGCGTCAGGGCACTGTAGCGTGCTCCAGAGCGCGAACTTTGCATGCCCTGGCATGCTCACGGTGCCATTGGCGTGTCTGCTTGTGTCTAGCCGTGTCCGAGGGGTAGAGGGAGTAGTAAAGAAAGGGGGAGGCAGTCTTGGATGCTCCAGGAGCCACTGGAGTGAGGAGGGTGGTGAGGGAGAGGGTGAATCTTGCTGTCCAGCAGTGAAAATTGGGGTTTTACCCCCTCCAATAATTGAGCTGAGGCCAAGGGAATGTTACTGGGGGTAGAATAGGACTAGGGGAAGCTGTGGTAAGAATTTGGGGCAAAGGGAAATAGTAAAAGAGGTCCAAACACAGGTTTTGGCAATTGAACAGAAGGTGTTTGATCAGTGTTTGGTCAAGCAAATGACATCCACTTGACATGGGACTTAACAGGATCAAATTTCACACATAATTAGGCCTCTACACCAAATTTGAGCTCATTTGGGCAAAGTGGCCAATGTAACTTTGGTGAACCCTAGAAATGAACAGAAATGGTTTCACCATGTTGGAGTCAAGCAATTCATCTCCCCTTGATGCACCACTTGGTGTAGCATCATCATTTGGGGTTATGAACATGTCCACAAAGTTTGAGGCTCCAGATAAAAAGTTGACAATGTAAAGTTGTTCAAATTTGAATTTGAACAGAAGTGGTTTTGGGGTGATCTGATCAAGTTGCTCTATTCCAAATCTTGTGCCATTTGGTCTAGATGCCTTATTAGGCCATTCTAGCATGTGCACAAAATTTGAGAGCATTTGGACAAGTTTGGCAATGTAGAGTTGCTCAAACTTCAAATATGGACAGAGTGGTTTTGAGGGGACTAAATGATGTTTCCTTGATCTCCAAGGCATGAGGCTTTGCAAGATTATCAAATATGTCATATATGACATGATAGAATTTCCCTGGAATTTTTGGAGAATATTTCCTTTGTAAATATTTCAAAAGCTTGAAATATCCAGAAAGGGTTTTGGAAGGATTTGTCTAATATTTTGAACATGACCATGTGTTGAAACTCTTATATATGGACAATATATGTCCTATGAGTCTCCCTGAATTTTGGCAAATATTTTTGAAATGATTAAATAATTTTTCCCTATTAAAGACCATTTCTGGCCTTAAGAAAAAGCTTTTAAATAAAATATAAAAATAACTTTTAAAATTATACTTTTGTGGTTTCTGGGAGTCCTATATCTAATAGGATTCAAATAAACTTTTGGAAAGATTTTTCACACCCTAAATAAGGTACTTGCAGTGCAATCCTCAATTCAGGGGTTTTTGGAAAAACTAATTTTAGAAAATACCATTTGGCCAAAATATTATTATAAGAAAATTCTATACTGGTCTATACATATGGCATGATCATTGGGAAAAGTTTTTGGGTCAAGGAGATGAAGTATAAGAGTTGGAGGATTTATTTGATTTTTAGAGCACTAGCAAACAGCAGACAAAAGTCAAATCAAGCAAAGTCAAAAACACTCAAAAGTTTTTGCAAATCCACATTTTTGACATGAAAATAAGCTTAAGCAATGTGACATGAAAATCAGGGTGTGACAGGTGAGTAGTGGTCTCGTGTTCGTAACAATATCTTGCAATCTGTTGAGAGTTGTAGTATAGGTTAGCCAAGGTCAAAGCTGGCATTCTGCTATAAACTCCACTATCCCCCCTTGATAATATTGCATGTATGATAGGTTCTGTGGTAAGACTTGCTAAGTACCTTTGTACTCATATTTGCTTAATAATTGTTGCAGAGGAGAACCCTGCCCCTGCTGATGGGTTCTACATAGACGTTGACGTCGACGAGTAGCTTGACACCCAGACGGTGATCTGGAGCTTGTGAAGGGCCTTGTAGATAGTCAGGCTACACCAAGCCTGTTTTATTTTCTAAGTTGTCTGTACTCAGACATGTAGCTTCCGCTTGTGCTTGTATGACTGTATGACTTGAGTGTTGGGTCATGTGACCCCTACCTGTATGACTATGTTATGTATGGCTCTTGGAGCCTTTTAAATAAAGTACTTTGAGTCATAGAGTTCTGTTGTGATGCAATGTTGTATTTGCACATATTGAGCATATTGCGTGTATGATTGAAATGCTTGGTATGTGTGGGATCCAACACCTAGTTGTTTTCCTTTGGTAGCCTATCTTACAGGGAAATGCCTCCTAGTGATTCCAATGAGCCTTGGTAGCTTGCTACTGCTCGGAACACGTAGGCTGGCCGGCATGTGTCCTTCTTCGTTCCTGTGTCTGTCCCTTAGGGGAAATGTCACGCGTTGTTCCTTTAAGTCCATGTAGCTTGCTACGACTTGGGTTCATACGTTGATGACCGACACGTTCGTTGTTGGGTCATGGATGCCTGTCTCTGTAATTTAGTGCCACTTTTGGTTTATAACTAGCCATGTCGGCCCGGATTCTCTGTCATATGGATGCTAGCGACACTGTCATATACGTGTGCCAAAATGCGCAAACGGTCCCGGGCCAGGTAAGGTGGCACCCGTGGGGTTACCGTGCGTGAGGCCGCAAAGTGATATGACGTGTTACAGCTAGATCGGTGTGACTTAGGATCGGGGTCCTGACTGCGTTGGCATCAGAGCTGGACTGCCTGTAGGTTTCTCAAGCCAAACTGGTCGATGTTGAGTCTAGAAAAATTCTTAGTTATATGTAGGGGAATTGATTGTGGAAGGGAACGTAAGGCTCTTTTTACTCCTTTACCTTATGCCCTTCTGATCTGAGTCAGACTATTCTTTCTACGGGGATTTAGGACTAGGCCTCTTATCCTTACTAGGTTCACGTGTTACTAATCCGTAGACTCTTAGGTTTGTTGGTTTCAAGCCTCAGTTCAGTTTCTATCCTTTGAGTATGATGATTGTTGAACCCGGAACCTTGATATGGAATTGTTGACTAGCTATGCTATCATTGTACGATGTCTCAAATCTTTGTTTGAGCATTTACAGTTGTTATGCTGCCCGATTTCTTCCAAAAACACTAATGCATTTGCATTATTTCGTGTTTCAGATGTCTGGCCGCATCCCTCACCAAGTGGTTCGTTTGACTCGGTGCATTAATGTGCCCGGACACACGGCCATGCTAGTCCGTGTGATGACTGAGACCGGTTATCGCTGGTATCCTGAATACACCGTGGAGGAACAGTATCAGGATTTCAATCAAAGTCAGTATTTCTGCACAGTCCGGATATACCCCTCATATCCCGGAGCAAATGATCCCATCCATTGGTCTTATGGACTCGGGATTACCATCGAGATGGCAGTACAGGATGCCGCTTATTCGATGATGACCATTCTCCGTGCTAGGCATGCCCTGTTGCTGAACACTGAGTTCTGTTACATGCCAGCTTCACTCCCCGGAGAAGAAGGCTACTACACTGGTCTGTATACTGATGCTGCTCATGAAGAGCCACTGCTTCAGACTACTGTTCAGATGTTGGAGGATAGGGACCGTGAGGTCCGTGCCCTCCGAACGGAGCTGTATAACACCCGAGCCGCTCACTAGACTACTTTGACACGGCTTGCACCTGCTGTGCACGCCGGATATCTGGACATGCGGGATTTGTATCCTGTGCGGACTCGTCTGCCTGATCGCATGCATTGGCGTGACGTTGGGGGTATTACACCTCCACGTGGGCGTCGGTTACCACCAGCATCGGGACCGAGACCACACCCATGCCCTTATGGTCCACAGCCTTCGAGTGCTCGCGAGTTCCAAGATCCGTCTGTACCACTTCCAGGCTACGGTGGTAATCTTTACGAGGATTACTACGCGAATGTCTGAGCTAGTCCGTGGTAGTAGTAGTATTGTAGTAGTTGTATTTCCACAGTCCTGCGCGTCTTGTGGAATATGACTTAGTGTGTACTGAATTCCGAAGGTGTAGCTAAATAATGTATAGGAGCTTGGAATGCCTCTGATGGGATGTATCGTCTTTCACCGCAGTTGTACTTTAGCCTTGGCTTGTACTAAACTTTGTATGGTGTGTATGACCACTGGTGTATATATAACAGTTCCTATATTACCATGTCGTACGGATGAACATCTCTGCATTCTGTGTCATCCATTACATTCTGCACTTCTATGTCAAATTTTTGCCATCCTTGTCTAAACCGTTGTTTTGTTTTCCTAGGATGGTCAACACTCGCAACACTCCTGCTGCTCAGGAGCAGGGTGAGGCTAGTGGGGCTAGAGATGGAAATCTGCCCCAGCCACCCTCCTTGGCGGAAGTTATGCTTGAAGCAAAACGGAACAAGAGAGAGACCAACCGTCTGCTGGAACGCATTGAGCAAAACACTGGGTTCCGTCAGAGGAATGACGTGGTGTCAATCCACGATTTTATCAAGATGTGTCCACCAAAGTTCCATCACTCCACTGAACCTCTGGATGCTGATGACTGGCTACGTAGTATCACGTACAAGCTACACTCTGCCGTGTGGCCGAAGCTGACAAGGTTATCTACGCCGCCTACCATCTTGAGGGCCCTGCCAGTCTTTGGTGGGAAAACTTTGAAGCTATGCGTCCTGCTGGCCAAGTCACTACCTGGGCTGAGTTCAGTGAGGCATTCCGTGAACATCACATTCCGGAAGGTCTCATGGATCGCAAGCGGGAGGAATTCTGCAATTTCACCCAGGGCCATTTGACTGTGGATGGCTACAGTCGTGAGTTTGGTAATCCGGCACGCTATGCACCTGAGGAAGTATCCACCGATGCCAAGAAACAGGCGAGGTTCCGCAAGGGACTCAGCCCTGAACTTCGTCGAGATCTACGTCTGCACGAGTGCACCTCCTTCCAGAAGTTGGTTAACAAGGCTATCAGTGCTGAGACAGGCCAGACCGACTTCGAGGCCACCCGCAAGCATACTCGAGACCTTGGTTCCTCATCCAGCTCTGGTTCTCACAAGCGCCGTGTATGGGTTCCTAACACTGCTCTGCCACCCAAGTATACACCGAGGCCATCCTATGAGGCGCCTCGTCCAACTCAACAGTTTGCACCTGCTAAGACCTATGGAGGTCCACCCTCCAACTTTGCTCCACGCACCACCACTGTGACATGTTTCAAGTGTGGAGAACCGGGACACTACATGCGTGATTGTCCCCAGAATCAGCCAGGAAAACCCGTTGGCCGTGGTAAGCCAACCGGCAAGGTGAACTATGTCAAGCCAATCCCCACTGCACGTGGTCATGTCAACTATGTTTCTGCCGAAGAAGCTTATGAGGATCCTAACGTCGTCCTTGGTACGCTTCTCGTAAACTGCCATCCGGCATCTGTTCTTTTCGATACTGGAGCATCCCATTCGTTCATATCTGAGAGCTATGCTCGATTGCACAACATGACTTTTTGTGACATGCCTACTTCCATGGTTATTCAAACTCCTGGTTCAAAGTGGCAAACCTCTAGAGTAAGCAATGGAAATGAAATCCTTGTCGATAGACTTGTTTTCCTTGCATCCTTAATCGCTCTCAAGTCCTCGAACATAAACATCATCTTGGGTATGGATTGGATGACAACTCATTATGCCAAGATTGATTGCTTTACTAGGACCGTTCAACTTACACATCCATCCGGCAAGATAGTCAATGTCTTGACCCGAATGGCTGAACGTCAGCTTTACTCTCTTAATGCCAGCCCTCTACCAGAACTCGAAGATATCCCGGTAGTCTGTGACTTTCCGGATGTTTTTCCAGAAGAACTGCCAGGAGTTCCACCTGACAGAGATGTCGAGTTCGTGATAGATCTTATTCCTGGAACTGTCCCAATCTCTAGGAGACCTTATAAGATGGCACCACTAGAATTAGCTGAGCTAAAGAAACAACTCGATGAGTCCTTGCAGAAAGGTTTCATCCGTCCTAGTTCTTCCCCCTGGGCTTGCCCCGTCCTCTTCGTCAAGAAGAAGGATGGAACGGAGCGGATGGTTGTAGATTACCGACCTGTCAATCTGGTCACCATAAAGAATAAGTATCCGCTTCCCAGGATCAACGACCTGTATGATCAGCTCGCTAGATCCTCAATCTTCTCTAAAATGGATTTGAGGTTGGGCTACCATCAAATCAAAATCAAGAACGGGGACATTCCTAAAACGGCTTTCGTTACTCGTTATGGCCAATATGAGTACACCGTCATGTCCTTCGGATTAACCAATGCCCCAGCTACTTTTTCTCGGTTAATGAATTCTATATTCATGGAGTATTTGGATAAATTCGTCGTGGTATACCTCGATGATATACTCATTTTCTCCAAGAACAAGGAAGATCATGCCGAGCATTTAAGGCTGGTATTGACGAAACTTCGAGAGCACCGCCTTTATGCCAAATTCTCTAAATGTGAATTCTGGTTGCCAGAAGTAACCTATCTAGGTCATGTGATCTCTGGCAAGGGTATTGCTGTCAATCCCGAGCGAGTTCAAGCCGTCCTTGATTGGACTCCCCCTGAATCGGTCAAGCAAGTTAGGAGTTTTCTTGGCTTAGCGAGCTATTGCCGACGTTTCGTTGAGAACTTCTCCAAGGTTGCTAAACCTCTAACCGAACTCCTCAAGAAAGATAAAAAGTTTGAGTGGACCCCACAGTGCGAGTCCAGTTTTCAGGAACTGAAAAGACGCCTGACATCTGCACCTGTACTGGTACCACCAGACTTTTCCAAGGATTTTATAATCTATTGCGACACCTCGCGACAAGGACTAGGTTGCATTCTCATGCAAGATCGTCAAGTGATTGCATACGCATCCCGACAGTTGCGCCCACATGAGGATAACTATCCTACTCATGATCTAGAGCTTGCAGCTGTAGTCCATGCACTCAAAACATGGCGACATTACCTCCTTGGTAATCGCTGTGAAATCTTCACTGATCACCAAAGTTTGAAGTATATCTTCACCCAACCGGATCTAAATCTCAGGCAAAGACGTTGGGTTGAGTTGCTCACCGACTACGACTTAGGAATCACTTACACTCCTGGAAAGGCCAATGTCATGGCTGATGCACTAAGTCGTAAGTCATATTGTAACAATTTAATGTTACAACAAAGTCAACCACTTCTCCACGAGGAATTTCGTAAGCTTAACCTTCACATTGTTCCCCGAGGATTCCTTTCCACCTTGGTGGCGAAACCTACCCTTATCGATCAAATCATAGTTGCCCAGCGGTATGATAAAGGCATATCTCGGATCAAGGAGAACATTGCTAGCGGAGTTGCTAGAAGCTTCTCTATGGATGATCGAGGTGTTGTGTACTTCGAGAACCGCTTGGTGGTGCCCAAGAAACCACAACTACGACAAATGATTCTTAAGGAGGCCCATGAATCTCCTCTCACGATTCATCCCGGTAGTACCAAAATGTATCAAGACCTACGTCAAAGATTCTGGTGGACTAGGATGAAGAGAAAAATCGCTCAGTTCATTGCTAACTGTGACGTTTGTCGTCGAGTTAAAGCAGAGCATCAACGGCCTGCTGGCACCCTTCAACCTTTAGCTATTCCTGAATGGAAATGGGATAAAGTCGGTATGGACTTCATTACCGGGTTTCCCAGGTCCAGGAAAGGGAATAATGCTATCTTCGTCGTTATCGACCGCCTCTCTAAAGTAGCTCATTTCCTGCCTATTCGAGAGAGCATTACCGCTAGCCAGCTAGCAAACTTATATATCTCTCGAATAGTATCACTTCATGGTGTACCGTTGGAGATTAACTCAGACCGTGGAAGTCTTTTCACTTCACGATTTTGGGAAAGTTTCCAGAATGCTATGGGAACTCATCTCTCTTTCAGTACTGCCTTCCATCCACAATCAAGTGGTCAAGTGGAACGAGTCAATCAAATTCTGGAAGACATGCTTCGAGCCTCTGTCATTTCTTTTGGTATGGAATGGGAAAAGTGTCTTCCATTTGCCGAATTCGCTTATAACAATAGTTATCAAGCCAGCTTGGGTAAAGCTCCCTTCGAAGTTCTATATGGACGAATGTGTCGAACACCTCTTAACTGGTCAGAGACCGGGGAAAGACAATTCTTTGGCCCGGATATGATTCAGGAAGCAGAAGAACAAGTTCGCATCGTTCGTGAGAGATTGAAAACAGCCCAGTCTCGCCAAAAGAGCCAATATGATAGTCATCATAAGGCTGTGACTTTTGAAGTCGGCGATAAGGCTTACCTTCGGGTTACTCCTCTTAAGGGAACCCATCGCTTCGGTATCAAAGGCAAATTGGCCCCTCGTTACATCGGTCCTTTTCGCATTCTTGCCAAACAAGGAGAAGTTGCCTACCAATTGGAACTACCTCCGGACCTCTCCAGAGTTCATGATGTTTTCCATGTTTCTCAGCTCAGGCGTTGCTTCTCGGATCCTATCCGCGGAGTGGACCACGAAACGCTTGATCTCCAAGACAGTCTCACATATCGAGAATACCCCGTTCATATTCTTGATCAAACTGAGTGCACCACTCGACGCCACAATATCAAGTTTCTCAAGGTTCAATGGTCACATCATTCCGAGAGTGAAGCTACTTGGGAAAGGGAGGATCGTCTTCGACTTGAGTACCCCACCCTCTTTCCGGAGGAACCCGAATCTCGGGACGCGATTCTTTTAAGTAGGGGTGAGTTGTCACATCCCTAGCTAGCACTTGCATTAGGACCTGACTAGAGTGTGCATCATGTTTACTTTCAAAGAAACTTGAAATGGGATTAACAGAAACCCCAGCACCCCCTCCCCTAACAACTAGGGTTTGCTAAAATATTTTCCAATGTACCCAAAATGCCCTTCAAAATGTTCATCATTTCTGCCTTGGTCTTAAACCTCTGCCAAAAATGGTGCACAATTTTCTAGGACAATCTAGGGCTTTGGATTAAATCATAAGGTATTTGAATTTGGGCATTTAAATGCTACAAAATATTTTAAATGCTCAAATAATCATGAACTATAATGTTTCCTACTGTTCATATTATATACAGTAGGTATGACAAGTGTCATGAGTTATAAAAATGTTTAGGCATTTTTATTAAATGAACAAAGTTGCAAAAGAAAAAAAATAGAAAGAAAATAGGAAAAGAAAAATAGGAAGAGTACTTACCTGAGCCCACTTACCTGCTGGCCCAGCCGGCCCAGCCCACCAGGGGCACCACCGTCTTCTTCGTCGCGCCAGCGCACGAAGCAGCTCGGTGGCGAGCGCCGCCGATGCGCCGGCCACCTCCTGCCTGCCTGCCTGGCCCCTCGGCCTTCTGGATGGTCTAGAACGACGCCACGGAGACACCCCGACCGTTTCCCCCTCTCTCCCGTGTCTCTCCCCTCCTCTCTTCCCTCCGCCGAGCTCCCCCGAGCGAGCTCGTCGCCGACGACCGCTGACACCGCGCCCTACGCCACCTCCTCGCCTCCCAGAAGCACCACTAGCTCCGCCTCGTCGCCCCGAAGCTCCCCACCGACGCACACGACGCCAGGAGCTCCGCAACGTCCTCCTCGTCGTCGTCTTCAACCTCCGGCACCGGAGATCGCCGCCGCCCGTACGCCGTCATCCGGCCGTCCCCGAGCTCACTTCGACGCCCTCTGCGACCGCTGTGAGCTCACGCTTCGAACCCCCCTCTCCACGGGCTCGTTTAGGCCTTGTAGCCGCCGCCCCCTTTGCTCACCGACGATCACCGCCGTCGGCCAACTCCCCGCCGTGGCCATAGGCACCGTACCTCGCGGCCGAGCACGCCGTTAGCTTCAGTAGGTCACCAGCAAGCTAAAGCGAGCTTCAGCTCCTCCTCCCGTGCACTACAACACCATCCCGACCAACCCCGTGCGAGCACCGCCGCGGATGAGCTCGTCGCCGTCGACTCCGGCGACCCCTCGTCCAACCAGTGGCACCGCTGGATGCGGTGCATCACCAGGAGCACACCGAGCCCATCCGCGCGGCAAATGGATGCCGGAATAGGGATTCCGACGAGTCACCGCCGTGCGAAATGGTCGCCGCCGGCCAAACTCCGGCGGGCTGACGTGGCTCGATGATTAGGAGTTAACAGTAATTAGTTTAGTCACCACAGTCACTGACAGTGGGCCCCCGCTGTTAGTCAAACCCAGTCAACCCTGGTTATGACCGGGATTAGCTCCTAAGACACTGACATGAGGGACCCACCAGTCAGGTTTGACCTGGACTGGCCCTGTTGACTGCCTGACGTCAGCATGATGTCATGCTGACGCAGTAAAGGTTTTTCTGGGATTTTTAGATTTAATAATAATTCAGGAAATTCCAGAAAATACCCAAAACTTCTAAAAATCATATAAATTCAACCATAGCTCAGATGGAAAAGTTTTATATATGAAAAATGATCAGAAAAATCCAATCTTTCTAATGGCACTGGTTTCATGCATGTTTGAACAAGTTAACTTGCTATATACATCAAAAACATGATTATGCACTTATTTAAATAATAGTTTGAACTTCAATTTGAATCCTTGATTCAAATAGGTTCAAACCCTTCTGGTTTTAGTTGCATTAGCCAACACACATGCATCTTGCCATGTCATAAACATGCATCATATTGTTGCATTTGTTTGTTAATGATTGTATCGTCGGTATTCCCTGTGTTAGGTCCTGCTCCCGAGGATACAACTGCGTATCCAGTTGAAGAGCAGTACCCGACAACTACCTTGTCAGGCAAGCAATCATTGATCATTCCGATACAACCCAATCTTCTCGCTCCTGCTCTCTTTTACTGCATTAAGGCAACAGCGCGTGAACTGCTACTTGCTGCGGTAGTTGAACCCTATTCCCTTGCAAGACCTGTCATTGCCACAGTAAATAGTTGAAACCCACTAGCATGTGTAGGAGTTGATTGAGCCATGTGATGTGTGATCCACCATGCTATTTGTTTATGTTGCCTGCTATGCTTAGAGTTGTGTCTGGTCTGATTCATCTGGGTGATGGATCAGAGTGAAATGATCTTATCGATAAAGAGAAGGAAGTGTGGAATACGCTTGGTAAAGGTATCGATGAAAGGCCATCTAGGAGTACATGGTGGGTTGTTTCATTGAAATCGTCCATAGGACCCGAGATCTGTATGTGTGGTTCAAGTTACAGCTACTACCACGCATTGGGATCCTTAATTGACCCTCTCGGCTTATTAATTACCCTTGATCTCTGTCCAGGAGTTGCAACTAGTTTCTGGTGTTTATAGCTTACTGGAGGTTGTGCACAATGCTGACCCTCGGGGTGGGTTGTGATGTGACATGTACGTGGCACGGTGTACCGGTTGCCCGTTTGGTGACTCGGGAACCCTGTACACATCGTTTGGGGCCGTGAGCGACACCCCGGCCGGATCTCCCCACGGATGGAACCCAAATAGGCGATAAACCTGGATGAGAGACTTGAGTAGTTAGTCAGGTCGTGGCCGACAGCCTCGCTGGGCTTCCGCTTGAAGGTTGCCGAGTACACGCCGAGTAAACGGCGATAAGTGGTGGAAGCGTGTATGAAGAGGTACACCCCTGCAGGGTTATCAAACTATTCGAATAGCCGTTGTTCGCGGTACGAACTACTTGGTTGCTCTTACAGTTCATAGACAAGTTAATGGATACTACTAAAAGCCTCAAGATAAGCGTGAGTGCCGTGGATGGCCCTTCCGTAGGATGACGGAAGAGGATCCTCGGTAGTGTATTGATGTGGTGAGTAGTGGACTCGTGTTCGTAACAATATCTTGCAATCCGTTGAGAGTTGTAGTATAGGTTAGCCAAGGTCAAAGCTGGCATTCTGCTATAAACTCCACTATCCCCCCTTGATAATATTGCATGTATGATAGGTTCTGTGGTAAGACTTGCTGAGTACCTTTGTACTCATATTTGCTTAATAATTGTTGCAGAGGAGAACCCTGCCCCTGCTGATGGGTTCTACATAGACGTTGACGTCGACGAGTAGCTTGACACCCAGACGGTGATCTGGAGCTTGTGAAGGGCCTTGTAGATAGTCAGGCTACACCAAGCCTGTTTTATTTTCTAAGTTGTCTGTACTCAGACATGTAGCTTCCGCTTGTGCTTGTATGACTGTATGACTTGAGTGTTGGGTCATGTGACCCCTACCTGTATGACTATGTTATGTATGGCTCTTGGAGCCTTTTAAATAAAGTACTTTGAGTCATAGAGTTCTGTTGTGATGCAATGTTGTATTTGCACATATTGAGCATATTGCGTGTATGATTGAAATGCTTGGTATGTGTGGGATCCGACACCTAGTTGTTTTCCTTTGGTAGCCTATCTTACAGGGAAATGCCTCCTAGTGATTCCAATGAGCCTTGGTAGCTTGCTACTGCTCGGAACACGTAGGCTGGCCGGCATGTGTCCTTCTTCGTTCCTGTGTCTGTCCCTTAGGGGAAATGTCACGCGTTGTTCCTTTAAGTCCATGTAGCTTGCTACGACTTGGGTTCATACGTTGATGACCGACACGTTCGTTGTTGGGTCATGGATGCCTGTCTCTGTAATTTAGTGCCACTTTTGGTTTATAACTAGCCATGTCGGCCCGGATTATCTGCCATATGGATGCTAGCGACACTGTCATATACGTGTGCCAAAATGCGCAAACGGTCCCGGGCCAGGTAAGGTGGCACCCGTGGGGTTACCGTGCGTGAGGCCGCAAAGTGATATGACGTGTTACAGCTAGATCGGTGTGACTTAGGATCGGGGTCCTGACACTTCTGAAGAGATGGAGGTGGAGTCGGAGGAAGATTCTGATTCTGGTGCTGCAAGTCTGGCTTTAGCCACTGCCTACGTGGGCAAGTCTATCTTCAACGCTGAAGACAATGGCCCCGTCCCGAACAATGATGATAAGGACGACGACTCTGCACCCTCCTTCTGCTTCATGGCACGCGGTGCCAAGGTAAAATCACGCGATGCTTACTTTCAAACATCTAGTGAAGATGACTCTGATTGTGAATCAAAACCTAGCTACAAAACACTTGCTAAAATTGCCACTGAACAACAGAAAGCCATGGAACATATTCAAAAATTGTTAGACAAAAGCGATGACCTGTTGGACGCGGGAATGACCCGTTCTCAGTCCTTAATTGAAGACATAAAAAATCTTCATGTTAAGTACAAAGAACTTGAAGAGCTTTATGAATCGCTTTCAAAAACTCATGAAAAGCTTTCCCACGATTACATTCAAAGGAAGCGAGAACTTGAGAAAGTGAAAGCGGCTCATGAAGATCTTCAAAAGGAGAATGAGTCACTCCGCGCACAACTGATCAGCTCCACTCACCAAGAGTTTGAACCACCATGTCTAAAATGCATTGAACGTGATAATGCTACATTTGTTGCTGAATGCTCTACTGCTGCCACTGTTGCAATATCTTCAACTATTGATGTGGTAACTAACCCCTCTGCTGAGGAAACCACTACTATTGCTGATGAAAATGCTAGGTTGAAGACTTTGCTTGAAACAGGGATGTACAAAAGCCTCAAAGGGCATCAGACTCTATGTGATGTCCTCAAAAAGCAGATACTGAACCGAAACCCTAGGAAAGAGGGTGTTGGGTTCGACAGGAAAATGAATGTTGATGGTTCATACTGGAAGCCTGAGCAGTATCCCAAAACCACATGGGTTGCTGCAAAGGGACCTTCAGTGGATCCATCTACCTTATCTGGCTTCACTTGTGCTAATCCTGTTATCATCTATGAATCCTTTGATGCAAACTATAAACTGTTTAAGAATCAAAATGGTGAAGTGTTTGCCAGGTATATTGGTACTAACTGCAGGAATGGACCACCTATGAAGAAGATCTGGGTACCCAAAGGTTGTCTTGAGAAGCTTCCAGCAAATACTATCATGACACCTCCTGGAATAAAGACAAACCCCAGACCAAAGGCTTCATATGGTCCTAAGGCTTCATACAGACAAAGGACTCACCTGAGTCACCCTAACACAGATGTTTTGCAGGGAAATCATACTCAAACCCATGAATATGAGCGTGTTTCTGCAAACCGCTATGTTCATAAATCAAAGAACTGTTCTGCCTATTCTTATGAGTATTATTCTCCTCCTGCAAGACTATTTGCTAGGGCCCCAAAGCCAAAATTCCCAGATGCTGCTCTTAGACTCATTGCTTCTAAGCCACCCCTGCAGATGTGGGTGGTTAAGAAGAACTAACTTCCTCTTGCAGGGAAAGGTCTCCAGCCTGTAATCAAAGGCTTCTGATGTTATTGCTGGGGACCTAAACACTTGTAGGGCACAAGATCAAATGCCCAAAATGACTTACTGCTCATAGCATTCATAAATCACTTGTTGAACATCTTATCATTCCTGACTTACATCTAAAGCTTTCATAATCCACTTATGCATCAACTGTTTATGTTTCACAATGGCTTTTGGTGAAGCCTATCCTCCTAACTGCATTGTAGGGAGAAACGCCAAAGTCTTCAGAATGGATTATGGATAGCGGATGCACAAATCATATGACTGGTGATCGAAATCTTCTCATGGACTCAACCTTACGTCCATCCAACAAGAGTCACATCACATTTGCTGATACTGGTAAAAGCAAAGTGTTGGGTCTAGGTAGAGTTGCAATCTCAAGAGATCAGCACATGGATAAAGTCATGCTTGTTGAATCTCTTGGCTACTTAATGTCTGTCTCAATGCTTTGTGACATAAACATGATTGTGATCTTTGGTAAATTTCGTTGCATCGTACTAATGGAATTTGACAAGTCTTTAGTATTTGAAGGATACAGAAAAGGTGATCTGTATATGGTAGATTTCTCAGCAGGACCGCAGATGGCCGTATGTATTCTAGCAAAAGCTTCAGAGTGCTGGCTCTAGCATCGGAGGCTAGGACATGCTGGCATGAGGAACTTGCACACTCTCGCAAAGAAGAAGCATGTCATAGGCATCGAGGAAGTCTTGTTCAAGAAAGATCATCTATGTGGTGCCTGTGAAGCTGGGAAGATGACTAGAGCCAAGCATCCCTCGAAGACAATCATGACAACATCCAAACCCTTTGAGCTGCTTCACATGGACTTATTTGGCCCTACTCACTACTCCACATTCTCTACCACAGCCTGTCTCTATGGCTTCGTCACTATTGATGATTATTCAAGATACACATGGGTGCACATAATACTCTACAAGACTGAAGTGCAAGATGTCTTCAGACGCTTCGCCAACCGTGCCATGAACAATTATGGCATCAAGATCAAGCATATCATAAGTGACAATGGCACTGAATTCAAGAAAACTGGCCTCGATCTTTATCTGGATGAGATGGGAATCACTCATGAATTTTCAGCCCCATATACACCTCAGCAAAATGGGATCGTTGAGCGCAAGAACAGAACTCTAATTGAGATGGCTCGAACGATGCTCGATGAGTACAAAACACCAAGAAGATTCTGTCCTGAAGCTATTGACACTGCATGCCATATCATCAACCACGTTTATCTTCACAAGCTTCTGAAGAAAACATCCTATGAACTCCTCACTAGAAAGAAGCCAAATGTAAGCTACTTCAGAGTATTTGGAGCTAAGTGCTGGATCAAGGATCCTCATCATAAGTCAAAATTTGCACCCAAAGCTCATGAAGGCTTCATGCTCGGATATGGAAAGGACTCACACTCCTACAGAGTCTTCAACATTTTTCTCTATAAAACTGTTGAAACTGTGGATGTGAGGTTTGATGAGACAAATGGATCACAAAGAGAATCCCTACCAAATGTGCTAGATGAAGCTTCACCAAATGAATCTATCAAGCTAATGGGAATTGGCGAGATCATGCCTTCTGAAGCACAACCTGACGAGGAACTCATCATCTCTGCTCCAAATCAACCTGACAACAATGCTCAGCCTGAAGACAATACTCCTGATGAAGACAATGCACACCAAGAGCAAAATCTTTGTCCATCTCATCCTCGTGTTGCAAATGAAGTACAAGTTGAGAAGATAATTTATAGCATAAATGCTCCTGGTCCACTCACTCGCTCAAGAGCAACATAGCTTGCAAATTTCTGTGGGCATTTTGCTTTTGTCTCAATATCTGAACTCAAGAAAGTTGCTGAAGCTTTTATGGAGCCTGAATGGATTCAAGCAATGCAAGAAGAGCTTCAACAGTTTGAGCTGAACAATGTGTGGGAACTTGTCAAGCATCCTGATCCTCGAAAGCACAACATAATAGGCACAAAATGGATCTATCGCAATAAGCAAGATGAGCATGGTCAAGTGGTCAGAAACAAAGCTCGTCTCGTTTCTCAAGGATACACTCAAGTTGAAGGGATTGACTTCGATGAAACATTTGCTCCTGTGGCTAGACTTGAAGCTATTCGCATACTGCTAGCCTATGCAAATCATCACAACATACTTCTATATCAAATGGATGTAAAGAGTGCCTTTCTCAATGGAAGAATTGAAGAAGAAGTGTATGTTGCACAACCACCTGGCTTTGAAGACCCAAAACATCCTGATATGGTATACAAGCTCAACAAGGCACTGTATGGCCTCAAACAAGCGCCTCGTGCTTGGTATGACACCCTCAAAGACTTCCTGAAGAGCAAAGGCTTCAAACCTGGATCCCTAGATCCCACACTGTTCACAAAGACATATGATGATGAGCTATTTGTCTACCAAATCTATGTGGATGACATTATCTTTGGCTGCACGGACAAGAAATACAATGATGAGTTTGGTCACATGATGCAAGAGCAATATCAAATGTCTATGATGGGTGAGCTGAAGTTCTTCCTTGGTCTTCAAATTCGTCAGCAAAGCAACGGCATCTTCATATCTCAAGAAAAGTACCTAAAAGAGTGCTTGAAAAAGTTTGGAATGCAAGACTGCAAAGGGTACTCGACGCCAATGCCTGCTAAACATCATCTGGGTCTCGACGCCAATGGTAAAGAGTTTGATCAACAGGTATACCGCTCCATGATTGGTTCTTTACTTTATTTATGTGCATCTAGGCCAGATATTATGCTTAGTGTTTGCATGTGTGCTCGATATCAAGCGACGCCAAAGGAGTCGCATCACTTAGCTGTGGAGCGAATACTTCGATATTTGGCTTACACCCCAACACTAGGATTATGGTATCCAAAGGACTTAGAGTTTGATCTAGTAGGATTTTCAAATGCTGATTATGCTGGTGACAAAGTTGATCGTAAGTCCACATCTGGCACATGTCACTTTCAAGGACGATCGCTTGTCTATTGGTCTTCAAAGAAGCAGAACTGTGTATCACTCTCCACTGCTGAATCTGAATACATTGCTGCTGGATCTTGCTGCGCTCAGCTTCTCTGGATGAAGCAAACACTCAAGGACTATGGAGTCCATCTGAAGCATGTGCCACTCTTCTGTGACAATGAGAGTACCATCAAGATTGCCAACAACCCAGTTCAGCACTCGAAGACAAAGCACATTGAAATTCGTCATCACTTTCTCAGAGATCATGTTATGAAGGAAGATATTGATATCATACACGTCAACACTGAAGAGCAACTGCCCTTGGATGAGAAAAGGTTTTGCAAGTTGTGGTGTGAGATAAATATCTTAGAATCCTCAAATGTCCTGTAATCAGGCACACATCCTAAAACTTATGCATATTGATGACTTAGATGTGCAACACACGAAGTAAAGTATATCTTCAATCAATGAAGACTTACATTCTAAGTGTGAATACATTAACATGGAATTTGACTTCGGAGCGCCACGATAATTGTGCTCCATGTCTGGGTCTAATACTTCCTATACGGTGGGTAACGCCACCACCAAATTCTTGTTTGAAGAGTTTCTTGTGGCGTTACATTTGCAAAGTCTTCGCACTTGGTTTGTCTTCATATAGGACATATATATATATAGAGAGAGAGGGTTGTGTTCTGTCCTCAACAGCATTCACTTATAGCTATGTCTTCATATTTGAATCTTTTGGACTAAGTGAATGTGATCGGACCCTAACCTCTCTATGCTTTCTCATCTCACATTCTGTCTGTCCAAATCATATGCATTCTATTGAAATAGTCGAATATCTTCTCTGCATCCTTGTCAGCAGAAGATACGGAGACAAACATTAAATCTGATTTTAATGCTCCATCTGTTATGCCTGAAACCCGGAGAAGCCGGAACGACTACTCCGATAGTCGTGGTATACGTGGGATCGTGGGACAACTCCCAATGCATTACATGACTACCACGTGTCACTCATACGTGAACCATCAGGGGCACCTGAGTAATTACGCTGTGCCGTCTCCCATGCCTATAAATGCACATCCCATCACGGTCAAAAGTTTCTTCCACCACCTCTCCACCTCGAACAACCCTAGCGCCTCCGCTAGCTTTCGACGACGCCGGCGACGAAGCGCTTCGCTGCCGCAACTTTGTCGGCGCCGTCCTCACGCCGGTCGCGGACCTCTTCTACTCCGCCGTCGCCGTAGCTGTCCTCCCTTGCCAAGTTAGGGCACAGACGACGAAACTGCTGGGCATCCAACTCCTACTCCGTCTAAGCAGTTCATCGTGTGGTAAATAAAACTTGCTTTTTACCATCTTCTAGATCCATAAAGATTCATTTACTTTACCACAAGAGGTTTCTGCCTACTTAGATATATAGATCTATCATGCCTGCATCTCATATCTTGCCTACTACATTCACATATGCTTCAACTATAGTTAGATTCCTCACTTGTACTTATTCATGGATTCGTACAAATCTGGAACCAACTCCCATGAGTGAATGTCTTCGCACTGTGAGGTCAAAGTCTTCAAAACTGTTTTAATCTTCAAAACTTCTGAGAATGCATATGACCTCTTCCCCTTCCCTCGCATCTCTAATGCTGTCACAGGTACATGTCCGTGGGAGAATCACTTGGTTCTCATAGTCTGCGTTCATTTGCAGAGTTTTTGCAGCGTCACATTCATTCCCCTGAAGCTAGTTCCTGTCCGACCAGCAAACCGAAGCATTTGCCAGTTTTGAAGCCATTCAATTTGGAGCCATTTAGGTTGAAGCAAATGGCAACTGACAAGACAGTAAGAAAGGGTGGCAGACAGCGCGTGGCAACACCTCCATTGATTTGCCTCCTGATCTCAGTGAGATATACAAGACTGATCCAGAGGAGGATTACAATCAGAGGAAGACCCGAATCCAATGGATTCAAAGATACTGGGCTGAACAATGGTTCAAATATAAGTTCGTGACCCAAGAGTAT
Organism: Secale cereale; assembly: GCA_902687465.1. Taxonomy (NCBI): domain Eukaryota; kingdom Viridiplantae; phylum Streptophyta; class Magnoliopsida; order Poales; family Poaceae; genus Secale; species Secale cereale. The sequence continues at coordinate 366,262,027 of LR738711.1, forward strand.
GCCGAGAAAAACGCCATCAAGCATCCTTGGGGAGATATCACTTATAAGAATCTTCCCCCCAAGACTCGTGCTGAAGCCATTGCTCAAGGCTTCTATCCTTGCATGGTTAGAGGGCCACAGCCTACCGATGCTGATCCAAGCGCTCTGCTCTAGTGTCGCGACGATAATCTGTTCAAGCGACATCTTCAATTCGCCAAGAACTCGGCCAAGGAAAACAAGAAGCTGTGGGGATTAGACTTCAATCCTGGCCCCTCTGCACCCCGCGCTGATGGCTCGCGCGAAGTTGAACCGAATCTGGTTGGGCCCTTCTACAACCTAGAGGGCCTCATCAGTCACATAAGGGTTCAAGGGGCAGATGTAGATCAGCCTGAAGCAGATGATGACTCTGAAGAAGCACCTGCAACGCTGAAGCCCCAGAAGAAGAAATCAAAGGCTTCAAAGGCTACTCCACCAAGAGCTTCTAGAGTGAAGCCTTTGGCCACTGCTCCACCTGCACCAAGTGTGCAATCTGAGGAACACTCTCGAATCTCCAAGAGCAGACAGCTGAAGAGGAAGCCAACACGCAACCCCAGTCCAGCTCTCACTATTGATGCAGTACTGAAGACTGCCAACGATGCCCTTGATCTATCAAGTGATGAATATCTTGGAGATGATGCTTTGGAGCTATTGATCAAGACCAAGAAGGATGCTGAAATCTTCAATGATTTGCCGCTCTTTGACGTTGAAGTGCTCATTAACTTCATTGATGAATGGTTTGACACTCCCAACCTGAGCTTCGACGATCTTCAACTTCCAGTTGGCCTCAGCGTCTCCTTCCATGGAGCCATTGCTTCTGAGCTGGCTCTGGCTCAAAGAATTGTTGAGCTGAAGCAAAAGATAGACTATGAAAAAGCTCAGTTCAAGAAGCATATGAACAAGCTCAGCGTGCAAGAAGTTCAAAACTTCAAGGTTATGATGCAAGAGCTCAATGAAGCCTTTCGCCAGCGGCGTGAAGAAGCTAAAAGTTCTCGAGAGTGCATCAAGGACGTGGCTGCAAAATGAGTTCAAGCTTTCAATGAAGCTGAAAAGCGCAAGGCACTTGGGCGTCCTAGCATTGATCCAAGGATGGCTGCCAAGAAGAAGAAGCAGCATGTGCCCGAAGCTAAAGCATCTGGGCAAGAAATGCCTCGCATAGTCTTCCCTGCTAGCATGACTGGCACGAAGCCTAAGGCAACTCCAACCGCTTCAAAGCTCAAGAAGACTAAGGTGGCTGAAGCTGAAACTCGCAAGCGTAAGCAATCTACTGATGAAGCTCCACCCACCAAGAAGCGAAAGACCAAGAAGGATAAGGTTGCTTCCAAAGAGCCTATCTTTGTCGAGCTAATCTCAGTTGTCCACCCTGCATCTGCCCAGAGAGAACGAAGACTGACCGTTCATGAGCCGGCTCCCACAGAGGCTGAAGACATTCCAGCTGTTGACCCCACCGCAGTTGAAGACATTGGTCCTCATGAAAATGTTGAAGATGATGAAGTCCTTCCTCAGATCGAATACAACATTGACTCTTCGCCTGTTCTCACGAACAGCGAACGCATCAGCATTGGTCATCCATTGACGCCAATTGCTCAGTATGACTCATGGGCTGATCACCCACAGGATACACAAGACACTCCCCAGCAAACTCAAGACACCAGTATGGTGCTTGAAGACGAAGACTTTGAGGCCCAACAACCTCCATCTCCTCAGGTGTCGCCAGCTTTTCACAGGCTTCGCAGAGGACCAAGGCGTCAAGTCACTGCCCCAAGTGCTCCAGAAGGAGTAGAGCAACCATATGCACCTGATGCTGCTCCTACTAGAAGCCACTCAGAATCTGAAGCCAAAGCGGCTGAAGATATTCCAGCTGCATCAGCCGAAGAAGAACCACCCCAACAAGAAGAAGAACAACCCCAAGTTGATGAAGAAAGTACTGCCGCACCACCTGTTCTCGAGAAGAATGTGTCCGACCCTCCAGCTCCTGAAGTGGAGGTAACAAATCCAGAGGCTGCCACCACCAACACTGAAGCCAATGACATGGTCATGGCTGAAGCTTATGTGGCACCTGAAGGTACTGTGGCGCCTAAAGCACCTGCGCCTGAAGTAACTACTCCTGAAGCCAGTGCTGCTTCTGAAGCCAGTGTTGTGCCTGAAGCCAGTGCTATGCCTGAAGCCAGTGCTGCGTCTGATGCCAATCTACAGCTTGAAGACAATGCCTCTGCTCCTGTTCCGCCTCCACGGACTTATACCATTGAGCAAGCATACAACAAGGATGATCAGCTTATTACTATCCGGTGGCCCATTCTGATTCCGCCACCTACAACTGAACTGTGTGCTGCTTCTCCTCAGTTTGATCATCATGTTGCGCACAGGCCCTAAGTTCAGAAGCCTAAGCCAAGACTGCCAAGGCTTCCAGGTATTGCAACATCTTCAGGGTCATTCAATGCCAATAGCTTCACTGCGCACAAAACCTTCTTTGACAGCGCCAAGAACCCATATTCCAAGCCAAGAATATCATCAGATAGGTTCTGGAGCCATCAACAGTGCAGCTACTACTCAAGAGTACTATATGATCAAGGCCTCATTTTCCCTCATATGCGTCTTGACACTTAAGCTATTGCTGGCCTGCCCTGCTTGGAGGAAGCTCTTGACTGCTTTCGTGATGCTGGCCTCCTCAATTTTGTCCTGGATAAAGAGCATTGGAATGAAGAGATGCTTCTGCAATTCTATGCAACACTCCACATATGAGGCTACAGCAGGGATCCGAAGACATGGGTCCTTGAGTGGATGACAGGCAATGTGCATCATGAAGCTAAAGCCTTTGATTTCATTGAGCTTACTAGCCTGCCCACTCCAGGAGATCTATATGAACCTGGCTGTCAACTGCACACTGAAGCCTTGGAGAGTATCTTTCAGAAGCGTCAGCCCAACATGAGCCAAATGCTCAGCATGATGAAGCCTCTGCCAAGTGATGTTGAATATCCTAAGGAATTCTTTGTTGAAGACCTTGAGTACCTGCCGCGCACCATCTATCACATCATAAGGCGTACTCTGTGGCCAATCAAAGGACATTCTTCATCAGCCAAGCTTGAAGGCACTATGAAGACTTTGGTCTTCTATATCTTCAATGGCATCAGCTTCAATGCTCAAGATTTCTTCATCAGGCAAATGGCTATGTCTGGAGCTGATCTATTTGGAATGGAATTTTATGCACCTTGGATAATGCGCCTCATCAAGTTGCACTCAGCTGTCACTTATCAGCCCTCTGCTCGCAACCATCAGATTTTCTTGCCTGAGGTTGATATGTCAGCTGAAGCCATCTACCAAGAACCAGCTAAAGAGCCAGTTAGTCTTCACGATGCTGATCATCAAAGCTGCACTCAGCAGATTGAAGGGGTTCCAGCAGTCTCACGCGTCTATCCTCTTGCTGGCCGTACTCGTCTACCTCGACACGCTGAAACCGAAGCCACTGAAAGCACCATCGCTCAAAGGCCTCAGAAGCGATCTCGTGTCCTGAATAACCGAGAGCTTCTGGTAGCCCTTCATCAGAAACAGGACAAGCATCACCTCTGGTTAAAGCGTCAGATGCAAAGCCTCTTGGTGGATGTCAATCGCATTCGCAATCTTGCCACCAAGAATGCTTTTGTTGCTCATCAAACATGCAGGAGGTCTTGTAAGAGTTTGACCTTGCTGAGTGCTGAAGCAGATCTTCAAGACGATGGCTTCACTCAGAGATTCAAGTTTGACAACACTCCTCCAAGGACTGTTGTTATGCGTCGAACTCCATCCCTTGAAGACTCAGAATACTCCTCCTCCGCTACAACAATTGACGCCAGGGTGATCGATGATCAGGATGATGCTACTTCACCACCTCTTACTTCGGCGTGCATCGACACTGCACCAACCACCTTTGCACCGCCAAACAACAACACCGACCCTGCATCCTCTTCTGCTCCACCTGGGAACGAGTAGAGGCTCTATGTCTTCAAACCTTTTTGGTCCTTACTAACAAAAGGGGGAGAAGCATATGAGTTGATAGTCTTCAAGCGGGTCCATATGGGCGGGTGCTTTATAATTTGCCTAGTGTTTACAACTCTCGTTTTGCTACATTTGGTCCTTTGAGTTGTAACACTTAAACTAATGGTCGTCTGCTACGTTTTTATGCTACTTTGTAATGCGATGATAAATTCCGCATCTGCTACCTTATATTCCGCACTTAGTCATTATTGCAGACGTCCATTTTTCATTATGCATCTCATTAGCTTCGACATATCAATTATGCATGATGAATTGTCTTCATAAGTTGAAGAGGATCTCCACAAGTACAACCTGCCATGTGCATTTGCATTCAAAGGCAAATCAACTATATGCACATCTTCAGGGGGAGCCTTTTGCTACTTACGAATACAATACCTTATCCTTTACAATTTCACATATCTTTATCCCCGTTGAAAACTTCAACCAGTTTGTCATCAATAACCAAAAAGGGGGAGATTGTAAGTGCATCTAGTGCCACCCCTAGTGGTTTTGGAGTATAGACGACAAACCTGGTTGAGGGACTAATGTGTTTGTGAGAATTGCAGGATAACACAGGTAGTAGTCCCTCGTTGATTCGGTTAACCTACCGGAGATGTCCCCTAAAAATGTATGAAGACATTGATAACAGTGGTGGTATATGAAGATAATCATATTGAAGACTATGACATGAGAAGACATTGTGTGAAGACTATGGAGAGCGAAGACGTTTCCTTTTCTTCTTTGTTGAGTCATAGGAACCACCGTACTGTTAAGTACTTCAAATCCAAAAAAAATCTCTTTTTTAAACACAGGTCGTCGATTCGGGGGTCCAAGTGAACTAAGTCAGAGTGACTGAAGTGATGCTCAACCAAATCCTATGTCTTCGTGCGAAGACTATGAGAGCAAATCTTATCCAGAGGCGGATGAGTCAGCTTTACTTGGAGCTCAAGTAAAGTTGTTGTGTGTGTTTGAAATCTGACCGTTGGAACACGCGTCAGTTCCCTAGTGACCCAAGGTCACTTCAGACAAATCAGGTCGGGTTGCCTAGTGGCTATAAATAGCCCACCCCCTACACCATAAATTGGTGGCTGCTCAGAGTTATTGCACGGCTTTTGTCGTTTGAGAGCAACCCACCTCCGAAGCATTTGAGAGAGAAATCCTTGCGAGGACAAAGCCCAAACACCCAAAGCCAAAGAGTGTTAGGCATCACTGAAGTCTTTCTGTCTATGTGACCTGAAGACTTATTACACTTGAGGACTGTGTTTCCTCCAGCCAGTTAGGTGTCGCGTTCTGAGCATCCAAGAGTAATTGTGGATTGCCGGTGAACGAAGTCTGTGAAGGTTTTGAAGTCTACCTTGAAGACTTACCAGAGTGATTGGGCGAGGACTAGGTGTTCTTAGCTCAAGGGGAACAAGGTGAAGACGCGGTCTTCTAAGTTAAATCTCAGCCTCCCTAACCAGACGTACAGTTCTCACAGCAACTGGAACTGGTCTAACAAATCACTGTCTTCCCCGAGCTACTGGTTCTATCCTTTCCTTCCCTTTACTTACAGCTCTATGTTGTGAACACATTGCATGCTTGCCTTATCTGATTGTCTTCACTGAGTATCTACTTGTGGTGATTGGCTTCATTCCTTCTTCCTTTATGATCACTACTGCCTAGTTGCTATTAGTCTTCATGCTTTCACTTCATTGAATACATGACTATAGCTTATCTAGTGTAGTCCACTTTCCGCTGCATATCAATAGGCTTGAGCTTATCGTTTGTCTTTGAAACTACCATTTTTTGAAGCATTTCATAAAAATCGCCTATTCACCCCCCTCTAGTCGATATACTGCAATTTCACATAATATAAATCATTTGTTAAAGTTGGATAAATCACAAATATTGAAATGGCACTATGAAAATGTTGTTGTGGCTTGCCTTAGTTCAAATGAGGCTCACAAGCCTCATGTTGATCCTCAAGACAAGTTTCTTCCTCTGAAAATAAATAAAAGTTCAAAAAGAAATTATCAAGATTCATTCAAAAATTCACCAGAAAATCTACACCGCACCAAATGGTTTCATTTTTTGTGTGCTGCAAGATTTCTTCACCAGGAACACAATGCAAAAAGAATCAATTCATTTGGACTTAAGGTTGAAAAGTTACAACATTTTGAAGTTTTCTAGAATTATTTAAATTCAGAAGTTTAAATAAAAAGAATAGGGGGGGTGACGTCGAAGGCGTAAATGCCCCAAGCGCCACCACTTATACCGCTTCGTGCGGGAGTGGAGAGACTGACTAGCGGGGCCCGCTAGTCAGGTGAGAGGGAGAGAGAGAGATGGGCAGAGGTGGGCGTCGCTTCGCCGGAGCGTACACCGGCGACGTTGCCCCTTGGCTCAAACGGAGAGGATAGATCGACTAAGAAGGTTGAGGCGCACCTGCCTATACCCATAGGGTGGCTGGAGGTGGACGGACGGTGACGGAATGGAGCTCGGAGGCGGAGGCAGAACAGGGGACTCGCCGGAGTTGGGGAAGATGACGAGCTACGGCACCTCCAGCAGCTCCAGCTAGGTGAAGAAGCTTCACCAGAGAGTTGCGGAGGCCCTGGTGCGGTCGCCTTGGATGGAGGGGGCTTGGAACTACCTCGACGTCCCAAGGGGGGTCGCTAGTGAGCTCGGCTCGGGAACGGTGGCCTGAGGCCTGCTCGGCCGGACCACGGGGTTCTACTCTATCTGGGGTCGTGTGGGAGTGGAGCGGTGTGCTCGAAGCGCCTGGGGAAGGGCATATTTATAGGCGAGCGAGAGGGGGGAATTGGTGTTCCGCCGGTGACACCTGGCCGCGCCCGGCGACAAAATGGCGTCAGTGAGAGGGGGAAGAAGAAGATGGGGTCACGAGGAAGCTGTGGCCGTGCGGAGACGAGCACAGGGGCGCTGGAGATGGCAACGAGCACAGTGCGCACCACACTGTGCCTTGGCCGGACCGCGCCTGTGCTCGTTGTAGCGAGCTCCGGCGTCGGCGAGCGCCAGGGGTGGACTGTGAAGATGAGGACAATGATGGGGCGGGGTTTGGCGCGGTTGGGCAGGCTCAGATGAAAGCACGCGCTCTACAGAGCGCTGGCGGCATCCAGAGCGCGCCGGCTGCATGCCATGGCACGGTGTACACGCGTGGTCACCACGCGAACCCGTGCCTGCAGGCTGACTTGGTGCCAAAAACCTTGTCTGTCGTGTTGTTCGTGGTAGATAGGTGAGTTACCCAGGGTTGGTTTAATTCCAGACGCAGTAGAATGAGATTAACTGGCCTGGTAAGTTTCTAGACAGAAACTTTCAGAGCTTGATGTGGTAAAATGGTGAATAGTTGGAGGCTGTGCTTTGGAGGCTAGTCATGAGTTACCAAGGTGAATATGCACAAGAAGTTTCAGGAGGATTGGAGCAAGTAAAATGGTAGTTGCTGTAGAAACTACCATTTCTGTTCAGAATGGAAAAGATTTTCTGTAGAAAAAGTATTCAAAAGGTAGTGCAATATTTTTGCTCAGGAATGTGCCTTAGGGCCCAAAGAATATTTAGGAATTTCCTTGGAATTTTTGGAGCCAGAAAAATAGGGGTTGCTTTGGAGCACCAAGAATTTAGCTAGGGTTTTAGGGAGAAAAATGAATATTTTTCAAATAAGAAAAATATTCCATGGAGTATATTGGGGTGGTCCAGAGATATATAATAGTTTGAGATGGATGGGAGGCACTTGGGTGAAAGCCAAGGGTACCCAAGTGGTTTAAGTCCATATGAAATGATTCAAAAACCCCAAGTTTTGAAATAAATTCAAATAAATCTCTGGCAAATAAAAGAGGGCAAAAATCAGGCTTTCAGAAACCTCCCCCACTTGGAATGAATCTCGTCGTCGAGATTTCATTGCTTGGGAAAACCATTCCGGATAATATGTCTGTAGGAACTCTTCTCGTTCCGAGGTTGATTCTGACTCGGTGTGATGCTCCTACTGGACTTTATAAAACTTCCGTACTTTACTACGGGTGACTCTTTCTATCTGATCTATAATTTTGAACGGCCTTTCTACATACGTTAAATCCCCTGCCAATTCTATGTCGGTCACGGCAGTCTTTTTCTCAGGCGGGGATATGCATCGCCTCAACTGTGAGACATGGAACACGTCGTGCACATCTGACAATTCCGGGGGTAATTCCAACTGGTAAGCAACAGTGCCCACTCGATAAATAATTGGGAAGGGGCCAATAAATCTGGGTGCCAACTTCCCGCGTGTTTGGAATCTCTTGACTCCTTTCATAGGAGTGACTCGCAGGTATATGTTCTCTCCAGGTTCAAAACTGATATGTCGGTGCCTCGCATCGTAATAACTCTTTTGTCGAGACTTGGCCAACTGTAATCTGTCTCTGATTTCCTTGACTTGTTTCTCGGCTTCCATCATGAGGTCCATTCCAAAAATACGGCTATCTCCCGTCTGGGACCAGTTTAGCGGGGTACGGCATTTGCGGCCATATAAAGCCTCGTATGGTGACATCTTTAGACTGGTTTGGAAGCTGTTGTTGTAGGAGAACTCGGCGTATGGTAGACAATCTTCCCATTTAGGTCCTTGGGCCAAGACGCAAGCTCGCAACATATCTTATGGTATTTGGTTCACTCGCTCTGTCTGTCCATCTGTTTGAGGATGATAGGTTGTACTATATCTGAGGGTTGTTCCCAAAGCTTGATGGAGACGTGTCCAGAAAGCGGATGTAAAGAGTGAACCTTGGTCAGAAGTGATGGTTCGAGGTACTCCATGCAGACTGACTATTCTGGACAGATACAGTTGCGTGAGTTGGTCTGCACGATAGGTGGTCCTAACCGGAATAAAATGGGCTACCTTCGTTAGAGTGTCCACGATGACCCATATTGCATTATTGCCCCGCTGAGTTTTGGGCAATCCCGTGATGAAATCCATGCAAACATCATCCCATTTCCACTACGAAACTGGCGGTGGTTGAAGAAGTCCGGCTGGCTTTTGATGTTCTGCCTTTACCTTGTTGCATATGTCGCAACAAGCCACAAAATAGGAAATATCCCTTTTCATGCCACCCCACCAGAATATTTGGCGAAGGTCTTCATACATTTTTGTTCCCCCAGGGTGAATAGAATATGAGGACTCATGGGCTTTTGACAAGATCTTCATTTTCAGGTCCGACTGATTTGGTACACAAATCCTTCCACGGAATCGGAGAGTCCCAAGGTGATCTTTTGAGATGTCCGATGCACGTTCTGCCTGCATGTCCTGGGCATGCTTTTGCAGGACATGATCATCTGGCTGGGCCTTGCGGATTTCTTCTTCAAGTGAGGGGGTAACTTCCAGTGTGTTAGTGAGACCAGCCTTAACGATGTTCAGATGGATCTGAGCAATCTCCTCTTGAAGTTCAACGGGCAAGGAATTTATTATGGTATTTAAACTGACCGGCTTTCGACTGAGTGCATCAGCTACCATGTTGGCTTCACCCGGGTGGTAGTTTATTCCCAAATCATAATCTTTGACTAGTTCAAGCCACCTTCGCTGAAGGAGATTCAAATCAGGTTGAGTGAAGATATACTTGAGGCTTTTGTGATCAGTAAAAATTTGACACTTCTTCCCAATGAGATAATGTCTCCATATTTTGAGAGCATGCACTACTGCGGCCAATTCCAGATCATGCGTAGGGTAATTCCCCTCGTGTGGTCGCAACTGTCGTGATGCATAAGCCACCACCTTGCCGTCTTGCATGAGTACGCAGCCAATTCCTTGTCTGGATGTGTCACAGTAGACATCAAAACTGCGGTATATGTCTGGAAGAGTTAATACGGGAGCGGTGGTCAGACGTTTCTTTAGCTCACCGAAGCTTTGCTCATAGTCTTGTGTCCATTCAAACTTCTTGTCCTTTTTGAGTAGCTCGGTCATGGGCTTGGCAATCTTGGAGAATCCTTCAATGAAACGGCGGTAATATCCCGCCAGTCCAAGGAAGCTTCGGATCTGAGATACGGTTGTGTGTGGCAACCAGTTGAGCACATCTTTTACCTTGCTGGGGTCCACGGCTATACCTTCGGCGGATAGCACGTGTCCAAGAAATCCGACTTGTTTAAGGCAAAACTCACATTTGCTGAACTTGGCATAAAGTTGATGGTCTTTGAGTCGCTGCAATATTGCTCGGAGATGTCCCTTGTGATCTTCTTCACTTTTTGAATATATGAGTATGTCATCCATAAAGACTACCACAAACTTATCGAGGAAGTCCATGAACACTTTATTCATTATGTGCATGAAGAAGGCAGGGGCATTGGTGAGACCAAAGGACATGACTGTATATTTGTAAAGACCATACCGAGTGGTGAATGCGGTCTTAGGAATATCTTCCTTTTTAATATTGAGTTGATGATATCCGGTCCTTAAGTCAATTTTGGAGAATACCTTGGCACCATTGAGATGATCGAACAAATCATCAATCCTTGGCAGCGGGTATTTATTTTTTATGGTGACATCATTCAGCTACTGATAATCTACACACATGCGGAGGTTGTCATCCTTTTTATTACAAAGAGTGCATGCGATCCTCGTGGCGAGGAACTAGGACGGATGTACCCTTTCTGGAGCATTTCATCAAGCTGCTTCTTTAATTCCACTAACTCTGATGAGGGCATCATGTAATATTTCTTGAATAACGGTGCGGTTCCAGGTACCAGATCTATCGCAAACTCAAGTTCTCGGTCTAGCGGCATGCCTGGTAGCTCTTCCGGAAATACATCAGGATATTCACTGACCACAGGAATTAATTCCAACTCAGCCACGGCGGTAAACATCATCCCTTCTTTGGTATGCTTTTGCGCGAGTAGAACTTTGTAACCTGCCCTTCTTGATTGATCAAAGTGACTTCTCGGGTTGCACTGTTTACGCATACTTGGTATTGAGTCAGCCAATTCATGCCCAAAATAACATCCAACTGTGCTGATTCGATGAGTATCAAGGATGTCGGAAAGCTTATTCCGTTGATATTGATATCCAAGTTACGGCAGACCAGACTGCTCCTGATTAAAGATCCCGGGGTTTGTACCAGCATATTTTTGCCCAAGAGAGAACAAGAAAAATTGTTTTGGGCAACAAAACTCCGAGAAATAAAAGAGAGGGAAGCCCCCGAGTCAAATAAAATTACTGCAGGTATGCTATTAATAAAAAACATACCGATGACTACTTCGGGGTTTTCTTGGGCTTCATCTGTGGAGAGGTGGTTGACGTGCCCGGTGATGTTTTGCTGGTCCGGGTATGACCCCATGAAGTTGACTTGTGGCTGGAATAAGGCATTTGCCTTGCTGTTCTTGGGACACTGACGGGCATAATGTCCACTTTGCCCGCAATTGAAGCAGGAATTATTGCGCTGGCGCTCCTCATGCATTGCGTTGGTAATAACATTCTTGACTTGGGTATTAGCCTTGTTAACATTTTGTTTCCAATTGGGCTTGTAGTCTACCCGAGTTTGCTGCCAGGTTCGAGCCTTCTGCACCGGTGGTCCTTCCTTTCTTGGTTCAAACTTGTGTTTGTGCTCGTTATTAGCGGGCCTAGTGTCCAGTACGAGCTTGTGTTCTCTTTCCGCAATAAAAGCTTTATTCGCCAAAGTTTGGAAATCTGGGAAATCAAGCATACTAAGAGTGCACCTGAGTTGCGAGTTTAATCCTCCAAGAAACCTGTCAATTTTTCTCTTTTCTGTGGCCACATCATATAGGGAATAACGGGCCAGATGGTTGAATTGCTGCAGATATTCTCCCACAGATAGATTTCCTTGGTTGAGGGCAAGAAACTCACGTTGCTTGGTTTTCATTACTACAGTAGGGATGTAATATTTCCGGAAATGATCCTTGAACTTGGTCCAGGTGAGTGTGTCATCAATAGGCCACATGGCTTTTGTATTTTCCCACCATACGGCAGCAGCGCCTTCAAGATAGTGGGTTGCATAAGGAACTTCGTCATCTTCGGCTGTACGGGCAATTTCAAACTTCCTCTCAATGGTTCGCAACCAATCATCAGCATCAAACGGGTCAACTGCCTGACTGAAACTGGAAGGTTGAGTTCGCTGAAAATCTGATAACTTGGAGAAATGACCATTCTGATGTCCATTCTGACCAATCATAGCTTGAACACTTTTTAATACTTCCAGCAGATCATTATTTCTTCTTTCCTCGAACATACGCAGGATTTGTTCAGTGGTAGGCGGATGTGGCGGTGGAGGCGGTGGTATGAATGGCTCGGGGGAGTGTCCTGCCTGACGGGCGGAGCGACGAACAGGAACATCCTCGTGAGCGATGTTACTGTTGCCTCCCCGCGTCATCCTATATTGGATTTTTTCCAAGACAACGCAATCAAGATGAGAAGCATTCAAAAGAAAAAATAGGTGGGGAAAGCCAGCAACCAAAATCGAGGGAAAAACAGAATTGCGAGTAAAACGGCGAGTAGAAGATAAATTCAGCATAATTATACAAGGACGCATACATGAAAAGAACATCAACATGCCCGATTATACTACTCTCATACATAAAACATCACAACTCATACATTGTACAACAGTCTGACAACTACTAATACTCTGGAGCTCTACTGCTCTACGGGTGCTGCGGGGTTCACTCCTGAAGTCGACTCGGATCCCGAACTGACGAGATTAACGGAAACATCAGGGTTAAAGGTAACATGGTGACATTGCCTCGGAGGCTCTCCTTCCGGGGCGGGAGTAGGGTGGATAATAGGAGCTACAGGGGTAGTGAGGAGTGAGATCCACTCGGCAAGGGCACTAAAAGGAGCTACGGTCGAGGTGCCCAAACTACTAGGAGGGGTTACTGGCGAATTAGGGGAAACGGAACTGGGGACGTAAGAGGTGAATCCCAAGGAAGCGGGAATGGTGACAGACCTAGTAGAGGCTAAAGCAATACGAGAATGGGTCAACTCGCGGGCTAGTTCGTGGAGGGTGAGGTAACTAGCAGTGATATAAAGGGAAAGATGGCTAGCACACTATCAGACTCCGGATCAATTTGAGGGAAAATAATATGACAGTTGTCGTTCAAAGAAGGGTAGTATTGGAAACCTGCGTGGTCCTGCATGCGGACCTCACTGTGGCGGAGCTCAACGAGGATCTCGAATGCAGCAAACTGGACGGCTAGCGAAGCGGTAGAAGCATGACCGCTTCAAGAAGTACGAGTATAGGAGCTGGAATTAGAACGGACGCGCAGAGTCACCGCTGCCTGATATTCATAAACTGAGTCAGCTAGACGCTCCCGGTACACATGATAAACTGGGTCGTCTCCATGAGGGTATAGCCGACGCCACACGTTGCGGAGAAAGTGTGGCGACGTGTACGGCATCAGCTGCAACTGGCACGGATACGGCACCGGAGTCATCTACACTCACAAGTATTAGTGGGTTAGCAAAAAAAAATACTACAGGTATAGATAAATCAATAACCAATTAGACAGACTACCGGCACTCAAACTAAACGTGTATCTAATGTTTAGGTGGCACGTCTTAGTCTAACGCATCCTACAATCAGTGCGGCTCTGATACCAAGCGTTGTGGCACCCCGGAACAAAGTGACCGGTTTACCTTGCTTTGCCAGCCCACACACCTTGTCTTCTGGCAAGACACAACATCTTGGTATAGAAAGCAGCCGCTTTATTGATACTAGCGGGCCAAAGTTTTACATTACAATATTTAGCGAGGCCGAGCCACACACATGGTGCGGCTAGACAATATGTACATTACTTAATGAACATAAAAGGGCCTCGGGCATAAACTACGTAGCAGCGGAATGACGTCGTAGCGGGACTCCTTCTCACAGGGACACCGATGTGGATACGGACTAGACTCAGATGGCAGTCCTTCCCAGCGGAACTTTCCTGAAATCTGGCATGACACGCCAGGTCAGTACTTTGAATGTACTTGCAAGCTTACAACAAAACAAAATCATAATGACACACAATACCATGATGATTAATCAAAATTAAATATGCAGCAATAGACTTAATTGGAAATTTACTAACATGATATGCTCATGACCTTGCATTAATAAAACCTCAGCCTATATTCTTCATGATAATTTATTATAACCACCAACTTATTCATTTCAACAAAATATAAATCGTGACCTTTCCGGTGATCACATACCTACCCATACTGGGTCTCAAAACATCTCGTAAGCTCTTCCATCAATTTATCATAGCATCAAAAATTTAGAACATAGTGAGCAAAATTTTATTATCTGTTGACCCATGGTGTGACCTCCTTTCGAGCGTGTCCCTGACCGTGGATTCGGCTATCGATAGATTAAATACACTCTGCAGAGGTAGTGCACTGTACCCACACCACGGAACCCATGGCCTCTTTATCCCATGCGGGTGGACCAACGGCATTCCGACGAAACCCATCCATTGCCATGACACTCCTCCGGCCACTCCAACTCGTTCCCCCACTGGAACAGTCCTGGGTGGCCCTGTGTCTACCAAAGACACACCTGCCACCGTCGTGGCCAAACAAAAAAATTGTCCCAAACGGGAACTCGGTACCATAAAACTAACTACGGGCACACAAGGTTATGTCTGCTTACCGGGCCAGGGTACTGCATGCCCATAACCTTCCCTATCTGGAGGTACCGACAGGAGGCATGTCAATGGACAGAATCAATACCTTCCCATAAAGATAAAAGTGGTTGCACTGGGAAAGACTCGATTCAGTCGCACCATCACCCGGTCAACAATTTATTCAAGTTGAGTTATTAACAGTTTCAACTTAGAAAGAAATAAAGTAACCGGTGTCATACAATGCCATGCAATATACCAAAGTGCAGTACATAAACAAGTAAAATGCTATGCAACAATAAAACTGAGTCAACCTTCATCTTAACTTCACTATCATTCTGGTTATGCCAGACTTTCCACAAAATTTAACTTAGCAAAATCTTATCATAATTACTTAATGAAAAAGAAAATAACTCCACATATGTATGTCCATAATCATTCCCAATATTCCCAACTTTGTTTTAGCTATCTTAATGACTTAAACCAAACTCCAACTTTCTGTAAAGTGAAATGAAACCAAATACTACAGCAACCAAAAGAACTATTTAACAAAATATTTAACATGCATAATATAAATCATTTGTTCAAGTTGGAAAAATCACAAATATTGAAATGGCACTATGAAAATGTTGCTGTGGCTTGCCTTAGTTCAAATGAGGCTCACAAGCCTCCTGGTGATCCTCAAGACAAGTTTCTTCCTCTGAAAATAAATAGAAGTTCAAAAAGAAATTATCAAGATTCATTCAAAAATTCACCAGAAAATCTACACAGCACCAAATGGTTTCATTTTTGGTGTGCTGCAAAATTTCTTCACCAGGAACACAATGCAAAAAGAATCAATTCATTTGGACTTAAGGTTGAAAAGTCACAGCATTTTGAAGTTCTCTGGAATTATTTAAACTCAGAAGTATAAATAAAAAGAATAGGGGGGTTGACGTCGAAGGCGTAAACGCCCCGAGAGCCACCACTTATACCGCTTCGCGCGGGAGTGGAGAGACTGACTATCGGGCCCCGCTAGTCAGGTGACAGGGAGAGAGAGATGGGCAGAGGCGGTCGTCGCTTCGCCGAAGCGTACGCCGGCGATGTTGCCCCTTGGCTCAAACGGAGAGGATAGATCGACTGATAAGGTTGAGGCGCACCTGCCTGTACCCGTAGGGTGGCTGGAGGTGGACGGACGGCGACAGAATGGAGCTCGGAGGCGGAGGCAGAACAGGGGACTCGCCGGAGTTGGGGAAGACGACGAGCTACGGCACCTCCAGCAGCTCCAGCTAGGTGAAGAAGCTTCACCAGAGAGTGGCGGAGGCCCTGGTGCGGTCGCCTTGGACGGAGGGGGCTTGGAACTACCCCGTCGTCCCGAGGGGGATCGCCGTGAGCTCGTCTCGGGAGCGGTGGCCTGAGGCCTGCCCGGCCGGGCCAAGGGGTTCTACTCTATATGGGGTCGAGTGGGAGTGGAGCGGTGTGCTCAAAGCGCCTGGGGAAGGGCCTATTTATAGGCGAGCGAGAGGGGGGGATCGGTGTTCCGCCAGCGACACATGGCCGCGCCCGGTGACGAAATGGCGTCTGTGAGAGGGGGAAGAAGAAGACAGGGTCATGAGGAAGTTGTGGCCGTGCGGAGACGAGCACAAGGGCGCTGGAGATGGCGACGAGCACAGTGCGCACAGCACTGTGCCTTGGTCGGACCGCGCCCGTGCTCGCTGCGGTGAGCTCCGGCATCGGCGAGCGCCAGGGGTGGACTATGAAGATGAGGACGACGATGGGGGCGGGGTTTGGCGCGGTTGGGCAGGCTCGGAAGCGAGCACGTGCTCTACAGAGCGCTGGCGGCATCTAGAGCGCGCCGGCTGCATGCCATGGCACGGTGTACATGCGTGGTCACCGCGCGAACCCGTGCCTGCAGGCTGACTTGGTGCCAAAAACCTTGTCTGGCGTGTTGTTCATGGTAGATAGGTGAGTTACCCAAGGTTGGTTTAATTCCAGACGCAGTAGAATGAGATTAACTGGCCTGGTAAGTTTCTGGACAGAAACTTTGAGAGCTTGATGTGGTAAAATGGTGAATAGTTGGAGGCTGTGCTCTGGAAGCTAGTCATAAGTTACCAAGGTGAATATGCACAATAAGTTTCAGGAGGATTGGAGCAAGTAAAATGGTAGTTGTTGTAGAAACTACCATTTATGTTCAGAATGGAAAAGATTTTATGTAGCAAAAATATTCCAAAAAGTAGTGCAATATTTTTGCTCAGGAATGTGCCTTAGGGCCCAAAGAATATTTAGGAATTTCCTCAGAATTTTTGGAGCCAGAAAAACAGGGGTTGCTTTGGAGCACCAAGAATTTAGCTAGGGTTTTAGGGAGAAAAATGAATATTTTTCAAATAAGAAAAATATTCCATGGAGTATATTGGGGTGGTCCAGAGATATATAATAGTTTGAGATGGATGGGAGGCACTTGGGTGAAAGCCAAGGGTACCCAAGTGGTTTAAGTCCATATGAAATGATTCAAAACCCCCAAGTTTTGAAATAAATTCAAATAAATCTTTGGCAAATAAAAGAGGGCAAAAATCAGGCTGTCACACCTATCATGGCATTTCCATAGCCATTCCAAGATATATTGCCATGCAGCTTTCCACCGTTCCGTTCATATGACACGCATCATATTATCATATTGCCATTGCATGTTCATGTAGTTGACATCGTATTTGTGGCGAGGCCACCATGCATAATTTTTATACATGTCACTATTGTTTCATTGCACATACTGGTACACGCCGGAGGCATTCATATAGAGTCATTCTTTGTTGTTGTAGTATCGAGTTGTAATGAAAGTGTGATGACCATCATTATTAGAGCATTGTCCCATGGGAGGAAATGCTAAATCTATAAAGCCCCTCCGCAAAAAAAGGAAAAAAGAAAGAAAGGCCAAAGAAAAAAAAGAGGCCCAAAAAAAGAGAAAAAAAGAGAAAAAAAAAAAGAAAAAGGGACAATTGCTACTCTCTTTTTTTCCACACTTGTGCTTCAAAGTAGCACCATGTTCTTCATTGTAGAGAGTCTCATGTTTAGTCACTTTCATATACTAGTGGGAATTTCCATTATAGAACTTGGCTTGTATATTCCAACGATGGGCTTCCTCAAATGCCCTAGGTCTTCGTGAGCAAGCAAGTTGGATGCACACCCACTAGTTTCTTTCGTTGAGCTTTCATTCATACTTAGCTCTAGTGCATCCGTTGCATGGCAATCCCTACTCACTCACATTGATATCTATTGATGGGCATCTCCATAGCCCGTTGATATTCCTAGTTGATGTGACACTATCTTCCTCCTTTTTGTCTTCTCCACAACCACCTCTATTCCACCCATAGTGCTATGTCCATGGCTCACGCTCATGTATTGCATGAAAGTTGAAAGGTTTGAAAAGATAGAGTATGAAAACAAGTGCTTGGCTGAAATCGGGGTTGTGCATGATATGAATATTTTTGTGTGATAACGAGGGAGCATAGCCAACACTATATGATTTTGTAGGGATAACTTTCTTTAGCCTTAATATTTTGAGATGACATGATTGCTTTGTTAGTATGCTTGAAGTATTGTTATTTCTTTTGTCAATATAGACTTTTATCTTGAATCTTTCAGATATGAACATTCATGCCACAATTAAGAGAATTACATTGAAAAACTATATTGGTTAGCATTCCACATCAAAAATTCTTTCTTTATCATTTACTTACTCGAGGATGAGCGGGAATTAAGCTTGGGGATGCTTGATACGTCTCCAATGTATCTATAATTTTTTATTGTACCATGCTATTATTTATGAAGTCTTAGATGTTTAATGGGCTTTATCATTCACTTTCATATCATTTTTGGGACTAACCTACTAACCCAAAGGCCCAGTCCAGATTGTTGTTTTTTGCCTGTTTCAGGATTTTGCAGAAAAAGAATATCAAACGGAGTCCAAACGGAATGAAACCTTCGCGAGAGATATTTTTGGAGAAAATCACGCACGCGGATCTTGCGAACCACGTCAGGGGATCGAGGGCTAGCCCACGAGGGTGGGGGTGCGCCCCCCTTCCTAGGGCGCGCCCCCTGCCTCGTGGCCCCCTTGAGCGTCCCCCGGTGCCCTCCTTCTTCCTATATAAGTCTACGTACCCCAAAAACTCCGTGAACAAAGAGAAAACCCTAATTCCACCGTCGTACCTTCTGTTCCCGTGAATATCCCATCTAGGAGCCTGTTCCGGAGCTCCACGGGAGGGGGATCCATCACGGAGTTCTTCATCATCATCATCATCATCATCTCCCTCACCATGAGTTATGAGAAGTTTACCACAGACCTTCGGGTCCGTAGCAAGTATCTAGATGGCTTCTTGTCTCTCTCTGGATCTCAATACAAAGTTCTCCTCGGTCTTCGAGGAGATCTATTCGATGTAATCTCTTTTTGCGGTGTGTTTGTCGAGATTCGATGAATTGTGAGTTTATGATCAAGGTTATCTATGAAAGATATTTGGTTCTTCTCTGAACTTTTTATGTGTGCTCATAATATCCTTGCAAGTCTCTTCAAATGATTGGTTTGGTTTGGCCTACTAGCTCTATAGTTCTTGCAATGGGAGAAGTGCTTGGCTTTGGGTTCAATCTTGCGGTGTCCTTTCCAAGTGACAGTAGGGGCAGCAAGGCACGTATTGTATTGTTGCCATCGAGGATAAAAAGATGGGGCTTATATCATATTGCTTGAGTTTATCCCTCTACATCAAGTCATCTTGCTTAAAGCGTTACTCTGTTCTTATGAACTCAATACACTAGATGCATGCTAGATAGCGGTCGATGTGTGGAGTAATAGTAGTAGATGCAGAATCGTTTCGGTCTACTTGTCTCGGACGTGATGCCTATATACAATGATCATGCCTAGATAGTCTCATAATTATTCTCTTTTCTATCAATTGCTCGACAGTAATTTGTTTACCCGCCGTAGAATATCGCTATCGTGGGAGAAGCCACTAGAGAAAACTATCGCCCCGGGGTCTATTCTCAACATATCAATCTACATCTACTTTACTTTTATCACTTTTATTTGCTGTTCTTATAAACCAAAAATACCAAAAATATAAACTATCATCTCTATCAGATCGCACTTTCGTAAGTGACTGTAAAGGGATTGACAACCCCTTATCGCGTTGGCTGCAAAGTTCTTATTTGTTTGTGCAGGTGTGAGGGACTCGCGCGTGGTCTCCTACTGGATTGATACCTTAGTTCTCAAAAACTGATGGAAATACTTACGCTACTGTGTTGCAACTCCCTTTCTTCTTCGAGGGAATACAATGCAAGCTCAGAAAGTACCAGATGACGGCGCCGAGGGGGAGCGAGAGGGAGAGGGTCGGGGCTAGGGTTTAGGTGCAGCTGGGCCTGGGATGTAACTGGTTGGGCTGGGCTTCTCTCTTTCTCCTCAATTCTCTTATCAGAAAAACAGAGGTTGAGAGAGAGTCCAAATGAATTAAGATAAGAGGCCATGCAAAGAACTAAATAGTGGGACATCTTGTTAGGACTTACGGAATATTTCCAACCCAACAAAAGTGGTTCCAACAAATTAGGGGAAGTTAAATCCAGAATTATTTAACTTGTGTCAAAGGAGTTTGAATGGAGCCTAGACTTTACGGGTGTCCAAAAATGTTAAGAATTAAGGTGGATCTCGGAAAAGTTGTGAAAGAATTCTTGGCAAAGTTTGAGGCAAGGAATTGAGATAGAAAATGCATGGAACTTAAACTGTAAGTGTGTTATGGTTTATTCCAAACTAACGGAATATTTTTATTATTGCCCCCTAATAATATTGGGAGGATATGTTATAAAGAGAAACCACCATGTGCATCTCCCTCGATTTAAATGGATCGAAGATCCATGCAATTTATTTAGTTGAGTTTTTAAAAAGTGTTTCATGATGACATGATGCAATGATGAATGCAATGATGAAAAGTAACATGCAAAGTAATCAAATGACAACAACGAAATAACTGGAAGGCTTCTGGAGCGTCGGTCTTCGGGCGTCACAAAGATATCCTATAAGATTCGCATTTCCATTCCTAATCCGTTCAAGCTATTTCGAGGTCGTTATCTCATCGAAGCCATTTAATTCAACTAGTGAAATCTCTCTTTATAAATCGTTCAACGGTGTTTCTTTTGTGTAGGCCCTAACCCACGGGTCTTTTCCCAGGATCTTACCTGAATCTTCTATTTTTCTACAGCTATTCTTAAATTCTTTTTAAAGTTTGATGTAAGAATAATTTTTCATCAGTCAGATGCCGTATCCAAGACTACTTTCAAACTAATTTTCATATGTGGCTCAAGCTTTTCTTGTTTCATTCGTCCGGAGTGTCTCAACAAGCCTTGGTGGAGCTTCTCATCGTAATTCTCAGCTTGAAGACCAAAGAAGAGTTCCTCTTGAATCCTTACCCATTCTTCCAAACATTCATGGTTCTAGCTTCATACCATCCTCATAATTCTTTCAATTGTGAGAATTATTTTCATGACCGTCCCAAATCCATTTCAGAAGTTGTTTTCCATTTTGATTCTCTGGAGGCTATCATTCAAGAAGAGTTCTTCGTCCTCACCTTCGAGCTCTCATTCTCCAAATTCTTACCGGTGCATCATTCAAGTATCCTCTAGTCAGCTCATGATCTCTTCGTTCTTATATATCTAAATTGCTTCAAGTATCTTCGTTTGTTTTTTAAGCCTTCCGGCAATTCGTTATCTTTTCTTCGCTAACTTTCAAATTCTTACGATGGTTCCTTCAAGATTCTTCTTCCTTTGTTATCATATTAATTCATCCGTTCTTTCCAAATCCTATTGGTGTTCCGTTGAATTGTGATATATCTCTCTTTAATCCTATTCAATGCGAATAAGTAGTATGCCAAATCCAATGCTTCTCATCAATTTAAATCGGTGAAGGATACGCATAACATAATTCTTATTATTTTCATCCTTCACTTCTCATCCTTTTGTTACCGGAGTTCTACATGGAGGTACATCAAATATTTCTTTCATTCTCAAAGTCTTCATCAAGATTATTATTAGAGGAGCTAAGTATTCTTCATCTTGCATTTTGAAGTGCAATTCTTGCTTCCTTATCTTTTGAGGTGGTGTTATGTCGTTCTTGAGAATTTCCTTCATGTTTCATGATTCACAAGTTGTAAGGAATGAGATATTTAAACCCATCATTTTATTCGGTCATGAGATCTTTCAACCCTTAAATTTATTTTTTGGAGTTATCTTCGACTGTATTTCACCTAAAAGCTTTTCCCTAAGGGTTGTTGCTATTTATGGTGCTTATAAATGACCCAAGTTCTTCATTTATCCTCCCGGTGAAATAAGTTTTTTGTCTCCATGTTGATCTCAATCCAAACAATTTTTTCTGTTAGTGGCCGGTTGTCAACTCATAATTTTGACATGTTTTCCATGAGCCCACGAGAAGCATCTCTTTTGCCTTTTGATTCTTCCAACAACTCCGTTCAACCCTTCTTCATATGGTTACTCCTCCAAGTCTTTCATTGTGGTGAACGATGTCATGTTCTTCTCCGTTCATTTTATTCCATTGTTTCTTCCATAGGCATTGTCTTGTTGGTTTCATCAAGTATCATCCAATCTTCTCAAGTTCATGTTAAATTCCTTCCATTTTCGGTTGGAGTGATGCCCGAATTAGTTCATTCTTATTTGTTCTCTATCTTGTTTTAACTGGAGTGGTTTCAATGTCTATCTTGTCACTAAGCTCTTCATTCTCGTCGTATTCCTTGTTCCTCTTGTTCCACAGATTGTTTGCAATCTCGTTCATCACCTTTGTGTCATTCCTTTCAAGTTTTCAGCCTCTCAGGGTTTGTTGGTTCCACTCGTTTGCCAAAGAAGCAACTTTGTTTTACCTCTTCCTTTTCCGTTTCTCTCCCATGAAATCCTTAGATCTCGGGTCGAGATCCTATGTTAGTGTGGGAGAGTTTTGACGCCCCAAGACCGACACTGCAGAAGCCTTCCATGTATTTCGTGATTGTCGTGTGATTCATTTTGCTTGTTGCATTTCATCATGGCATCAATGTGTATTGCATCCGCGTGTTTTTATAAAGCTCGTAGTCGTTCATAGTTGTCACTTCTCTCTTGGTCTCCGTTAACCTTTTGTCAAGCCCCTTGTTTTTGTCGACCTCTCTCAGACCCCTTGTGCGCGTTCGAAAACTTCCCCGAACCTGAACCAGACTGTCGAGATCAATGTGTATGAATCATCTCCGAACATCCCTAAAACATCTTCGTTTTATTTATTGGACTCCCTACCATATTTATTTCGAAGCCGTCTGATCTAAATCGGAGAGCTCCAAACCATTCACTTTCCCTATATATAAGCTACCTCATTCCAAATCGGGTCAAACCCTAGATCCTAGGCAGTGTGTCCCCTCCCCGCCGCTACAATCTTCACCTTCCTCGCACTCCGTTGGACCGGCAGTACCTCGTTATTTACGCTGGTCGGAGCAGCCCATTGTGTGGAGTCGTGACAATCATCCGCCCCGGGTTGATAATCCGGGTCAGCTGGCACTAGTGGTGGCACCTCAGGTTGGGGGGTATAAGTTCACTAAGGTGCTCATGGATGGAGGATGCAGCATCAACATCCTGTATTATGAAACCTTCTGTCGCATGGGGTTAACAGATAAGAAGCTCAGACCGTCCAACACTGTTTTCCATGGTGTGGTACCTGGTAAATCGGTGTATCCGGTCAGTAAGATAGATCTGGAGGTTACCTTTGGAGATGAGCATGACTCAAGGTCAGAGACTTTGACCTTTGAAGTAGTAAAAATCAAGAGCCCGTATCAATCCTTGTTCGGGCGGCCGGTTTATGCTAAGTTCATGGCGAGGCCCTGTTACGTCTATCTGTAGCTCAAGATGCCGAGCCATAAAGGGACTATCACGGTACATGCAAGCCATAAAATTGCTTTGGAATGTGAAGAAGGTGATGTGGCCTATGCTAAGTCGGTTTGTGCAACATAGGAGTTAAAGTTCTACAAGGACAATGTTCGTCTAGCGGATATGTCTCCTTTGAAGAAGCCAACTACAGAGCATGATCCGGCCTTGAAGTTTAAATCAGCTGAAGAGACCAAGCTAGTTGATTTTATTCCTGGCGATTCGTCCAAGCAGTTTAGCATCAGCACTAACCTAGATCCAAAATAGGAAAGCGCGCTCATCGAGTTTATCCGTGAGAAGCGGGACATCTTTGCATGGAAACCTTTTGACATGCCAGGTGTACCGAGAGGACTCGCTGAGCACACTCTTAACATTGATCCCAAGTTCAAACAAGTCAAACAGTTTCTCCGCCGCTTCAATGAGGAAAGGGGCAAGGCTATTGGTGAAGAGGTAGCTAGGCTCTTGGCGGCCGGGTTTATTGTTAAAGAGTTTCATCCTGAGTGGTTGGCTAATCCGGTGCTAGTGCTCAAGAAGAATGGTACTTGGCGTATGTGTGTGGATTACACAGATTTGAACATGGCTTGCCCAGCTGATCCCTTTGCTCTCCCACGTATTGATCAAATCATTGATTCTACGGCGGGTTGTGAGCGTTTAAGTGTTCTAGACGCATATTTCGGCTATCATCAGATCAAAATGGCAGTTAAGGACTAGAAGAAGACAACTTTTATAACTCCCTTTGGAGCCTTCTGCTATGTATCTATGCCCTTTGGGCTCAAGAGTGCCAAGGAGACTTATCAATGTTGCATGCAGAATTGTCTTCATACACAGATCGGGCGTAATGTTCATGCATATGTGGATGATATTGTGGTAAAATCCAAAAAAGAAGAGACGTTGATAGATGACTTGAAGGAAACTTTTGATAATCTCTGGGTTTATAAGATGATGCATAATCCGGCCAAGTGCGTTTTTGGTGTACTGGCAGGCAAGCTCCTGGGGTTCCTGGTGTCAAACAGGGGAACTGAAGCTAATCTAGAGAAGATCAAAGCTATTACGTCATTGGCTAAACCGGCGTGCATCAATGATGTTCAACGTCTGGCAGGCCGCATTGTAGCGCTGAGCCGGTTTATCAGCCGCTTGGGAGAGAAAGCTATCCCGCTCTACCAAATGATTAAAAAGACATACAATTTTGTCTAGAGTGATGCTGCTAATGCCGCGTTTGAGGACTTGAAGAAACAGTTGGCAGAACCGCCTATCCTTGCTGCTCCGGTCGATAATGAGCCACTGTTACTATATGTGGCAGTTAATGCCCGAGCTGTCAGTGTTGCCATTGTAGTGGAGCGCAAGGAGGCTGGGAAGGAATATCCAATTCAACGGCCAGTTTACTACATCAGCGAGGTGCTCATTGAGTCTAAGCAGAGGTATCCGCATTGGCAGAAACTGGTGTATGGAGTATTCATGGCAAGCCGAAAGCTCAATCAATATTTCTAGGGTCATCCCATCACTGTGGTCAGCTCTGCCCCTCTGGGAGACATAATCCAAAACAGAGAACCAACTGGCCGGGTTGCCAAATGGGCCATTGAGCTTGGTCCTCACGGGTTAAAATATGTGCCTTGTACTGCAATCAAAGCCCAAGCACTTGCGGATTTCATCAATGATTGGACAGAGTTACAGGCGCCGGAAGAAAAACCGGATCACACATACTGGACTATTCACTTTGACGGATCCAGGCAATTGGAAGGCTCGGGGGCTGGAGTCGTATTAAGTTCCCCACGAGGTGATAAATTTTGTTATGTTCTTCATCTAATGTTCCCTTGCACTAATAATGCAGCAGAATATGAGGCTCTCCTCCACGGTCTTCGAATGGCTAAGGAGATGAATCTAAGCCTGGTTAAGTGCTTTGGCGATTCGGACCTGGTGGCTCAACAAGTATCTGGCACCTGGGATTCCAAGGACCCACTCATGGCGGCATATCGTCGAGAAGTGGATAATGTCGCTGGACACTTCAAGGGTTATCCGGTGGACCATGTGGACCGGAGAAAGAATGAAGCGGTGGACGCATTAAGCCGTTTGGGTTCCCAACGTAAACTGGTTCCACCTAATGTTTTTCTGGACGTTCTGCATAATCTGTCAGTTAAATTATCTTCAGAGGAGGACTTGGATGTTCCTGATCCAGAGGCTCAATTGGTAGCGGCGCTTCACGCAATCCCAGATTGGATAGTCCCATATTTGGCGTATATGAACCAAGGCGAGTTACCAGAGGATGAAACCTTGGCCAGGCAAATAGTCCGGCGGTCCAAGTCAATGACTATCGTCAATGGAGAATTACATCATTGCAGTGTAACAGGGGCGTTTCAGCGTTGCGTATCTCTGGATGAAGGCCGTGAGATTCTATGGGAGATCCACAAAGGAGATTGTGGTCACCACGCCGGTTCAAAGTCCTTGGTACCTAAAGCTTTTCGTCACGGTTTCTATTGGTTGACGGCTCATGCTGATGCTGAAGACTTGGTCAAAAAGTGTGATGCGTGTCAGAAATTTTCAAGGCGTGCTCATGTACCGGCTCAAGAATTGAGGATGATTCCAATCACTTGGCCGTTCGCAACTTGGGGGCTAGATATGGTTGGGCCCTTTAAGACATCTCCGGATAAGAAGACCCACCTTCTCGTGGCGGTTGATAAGTTTACCAACTGGGTTGAGGCAGAGCCAGTCAGCAAGTGTGATGCAGCTACGGCGGTTCAGTTCATCAAGAAGGTGATTTTCTGGTTTGGCTTTCCAAACAGCATTATAACTCACAATGGCACTAATTTGTCCAAGGGGGCTATGAAATAATTTTGTCAACGAGAGCACATCCGGCTTGACGTGTCTTCAGTGGCTCACCCTCAATCTAATGGTCAAGCTGAGAGAGCCAATCAAGAGATCTTGAGAGGCATCAAGCCCCGGCTTGTGATTCCCTTACAAAGGACGCCGCTTTGTTGGGTGGAGGAGTTACCTTCCTTATTATGGAGCATCAATACCACGCCCAACAGATCTATGGGTTACACGCCTTTTTTTATGGTGTACGGAGCTTAGGCAGTTCTCCCTAGTGACATCCGTCATGATTTGCCTCGCGTGGCGGCTTATGTTGAAGCTGACAACGAGAAGGCACGACAAGAAGCACTGGACCGGTTGGATGAGGAACGTGACATCGCGGCGGCTCGGTCGGTGATTTACCAGAAAGATCTGCGTCGATACCATAGTCGCCGGGTTAGAACCAGAACGTTTCAAGAACGCGGTCTGGTGCTCCGGCTCATCCAAGACCAGACAGATATGCACAAGCTATCCCCGCCTTGTGAACGACCCTTTGTGTTCAGCAAGAATGTACACAACGGGTCATACTACCTCATCGACGTTCGAGAACACAAGGACTCACGCATCATGGAGGAGGAGACCCAACGGCCATGGAACATTGCTCATCTTCGGCCTTACTACACCTGAGCCATAGGCTCCCTTTATGTACATATATTCACAATGTATATATTATGATCAATATAATAAACCGGCATCCCTGTTAAAGCGGGGCCTCTGCTGTTTTTTCCACAAGAGTTTATCACACGGGGGCTTCTGTGTACAAAACGGAGTTCCCATGGCCCTCTTAAACCGCCTATCAAGCCAAAATTATCATAAGAGCACAGCTCTGGTTACTTCGGTAATCCGGCTATCAAGCCAACATGATGATAAGGGGCAAAAGAGAGTTTGATGCATGGCACAACTCAAACATAGGCACCCATTGAGCACAGCTCACAATGTTACTTGGGGGCTCTTGTCGCACAGCGGCAAAGAGCTTTTAAGTCCCTTGTAATAGTCTATCAAGCCACGGCTTGGAAGCCTGGTGTATACACCTAAAACCCCGGGTTAACCTGCCTGCATCAAGTAAGTCACTCCGTCTAGGTAAACCTGGTATGACATGTCGAATGATTGACAAGTCAATCTTATATAGACCCTGAACTTGTCAACGTTAAAACGACGATTGGTTAATGTGAGGTCCATCTTAACATGCTTCGTGAAATGGTTTAACTCAGTGGCCTGGCAGCCCATGAAAAGCCTCGAATTTAGGCCTGGCAGCCCATAAAAAGCCTCGCATGATTTTTTGATAAGTTGTTTCCTCTTTTTCGTTTTACGACACGTTTTTATGTTAGACCGATGATTATTAACTGAGCCTAGTGATTGACTATAAGTCACCGCCATCATTAAACCGGTGTTTATTAACCTGGTCTGGTTTGATTACAAATCTCCAGTGTCATCTGTAGCTAATCCGGTGTTTATCACAACCCGGTATGGTTTTATCATAAACCGGCGAAATATTGCAGGAGTCATCAATACTCACAATTTGGGATTATCACCCTTACTACAAAAGTTGGTACAGCCAACTATGTGATTTGATATAACAGAAACAGATTGAGTAAAGCTGTTCAGAAGAATAAGCAGAAATATTATAAATAAGTTGGTTTAAGAAGTATTATGCAAGGGGAATATGCACGATGGCATAATAGACCAAGTGTTTTCAGTCAGCCTATTACAAGGCGTTTAACATCCCAAAAGAATGACAGTTGCTCATCAATTATTACGATATGTCGAAGATTAAACCGTCCCCGGTTCATGACTCCTCGCCAGCCCGGCTAGACGGTTGCGGATCACCCTGCGCCGTTTCCTCCTCCTCGTATCCACCCAGCAGCTGGAAGTCAGTAGTTGCCTAATTGATCCTAGTTAGGGCTTGGAAAACAGCTTCATCGCTTCTAAGCTCAGAGGGTTCAACATCAGGGGCGTAAGTGTGCTTACGGACGGGCGGGATGAGATCCTCCACATCATGAGTCGGCGCATTAACCCGTTGAAATTACAAATAAGGGCCGATTTATGATTCATGATTGACGGGTATTGAGGTATACGCAATAACAAACCGGAGTTAGACATTCAAAATATTACAAAGACGGTTGCAACAGCGGTTTAAGCGGGGCCTAATGCTAC
Organism: Secale cereale; assembly: GCA_902687465.1. NCBI lineage: Eukaryota > Viridiplantae > Streptophyta > Magnoliopsida > Poales > Poaceae > Secale > Secale cereale. The sequence continues at coordinate 366,290,515 of LR738711.1, forward strand.
CTACCAGATTATAATTTTCTTAAAAGGTAAACCGCCGATGAAGGTATGAAAGATGCAGATCTAAAGTAATAAAGTGACAGAAAAACAAGTTTCACAGATCAACAGTAGAATTACAGATCTACAGCATATCAATAAATTCAGGTATATTCAGACTTAAGTCGAACAGGTGCTGCAGCAGTTCATCAGATCTAGGTGGGGATTATGTAAAGGACGAAGCGTGTTTAGGATAAGGAAGGAGAATCATCGCTACAGCCGCGTATAAAAAGAATCAGATCTACACTTGCCCTCGAAGCCGTGGTGAAGCTTAGGGAAGAACAGCGCAGTGACTTTGATGAACTCGTGGGAAAAACCCTAATGAGATCTATAGGAGAAGTGAAGAAAGGATTTACCGGAGCTCTTGGATGCGGAGGCACGCCGGTGAAGCTCTGGTACAAACAGGTTGATGCAGCGGTCTGGGTTGGAGCAGATGTGAAGGTCGACGGCGGCGGCAGTGCTTAGACACTGAGGAGGCGCGAGCAAGAAGAAGGACGAAGAGGCAAGGGGAAGAAAGAGAAAGGGACCCCTCACCCTATTTATAAGCTGAAGGGATAAACGGGAGGCGCGGGAATCAAGGAGCCCGAAAAATGGATATAGGGCGAAGCTGTCACCTCGGTCTTCGGAGGATTAATAAATAAAAATTAAAGCATATGCAGGTTTTTAATGAACAGGTGATGTCATGGTGGTTTAACATGATCATAGAAGATGACATCATGGCGGTTTACAAGGTCATTTGAAGGCACGGAAGACAAATTTCTCCCGAAGTGTTGAAGATTAACATGAACAGGTTCAAATCAATCTGGGGCCTAATGTCAGGGATATAACTATTAGGTATAAACCGCCCAGGAGGGGCCGGTTCATGCCTATGGAGAATTACTCTTATTTAAGCCCATCAAGACATAGAATATGGCATTTTACAATAGAAGATTAAAAGGCCCAGGGCCCAAAAGGTGTCAGGGCCCGTAGATGTAAACCGCCATACGGCGTGTAACTTGTATTGTAAGATAGGCTAGGTAGAGACCGAGCCGGGCACACTTATGAGTCGGCCTCAAGATTTTGTAAGTCGGCCGGGCGTCATCCTGTGTATATAAAGGGACGACCCGGCGGCGGTTCAGGGAAAGGAAAACGTAGTTCGAGACACAGGCAAAGTGGATTCGCTCCCTGGTCATCGAAACCCTAGCAATACCACAACAACTAGACGTAGGCTTTTACCTTCATCGTAGGGGCCGAACTAATATAAAGTCCTTTGCATCCTTTGTCCGCTTTAACCCCTTTAAGCTAACCCTAGCGATGGCTCCACGACTAAGTCCTTATGCTAGGACATCTGCCGTGACAAAACCACGACAGCACTGACAGTGGCTGCCTAGCCGTGTCTTTCTGCTGCTCTTTTTCCTTCACGTAAGACTGCACGCTTTTCAGCTTTTGTAGCATTTTGCAAAATGCATATTTAAATAACCATGCATCCAAATGTAAAAAACTTTATTTGTAAAATGCTTAGAATTTTGTTTAGAATAATAATAACCAACTTTCATCCCTGATTAAAATGTTTAAAGTGTTGTTTGCTTTAATTTCTTAAATAACATGTTAAAATGGTTTATTTCATAACTTAATAACCGTAGCTCGATTTTAAACAAACTTTATATGTATTTGGGGTAGAAAAAATGCATAGAATAGATTGGTGCACTTTATTTTTTTGTTTAATAAAATTAATATATTGTTTTAGGCAGAACAATACTAAATTCATCATATGCACATGGGGATTTTCCGGAATTGTTGTTTGTTGTTTCCGACCCCCTTTAAATTTCTTAGATAGTGTACTTTATTTGTGTTGCACATGTTGCCATGTTAACCAACATTTAAACTTGTTGTGTACATAAACGAGATCAAACTAAATATGTGAATGTGGTGTTTCGTCAATATGCAACTCGTTGCATGTTGAGCTCCACTTAATTTGTAGTGTTGTTTGTGCACTTTCCCATGCCATACCTATTTAAAACGGACATGCATCATACTTGCTTGTGTGTTTACCATGTTGTTTGCTACTTTCCGGTTTGCTTCTCTCGTTAGCTTCGGTTTCATTCCGGCGTTGTGAGGATTCGTTCGACTACGTCTATTTGTCTTCTTCATGGACTCGTTCTTCTTCCTTGCGGGATCTCAGGCAAGATGACAGTTCCTTGATATCATGTCCATCTTTGCTTTGCTAGTTGTCTCACTCTATTGCTATGTCGTGCTACCTACAACTTGTTTGTCAGCCTCCTACATTGCCATGGAAACCTCTAAGCACCTTCCTGGCAAACTGTTGTTAGGCTACGTTACGCTTTTGCTCAGGCCGTATTATAGTGTTGTTAGTTGCAGGGGAAGTTCCATGTTGGAACATGGATTCTTTGGGATAACACAATATCTCTTATTTAATTAATGCACATGTATACTTGGTAATGGGTAGAAGGCTTGGCATTTTGCTTGGTGTTTTGTTCCTCTCATGCCGCCTTAAGTTCCGATAAAATGGTGTTATGTTCCTTGATTTTTGTGTTCCTAACGCGGTCGGGGTTTATGCCCCCCCCCTTTGCTTCTTCGCTTAAAGTAAAGCTTTCCCGAGGTGATCCATCTTTGGTTTTACCATTTTCCTAATAATTAAAAATGCATAGGGAGTAATTAACCCGAGGATTCTTAATCAACCCCCGGGCTAGTGCTCCTCATGAGTGTTGGTCCACCTACCTAGCAGTCGGCGCTGCTGCCTCGGGGCCACTTGAGGTATTCTGGCTATCGTCCACTATGCATAGATGGATGAGTCCGTAGACAGAGCGTGTGGCTCTGGACACGGATCTGACTCACCAGGAGATCTCCTTGGGGTAATTTTTCTTTCTTCGAATAACTTGTGCACCGGGATTCCATGAACACTTGTGTCTTCCCGATATGGAGAATTACCTCCGCGGATCATGGGAGCTTGTGATGGGCTAAGTTGGGACACCCCTGCAGGGCTAATCTTTCGAAAGCCGCACCCGTGGTTATGTGGCAGATTGGAGTTCTTAATATCCGGTTGTAGATAACTTGACACAAAACCTAAAATAAAATACCGAACCTATGTGAGTAACCGTGATGGTATCTTTTGGAATGGGTTTGGAAAGTGAACACGGTGGGGTTATGTATGAACATAAGTAGATAGGATCACTTCTTGATCATTACTAGTTGCGACCGTATGCGTAAATTCTCCTCTTGCTGTAAAAGTCGTAAGCTAGCCACTCATATGATGCTTAGTGCTTGCTGCAACCACTTTATGCCTTTTCCACACCTAAAAGCTTTGTTAGTTTTGATACCCGGGAACAAGATTGTTGAGTCCTCATGACTCACGGTTTACTACACAAACAGGTGCAAGTTCAACTGAGTTGATGCAGGAGATTGGCAAGAGCTCCAGTGGGAGTTCGATGAAGAGCGTGGGCGTATGTACGTGACGTACCCCGACGATCAGTAGTGGTTCCTACTCGGGTCGGTCGGGTATAGCATGGGTGGTTATCTTTTCCGTTTGATTTCATCTGTAGCCGGACTTTGTGTTCATTTTGGATGATTGTGTGAATATTTGATAATTGTGTCACAAGTGTAAGCCAACTATTTATCTCTATCTATATGTTCAGTACATGGGATTGTGTTAAGATACCACTCTTGCAACCATTCCAGAATATAGTTACGACTCTAAGCCATGCCCCGACACGTAGGAGCTATAGTCGCATCCTGGGCATTAAATTTCCCCCCTTTTTCTTTTAATAAGCATGTGAAACTCCAAATTTCATTCCAAAGACAACAAATTGGGTTACAGAAAACGGAAAACGAGACAGCCGCTTCCGGCGCCTACACTAGTCTTCTCACCAGTGTGGAGCTTAGTGCTTCCACTGGGCGTGGGCATAGGCATTGGGGGACAGTGTTGACTGCCAGCACTGAGCATGGTGCTTCCAGTTGGACGTGGGTGGGAGCCCCCGTGAGGCCCGAGGGCGGCGCTCAGGGGACTACGGGGCGTGTACAGCCCCAACTCATTATTACGTGAGAGTATCACGAGCGGAGATCTTCACTGGCACTCCATGCTCCTGGCGAGGACCCCGCCCGGTGCATCCCCCGACCACCGTTGGGGCATCCAAAAACCAAGGACGAGACCAAGGGGCAAGGGGCTACACTGGCGGTGGTCAGGCGGTCACATGCCCTCTACCGGGGGAAGGGCTCGCCGGTGCCTTCCCCGATGGAGGAGCTACCTCTCGGTGGCACGCGCCACCGTCATGGTGGTGCCCTGCGCTGCGCTGCGCGGGGAAGCTCTTGCGCCAGACTCCCCCTGCGTAGCCCCAGTGCGTTCCACGTGCGTGTGGCAGGGCCAACGTCCTGAGATGCATGGCCGTGGGCATGGCTTGGTTCACCTGCGATCCAAGGTTAGCACAATCATGTCCTAATGATATTGGTTGTACTCGGTGGATGTTGTTGTCGAAGGCGCTCGCGAGGTGTCGGGTGGCTCACTAGGGGCCTCGGTATCGTGCGGCCCCGACGGTCCCGATGTCCAGGCCGGCGACGGGATCGAGCATGTGCTTCTTCTTTGCACACGTAGCGAGCCATCAGCGGAGGTTTGGGGGCATCGGGGGCCGTCGTCCCGAGGTGAGCACCCGACCCCCCTGCTCCGTTGTCCGCCATCCTTGCTGCCAGGTTGCGACAACAAGGGGGTGGCATTTCGGCGTGACCCCAGGAGGGGCCGCCTACCCCAGCCATACCTTGGCGGAATAAGTCCTGGATTGGGAAAGCGGCATCGTGGGCTAGGTTGCCGTTGTGAGATAGTTCGGACCCCCTGAGGAAGGGCATGTGGGCGTAGCGGGGGAAAGCGCGTGCCCTGGCAATGTCTGTGATGTAGTTAGGGTGCAGAAAGGTGTTGCGCCCTCACAAGCGGCGTCGAGAAGCTCGGCGACCCGTTCAAGCAAGGCGTCGTGGCCGCCTTCCACCAGCCTGCATCGTAGCAACTCTCGTGGCATGATGAGTGCGGCTCGCGTGTTCACCTGCTACTGGTGAGCACCTAGCGTCGACGCCATGGCGTAGCCTGAAGACTGCGCGGTGGCACGGTTATGGCATCACACGGGAGATGGTGGAGGTTGCCCGTGCCGCCGATGGTCAACGATGCTGGCTGCCGTGCGATCCACGAGTAGCGCGGAGTGGAGAGCTTCATGGCCGAGGGGTGCCGACCGGGCAGGCTGAGCGGCCAAATGCTTAGCGTGAGCTCGAGGGTCTCCCGCCATGGTGGTGATGGAGCAAATGGTGGAGAAGAGGCTACGACACACCCCTACCTGTCGCGCCAAATGTCAGATTCAGGGCTCCGCAGACCCAAGAAAGGTTTGAACTCTGGGGCGTGTATGAAGAACTCAACATCCACATCTTACAAACTCGTCGCTCTCATGTCCTAGCTCAATGAACAAGAATGGAAAGAGACTCGGCAGTTTACCCATGTTTGGGCCACCTTGTGGTGTAAGACCCTACTACTGCTTTGGGGTGGATTAGCTTGGCGGGGGCCAAGGATAAACTAGTACAGAGGAAGAACAACCTCAAGAGATATGTTCTTCTGTCGGTATCAATAAAGGATTCGATTCGTCCCCTTGCTACGGTGGTGGCTAGCCTATATATATATAGCGGCTTGGGTCCTCTTCCTCCAAAATGAAGGCGCGAAGGGATCCCACAACGGCCAATTTGAAATGGGACAACAAGTACATCTTACCTTGACGAAAGGTGGTCTTCGCCTGCAAAGCTTCTGGTCATGACGCCGAGATGGGCTCGCCGACGACATCCGTCCTGCCGTCCTGGCGGCCTTGGTCAAGTTGCATGGGAGTGGAAACCTTTGTCTGATTCCTCGGGACTCCCGTCAATGCTTGCCTCCTTAGCACCAAATAGGAAAGCTACTGCTCTGCGCCCGCTTGCGCCCGCCTGGCCATGGTCATCACGGCTTGCGTCACTTGATCCTCATGAGATGGGCACTTTCATAGGAATCTCTGCTCCTCAGAGACCATCCTAGGAGGCTGCTCCCTCTGGAGGTCTTGGCGTCGTGCGCCTCGCGAGGGTCTTGCCTTGTCGATGCTAAAGATGGGCCGTACCAACCCGTCGATGGAGCCACGCCTTGGGCCGCAAGCACGCAAGTCTAGGTACCCTAATTCCCAGAACGCCAACACCCAAGGAATGTCACCTCGAACCTGGTCACCATGAAGTGAACGGTGCAAAAGCAAAAAACCTGAAAAAGCACTCAACAAATGAGACAATACAAGTGACATGGGTAATGCCCTCCAAATCATCAATAGAGTACCCAATTACATAGGCATGGCTATAAAGCACATGTTTAGGATGGTACAAATCAGTAAGCTCAATGCTGATATTGGAATCACACATTTCATTAAGCATGGGTATAGCACCAGGAACATAAGTATAATTAACAGTAATATGAGCAATGCCACTAGCAGGGTGTGTATGATCATGTCCAAGCAAATACTTATTCAAATCTACCTTAAGTCATGGCATCATGTAATGCAAGGTAGAAGAAAATAAATCATAAGGACTCATGTCATCAAGAGGATTAGATAAACCTGACACATTGCTCTCTTGTATGACAATAGGAAAATGAATATCGGGTTCTTCATCTTCATATACAATAGCTTTTTTTACTTCTTCAAGAGGGATAGACATTGGATCTTCAACTTGATCACTTGGGCATTTGAGCTCTAGATCATCTTGTGCCTTGGCTTAAAATACATCTTCTTCAATCTGAGGTATGTCTTCCTCAAGGCTCTTGCTATCTTGCTCAGCTCTATGTGACGGTGTTGGCACCACACATGTATAAAGGGGAATCCCAGAAACACTCAGCTCAAGCTGTGATGAAATAGTACTGCCAGCGTTGATGTTCTTCTCTATGTTCCTTACTTCTTCCACTATCTCTTTTCCAATCTTGATCTTCTTCATTTCCTCTAGTATAACCTTCCTAATAGGATCATCTTCAGCACTCCAAGTGAACTCGAAACTGAGTAGTGTGAGCTTCTCTATATCATCAAATTCATCTTGTGTGGGCACTTGCACATGAGGTTGCTCAATAGTCGTTGGAGTTGTTTCTTGACTAAGAGGAGGACCATTTAACTCCATTGGCAACATCTCCTGGTGATGAGGTATATAAATAGGGGAAGAATAAGATTGTTGGGGTGGATAATTGTGGCTCTCCTCATTATACCTAAATCCTTGCATATGATTACTAGAAGCAAACAGTGAGATCTCATGGTTGTTGTTCCTATATGACATATTCTAGTTTTCAGGCCACCCATATGAGTCATTGTTTTAGTATGAGCTATGTTGTTGAGCGAAGCTCATGCCAAAACAATCTGGAGGGTAAGAGTAATCACGCTAGCATTCAGCGGGTGAATGGCCCTGAAAACCACAAATATGGCATGTATGAGCAACATAGGGATTGCCTTTGTAATAAGGATCATAAGAACTAGGCCTATCATCAAAAACTACTCCTCGATGCCAAGCTAAATCATCTAATTGACGGGAAATCTTACTTATCAGTTCTTGAACACTTTCCATGTTGTTTGGATTGTTGCTCGCATACCCACGATGATCTGCATAATATGCCATAACCGAGTAGATAGCTCTAACCTGTAAAAAGGAAATGAAAACAAAAAGATACAAGCTAGAATAGGGGTTAGTGGTTAGAGATATATCACAACTATATGGCACAAAGAGAAAAACAAGAAAACCCTAGTCTATATCATAACACAGTCGCTCGACGCTAGTCCCCGGCAACATCGCCAAAATGATAAATTGATAGTAGAGTGGGGTTTTTGTTGGGGAACGCAGTATTTCAAATAAATCCTACGATCACGCCAGATCTATCTAGTAGATGCATAGCAACGAGAGTGGAGAGTGTGTCTACGTACCCTCGTAGACGGAAAGCGGAAGCGTCTAATGACGCGGTTGATGTAGTCGAACTTCTTCGCGATCCAACCGATCAAGCACCGAACGTACGTCACCTCCGCGTTCAGCACACGTTCAGCTTGATGACGTCCCACGAGCTCTTGATCCAGTAGAGCTTCACGGGAGAGTTTCGTCAGCACGACAGCATGGTGACGGAGATGACGAAGCTACCGGCGCAGGGCTTCGCCTAAGCGCTACAACCGTATGACCGAGGTGTGTTTCTATGGTGGGGGGCACCGCACATAGTTGGGAGAGATCAACTGATCAACGTCTGTGTCTAGAAGTGCCCCCTGCTCCCGTATATAAAGGAGCAAGGGGAGGACGCCGGCCAGCCCTAGGCGCGCCAAGGAGAGGAGGAGTCCTCTTCCTAGTAGGACTAGGACTCCCCTTTCCTAGTCCTACTAGGAAGGGGAAAGGGGGAAGGAAAGAGAGGGAGAGGGAAAGGGAGAGAGGGGTCGCGCCCCCCTCCCCTAGTCCAATTCGGACTCCCCATGGGACGGGGCACGCCACCTCCTGGGCTGCTGCCCTCTCTCTTCCCTAAGGCCCACTAAGGCCCGATACTTCCCCGGGGGGTTCCGGTAACCCCTCTGGCACTCCGGTTATCTTCGAAATCACCCGGAACACTTCCGGTGTCCGAATGTGACCGTCCAATATATCAATCTTTATGTCTCGGACATTCCGAGACTCCTCGTCATGTCTGCGATCCAATCCGGGACTCCGAACTACCTTCGGTACATCAAAACTCATAAACTCATAATATCGATTGTCATCAAATGCTAAGCGTGCGGACCCTACGGGTTCGAGAACTATGTAGACATGACCGAGACACATCTTCGGTCAATAACCAATAGTGGAACCTGGATGCTTATATTGGCTCCTACATATTCTACAAAGATCTTTATTGGTCAAACCGCATAACAACATACGTTGTTCCCTTTGTCATCGGTATGTTACTTGCCCGAGATTCGATCGTCGGTATCTCAACACCTAGTTCAATCTCATTACCGGCAAGTCTCTTTACTCGTTATGTAATACATCATCTCGTGACTAACTCATTAGTCATTTGCTTGCAAGGCTTATTATGATGTGTATTACCGAGAGGGCCCAGAGATACCTCTCCGACACTCGGAGTGACAAATCATATTCCTCATCTATGCCAACACCACGAACACTTTTAGAGACACATGTAGAGCATATTTATAATCACCCAGTTACGTTGTGACGTTTGATAGCACACAAGGTGTTCCTCCGGTATTCGAGAGTTGCATAATCTCATAGTCATAGGAACATGTATAAGTCATGAAGAAAGCAATAGAAGTAAAACTAAATGATCATAGTGCTAAGCTAACGGATGAGTCTTGTCCATCACATCTTTCTCCTAATGATGTGATCTCGTTGATCAAATGACAACTCATGTTTATGGCTAGGAAACATAACCATCTTTGATCTATGAGCTAGTCTAGTAAAGGCATACTATGGACATACTGTTTTGTCTATGTATTCACACATGTACTAAGTTTCCGGTTAATACAATTATAGCATGAATAAAATACATTTATCAAGATATAAGGAAATACAAATAACATCTATATTATTGCCTCTAGGGCATATTTCCTTCGGTCTCCCGCTTGAACTAGAGTCAATAACCAAGATTACAAAGTAATGATTCTAACACCCATGGAGTCTTGGTGCTGATCATGTTTTGCCCGTGGAAGAGGCTTAGTCAACGGGTCTGCAACATTCAGATCCGTATGTATCTTGCAAATTTCTATGTCTCCCTCCTTGACTTGATCGCGGATGGAATTGAAACGTCTTTTGATGTGCTTTGTTCTCTTGTGAAACCTGGATTCCTTCGCCAAGGCTATTGCTCCACTGTTATCACAAAAGATTTTCATTGGACCCGATGCACTAGGTATTACACATAGATCAGATATGAACTCCTTCATCCAGACTCCTTCATTTGCTGCTTCCGAAGTAGCTATGTATTCCACTTCACACGTAGATCCCGCCATGGCGCTCTACTTGGAACTGCACCAACTGACAGCTCCACCGTTCAATAAAAATACATATCCGGTTTGTGACTTAGAGTCATCCAGATCAGTGTCAAAGCTTGAATCGACATAACCGTTTATGACGAGCTCTTTTTCACCTCCATAAACAAGAAACATATCCTTTGTCTTTTTAAGGTACTTCCGGATGTTCTTGACCGTTGTCCAGTGATCCACTCCTGGATTACTTTGGTACTTCCCTGCTAGACTTATAGCAAGGCACACATCAGGTCTCGTACACAACATTACATACATGATAGATCCTATGGCTGAGTCTTACTCAACTTCACACCTTGTAACACAGGCAAGAACCCTCTCTTTGACTGATCCATTTTAAACTTCTTCAAAACTTTATCAAGGTATGTGCTTTGTGAAAGTCCAATTAAGCGTCTTGATCTATCTGTATAGATTTTGATGCCTAATATGTAAGCACCTTCACCGAGGTCTTTCATTGAAAAATTCTTATTCAAGTATCCTTTTATGTCATCCAGAAATTCTATATCATTTACAATCGACAATATGTCATCCACATATAATATCAGAAATGCTACAGAGCTCCCACTCACTTTCTTGTAAATACAGGATTCTCCAAAAGTCTGTATAAAACCATATGCTTTGATGACCTCATCAAAGCATCTATTCCAACTCCGAGATGCTTGCACCAGTCCATAGATGAATCGCTGGAGCTTGCACACTTTGTTAGCACCTTTAGGATCGACAAAACCTTCTGGTTGCATCATATACAACTCTTCTTTGAGATATCCATTCAGGAATGCAGTTTTGACATCCATTTGCCAGATTTCATAATCATAAAATGCGGCAATTGCTAACATGATTCGGACAGACTTAAGCATCGCTACGTGTGAGAAAGTCTCATTGTAGTCAACTCCTTGAACTTGTCAAAAACATTTCGCAACAAGTCGAGCTTTGTAAACAGTAACATTACCGTCAGCGTCGGTCTTCCTCTTGAAGATCCATTTATTTTCGATGGCTTTCCGATCATTGGGCAAGTCAAACAAATTCCACACTTTGTTCTCATACATGGATCCCATCTCAGATTTCATGGCCTCAAGCCATTTTGCGGAATCTGGGCTCATGATCGCTTCTTCATAGTTCATAGGTTCATCGTGGTCTAGTAACATGACTTCTAGAACTGGGTTGCCGTACCACTCTGGTGCAGAACGTACTCTGGTTGATATACGAAGTTCAACAGTAACTTGATCTGAAGTTTCATGATCATCATCATTAGCTTCCTCACTAATTGGTGTAGGAATCACTGGAAACAGTTTCTGTAATATACTAATTTCCAATTCGGGAGAAGGTACAATTACCTCATCAAGTTCCACTTTCCTCCCACTCACTTCTTTCAAGAAAAACTCCTTCTCTAGAAAGAATCCATTCTTAGCAACGAATATCTTGCCTTTGGATCTGTGATAGAAGGTGTACCCAATAGTATCCTTTAGGTATCCTATGAAGACACATTTCTGCGACTTGGGTTCGAGCTTATCAGGTTGAAGCTTTTTCACATAAGCATCGCAGCCCCAAACTTTAAGAAACGACAACTTTGGTTTCTTGCCAAACCATAGTTCATAAGGCGTCGTCTCAACGGATTTAGATGGTGCCCTATTTAACGTGAATGCAGCTGTCTCTAAAGTATAACCCCAAAACGATAGTGGTAAATTGGTAAGAGACATCATAGACCGCACCATATCTAATAAAGTGTGGTTACGATGTTGGACACACCATTACGATGTGGTGTTCCGGGTGGCGTGAGTTGTGAAACTATTCCACATTGTTTCAAATGAAGACCAAACTCGTAACTCAAATATTCACCTCCACGATCAGATCGTAGAAACTTTATTTTCTTGTTACGATGATTCTCGACTTCACTCTGAAATTCTTTGAACTTTTCAAATGTTCCAGAATTGTGCTTCATCAAGTAGATATACCCACATCTGCTCAAATCATCAGTGAAGGTCAGAAAATAACGATACCTGCCGCGAGCTTCAACACTCATTGGTCCACATACATCAGTATGTATGATTTCCAACAAATATGTTGCTCGCTCCATTGTTTCGGAGAACGGAGTTTTAGTCATCTTGCCCATGAGGCATGGTTCGCAAGCACCAAGTGATTCATAATAAAGTGATTTCAAAAGTCCATCACTATGGAGTTTCTTCATGCGCTTTACACTAATATGACCTAAATGGGAGTGCCACAAATAAGTTGCACTATCATTATTAACCTTGCATCTTTTGGCTTCAATATTATGAATATGTGTATCACTACGATCGAGATCCAACAAAAATAGACCACTCTTCAAGGGTGCATGAACATAAAATAAATTACTCATATAAATAGAACAACCATTATTCTCGGATTTAAATGAATAACCGTCTCGCAATAAACAAGATCCGAATATAATGGTCATGCTTAACACTTCCACCAAATAACAATTATTCAGGTCTAGAACTAATCCGAAGGTAGATGTAGAGGTAGCGTGCCGACGGCGATCACATCGACTTTGGAACCATTTCCCACGCGCATCGTCACCTCGTCCTTAGCCAATCTTCGTTTAATACGTAGTCCCTGTTTCGAGTTACAAATATTAGCAACCGAACCGGTATCAAATACCCAGGTGCTACTACGAGCATTAGTAAGGTACACATCAATAACATGTATATCACATATACCTTTGTTCACCTTGCCATCCTTCTTATCCGCCAAATACTTGGGGCAGTTCCTTTTCCAGTGTCCAGTCCCTTTGCAGTAGAAGCACTCAGTTTCAGGCTTGGCTCCAGACTTGGGTTTCTTTGTGGGAGTAGCAACTGTCTTGCTATTCTTCTTGAAGTTCCCCTTCTTTCCCTTGCCTTTTTTCTTGAAACTAGTGGTCTTGTTAACCATCAACACTTGATGCTCATTTTCAATTTCTACCTCCGCAGCTTTGAGCATAGCGAAGAGCTCGGGAATTGTCTTCTGCATCCCTTGCATGTTATAGTTCATCACGAAGCCTTTATAGCTTGGTGGCAGTGATTGAAGAACTATATCAATAACACTATCTTCGTCAACTTTACATCCAAGTTGAGTCATATGATTGTAGTACCCAGACATTCTGATCACGTGTTCACTGATAGAACTATTCTCCTCTATCTTGTAGCTGTAGAACTTATTGGAAATATCAAATTTCTCAATCCGGGCATTTGCTTGAAATATTAACTTCAACTCCTGGAACATCTCATATGCTCCATGATGTTCAAAACGTCGTTGAAGTCCCGGTTCTAAGCCATAAAGCATGGCACACTGAACTATCGTGTAGTCATCAGACCACGTCTGCCAGACGTTCAAAGCGTCTACATTAGCAGGAGGGGGCTTGTCACCTAGCGGTCCTTCAAGGACATAATTCTTCTATGCAGCAATGAGGATAATCCTCAAGTTACGGACCCAGTCCGTGTAATTGCTACCATCATCTTTCAACTTAGCTTTCTCTAGGAACGCATTAAAATTCAAAGGAACGGTAGCACTGGCCATTGATCTACAACAACATAGATACGCAAAAACTATCAGGACTAAGTTCATGATAAATTAAAGTTCAATTAATCATATTACTAAAGAACTCCCACTTAGATAGACATCCCTCTAGTCATCTAAATGAACACGTGATCCAAATCAACTAAACCATGTCCGATCATCACGTGAGATGGAGTAGTTTTCAATGGTGAACATCTTATGTTGATCATATCTACTATATGATTCACGCTCGACCTTTTGGTCTCCAGTGTTCCGAGGCCATGTCTATACATGCTACGCTCGTCAAGTTTAACACGAGTATTCTACGTGTGCAAAACTGGCTTACACCCGTTGTATGTGAACATAGAGCTTATCACACCCGATCATCACGTGGTGTCTCGGCACGACGAACTTTCGCAATGGTGCATACTCAGGGAGAACACTTGTACTTTGAAATTTTTGTAAGGGATCATCTTATAATGCTACCCCCGTACTAAGCAAAATAAGAAGCATAATAAGATAAACATCACATGCAATTAAATATGTGACATGATATGGCCATCATCATCTTGTGCTTTTGATCTCCATCTCCAAGGCACCGTCATGATCACCATCGTCACCGGCGCGACACCTTGATCTCCATCGTAGCATCGTTGTCGTCTCGCCAACTATTTCTTCCACGACTATTGCTACCGCTTAGTGATAAAGTAAAGCAATTACATGGCGACTGTATTTCATACAATAAAGCGACAACCATATGGCTCCTGCCAGTTGCCGATAACTTCACAAAACATGATCATCTCATACAATAACGTATAACTCATCATGTCTTGACCATATCACATCACAACATGCCCTGCAAAAACAAGTTAGACGTCCTCTACTTTGTTGTTGCAAGTTTTACGTGGCTGCTACGGGCTTAGCAAGAACCGTTCTTACCTATGCATACAAAACCACAATGATTTTTCGTCAAGTATGTGTTGTTTTAACTTTCACAAGGACCAGGCGTAGCCACACTTGATTCAACTAAAGTGAGAGAGATAGACACCCGTCAGTCACCTTTAAGCAAGGAGTGCTCATAACGGTGAAACCAGTCTCGCGTAAGCGTACGCGTAATGTCGGTCCGGGCTGCTTCATCTCACAATACCGCCGAATCAAAGTATGACATGCTGGTAAGTAGTATGACTATTATCGCCCACAAATCATTGTGTTCTACTCGTGCATATCATCTACGCATAGACCTGCCTCTGATGCCACTATTGGGGAACACATTATTTCAAAAAAAATCTATGATCACGCAAGATCTATCTACTAGATGCATAGCAACGAGAGGGGAGAGTGTGTCTACGTACCCTCGTAGACCGAAAGCGGAAGCGTCTAGTGATGTGGTTGATGTAGTCGAACTTCTTCGCGATCCAACCGATCAAGCACCGAACGTACGGTACCTCCGTGTTCAGCACACGTTCAGCTTGATGACGTCCCACGAGCTCTTGATCCAGTAGAGCTTCACTAGAGAGTTTCGTTAGCACGACGGCGTGGTGATGGAGATGATGAAGCTACCGGCGCAGGGCTTCGCCTAAGCTCTACAACGGTATGACCAAGGTGTGTTTCTGTGGAGGGGGCACCGCACACGGTTGGGAGAGATCAACTAATCAACTTGTATGTCTACAAGTGCCCCCTGCCCTCGTATATAAAGGAGCAAGGGGAGGAGGTCGGCCGGCCCTAGGCGCGCCAAGGAGAGGAGGAGTCCTCTTCCTAGTAGAACTAGGACTCCCCTTTCCAAGTCCTACTAGGAAGGGGAAAGGGGAAAGGAAAGAAAGAGAGAGAGGGAAAGAGGGGCCGCGCCCCCCTCCCCTAGTCCAATTCGGACTCCCCATGGGAGGGGGCACGCCACCTCCTGGGCTGCTTACCTCTCTCTTCCCTAAGGCCAACTAAGGCCCAATACTTCCCCAGGGGGTTCCGGTAACACCTCCGGCACTCCGGTTATCTCCGAAATCACCCGAAACACTTCCGGTGTCCGAATGTGACCGTCCAATATATAAATCTTTATGTCTCCGACATTCCGAGACTCCTCGTCATGTCCGTGATCCCATCCATGATTCTAAACTACCTACGGTACATCAAAACTCATAAACTCATAATTTCGATCGTCATCAAACGTTAAGCGTGCGGACCGTACGGGTTCGAGAACTATGTAGACATGACCGAGAGTCGTCTCCGGTCAATAACCAATAGAGGAACCTGGATGCTCATATTGGCTCCTACATATTCTACAAAGATCTTTATCGGTCAAACCGCATAACAACATATGTTGTTCCCTTTGTCATCGGTATGTTACTTGCCCGAGATTCGATCGTCGGTATCTCAACACCTAGTTCAATCTCATTACCGGCATGTATCTTTACTCATTCCGTAATACATCATCTCGGGACTAACTCATTAGTCATTTGCTTGCAAGGAATATTATGATGTGTATTATCGAGAGGGCCCAGAGATACCTCTCCGGCACTCGGAGTGACAAATCCTATTCTTGATCTATGCCAACACCGTGAACACTTTCGGAGACACCTGTAGAGCATCTTTATAATCACCCAGTTGCGTTGTGATGTTTGATAGCACACAAGGTGTTCCTTTGGTATTCGGGAGTTGCATAATCTCATAGTCATAGGAACATGTATAAGTCATGAAGAAAGCAATAGCAGTAAAACTAAACGATCATAGTGCTAAGCTAACGGATGGGTCTTGTCCATCACATCATTCTCCTAATGATGTCATCTTGTTGATCAAATGACAACTCATGTCTATGGCTAGGAAACATAACCATCTTTGATCAATGAGCTAGTCTAGTAGAGGCATACTAGGGACATACTGTTTTGTCTATGTATTCACACATGTACTAAGTTTTCGGTTAATACAATTATAGCATGAATAAAGGACATTTGTCATGATATAAGGAAATACAAATAACATCTTTATTATTGCCTCTAGGCCATATTTCCTTCAATTTTACGCCCAAACTGTGGGTTGTAAAAGTACTCCACATCACCTAGCTTTAGCCGAGCACACCCGCTGACTGCCTAGTCCCTGTGGAGTACTTCAACAACCCGCAGTTTGGGCGTAAAACGCCGCAAATAATTTTTCAAGTCTAGCTTAATTGATGGTATCATGTAATGCAAGGTAGAAGCAAAGAAATCATAAGGACACATGTCATCGAGAGGATTGGATAAACCTGCTACATCACGCTCCTGTATGACCATGGGAAAATGTATTCCTGGTTCTTCATCTTCAATCACAAAAACTTATTTTGCTTCTTCAAGAGTAGTATATGATGAGTCTTCAACTTGATCACTTGGTTGTTCGAGCCCTGGATCATCTTGTTCCTTGTCTTCTTGTAGTATAGTGGTAAGTATTCCCGCCTGTCACGCGGGTGACCCGGGTTCGATCCCCGGCAACGGCACCAAAATGATCAATTGTAAATGTAGTGGAATTTTTTGCCCAAACTACGAATGTCGTGTTCTCCACAGGGACTAGACGATCAGCGGCTATGCTCGGCTAAAGCTAGGTAATATGATTTTGAGTGATAAAAACAGAAAAGTAATCCTAAAACTAAGAAGGATCATCAACAAAGAAAATGACAATGCAACAAAGGGAGATGAAGATTATCTTACTCTATATTTTTTGTATTTTTGTTATACTTTGGGAACTACAATACTAGCACAGGCAACCATCAACGACATGGAGAACTACAGCACATCAGGACATATTATATATATACATCAAACATGTAAGAAAAGTGTAATAGCAAGATCATAGGACATAATAGAAGTACTTCTTATCACAAACACACATATACTTGAGCTAACACATGGACTATAAAATGGAACAAGTTCATTTGGATGAACACAAACACATGCTAGCAGATTACTAACTCAGAAAGAAAAATCACATAGACCAAATATTAATCGTACACTATAGTTACAAGTACGAAATAGAACAAACAACAGGTTGCAAGTACTCTTATAATCTGAACCTTACGAAGTATTACACATCTTAATTTTACAAAAATTAGGTGTTTATAACAGCACACAAGGTTCACCTACATGTTTTAGAAATTTGCAAAAAGTAAAGAGAGAAGAGGAGCGACACCAGTTTGGGTTCAGGGAAGAAGCGCACAATAGGTGGTAAAGAAAAGGAGCAGCAGCGTGGGGGCTTTGCGAGGAGTAGCAGCAAGTTCATGAGGGGAGAAGAAGAAGCACCAAGGAGCGGAAAAAAGGAGAGGAGTAGCAGCAGGCATCTTATATACTTAAGAAGTTCACCCCCACTACTTGATTTATCTCAACATACAAGCTGTCCACATCACCAACCATGCCACCTAATTAAGCAAAAACTGATTCCATTTGCAGCCACATCATCTATATTTTTACAGCTGGCGCACACACAATTTCATTAACAAATCGTGGGAATTCAAGTTTTCCTTAATACACAACGATCTTGTTCACCGGAGTGACCCATCGTTTCCACAGGATTCAGTTATTCATAGTACATTACCATCCTAGCCACTGAATCGATACGTCGTTTCCTTACTATTCATTCATTTTGTATTTGATGTGTTACAGCCATGGTCACTGAAGCAACCCATCACTTCCTATTCCTAACGGATGGCGCATCCCGTTTATAACTTGACGAAGAGCCCAGGTGTATCGTGGTCTCTCACTTCCCAACGCATATCATTCTTCCACCTACTCACTCCAGTGCGAGCGACCTCGATGCCAAAATGGGGTTGGATGTTGCGCCACCGCATCGTGCCTGGACGGAACCGTTACATGCCCATAGTGTGCTCCTGGCTCCCGCATGGGCTTCACTTGGTCGAGCAACACCAACCGCCCGCATGGGCTTCTCCCGTCAGCGGCTCCCCGCCACCCAGCACCATTGCGGCGCCACCAAGATCTTGCCGCCGCCCGCCGAATGGCCCTCCTGCTTTTCCTCTAGCCTCGAGCCCGGTGAGCCGGTCGGCATGGTGTGAGGTGGGAGGCGAAGAAGAGGTCGTGTTGTTGGGATATGCTCGCATGTAACAAACTACTTCCCTTATTGTCTCTTTTGTCTTCTCAACATCTGTAGTGCCACCCTAAGCGCATGGAATTTGAATGCAGTGTGCAAACTGAGTGCTCCCTATCATTGGCGTCAATGTTCTCATGTGCAGGCTCAACAGATAATGCATGACTCTTTCCCTAATTATTTTTTATTATCGAATATAAAGTTCAACTTGATCTACAATTAGTAACCAACTAACCATCACATATTAGGATTGAATCAGTTCTACTGTATTTTATACATATCTATTCATTGGATTTTGTTCAGAGGAGTTTGGATCTATACTTCTAGGAGCAGTCCACTGGTCGATCTCTTAGCATCTACTCCCTCCGTCCCAAAATAAGTGACTCAAAAGTGACTCAACTTTGTACTAACTTTAGTACAAAGTTGAGTCACTTTTCTGTCACTTATTTTGGGACGGAGGGAGTATTATTTGTCTATCTCCCAATAGTTTGTTAATTAAAGAGGGAAGAATGTCTGAAGCACAAAATGAATGAAGTTTAGCAAAGGCAACCAAGACTACCCCCTTGACGGTCAGAATCATTGCCACATGAAAAATACTTTTATCAGTTTGCATGAATTAGTCTGTTCTTTTCAAGAATTATCTGCAGAGAGTCCTTTTTGTTGTGCTATCTACCCCTGCTTCAAAATAAAAAATTTAAGTTTGGTGCATCCAAAGGACCTTATGCTAATCCCTTCATTTTCCCGTGCAGTATTCCTACACTGAAGTATAAATTATCAGTACACCCTCCTCAGTTATAATTATGATTACTTCAATTTTCGTCTGCAGGACAGAATTTGTAGTAGAACCACAAGAGGAAGCCATGACAGAGTGTTTTGCAGGAGGAAAGTTGTAATCAGTCACATCACCATTTATTTCGATTATCTCCGATGATCATGGGAGCTACAGGGATAAATGAAAACTGCACGATTTTGTGAACATGCAGCAGGGATGTGCTTACTTTACCTTATTCTGATTGATGTAACCGGGTGGGCCCTCTGTGCAAGCAAAGTTTCATCTATGACACAACATTCGACATTTATATCCATTGTTCTGTTTCATAGCTCTCATCATGTTGTAAAGATGAAATTCAAACGGGCATTACCAGTAGCTATCTACTGGTTTATGCTACAGGTCGGAGCTTATTCTCAAAAATATGAATAGCCAAACTTTCATACTCAGGCTTGGCTTTGTCATATGTTTAGCAAGGCTGTGATTTAAGGTATCTAAGCTGTATTTTGCCTAGGTCATGCAGTGACATCAAGCAATCCGACAGGAAAAAATGCGAGGGCGCATATTGTTTTTTAGTTTTCTGCTTTATAATATCTACTTGCAACCTGCAAATATGATGATATGCTATTCCTCAAACCTATTTTTTATGAAGTGCACTATGTCATAGTTGACACTCTTATATAAGCAAGATAACCTCTCAGCAATCAAGCATTGATAATCCAATAAGACTCTTAATGTCAAGTAAGAATACCGCACCAATGTGTGGTGCACCACCATATCCTATATAACCAAATAGACATGTACACATGTAACCTCAGTAATTAAATAAAATCAATAATATTTAGTTTTTAGTTTTACTTCTCATATTACAAATCAAATATTCATGTTTCAAAGAATCAAATCTCATCATAATATATTGTAACCAATTCCCGCAGCAACGAGTGGGGTATTATCTAGTTCCCTTAGTTGCTTGTGCTGCTAATTTCACAGTTCCCATACAAAGTAGTGGGACGAATTTTATAATAGCTCAGATGTAGTTACCGTGTTATTAAGTAGGGTTGTTAATTGCTTCCAGTAGACAAGGGGATGTAGCTCAGATGGTAGAGCGCTCGCTTAGCATGCGAGAGGTATGGGGATTGATACCCCACTTCTCCATTATCCTTTTTTTTAATCTGAATACTGAATACTTGTAAAATTCAAATTCCTCTACACCAAGTATCACCATATCTAAATATAAATGGGCCAAGTTATCATAGTTTCCTTGGATGATGGAACAACTTTGTCAAAAACTGAGTATGGGGATCGATACCCAACTTCTCCATTATCCTATCCTTTTTTTTGAAATATGATTACTGAATACTGTAGAACTCAAATTCCTCTACACGAAGTATCACCATATCTAAATCTAAATGGGTCAAGCTATCGCAGTTTCCTTGGATGATGGAACAACTTTGTCAAAAATTGTCACCGCGTGAGCTATTACAAACCTTCATGCAGGCGATAATGAGCTGAGATTTTGCATTCACCTGGTACAAAAGAGGACATGAAGTATACAAGACAGAGAAATTAATAAGGTGCATCTGGTGTAGTGGTATCATAGTACCCTCCCATGGTACTGACTAGGGTTCGATTCCCTGGATGTGCATTTTTGTTCTCATCTGGTGTTTTGTTGTTTTGTTTGGACTTCCAGATAAGAAGACCATATCAGGGCATGACGCAAAGATAGCTTCCTCTGTTGTTTTGTTGTACTATTTGTTTTTGTTACTCATATGCCATGGTTTTCTTTTTCTTTCTTTGTACTAACTACATAACAATTATCTGAAAATTTATAAAAATATGGGAAGAAATTATAGTTATAGCTTCATGAGCGGTGAAATGATGAATGGCCGACCGCTGTTCCGCAATAGTTACATTTCCGGATTTCCCTTTACTGTTGAAATAATTGGTTGAGGATTCGTGGTACACTTTTGTTGGGCACCACCCTGATTCTTTCTTCTGTTCATGTCACTCTTTTGTAGGTGCCGCCTATCTGCATGTGAAGCCACTCCGAAGCCGGCGAGCCCTGGGCGTACTAAACCCGGAGTTGTGTTGTACGCCGGCGCAGCAAACTGCAGGCGAGAAGACAAGAAGGTAAACCTTCTGACCTTCTGGAGCTAAGATATATTTTGATGTGCACAGACATGACAACATAGCATCTGCATCATAGCAGGTCTGATTGCAGATCAAGGGCCGAGATGCATAGTACATTGGCAACACAGTTTGAGAAATGAGAAAATGTCAAACTATTTATTATTAACTGAACTATGGAGGGAAACACAATTCCATAGAAGCAACAATCTGTGACACAACATACTTCAGTTTGACGTTCCAAAGCTTAGACATAATTGATGGGCGGCAGCAAGGCGAGGGAAGATGGGGCGGCAGCAGGTAATGGAGAGGTAAGACGGCAGCAGGGGCACTCTCGTGCAGAAGATCAGACTCCACGCCTCCTTTGTCTTGTGAGGACAGCACTGCAAAACCAAATGGCAGGCGATACCTGAATTCTTCAGCACCTTTACATCGTTGGTGATGTCCACCGTAGTGAACATGTAGTGGGGGCTGTTAACAAACATCGCGAAATGCTTTTTTTGAAACATAGGCAAAATTGCCATGTAAGCAGGCTATAAGCCCACTATTGTGGTACTTGTTCTTAGCGGCGTGGCAGACCAACCGTGTGGGGTGCGAAGTG
Source organism: Secale cereale (assembly GCA_902687465.1). Taxonomy (NCBI): domain Eukaryota; kingdom Viridiplantae; phylum Streptophyta; class Magnoliopsida; order Poales; family Poaceae; genus Secale; species Secale cereale. The sequence goes on from LR738711.1 coordinate 366,312,623, forward strand.
GCTTCGCTTGTGTGGGGGACAGAGGCCATCCTGCGCGAGCACTAGGTCTGAGAGGACGGCCTTATCGTTAGTGTGTGACATGTGGCAACCATCCGCTCCCAAATAGCCTCTTCGTGTACCGTGGTAACCGTCCACCGCCTCTTCTCCTTTCCCTCTCGATTTGGAACTGCTGTTGCACGCTCTTCCTCTCTCCATTTGCCTTCGCCCTTCTTTATTTTATTGTTCGATCGTCTTCTCCATGGAGGGAACAGGCCGGAAACGATCCCGTTATTCTTGCCCCGATGTGAAAGATGACGTGGTGGAGGAACTCATTGATCGGTGTGACATCATCACCTCGGCTAGCATGGCAGATTTGTTCAAGACCATTCTCGACTCAACAAATAACAACATTACAAAGAACCCGAGGGTTTAGGAGTGGTTTGATCTCCCCTATCTTCTTTGCCATGATGCTGGTCGCCGGCATGGGGACGACGGAAGCCTTGCCTTGTGCAAGTTGATGTCGCTTGATAATGATACGTGTCATGTTAAGATGCCATCGCTTGAGGGTAAGGCTTGGGCAGGTGCAAATGGATATTTGGTTGTTTATATTGGGTATAACTGCGAGTGGGAACTTTCTAACGTGTACACTCGTCACTGGATTCCACTTCCAAAAATCTTAGACTGCCATGTGGTTGAGCACATAGATGATCTACGTATATTCAAATACGGTCATGGTGACTGTCGTCTATAGAAGATAGAAATTTGTCAGGTTCCCAACCGCTCTTGGGATTACACGGACTATCATGTTGTTGCTATCTTCAACAAGCTTGTTGCCGTCATTACTTCCACGCCTCGATGGATATTGCTCAAAAAACAATTTTTGTACACGGATGAGTATTGTGATGCAATTCAATACGAGTGTCTTGTGTTTGCTGCCACCACTCATGGCCCTGTTTTTGCATAGCATCCTGATTGTTTCGATAAGTTTGTCTTCCATCGTAATTACAATTGTTTCATCCACGTGCATGCGAGTTAGTATCCCCATATTAATTAACCTTCTTGTGTTTTCAAGGTCCTGTGAACATTCCACCACCTATACTTGAAAAAAATTATAACCAAGGGGGAGATGACGATGGTGATGATCACGAGCATGAGGACGAGCATGGCCTATATACTCAGTGGCGCCTGACAACTTATCCTGATGGATCACCTCTTCTTGTACGTATATAGGGCACTGCTGATATTACTAAGGAAGCAGGTGTTATCTCCAAGGTCGCACTCTCCGGACCTATTCCAACATCCATTGCAGGGTATTTGGGACGGATACTAATGTGCTAGAGCCAGCACCTTCTGAATGGTTCCGTATTTCTCTACTACTATTGAACAAGCAAACATATTCATCCCTAAACGCACCCAACCTAATCTACACATAACACTCTTGACCAATTATAGCCTTACGATATGAGTCACTTGATTTCATCCAGCCATCCAATTACGCTAACTGTTAGTCAAGAGTGCCTTTAGTGATTTTAGAGGGCGGACGAAAACTCTGCCGTCCACCTGCGGCCGCGACCCCAACAATTACGCACGGCAAAAAGGGAGCAGATCCCAATCGGATCCCCTCACCATACAACCGGGCGCTGCACCTCCGACATGTCATCCCAAGACCTCCAGTGGCGTGATTCGTCTCATCAGATTTCGTCTTCGCAATCGAGAGGTGATCAAGGGGGCGCCCACGACGGCGGCGGGGAGCAGTGGCGCATTGGCAGACAGCAACACATGTGCAGCACATAGCGGCAGCAGCAGTAGGGCCACAGCGGAGGAACAGATGGTTCAGCTGAGGGCAGGAGAAGGGAGGCTAGGCGCTGGAGGTGGATCTCGGCCACAAGCATGGCACGCAGAGCTGTTGTTGCTAGCCCCATGTTGGAAGCCCCGCCCGAGCGCCCTGCAGCCGCATCACCGAGCGGCAACTCCGCCGCCACACCCCGCGCGAGCGCCTTGCAGCCGCATCACCGAGTGGCAACCCCTCTGCCACACCCCACACGAGCGCAGCGCCACCGCATTACCGAGCCACAGCCCCGCCGTTCCCGGCCGGAGGTCACCGACGGCTTCCCCAACTTTTTGGTTGGCACCCAGATCCGACGCCTCCCTTTTAGCTCCTTGTAGTGTTTGGTTAACATGTTTCTATGAAGTTGAAGATTTTAGTAAGGTTCTGCCGTGTGTTCACATTGATTCAGAAATTGTATGTATGACTCGACTTCATCCGATGACGTGCTTCTCATGTTCCCTTGAAAGAACTGCTGGATTGAAAGACGTTTTTGCTTTCAGGATTTCTGGTATGTGTACGACCCTCTAAATAACTATTTTTCTTCTCATGCAGCAATAGACACTTGGAGAAGGCCCTGCAGCGTGGATGCACATGGGATGCTGCAGGTTAGAGTCCTTTTAGTTTGTTGATAATTTATCTGACGTAGATTGTAAGTTATATAGTATAAAAATAGATTTTAATTTATGTATGGTGTGGATTCCAAAACTAATCTACTTATACTTGAATGCTCCCATGTACTAGAATTTTTCTAAAGCTAATGGAATTCCCTTTGTACATAAATTTCCATGACGAATATTTTTTCAAGATACATGGACCAAAGAGGAAGAGCTCAGGGAGCTGAGTGTGAAAGGATGAAGGACTCGGGAAGGAGAAATCATATGTGGGCTTAATTAATGCTTCCTAATCAGTATGCTTTTCATATTGCAGTTTATTGAACTAATATAGTTTGCTTTTGATTAAGGATCTTGACATGCCACCCAGCTGTTTTTTATTTTCTGTAGCTTTGTTGATCTTCTCCTTGTTTGGATGAAAGTTCTCATTTATTTTCCTATTCCTTTGCAGGAACATGAACCAGATGATGACCCATAGTTGGATGTATGTGAGTACATATGTTAGCTCATAAGCATATCAGAATACAATCATGAGGTGTATAATTATTCAGTCGTACTTTTTATCGATGTCTCATCAATTGAGTAAATTAGACGACAGGGTGAACATTCAGAGTTTCTTGATGACTGCGATCCTAGTAAGACCATCACATACTTGACCAGCCCACCTGTACATCATTGCAAGACAAGCTAAAAGTGAAGCAACTAAACGTTTGCATCGGATGTTATTACTATTGGTTTCTTCAAGGGTAGAAACTTTTACCCAACACATGTCATTTTTTAGGTTAATTGACTAACCCCTTTGTTTATAATGGTCCAGTCAATTAAGAGACAAGGGGGGAAAGAAAATGTATGACACAAGGGCTATCAATCACAGCGTGAATTGCATAGCCTGCAACATGTGCATTCTTGGTCCTATCTATGATCCTGCAAGGGCTATCTCTATGAGCTGAACAATTACAGCAGAGGACATACTCAAATTGAGAGTTTAGAGCCTGATGAGAAATGTTATGAGAGCTTGTTGTTGATGATATGCCTATTTTCCACGAAATTGGGACGTGTTGGATGGTCCATGTGAGGTTCTCCAAGAATTTGTTCCCTCATTTTTCTGTTCTGGTAGTATGATGGATTTTGATTACATAAGAACCTGCAGTTTCTTTGGTAATTAAGTTGGGATTAAGAGTCCCATATATATGTGCCAAGAGAGTATGTAGGGAAATCATGTGTAATGCCCAGGATGCGACTATGTCTCTTACGTGTCGAGGCACGACTTAAAGACATAAGCGCATACTAGAATGATCTCAAGTATGGTATCTTTGCACATCTCATGTAAAATTCAGGGATGAAGTAGTAAAGGATAGTTGGCTTACACTCACCACGTCACACAATGAATACAATAGCATACATCATCCAAATAACACAAGGTCCCACTACGGACGAAAATCAAATGAGAACGATACCAAAAACACAAGCCTGGATCACTCCTAGTAGGAACCACTACTGATCATCGGGATACGAAACATAGTAATGTCCACGCTCTTCATCGAACTCCAAGTGAAGTTCTGAACCCTCTCCTACATTGTTCTCAGCGGTACCTGCATCTGGTGTGTGTTGAATCTGTGAGCCACAAAGGACTCAGCAATCCCGTTCCCGGGTATCAAAACTACCAAAGCCTTAGGTGTGGAAAGGCTATAACAAGGGGTTGCAGCGAGCACTAAGCACTAGCTTACGAGTTTAGAGCGAGAAGAGAACAAGTGCCAACGATCGCCAAGTTGATCAAGAAGTGATCCTACCTACTCATGATCAAACATAACCCCACCGTGTTCACTTCCCGAAGCCCTTCGGAAAGAGACCGTCACGGATACTCACACAGGTAGTGTATTCTTATGAATATGCTGTCAAGTTATCTACAACCGGATATTAACAAATTCCCATCTGCCACATAACCACGGGCACGGCTTTCGAAAGATCAAACCCTGCAGGGGTGTCCCAACTTAGCCCATCACAAGCTCACGATCTGAGGAGTCGCAACTCCAAAGTGGAAAGACCCGAGTATTCTTCGAATCCCGTGCTCAAGATACTTCGACAAAGGTAAAACTAATCCAGCAAGACCTCCCGGCGTGCCGACACCCTGATAGTAGCTACGCGTATCTCGTCTTAGGCCACGACCGGATAGGTCAGCCTACAGGAAAATACCAGACCTCGAGTTTCCCCATGGTGGCCCTGCGGTCTGCCCGTTTGGGACCAACACCATCAGCACTGGCCCCCCTGGTATGTAGAATTAAGAACCTCGGGACATGACCCCCTATGCAATTAATTAATTAAGTTTTTATTATGTTGCAAAATAAAACGAATGTTGGGCCTTGCTGGACAAGCTTTAAGCAGTGCAAATTATCAAGGGGGGCCCATAAACCCCAACCGTGTTAGGACCGCAAAATCAAGGAACATAACAGCGGTTTATCGGGTCCTAAGGTGGCATGAGTGGAACAAAACACCAAGCAGAAGGCCAAGCCTTCCACCCATTACCAATATATAGGTGCATTAATAAATAAGATATATATATTGTGTTATCCCAATAAAGAAGTCCAAACATGGAGCAATCTTCAACTTCACCTGCAACTAACAATGCTATAAGAGGGGCTGAGCAAAAGCGTACTTAGCCAATCAATGGTTTGCTAGGAAGGAGGTTAGAGTGTTTCATGGCAATGATAGGAGGCTGACAAGACAAGAATAGGTATCGAGGCATAGCTAAAAAGCGAGACAACTAGCATAGGCAAAGATAGAGGTGATATCGGGGAATGGTCATCTTGCCTGGAATCCCGCAAGGAAGAAGAACAAGTCCATGAAGAAGACAAACAGACAAAGTCGAACGAATCCTCACAACCCCGGAACGAAATCGGAGCTAACGAGAGAAGCAAACCAGAAAGAAACAAACAACATGGTAAACACACATATCATCACCATGGCATGATGCACAAACAAGTATGATGCACGTCTGGTTTAAATATGCATGGCATGGAAAGGTGCAAAAAAATACTACAATTTAAGTGGAGCTCCACATGCAACGAGTTGCATATTGATGAAACACGACATTCACATAATTAGTTTGATCTCGTTTATGTAGACAACAAAATTAAGTGTTGTTTAACATGGCAAGAGGTGAAGCAAAAGTAAACTACCTAATTAGGCAAGTTTAAATGAGGCCAGAAATAAAAACAACAATTTCGGAAACTCCCCATGGGCATATTTAGCAATCCTTAAAGCAAAGAACAATTTGAACCATTTAAATGTTATTATCATGATGCAAATGATAGATGCAAGTTTTATGCAATTTATTTGTTAAAAGTCGACTTAAGAGATATGAAATATTTGTCACCGTGGTGGAAAGGGGTGCCACGGCGACGAATCCGAAAATGATGCCACGGCAACATATCGGTTACGGTAACTCGTTGAGAGACCGGTGCAAAAGATGAAGGGCGGCGTGAGCTTGTCAAGCAAAGAGATAGGTGGGGTGATCCCGTTAACCGGGTTCCCACATGTTGGCCGCAAGGGAAAAGAGGGGCAACGTGCAAGGACAACTCAGACACGGTGCAACAAGCGGAACATCTCATACAACACATGCATTCGGTCCATGGGTGTCGTCTCGGGGTATACCTTCGAAGCGTGTGGTTCGGGGTGGTTCGAGTCGTCGAGGAAAGTAGTGGAAGCAGTTGTTCACGGGTCGGTCGTATTGGAAGTAGTGGTACAAGATGACGGTAGTTGTACACGGGTCTTTGGTGACGGTAGTGGAAGTAGTCGTTCACGGGGTCTTCGAGGGTCGATGGTAGTCGTACACATTCACGTCGTATTCAAGCACATTCTGTAGATGTTCGGGGTCGGTGTTGTGGTACTTGGGGGTCTTCGGACTTGCCGGTCTCGGTTCTAGCGACGGTAGTGGTACACTGCGATGGTAGTTGTACACGGTGCTTGTGACCCACGGTTCCTCGTACGCGTCCGTAGATGTACAAGTCGTCGTAGTCGTTCGTAGACGATGTAGTTGAACTTGACGAACCCTAAGGTGTAATTGGCGGTCTTAGGGTCCCTCGTTCGATGAACTTGGCAACATGGGTAGCAAGGATGCAGCTCGGGCAGGGAGGTGGAGCACAAAGGCGGCCGACGATGGCAGATCGCAGTAGGCAAAGAGGTGGTTGTCCACGACAGCATCGGGCAGGGCGCGAGCTCGGACTCGAGGCAGAGGGACGCAGCGGCGGGCAAACTCCGGCAAAGAAGGTGACCGGCGGCGCGGGAACCTAGGAGGCGCGGCCATGGCGAGGAAGTAGCTGACGCGGCGGCGGTTGATAACGAGGCTGGAGGGGAACGAGGCGGCCTGGTCCCTGGGCTGCTCCGACGGCCTTGGTCGCCCGTAGCTGGAAGGAGGAGGCGCTTGGGCGCCGCCGGCGGAGCCCGACGACAGGGCGGCGTCCGGCGGCAGCGTGCCGAACGGATGGAGGGGAGGCGCGACGCTGACGAGGCCAGGGGCGGCGGAGCCATGGATCGGCAAGGAGGGTCATCGGGAGGAGGGAGAGATCGCGAGGAGGAAGACGAGGGAGGGATGAGCGGGGTGTGACGGTGAGGGAGATCGAGCGAAGATGTGGGTGCGGGCGATGCGTGGGTTCTGGCGGCGCACGGTAGGAAACAAGGTGGAGCGGGGTGCGGGAGAGATGGGGATCGGGACCGGTTAGGGTTAGGAGCTGGTGGGGGCGGTTGGGCCTAGCAGGCTGCCGGCTGCGACTGGGCTCGGGAGAAGCAGGCCCAGGTGGCAGTGCTTAGGAGAAAAAGGCCGTCTCCTATTTGTTTTGATATGCCCACCCATAAAAAAACACAGTCGCAAGAAGGAATAGGTGAGGGGTTTTGGTGAATAATCCCAGAGATATTAGAATATATCTTGACTCCCGAAATTGTGTGCTAATTTAATAAAATGCTTTGGCAATTTTTAGAGACTACTAATTATGCAAGTTTGAAAAATAACTCAAACTTGAATAAATCTGTAGGCCAACCAAGCACTCACAAAACACCTTAAAACTAGAGGAGGTGGTCTTGACCTGATCCAGTATTTATAGGAAGATATTGAACATTTTCTGGAACAGGAAATGTCACTTGCAATAAACAAGACTTGAAAAGAAGAAGCTAGTGGGAGTGATGCACTTGATGAGGGATTTGGTGGCAAGAGAAAGATGCAAGTGTGTTTTTGGTTGATTCCATAAATAATGGAATATTTATCATAGCTCCCTAATAGTATTGGGAGGATATGATATAAAGAGAAGTCACCCTGTGAGTTCCCTCGGTTTAAGTGGATCGAAGATCCATGCCATTTATTTAGATGAGTTGCAAAGATTAATGACATGATGGCATGATGACATGATGCAAAGCACAAATAAAACACACGTCGAAACCCGGAGCATATGGAAGTCTTCTCGAGCATCGGTCTTGGGGCGTCACAACTCTCCCACACTAACAGAGGATCTCGACCCGAGATCCTGGAGAAGGCACCGGACAGAAACGGAGAAGAAGAGGTAAAACAAAGTTGCTTCTTTGACAAACGAGTGAAACCACAAACTTTGAGAGGTTGAACAAATTGAAAGAAGAATACAACGGAGATGAACAAAGCTGAAAACACTCCGTTAGAAAAGAGGAACAAGGTACACTACGAGAACCTTGTAGGTTGAAAGGCATGAAACAAGAGCTTACGAACCAAAAGAATATGAAACCGCAACGGTATGGCCAAGCAATAAGAATGACATAATTTGGACAGCACTCCATCTGAAAATTGAAGGAATTAACATGAACTTGACAAGATGGAATGATAATTGATGAAATCAACAACACACTGCCTCCAGAACAATTGAAAGAATGGCACAAGGGGTAAGAAAGGCTTCAGACACCACTCCGGTTGAAAAGAGAGAAAAAAATTGATAAGATGACGGAACTTGAATGCATGACACAACACTCCGGTTGAATGGATAAGTAAAAGAAAGATCATGATCTTTGACGAAATAGATAGTGGGACAAGATATCAACACTACAATACCTCTGGAACAGAAGCTAGATCGTTAGGAAGAAAGAAAGTAAAAGAAAATGATAACTTCTACCACCAATGAATTTTTAAGCATTCTTAGAAAGAATCACTGAACAGAGTTGTTGGAAATTCAACAACAAAAGAATAAGCTTGTTGTGGGCTTATGGAAAACATCTCAAAATAATGAGGTGACAACTGGCCACTAACGGAAACATTTGATGGATTGAAAACAACAAGGAGACGAAGAACTTATTTCACCGGGAAGATAAATGAAAAACTTGGGTTATTTATAAGCACCATAAATAGCAATAATCCTTAGGGAAAGCTTTTAGGTGAATTATAATCAAAGATACTCCAATGAAGAAATTGAAGGGTTGAAAAAATCTCCTGAATGAAGAAAATGATGGGTTTACATATTTCATTCTTGATAACTTGTGAATCATGAAACATGAACGAAATTGTCAAGAATGACATAACACCACCTCAAAAGAAAAAGGTAGAAAGAATTGCACTTCGGAATGCAAGAAGAAGAATACTTGAGCTCCTCCAACAAGAATCTTGAAGAACACTTCGAGGATTAATTAAATCACGATGAACCACCAAGAAGAACTCCGGTAACAAAATGATGAGAAGTGAAGGATGAAAAGAATAAGACTGAAGCCTTGCAATGATTAGATGGAGCTTCGCAAGATATAACTGAAATAACTTGGTGTTCCGGAAAAGAAGATGAACAACTTCGAACCTAGAGTTTATTAATCATGAACAAACTCCGAACAAAGTAATTAATCACTTGGATGAAATAAGAATAAGAATTATGTTGTGCATATCTTTCATCAATTTAAATTGATGACAAACAATGGATTTGGCATACTACTTATTCTTCTTGAAAAGGATTGGAGAAAGATATAGCGCAAACTTGGGTAAATCTTCAACGAACCGCCGGTAGGATTTAGAAAGAACGAATGAAATGATATGATAACAACGAAAGAGTAATCTTGAATGAACCACCGTAAGAATTGAAACCGGGTGATGAAAGAGAATAAACCACCGGGAAGAATAAGCACTTGAGGAAATTTAGATACAAGAGAACGAAGAGATTGCGAATTGATTAAAGAATACTTGAACAAGGCGCCGGTAGAATATGGAGTCGAACGAAGAGGCATCAATGAATAATATTTGGACGACGAGGTTGCAAACTGAGAACGAAGAAATCTTCTGAAATGATGGCCTTCGGAGGATCACAATGGAAATAATTCATGAAATTCTTCGGATGATATGAAAAGATTCCTCGTGATCGAAACAATTATGAGGATGTCATGAAGCTAGAACCACGGATCTTCAAGAACGGGCCGAGATTTAAGAGAAACACTTCTCCGGTCTTCAAATGTTGAGAAGAACACCGAGAAATACCATGAAGAATTAGAGATACTCTGAAAGAATGAAAAAGGGGAAAGGTTGAACCAAAGTTGAAAAGAATTTGAAGTTTATCTTGGAGAAGGCCTGTGACTGATGGAAATCATTCTTGCATCACACTTTGATAAGAATTTCGTAATAACTTTGAATAATTAGAAGAGTCGGGTAAGATCCTGGGAAAAGTCATGTGGGTTAGGGCCCACTTAAAAGAAATCACTGTTGAAAAATATTGCTTAAGAGATATTGCACTGGTTGAATTAAATGTCTTGAATAAGATGACAATCCTCAAAATAGCTTGAACGGATTAAGAATTGAAACATGAATCTTCTAAGATACCTTGTACACTCCGGATAAGAATTAGAGAGAGTAGAATAAACAAGAGAGACTTTGGATAAGAAATTTCAACATGTGAAACAAAAAGGAAGAGATATGATCATGACCGAAGGTTGAATTTAGTCCACCGGAGAAGAAACGAGAACAGAGAATGACAAAAATGAAGTTCCTGAGGATCGTCCCGAGAAACCGCCGGATAATGAAATTGAAAGAAAAGAATGAAGAAACATCACATGAATATAAGGACACTTAATTAAGGACTCTGGCTCCCTAAAGAAAAAGGGTGGGAGGGTGGGGGAAAACAAAGACAACTTGGGATGAATGAAACAGGCACCGTTGAGAACAACCAAGACTTGGTCTTACACATATTGAAAGGATCGGGTTAACTTGAAGAGAACGCATCGGTTGAAAAGAATTTACATGAAAATTTCGATGATCAGAGGAATAGCACTCTCGTAGAAATATGAGAACACCGATTAGGAAAGGTATGGAATCAACACTTGACATCGAAGCAACTCGAATACCAGAATCAAAACAAAAACAAAGGATAGATATGTTGCAACATATAGTCTTGACAACAAACATCCGAACAAAATTGAACGAATGAAATCCATAGCTTAATGGTACAACAACTTGTCGAGAAGCCACTTGCGAGGACAAAAAGATAGAAACAACAAGGTACAGATGGAACAAATACATAATAGAGATTTTGTCCCACATGTTCGTACTGAATGCCCCATGGCACGTGTTACAAAGGGTCTTGCAATCCCCGGATCAGCATAGCCAAGGATCCTTTAAGATGCAACTCCCAATTGGAACAGCGCCCATGAAACCTCTTCACTAGATGTTGAACACCAAACCTCATATCATGCACCTGTTGGAAGATTACCTACGAGCTACTTGGATCCCACCTATTAATTCCCGAAGCTTTCCGGCTATGCAATCTGGTGTAGGGGATACAGGGGAAGCACCACGCACTCAACTCTAAACATACATCCAGCAGTATCCATCCGTCAACACATAACCAGTCATCTTCGGAAACTGTTTACCTCGGACCTTCGAAACGCATCCACTATACTAGCTGTGGCAATACTCCCGAACTATCCCACCAGTACTGGGTGGCGTCGGGGTTATCTCACCACTAACTGCATAGAAGAGTTTTTGTTGTCGGCCGCCTCTGGTATTCTAGAACCGCAACGATAGATTTGTGACGACAACACCTCGGAGCTCAACTCCCCGGGACACTACCACAACCCCTAAATGACATGAGGCATTGAGAACAATGTTCTCGTCACAAAGATATCGGAACAATCCAAACAATACCCGCGTGGTCCTAAAAACAAATTGGTGAATTTTTTTAGAATAGTGAAGATAAAACAACGTCAGGAGTCCTCACCAGAGCGACTAAGGGGATGAGGAGTAAAAAGAAATACTACTCTCTGATATATGTATAGGACTCAAAACATTTTTGTGTGTGTGCCTAGACTCAACCGTCAGCGGTTCGATCAATCAGGGGGGCCCTAGGTCGGAGAAGGCTCTGAATACCAATTTGTAATGCCCAGGATGCGACTATGTCTCCTACGTGTCGAGGCACGACTAAAAGACATAAGAGCATACTAGAATGATCTCAAGTATGGTATCTTTGCACATCTCATGTAAAATTCAGGGATGAAATAGAAAAGGATAGTTGGCTTACACTCACCACGTCACACAATGAATACAATAGCATACATCATCCAAATAACACAACGTCCCACTTCGGACGAAAATCAAATGAGAAAGATACCAAAAACACAAGCCTGGATCACTCCTAGTAGGAACCACTACTGATCGTCGGGATACGAAACATAGTAACGTCCACACTCTTCATTGAACACCCAGTGAAGTTCTGAACCCTCTCCTGCATTGTTCTCAGCGATACCTGCATCTGGTGTGTGTTGAATCTGTGAGCCACAGAGGACTCAGCGATCCCGTTCCCGGGTATCAAAACTACCAAAGCCTTAGGTGTGGAAAGGCTATAACAAGGGGTTACAGCAAGCACTAAGCACTAGCTTACGAGTTTAGAGCGATAAGAGAACAAGTGCCAATGGTCACCAAGTTGATCAAGAAGTGATCCTAGCTACTCACGATCAAATATAACCCCATCGTGTTCACTTCCCGAAGCCCTTCGGAAAGAGACCGTCACGGATACTCGCACAGGTAGTGTATTCTTATGAATATGGTGTCAAGTTATCTACAACCGGATATTAACAAATTCCCATCTGCCACATAACCGCGGGCATGACTTTCGAAAGATCAAACCCTGCAGGGGTGTCCCAACTTAGCACATCACAAGCTCACGATCCGCGGAGTCGCAACTCCAAAGTGGGAAGACCCGAGTATTCTCATAATCCCGTGCTCAAGATATTTCGACAAAGGTAAAACTAATCCAGCAAGAACTCCCGGCGTGCCGACACCTTGATAGTAGTCGCGCGTATCTCGTCTCAGGCCACGACTGGATAGGTCAGCCTACAGGAAAATACCAGACCTCGAGTTTCCCCACGGTGGCCCTGCAGTCCGCCCGTTTGGGACCAACACCATCAGCACTGGCCCCCCTTTTATGTAGAATTAAGAACCCGGGGATATGACCCCCTATGCAATTAATTAATTAAGTTTTTATTATGTTGCAAAATAAAACCAATGTTGGGTCTTGCTGGACAAGGTTTAAGTAGTGCGAATTATCAAGGGGGGGGCATAAACTCCAACCGTGTTAGGAAGGCAAAATCAAGGAACATAACACCGGTTTATCGGGTCCTAAGGTGGCATGAGTGAAACAAAACACCAAGCAGAAGGCCAAGCCTACCACCCGTTACACTACTAGGAAAAGGGCTATAGATGGTATGGCCACTAATGGCGCACCAGACATGTGGTGCGCCATTAGTATATACTAATGGCGCACCATGTGTTGGTGCGCCATTAGTGTCCAAATACTAATGGCGCACCACATCCACGGTACGCCATTAGTAACAAAAAAAAATCATTTTTTTAAACTACTAATGGCGCACCAGTGGGTAGTGCGCCATTACTAGTTAAACTAGTAATGGCGCACCACATCCGCGGTGCGCCATTAGTAAAAAATTTCAATTTTTTTTTATTTTTTTAAACTACTAATGGCGCACGAGTGGATAGTGCGCCATTACTAGTTCAACTAGTAATGGCGCACCACATCCATGGTGCGCCACTAGTAATTTTTTCCAAATTTTGTTATAATTTTTTTATTTATTTTTTCAAAACTAGTAATGGCGTACCGTGGGAGTGGTGCGCCATTACTAGTTGAACTAGTAATGGCGCACCACTCCCACGGTGCGCCATTACTAACTTGGCCCAAAATTTCACCAACTGCACCCCCCCTGGTGGACCGCCTTTTCCAGTGTAAAAATAAATAAAATAAAATGATGGAAATGTCAAAAAAATAAAAGAAAATAAGTTTCCCATGTGATATGAGGTCTACTTGTTGGGAAAACTTACAAATATGAATTTCGACTTTGTTTGCAAAATATCTCTGGAATTTGTAAAATGGGCATAACTTTTGCATACGAACTCGGATTAAAAAGTTTTTTATATGAAAAATCATCTTCTCGAAAAGTTACATCCGAATGTAACCGGGACAACCACGTTAAACATTTTCAAAATCCCCAAAAACCTAACAGAAAAAAGTTATGGAGCTTTTAAAATCTAGAGGCAAAAAAATTCAAAAAAAATCAAACTTACTACTGGCGCACCACCTGCTAGGTGCGCCACTAGTAACAGAAAAAAATTGGTTTCGAAAAAAAATTGAATTTTTTTCAAAATATGATAATACGTAATATGACCGGGAAGTTTGTAATATTTTTTTCATAATTTCGTCATACTCATGAACATGAACAAAGTCCTAGACATCAAGAAGGTTTAATAGGATTGATATGATAGATATATCAACAAGTGCGTGTGAATTGAGCTAGTGCTGGGTTGGATAGAACTGCGAAATTAAGCGTGCTCGGGCTGGAGTAGTGTGAGGATGGGTGACCTTCCGGGAAGTTTGACCACAGAGTGTGATTTGACTTGAGATTAAGCATATTGACCCGAGATTAAGCCATAGTGACGTGAGATTAAGAAAAAAAGGAAAAAAATGAAAAAAAATTGAAACAAAAAATGTTACTAATGGGGCACTTCCATGTGGTGCACCATTAGTATACCAGATACTAATGGCACACCGAGGGTTATACTAATGGCGCACCTGTGGTGCGCCATTAGTATACCAGATACTAATGGCGCACCAGTGATGCGCCATTAGTAAAAAAATCTAATGACGTGGTGCTAGTGGCGCACCTGTAGTGCGCCATTAGTAGCGAAAATAGGTGCGCCACTAGCAGCCTTTTTTCTAGTAGTGTTACCAATATATAGGTGCATTAATAAATAAGATATACATTGTGTTATCCCAATAAAGAAGTCCAAACATGGAGCAATCTTCAACATCACCTGCAACTAACAATGCTATAAGAGGGGCTGAGCAAAAGCGTACATAGCAAATCAACGGTTTGCTAGGAAGGCGGTTAGAGCGTTTCATGGCAACGATAGGAGGCTGACAAGACAAGAATAGGCATCGAGGCATACCTAAAGAGCGAGACAACTAGCATAGGCAAAGATAGAGGTGATATCGGGGAATGGTCATTTTGCCTGGAATCACGCAAGGAAGAAGAACGAGTCCATGAAGAAGACAAATGGACGAAGTCGAACGAATCCTCACAACCCCGGAACAAAACCGGAGCTAACGAGAGAAGCAAACCGGAAAGAAACAAACAACATGGTAAACACACATATCATAACCATGGCATGATGCACAAACAGTATGATGCATGTCCGGTTTAAATATGCATGGCATGGCAAGGTGCACAAACAATACTACAATTTATGTGGAGCTCCATATGCAACGCGTTATGTATTGACGAAACACCACATTCACATATTTATTTTGGTCTCGTTTATGTAGACAACAAAATTAAGTGTTGTTTAACATGGCAAGAGGTGAAGCAAAAGTAAACTACCAAATTAGGCAAGTTTAAATGAGGCCGGAAATAACAACAAAAATTCCAGAAACTCCCCATGTGCATATTTAGCAAATCTTAAAGCAAAGAACAATTTGAACCATTTAAATGTTATTATCGTGATGCGGATGACAGATGCAAGTTTTATGCAATTTATTTGTTAAAAGTTGACCTAAGAGATATGAAGTATTTGTCACCGTGGTGGAAAGGGGTGCCATGGCGACGAATCCAAAAATGATGCCACGGCAACATATCGATTCCGGTAACTCCTTGAGAGACCGGTGCAAAAGATGAAGGGCGGCGTGAGCGTGCCAAGCAAAGAGGTAGGTGGGGGTGATCCCGTTAACCGGGTTCCCACATGTTGGCGGCAAGGCAAAAGAGGGGCAACGTGCAAGGACAACTCGGACACGGTGCAACAAGCAGAACATCTCATACAACACAAGCACTCGGTCCACGGGCGTCGTCTCGGGGTATACCTTCGAAGCGTGCGGTTCGGCATGGTTTGAGTCATCGAGGGAAGTAGTGGTAGTAGTTGTTCATGGGTCGGTCGTAGTGGAAGTAGTGGTACAAGACGACGGTAGTTGTACACGGGTCTTCGGCGACGGTAGTGGAAGTAGTCATTCACGGGGTCTTCGAGGGTCGATGGTAGTCGTACACGGTCACGTCGTAGTCAAGCACATTCTGTAGATGTTCGGGGTCGGTGTCGTGGTACTTGGGTGTCTTCGTACTTGCCGGTCTCGGTTCTAGCGACGGTAGACGTACACGGCGCTTGTGACCCACGGTTCCTCGTACGCGTCCGTAGATGTACAAGTCGTCATAGCCGTTCGTAGACGATGTAGTTGAACTTGACAAACCCGAAGGTGTACTCGGCAGTCTTGGGGTCCCTCGTTCGATGAACTTGGCAACATGGGCAGCAAGGATGCAGCTCGGGCAGGGAGGTGGAGCACAAAGGCGGTCGGTGATGGCAGATCGCAGCAGGCAGAGAGGTGGTTGTCCACGGCAGTATCGGGCAGGGCTCGAGCTCGGACTCGAGGCAGACAGACGCAGCAGCGGTCAAACTCCGGCAGAGAAGGTGACCGGCAGTGCGGGAACCTAGGAGGCGTGACCATGGCGAGGAAGTGGTCGACGCGGCGGCGGTTGATGACGAGGCTGGAGGGGAACGAGGCGGCCTGGTCCCCGGGCTGCTCCGGCGGCCTTGGTCGCCCGCAGCGGGGAGGAGGAGGCGCTTGGGCGCCGGCGGCGGAGCACGACGACAGGGCGGCGTCCGGTGGCGGCCTGCCGAACGGAGGGATGGGAGGCGCGACGCTGACGAGGCCGGTGCGGTGGAGCGCCATGGATCGGCAAGGAGGGTCATCGGGAGGAGGGAGAGATCGCGAGGAGGGAGTTGAGGGAGGGACGAGCAGGGTGCGATAGTCAGGGAGATCGAGCGAAGATGTGGGTGTGGGCGATGCGTGGGTTCTGGCGGCGCACGGTAGGAAACGAGGTGGAGCGGGGGTGCGGGAGAGATGGGGATCGGGACCGGTTAGGGTTAGGAGCTGGTGGGGGCGGTTGGGCCTAGCAGGCCGCCGGCTGCGGCTGGGCTCGGGAGAAGGAGGACCAGGTGGCAGCGCTTAGGAGAAAAAGGCTGTCTCCTATTTGTCTTGATATGCCCACCCATAAAAAAACACAATCACAAGATGGAATAGGTGAGGGGTTTTGGTGAATAATCCCAGAGAAATAAGAATATATCTTTACTCCCGAAATTGTGTGCTAATTTAATAAAATGCTTTGTCAATTTTTAGAGACTACTAATTATGCAAGTTTTAAAAATAACTCAAACTTGAATAAATTAGTAGGCCAACCAAGCACTCAAAAAAGACCTGAAAACTCAAGGAGCTGGTCTTGACATGATCTAGTATTTATAGGAAGATATTGAACATTTTCTGGAACAGGAAATGTCACTTGCAATAAACAAGACTTGAAAAGAAGAAGCTAGTGGGGGCGGTGCACTTGATGAGGGATTTGGTGGCAAGAGAAAGATGCAAGAGTGTTTTTGGTTGATTCCATAAAGAATGGAATATTTATCATAGCTCCCTAATAGTATTGGGAGGATATGTTATAAAGAGAAGTCACCCTGTGAGTTCCCTCGGTTTAAATGGATCGAAGATCCATCCCATTTATTTAGATGACTTGCAAAGATTAATGACATGATGGCATGATGACATGATGCAAAGCACAAATAAAATGAAGCAAGCAAATAAAACACACGGCGAAACACGGAGCATATGGAAGTCTTCTCGAGCATCGGTCTTGGGGCGCACATCATGATATGCCTTTTTTTGCAGTGTCTGATTTATAATTGTGTGATTTAATGAGAAGAGTGTACATGTCAATCAAGTAACAATCCTGGAAATTCGTAGAAGGTACATCTCATTGCAAGTTAAAGTATGTTCACATCGCATATACTGTAAGGATCATAATCACCTACTAGTGGCATGTGATATTCATTTCTTGACCCGACTATGGGTAAATTCCTTGCTTGTTGTTCTGACAAAGGCAATTTCAAATCTTGTGCATTTTTTATTTGATACGTTGTGTGCCGAAAACTGAATTCTATGTGGTACGACTGGAAGTTCATATATTTCACTTCTGAAATTGGATTTTCTGTATGTAGTTATTCTAATGTCCCCCGGTTCAACTCTGTGTATTTACTTCTCATGTTGAATTGATGTGTGATACTGGGTCTTGTGCACTTTCAACAACCTTGCAATTTTTGTTAGGATTTGGTGCGTGTGCATTTTCACATAATTTCTAACAATCCAGTTCAGCTTTTAATTGCAGAAGACTAACCAACCAGGCGCACATCCATTTGTGTGTGCTAGCCTACTCCTTTGCATTTGTAGGCCGCCGAGTCCAACTCCTTTGCAGCGCAGATCACCCGCCCGCCGCACTACACAACTCACGATGCAGGCGGCCCTCCTCCACGACGAGGTTGTCTTCACACTCATCGACATTAGTTTAATTCAAAGTCTATTTAAGAATGTTTGGAGTAGATTCTCATATGTTGTGCTCAAATAGAATTAGAAGAGCAGGCATATCCACTAGGTGGTACTTTTTTCCATAATAAAGTGGTGGTGGTGCTAATTAATTATGGGCTCTTAGTGTGTTTCAGAGTCTGTAGGTGCACTGGATGTACTTAAGTACCTAGCAAATTCGCAAAGAAAAATTTACTTTTTGTTTATCTGTGTGAACTTCCTTTGCATATATGATGATCACAGTTTAACTTCAAAATGAAAAGTGAATCCAATCCATATTGTGATGTAGTAACTTTTGGTGTCAACTGATTCAAGAGTACTTGAAACCTGATTGGGACTACTGATTGTGCATCATTTTTTAATGCCCAGTATGCGACTATGTCTCCCACGTGTCGAGGCACGACTTAAAGACATAAGCGCATACTAGAATGATCTCAAGTATGGTATCTTTGCACATATCATGTAAAATTCAGGGATGCAATAGAAAAGATAGTTGGCTTACACTCGCCACGTCACCCAATGAATACAATAGCATACATCATCCAAATAACACAGGGTCCGACTACGGACGAAAACCAAACGAGAAAAAAAACCATAAACACAAGCTCGGATCCTCCTAGTAAGAACCAGTACTGATCGTCAGGATACGAAACATAGTAATGTCCACGCTCTTCATCGAATTCCCACTAAAGTTCTGAACCATCTCCTGCATTGTTCTCAGCGGTACCTGCATCAAGTGGCGAATCTAGAGAAAAAACGGAGGGTGGGCTCAAAGTTTAAGCCGAGAAAAATCGAACGCTCTTTTGAAGAAAAAGCTGCTTATCTCCTAGTCCTTTTGTACAAATGAATCGAAACTTTCCTAGTTTAATACTAGAAACACGTACTATATACTAGAATTTTTCTTGATTTTTTAGAAAACATCAAATTTTGAATCAGATCACTAAAATGGCCATTATCTCCTAATCCTTTTGGCCAAATAAGCTCAAAATTTCCCAGCCTACTACTGGAAGCATGTAGTATTTACTGATTCTTTTCTGGAATTTTGAAAGAAAATGGTTTACCAATTTATAAAGAGAATATGTGCCAAACAGTGCTCAAATGGACATGATTCTCAAGACAAATACTAGTAGAATGATTGACCAGACAGCAAAGTTTCATACAATCTGCACACCAATACATCAAGTACTAGATAATCAACCAAAATAAGGCAAAGACAAGATACTGGTGTTGCTTCTTACTAACAATATTGTAGTTGTAGAACTCCTCCACACCAATAATGCAAGTGACAAACTACAAGCCATCTGTCCAAATTGGCACAAATGTTAGTGATATGGTAAGGTACCCTGAACTAACTATCGACACTAGTACTAAAACAGAGATATACATCTAAGATATAACATCATACTCAGGAGGCAAATGTCCTTTGCGATTTTTGTTTTTCTGAAATTGTATCATAATTTGATCATCCGGAATACTTTTGATTGTCATTTTCTCACAGTAGCATACCATTAAATCATTAAGCCAATCATCTGATATCTTATTGCGCAAATCAGTTTTGATGACCTTCATTGCTGAAAATATTCACTCAACCGACGAAGTTGCCGCTGGAAGAATCAATGTCAACTCGATAAGGCGATATACCAATTGGAAAGTTCTATGTTTCATTGTTTGAACCATCAACCGAGCAAGAGTAGAAATATCCGGACATCCATTAAATTCCTCACTTCTCCTAATATTTGTAAGGAATGTTAGAAGCTCGTATCTTAGCAACAACCGTTCAGTTTGTGTAAAATCTTTAACATAAATTTCAGCAAGCTGAATAAGTTTCTCATCATTAAACTTTGAGAAGTTGTTAGCCGGATTAAGACAAGACATGCAATCCACTACCTCGGTGTTAACTTCATTGAATCGGTGGTTCATCTCAGTGAGAGTTGTATCAATAGCAACATTGAATATGCTCACCCTGAAATAATGATCTCGAGTCACCTTATTCTTGCTTCGAGCAGATTGCCCCATAGCTCCAACAAGATCATCCATATTTGGCACGTCAATGCCATGTTCCTCACAAAAGTTTTTTGCTTGCTCGCATAATGGCTCATACCCATTGTCCCTCATAGTTTGCAAAGCTTCTTTCACATCCAAGATCAAACGCATGGCTTCAACAACATCTTGATTCTTCCTTTGCAAAGCTTGTGATAGCATATTTGTGATGTTCAACAAGTTTATTAAGAATATCATGATGAAGACAAATTGGAAGCATTCCATCTGGACCAACAAACCTGAAGCTCCACCTTGAGAAGTGTGTTCCCGGGCATCCTCAATCACAATTGCAAGCACATCCACCACTGCATTCCACATTGTGTAAACACGAAGCAAGGTTCTAAGATGTGAGCCCCAACGAGTAGCTCCTGGTCTAGCTAGGTTAGTTTCTTGATGTAAACCGGTTCCAGATGATATCTTACAATTCTCCATCATCTATATCAAGGAATCTTGATGCTTTGCAAGCAATGCATCTTTTCTTTTGCAAGATGAACCCACCTGAGTCACTATCAAGGGAAGAAAGTTGAAAAAATCAGCAATAACCAGACAACGTTGAGCCACTGTGACAACCACTAGTTGCAACTGATGGGCAAAACAGTGAACATAGAAAGCATATGGACTCTCATCACAAATTAGCTTTTGCAAACCATTGAATTCTCCTCTCATGTTTGAAGCCCCATCATAACCATGTCCACGTAGCCTATTAATAGACAAGCCATGGTACTTTAAGACATGAAACAATGCTTGGCAGATGTGCAATCTGTGATGTGCTTAATAGCAAGAAATCTCTCCTGAAGCTCCCCATTATCATCCAAAAATCTGCACATTGGAGAGCTACAAGTTATAAGAAAATAAACAAAGAACAACATAAAATAGAAGAATTATCCTTTGTAAACCATTGAACTACCTCAAAATTATTTCCATTTGCTCCTTTATTGAGCAAGCTCTAGCCTCATCAACAAGTATCGCAATTTTTTTATCACCAAGCTCATTCTTGTGACTTTAGTTACCTCCAAAGCACAACATGTAGCAAGGTCCTTTTGAATCCATGAACATATCATAAGTGCATTACCTTGCCCATTGTCAAATGCATCTTTCACATCTTTATTCTTGTCTTTGTACCAATCCAAGAACTCCCTGAAATTGCCTTTGTTTATGGAATCGGAGGACTCATCATGTCCACGAAAAGCTTCCCCTTGAGCTATGAGATACCTTGCACAATCTAATGATGCGGTCAAACGGATTTTATATTTTATTTCATATTCTTTACTATGTGCTCGGAATTTGGTAGCCACATTGGCCCTTTGATTGTTAAAATCATCACACAAGCCTCTAGCAATGTTGTGGTAACTAGATGGACCACCAACATGTTTTTGAAAACTTGCCAAAGTTGTTTTCCAACGTTTGTAACCATATATGGTAAATACATCATTCCAAATGTAGCAGCCTGTGATGGTTTCTTGAAAAGAAAACAAGGGAAGCAAAAGGCAGACTCCTTTGCGACACTATATTCCAACCAATCAAACCTATCTAGCCATTGTGGTTGAAAAGATCTCCAAATTTTACCGTCCAATGTAACTTAAAATTTATGCCCACTTGCTTTGTTTCGCTCTTTCGACAAATAAGCTCTTCTCACTTCACTTCAAATTTCAAGGGCATAATCTTCTATTGCTATTCGATCCGCCGGATCACCAAAAATCTGACTTGGATGAAATTCTAATATATATTGTGTTGGTGGTGCTGGTTGGTTTGTGCTCTCATCAGTTGGGGGATGGGTTCTCTCATTTGAAGTGGGATTGGTGCTCTCATCAACCGAGGGATTAGTGCTCTCATCAACCGAGGGATTAGTGCTCTCATTTGTTGGATCATGGGGGATTATGTTCTCTATGAGGGTAGGCTGAACAATAACATTAATTGGGGCAACATAGGATTCAGGAACAATAGGAAGTGTATTTGAACTACTTGCAAACCAACTATGCAGAGTCCTCTTTCTCTTCATTTCTATAAAAATTAAACAAAGACATAAATTAGTTCATGAATTAATTGTTACTAGAACCAGTAATGACTACAATTAACTAAACTAGCAACTGGCTACCAACTAAACTAAGAATAATCAAACAGAGTCAGAGAGAGACAACAGACAACATACTTCGAAGTTCGAACTGCTTTGGACCGGGACTCTGGAGAATGGAGACGTCTCCGGCGTCTAGTTGGGAGGCGGCAGACCTGGCGACCTGCAGAGAGCCCTGGGCGTCGTCGGCGACGAGCTCCTCGGCAGGCGGCAGGCCGGCTCCCCCCGTCCCTCGTGCAGGCTCGGGCGCTCGGTTGATGATGGCGTCCGGCGGGGAGGCGGCACCCGGCGGGGAGGCGGCGCCCGGCGAGGATGCAGCGCACGGCGAGGAGGCGGGGAGGCGGCGCCGGACTAGGAGGTGGCGTCTGGCGGCCGGCGGCTAGGTTATTGGGAGGCCGCTGCTCGTGCGCCTGATGTGCTTCGTGCGCGTGCAAGCGTGCGAGAGGCTGGGCTTAGTCACCGATTCTCAGATGGGCTGCCTCTTGGACCGTTTTTCCTAGGCTGGGCCTAAGAAATATTATGAAGCCTAGTAGTAAAAAAATCCGCGAATTTGGAGGGTAGGCTCAAGCCTATCAAAGCCTACCTGGTGAACTCGCCGCTGCCTGCATCTGGTGTGTGTTGAATCTGTGAGCCACAGAGGACTCAGCAATCCCATTCCCGGGTATCAAAACTACCAAAGCCTTAGGTGTGGAAGGTTATTAAAGAGGTTGAAACAAGCACTAAGCTCTAGCTTACGAGTTTAGAGCGAGAAGAGAACAAGTGCCAACGTTCGCCAAGTTGATCAAGAGGTGGTCCTAGCTACTCACGGTCAAACATAACCCCACCGTGTTCACTTCCCGAAGCCCTTCGAAAAGAGACCATCACGGTTACTCACACAGGTAGTGTATTCTTATGAATAAGATGTCAAGTTATCTACAACCAGATATTAACAAATTCCCATCTGCCACATAACCGCGGGCACGGCTTCCGAAAGATCAAACCCTGTAGGGGTGTCCCAACTTAGCCCATCACAAGCTCAAGATCCGCGGAGTCGCAACTCCAAAGTGGGAAGACCCAAGTATTCTCGGAATCTCGCGCTCAAGATATTTCGACAAAGGTAAAACTAATCCAGCAAGACCTCCCGGCGTGCCGACACCCTGATAGTAGCCGCGCGTATCTCGTATCAGGCCATGACCGGATGGGACATCCTACAGGTATATACCAGACCTCGGGTTTCCCCGTGGTGGCCCCGCAGTCAGCCCAGTTTGGACCAACACTCATGAGGAGTACTGGCCTGGGTTGTTAATTAAGAACTCGGGTTTGCAACGTCCTATGCAAGTTTTAGTTATTAGGCAAATATAAAACCAATGTTGGGCCTTGCTGGAAAATCTTTAAACAGAGCGAATTATCAAGGGGGGCCCATAAACCCCAACCGTGTTAGGAACACAAAATCAAGGAACATAACACCGGTTTATCGGTTCCGAAGGTGGCATGAGTGGAACAAATCTCCAAGCAGAAGGCTTAGCCTTCCACCCATTACCAATATATAGGTGCATTAGTTTATAATAGGTATATATATTGTGATATCCCAATAACAAGTTCATCATGGAGCAGTCCTCAAAAACTTCACCTGCAACTAACAATGCTATAAGAGGGGCTGAGCAATGCGTGCTTAGCCAAACAACGGTTTTCTGGCAACAATAGGAGGCTGACAAACAGGAATAGGCATCGAGGCATATCTAAAGAACGAGACATCTAGCATAGGCAAAGATAGAGGTGATATCGGGGAATGGTCATCTTGCATGTTGAGTCCACAGAGGGATCGTAACCTTGCTCCTCAAACTCAGCCTCGAAAGGAACCTCGAACTCCGAATCGTCACCGGGCTCTAACCAACACAACAATGCAAACACCGAAACAACAATCAATCATCATGTAATGCTCAAACACATGATGCATGAATATGATTCATATGTACATGGGTAGGATATGATGCAACTCCAAGGGACAAGAAGAGTGCACAAGCAACATGCCAATGAACAAGTTCACAAGCAAGTTGGAACACAAGCAAAAAGGGAACCAAAACTAGCATAGTCACAAGTGGTTATGTAGATGATTTAAACAAGCACCCAACATGTTTTCAAAGTTGTTTAACATGGCAAGGGGTACAACTAGGACTAACAGCAACATGCTAGCATTTTAAATGGGCCGGAAAGAACAAACAACATTTTCCGGAAACTCCCATAGTCATATAAACACAATTAGGACAGATCTGAGAAAGTCATATTTTAACGTTGTTAAACATGCAAAACAACAGCACCATCTTAAACTACACATTTTTTCACCCCAGATACATATAAAGTTTGTTAAATTTGGAGCTATGGTTATTTAGTTATGATTTTTACAAGTTTGAGCATATTTTAAACACAAATTAATTCAAACAACAATTTAAATGTTTTTAAACATGGCAACAAACAGCATATAACTAAACTACATGAAAAACTAGGCAGTTTTCATATATAACTCATTTACAACAGATGCATATAATTAAAGATATGAATTATGCAAAGAAAATGCAGAAAAGAAATTAAAACAAAAACAGGGAAAGGAAAATGAGCTAAACTGACACGGCCTGACCTAGCTCTAGTCACTGACATGTGGGTCCAGGAAGTGCTGAGGTGGCGCTGCAGGTGTGGGAGTGTGTGTGCGCGAGCTAGGTGGCTGACAGGTGGGGCTGGCTTGTCAGTGGGTCAAATAAAACAAAAACGGGGCTAAACCCACTACCTCGTCGGGGATTCGAACATGGGTCTCCCCAGTGAAGGCACGGCACAAGTACCAGCTGGGCTAGGCGTGGTTGCTGGCTAGGAAAAAGGGCTTGGGCCTAAATATCTGAACCTAGTCGAGCTTCTCTGAGAGAAGACGACGGCTGATCTATTACGGCGCTGGCGAGGGCAGCCGTGGCGATGGAAGGGCTAGAGAGGTCACGGCGCGCGTGCGGGATTCGGTTGCGGAGCGGCTTGGGAGGGCATGGCACTAGGAGAGGCCGAGGCTGTTCGAGCTCGAGCAACTGCTCGGGTCGGACCATGGTGGCACGGGAGTTGAGAAGCAGCACGGCGCAGCGGCAAGTAGACAACGCGCGTGGGGAGCGGGTGTGCGCGCGCGAGGCAAGCGCAGCGAGGAGAGAAGGCCGCGTGTGTGCACGAGCAAGATCCGGAGCTCCTAAACAAGCAAACTGCAAAAAAGCCCAGAGCACGGCGGACACGACCTTGGCACGAACGCTACGGTGCCTATGGAGCTCTATGGATGACAAGAAGCAGCATGGGGGAGTTGGGTATACCTCGTATACCTGTGACAAGAAGAAGAAGTCGATGACGAGCCTACGGCGACGTGGTCGACCTCTGAACCTCGGCGCGAACTCTGGCCGAGGGGAAGATGGGAGCAGAGGAGGAAGCCAGGCGCAGACTTGGTGATCTCCAAGACGCCCTAGTGGAAGCAGAGGGCGACGGGAACGACAGGGAAGCCTATGGACTTGAAGAAGGCGGCTGGAGGTGGCGGAGGGCAGCGACGATGGCGAGGGTGCTCTCAACCACGCTCGAGTGCTCGCGAGGCAAGGAGAAGGAGGAAGGGGATGAACCCCTTGGTGGCAGCGGCGAAGGAGGAACCCTAGAGGAGTAGGTGCGGACGTCGAGGGGGTCTTATAGGGAGGTGGGCATGACTGGCCCGGCCATCGTGGCCATGGCGGACGTGGAAAGCAGAGGAGGGAGGTGGAAGAAAGGAGGGTGAGAGCTACACCCGCCTACTGACGGATGGGCCCTGCACTCCACGTGGGACGAGTGCAGGAGGGGGGTCGGATCGGTCTACGTGAGAAAAGGCACCGGGGGGAACTGGCGGGCTGCGGGTGGGCTGATGCCGCCACGTGGGCCGAGATGCAGGAGGAGGAGAGGCCCAAGCTGCTGCTGCCTTAGTCTCCCTCCTTTTCCTTTTTCTTTTTCTTGAGACAGAAAAAACAAAATGAAAAACTGAGGGACATAGGAGAGGAGTTTGGTAAATATTAAAATATTCCCAAGCTCTTGAGAAAATGCTCTATTTTATAAAATTGTCCTAGGCACTTTTGAGGAAGTAAAATAATTCAAGTTTGAAAGTAATTCAAACTTGAGCAATTTTAAAACCTACCCAAAACAATTCCAAAAGAGGTGAAGTCTGGCATAGGCATTTAGGACATGGGGCAAGAATTGTTGGGAGGAGATGAACATTTAAAAGAATAGGTAAGCCACTTGCACAAATACTTAAAGAATGGAAGAAGGGAAGAAGAGGTGAGTGGTGCTAGAAGAAGGGGTAGGGTTTAGCATGGGCATGAACTTGCTATCACCAACACAACAATAACAAGGAGCACCCACTTGGCATACTAGGAAAGGATAAAACACAATGAGAAGTGAAAGATGCCATGATGATCATGATGCAGTGGTGATGATGAAGTAATGCATGGATGCAAAAGAAAATACAATATGACAATGCAATGACAATGAGAATGCATAATTGAAAAAGAACCCCCAAGGAAAGGACAAGGATCAAATTGATAATGCTTTATTTCCATATATGTAAGGTATCACATATGGGGTGTTACAAACTCTCCTCCACTACAAAAAGATCTCGTCCCGAGATCTAGGGCTGAAAGAAGGCGGCATACTCAGAACGGAGATGATCTTCTCGTTCCCATGTAGCTTCTCGGTCGGTATGGTGTGACCACTTCACTTTCAAGAATTTGATGGACTTGTTGCGGGTCTTGTGCTCAGTTTCTTCAAGAATAGCAACAGGGTGCTCACGATAAGACAAGTCTTGCTGAAGATCAATCTCTTCGAAAGGAATAGTGCGTTCAGGCGTCTTGAAGCACTTGCGGAGTTTAGACACATGAAACACATCATGCACATTTGCAAAGTTGGAGGGAAACTCGAGTTGGTAGGCTAGATCGCCTCTCTTGCAAAGAATCTTGAAAGGGCCCACGTATCTTGGAGCAAGCTTGCCCTTGATACCGAACCTCTGAGTGCCCTTCATGGGAGAAACACGGAGATAGACATGGTCTCCAATGTCGAAAGCCAAGTCACGATGCTTGCCGTCATAGTAGCTCTTTTGACGCGATTGCGCGGCCTTGAGATTCTCACGTATGACTTTGCACATTTCTTCGGCTTCTGAGATCAAATCATTTCCAAGGAGTTGACGTTCACCAGTCTCGGACCAGTTGAGAGGGGTACGGCACTTTCTGCCATAGAGGATTTCATAAGGAGCTTTGCCTGCACTTGCTTGGAAGTTGTTGTTGTAGGAGAATTCAAAAAATGGAAGGCAATCTTCCCATTTCATACCGAAGGAGATGACACAAGCTCTGAGCATATCTTCGAGGATTCGGTTCACTCTTTCGACTTGACCACTAGTCTGAGGGTGAAATGCAGTGCTGAAGCGAATCTTGGTGCCCATGGCTGACTGAAAAGAATCCCAGAACTTGGAAGTGAACAAGCTTCCACGGTCTGAGGAGATCACTTGAGGAATGCCATGCAAAGAGATAATTCTGGAGGTGTACAGCTCTGCCAGCTGAGTTGCGTTGATGGATTCTTTGACTGGAAGAAAGTGAGACACTTTAGTTACCTTGTCAATCACCACAAAGATATCATCATTTCCTTTCTTGGACTTGGGAAAACCGGTGACGAAATCCATCTCAATGTGATCGAATTTCAACTCGGGAATAGGTAGAGGTTGAAGGATTCCGGCTGGACGTTGATGCTCAGCCTTCACTCTTCTGCAGACATCACATTCGTTCACGAATTGGGCAATCTCCCTTTTGATGTGAGTCCACCAATATTATTGCTTGAGATCATGGTACATCTTGGAGCTTCCTGGATGTATCGAGAGGAGTGAGTCATGTGCTTCGTTCATTATGAGCTTTCTGAGATCACCTTTGGGAACCACAATCCTGTCCTCAAAGAACAAAGTGTCTCTGTCATCAATGCGATAGCACTTGCACTTGGGAGTACCCTTAGCAATACCATGTTTCACTTTTTGCACCATAGCATCACTGAGTTGGGCCTCACGGATTTGATCTTCCAAGGTAGGAGCAACTTGAAGGTTTGCAAGAAAGCCTTGCGGAACGACTTGGAGGTTGAGCTTCCTGAATGATTCACAAAGTTCAGCTTGGAACGGTTTGAGAAGGAGACTGTTGCAATACGCCTTTCTGCTCAAGGCATCTGCAATGACATTGGCCTTGCCAGGAGTATACTCAATGCTTGGATCGTACTCTTGAATCATCTCAACCCAACGAGTCTGGCGAAGGTTAAGGTTTGGATGAGTGAAGATGTACTTCAAGCTCTTGTGATCGGTGAAGATGTCCACTTTTCTGCCCAACAGAAGGTGTCTCCACGTGATCAAGGCATGAACAACTGCTGCTAGCTCAAGATCATGTGTGGGGTAATTCTTCTCATTTGGTTTTAGCTAACGTGAAGTGTATGCAACGATCTTCTTGTCTTGCATGAGAACACCACCAAGACCTTGCAATGAAGCATCACAAAAGACTTCATAAGGCTTGGACTCATCCGGAGGAGTAAGAATCGGAGCAGAAATGAGCTTCTCTTTGAGTGTCTTGAATGCCACATCACAATCAGGAGTCCACGAGTACTTGACATTCTTCTGCAGCAAGTTGGAAAGAGGCTTGGAAATCTTGGAGAAGTTCTCAACGAACCTTCTGCAATAGCTAGCGAGACCAAGGAAACTTCGGAGTTGTTTGACATTCTGCGGAGGTTCCCAGTTGACAATAGCTTCAACCTTCTCGGGGTTAATAGAAATGCCCTCGGCAGAGATAATATGGCCAACATAGAGGACTTTATCCAGCCAGAATTCACATTTGGAGAACTTCGCATAGAACCGGTGCTCACGGAGCCTGTCAAGGAACAACCGGAGGTGCTTGGCATGGTCTTCTTTATTCTTGGAGAATACCAAGATATCATCGAGGTAGACGAGCACGAATTCATTTGTGTAGGGGTTGAATATGAAGTGCATCATCCGAGAGAAGGTGGGTGGAGCATTAGCAAGCCCGAAAGACATGACCGTGTATTCATAGGAGCCATAGCTTGTTCTGAATGCGGTCTTGGGAATATCCTCTTCGCGGATACGAGTCTGATGGTAACCCATCCGGAGATCAAGCTACGAGAAAACCTTGGCTCCTTTGAGCTGCTCGAACAATTCATTGATGTTGGGGAGCGGGTACTTATACTTTATTGTCTTCTAGTTCAATGGCCGGTAATCAACACAAATGCATTCCGTGCCATCCTTCTTCTTGACAAATAGAACACCACAGCCCCAAGGAGAAGTACTTGGTCTGATTAGACCCATATGTTCTTGCTCATCAAGTTGTTTCTTCAGCTCCTTCAACTCTTTAGGAGAAAGCTTGTACGGACGCCGACAGGCTGGCTCGGTACCAGGTTCAAGTTCAATGACGAATTCAACTAGACGGTTGGGAGGCATGCCTGGAAGCTCTTCAGGGAAAACATCCTCATATTCACAAACCACCGGAATCTTAGAAATGGCATTAATCTCGCCCTTGTCATTGAGAGAGAATAGCCTGATTGTGTTATCTCGAGAAGCAAAGATAATCACGTCTTCGGAAGGATGAGTTAGATTGACTTCCTTATTTGCACAATCAATAAGAGCATCATGCTTCGAGAGCCAATCCATCCCAAGAATAAGATCAATGTCCGAGTTACCGAGAATAACCGGGGAAACCAGAAAATTGTAATCACCCATGTGAATAGTGATATCCGGAGCCACCATACTAGAAGTCATGTGTTTACCCGGAGAAATAATTTGCAACTTCTCTGGTAAGGCCACTATGTCCACATTGTGCTTAGATGCAAATGGATATGACATGAAGGAATGTGATGCACCAGAATCAAACAAGACTTTAGCAGGTTTAAGGTTAACTGGAAGATTACCAATTATCACATCAGAAGAATTCTCTGCTTGATCTGCATTCATCAGGTTCACTCTTGCTGACTTGGGATTCTGCTTGACAATAGCATTGCTGGCAGGTGGAGGAGGTGGAAGGCGCCTTGGGTTGGGACACTTGCTGGCATAGTGACCCTTTTGAGAACACTTGTTGCAAGTAACTTCTGAAAGAGGCCGATGATAAGGACCACTTGATCTTGGATCTTGGAACTGAGGCTTGGACTGGTTGCTTGGGTTGGGTGGGTGGGAGAATCCACGACCACCTGAGTGCTTGTTGTTGCTTGGAGGATGGAGCACTGGAGGAGGCAGTAGCCAGAACTTTTACTGCTTGGCAACCACTTGAGAGGAAGAGGAAGAGTGGACAACATCTCTTATCCTCTTTTTGGAAGCTTCACACTTGAGCTGAGCTGCCTCTTGCTTGAGCGCCATATTGTAGAATTGGTCAAATTCATCCGGCTCGAACAAGGTGAGAGCAAGTTGGAGTTCACCTTTCAGACCACCTCGGAACTGGTATATCTTGCTCTTGGCATCGGTGATGTCTTACTTCGCATAATGGGCAAGATTCTGGAACTTGACATTGTATTGATAGACGGACATAGTGCCTTGCTTCAGGTTGCGGAATTGCTCACGCATGCCTTCGATGACACTGGTTGGAATGTGATGAGAATGGAAATCTCTGCAGAAATCAGTCCACGAGATCTCACGACCACCTCTAGAATCTTTGTACTGTTGCCACCAATCAACAGCTTGATCTTTGAGTTGGAAAGTGGCAAAGTTGACATAATCCTCAGGTCTTATGTTACAGCATTCAAAGTGCTTTTTGATGTCTGTGATCCAATCTTCAGCATCTAGCGGGTCCACACAGTAACTGAAAGACTTCGGTTGGTTTTCCAGAAATTGGTTCAGTGTCGCAATGTGAGGTTGATTGACAAGATTGCCTTGGCCTTGGTTCTCTTGATTGCCTTGATTTGCTTGGTTGGCTTGGAAATTCTGCATCATTTGCATGAGCATCTGAGTGTTCTGGTTGGTTGCTTGCATGATCGCTCTCCATGCCTCAGACGGAGGAGGAGGGGAAGAAGGACGTTCAGGAGGACGCTCTTCTTCACCCTCTTGGTTTGGGTTGGGAACCATCTTAGGAGCCATCCTGAATATGATGACAACTGTTAGCCATTGATGCAAAACAGGTAAGCTGAAATCAACAGCTAGATATTTGCAACATAAAGTCTTCACAATGAACATTCGAACAAAATGAACGAATGAATTCCACAGCTTAATGGTACAACAATCTTGTCAAGAAGCCACTTCGAAGAACAAAACGGTAGAATAAAAACAACAAGGTACAGATGGAACAAATACATGATAGAATTTTCGTCCCACATGTTCGTGCGGAATGCCCCATGGTACGTGTTACAAAGGGTGTTGCAATCCCCGGATCAGCATAGCCAAGGACCCTTTAAGATGCAACTCCCAATTGGAACAACGCCCATGAAACCTCTTTACTAAATGTTGAACCCCAAACCTCATACCATGCACTCGTTGGAAGATTTCCTACGAGCTACTTGAAACCCACCTATTAATTCCCGAAGCTTTCCGGTTATGCAATCTGGTGTTGGGGATACAGGGGAAGCATCGCGCACTCAACTCTAAACCTACATCCAGCTGTATCCATCCGTCAACACATAACCAGTCATCCTCGGAAACAGTTTACCTCGGACCTTCGAAACGCATCCGCTATACTAGCTGTGGCAATACTCCCGAACTATCTCCCCAGTACTGGGTGACGTTGGGGTTATCTCACCACCAGACATGCATATAAGAGTTTTCGATGTCGGACACCTCTAGTATTCTAGAACCGCTATGATACATTTGTGACGACAACACCTCGGAGCTCAACTCCCCGGGACAGTGCCACAACCCCTAAATGACAGGAGGCATCGAGAACAATGTTCTCGTCACAAAGATATCGGAACAATCCAAACAATACTCGCGTGATCCTAAAAAAATATTTTGTGAAATTTTGAGAATAGAGGAGATAGAACAGCGTCAGAAGTCCTCACCAGAGCGATGAAGGGATGAGGAGTAAAAATAAATCCTACTCTCCGATATATATATATAGGACTCAAAACATTTTGTGTGTGTGCCTAGACTCAACCGTCAGTGATTCGATCAATCAAGGGGCTCCTAGGTCGGAGAAGGCGCTGATACCAACTTGTAATGCCCAGTATGCGACTATGTCTCCCACATGTCGAGGCATGACTTAAAGACATAAGCTCATACTAGAATGATCTCAAGTATGGTATCTTTGCACATCTCATGTAAAATTCAGGGATAAAATAGAAAAGATAGTTGGCTTACACTCGCCACATAACCCAATCAATACAATAGCATACATCATCCAAATAACACAGGGTTCGACTACAGATGAAAACCAAACGAGAAAGATACCATAAACACAAGCCGGGATCCTCCTAGTAAGAACCACTACTGATTGTCGGGATACGAAACATAGTAACGTCCACGCTCTTCATCGAATTCCCACAAAAGTTCTGAACCATCTCTTGCATTGTTCTCACCGGTACCTGCAGTTGGTGTGTGTTGAATCTATGAGCCACAGAGGACTCAGCAATCGCGTTCGCGGGTATCAAAACTACAAAAGCCTTAGGTGTGGAAGTTTATTAAAGAGGTTGCAACAAGCACTAAGCACTAGCTTACGAGGGTAGAGCGAGAAGAGAACAAGTGCCAATGTTCGCCAAGTTGATCAAGAGGTGATCCTAGCTACTCACGATCAAACATAACCCCACCGTGTTCACTTCCCGAAGACCTTCGGAAAGAGACCATCACGGTTACTCACACAGGTAGTGTATTCTTATGAATAAGGAGTTATCTACAACCGGATATTAACAAATTCCCATCTGCCACATAACCGCGGGCACGGCTTTCGAAAGATCAAACCTTGCAGGGGTGTCCCAACTTAGCCCATCACAAGCTCACGATCCATGGAGTCGCAACTCCAAAGTGGGAAGACCGAGTATTCTCGGAATCCCGTGCTCAAGATATTTCGACAAAGGTAAAACTAATCCAGCAAGACCTCCCGGCGTGCCGACACCCTGATAGTAGCCACGCGTATCTCGTCTCAGGCCATGACCGGATGGGACATCCTACAGGTATATACCAGACCTCGGGTTTCCCCGTGGTGGCCCCGCAGTCTACCCAGTTTGGACCAACACTCATGAGGAGCACTGGCCCAGGTTGTTAATTAAGAACTCGGGTTTGCAACGCCCTATGCAAGTTTTAGTTATTAGGCAAATATAAAACCAATGTTGGGCCTTGCTGGAAAATCTTTAAACAGAGCGAATTATCAAGGGGGTCCCATAAACCCCAACCGTGTTAGGAATGCAAAATCAAGGAACATAACACCGGTTTATCGGTTCCTAAGGTGCCATGAGTGGAACAAATCTCCAAGCAGAAGGCTTAGCCTTCCACCCATTACCAATATATAGGTGCATTAGCTTATAATAGGTATATATATTGTGATATCCCAAAAACAAGTTCATCATGGAGCAGTCTTCAAAAACTTCACCTGCAACTAACAACGCTATAAGATGGGCTGAGCAATGCGTACTTAGCCAAACAACGGTTTCCTAGGAAGGCGGTTAGAGTATTTCATGGCAACAATAGGAGGCTGACAAACAGGAATAGGCTTCGAGGCATATCTAAAGAACGAGACATCTAGCATAGGCAAAGATAGAGGTGATATCGGGGAATGGTCATCTTGCCTGTTGAGTCCACGGAGGGATCGTAACCTTGCTCCTCAAACTCAGCCTCGAAAGGAACCTTGAACTCTGAATCGTCACCGGGCTCTAACCAACACAACAATGCAAACACCGGAACAACAATAAATCATCATGCAATGCTCAAACACATGATGCATGAATATGATGCATATGGACATTGGCAGGATATGATGCAACTCCTAGGGACAAGAAGAGTGCACAAGCAACATGCCAATGAAGAAGTTCACAAGCAAGTTGGAACACAAGCAAAAAGGGAACCAAAACTAGCATAGTCACAAGTGGTTATGTAGATGATTTAAACAAGCACCCAACAAGTTTTCAAAGTTGTTTAACATGGCAAGGGGTACAACTAGGACGAACAGCAACATGCTAGCATTTTAAATGGGCCGGAAAGAACAAACAACATTTTCCGGAAACTCCCATATTCATATAAACACAATTAGGACAGATCTGAGAAAGTCATATTTTAAAGTTGTTAAACATGCAAAACAACAGAACCATCTTAAACTACACATTTTTCCACCCTAAATACCTATAAAGTTTGTCAAATTTGGAGCTATGGTTATTTAGTTATGATTTTTACAAGTTTGAGCATATTTTAAACACAAATTAATTGAAACAACAATTTAAATGTTTTTAAACATGGCAACAAACAGCATATAATTAAACTACATGAAAAACTAGGCAGTTTTCATATATAACTCATTTACAACTGATGCATATAATTAAAGATATGAATTATGCAAAGAAAATGCAGAAAAGAAATTAAAACAAAAACAGGAAAAGGAAAATGAGCTAAACTGACATGGCCTGACCTAGCTCTAGTCACTGCCCCGTGGGTCCAGGAAGTGCTGAGGTGGCGCTGCGGGTGTGGGAGTGTGTGTGCGCGAGCTGGGTGGCTGACAGGTGGGGCCGGCTTGTCAGTGGGTCAAATAAGACAAAAACGAGGCTAAACCCACTGCCCCGTCGGGGATTCGAACCTGGGTCTCCCCAGTGAAGGCACGGGACGAGTACCACCTGGGCTAGGCGCGGTTGCTGGCTAGGAAAAAGGGCTCGGGCCTAAAGATCTGAACCTTGTCGAGCTTCTCTGAGAGAAGACAACGGCTGATCTACGACGGGGCCGGCGAGGGCAGCCGTGGCGATGGCGGGGCTAGAGAAGTCACGGCGGGCATGCGGGATTCGGTTGCGGAGCGGCTTGGGAGAGCATGGCGCTAGGAGAGGTCGGGGCTGTTCGAGCTCGAGCAACTGCTCGGGTCGGACCATGGTGGCGCGGGAGTTGAGAAGCAGCACGGCGCAGCGGCAAGCAGACAGGGCGCGTGGGGAGTGGGAGTGCGCGCGCGAGGCAAGCGTAGCGAGGAGAGAAGGCAGCGTGTGTGCACGAGCAAGATCCGGAGCTCCTAAACAAGAAACTGCAAAAAATCCCAGAGCACGGCGGACACGACCTTGGCACGAACGCTACGGCGCCTATGGAGCTCTATGGACAACAAGAAGCGGCAGGGGGGAGTTGGGTATACCTCTTATACCTGTGACAAGAAGAAGAAGCCGATGACGAGGCTACGGCAACGCGGTCGACCTCTGAACCTCGGCATGAACTCTGGCCGAGGGGAAGGTGGGAGCACAGGAGGAAGCCAGGCGCAGACTTGGCGATCTCCTCGACGCCGTAGTGGAAGAAGAGGGCGACAAGGACGACAGGGAAGCCGATGGACTTGAAGAAGGCGGCTGGAGGTGGCCGGAGGGCAGCAATGACGGCGAGCGTGCTCTCAACCATGCTCGGGTGCTCGTGTGGGAAGGAGAAGGAGGGAAGGGGAAGAACCCCTTGGTGGCGGCGACGAAGGAGGAACCCTAGAGGAGTAGGTGCGGACACCGAGGGGGTCTTATAGGGAGGTGGGCACGACTGGCCCGGCCACCGTGGCCATGGCGGACGTGGAAAGTAGAGGAGGGAGGTGGAAGAAAGGAGGGTGAGAGCTACAATCGCCTACTGACGGATGGGCCCTGCGCTCCACGTGGGACGAGTGCAGGAGGCGGGTCGGATCGGTCTGCGTGAGAAAAGGCACCGGGGGGAACTGGCGGGTTGCGGCTGGGTTGATGTTTCTGCGTGGGCCGAGATGCAGGAGGAGGAGAGGCCCAAGCTGTTGCTGCCTTAGTCTCCCTCCTTTTCCATTTTCTTTTTGTTCAGACAGAAAAAACAAAATGAAAAGCTCAGGGACATAGGAGAGGATTTTGGTAAATATGAAAATATTCCCAAGCTCATGTGAAAATGCTCTATTTTATAAAATTGTCCTGGGCATTTTTGAGGAAGTAAAATAATTCGAGTTTGAAAATAATTCAAACTTGAGCCATTTTAAAACCTACCCAAAACAATTCCAAAAGAGGTGAAGTCTGGCATAGGCATTTAGGGCATGGGGCAAGAATTGTTGGGAGGAGATGAACATTTAAAAGAATAGGTAAGCCACTTGCAAAAATACTTAAAGAATGGAAGAAGGGAAGAAGAGGTGAGTGGTGCTAGAAGAAGGGGTAAGGTTTAGCATGGGCATGAACTTGCTATCACCAACACAACAATAACAAGGAACACTCACTTGGCATACTAGGAAAGGATAAAACACAATGACAAGTCAAAGATGCCATGATGATCATGATGCAATGGTGATGATGAAGTAATGCATGGATGCAAAAGAAAATACAATATGACAATGCAATGACAATGAGAATGCATAATTGAAAAAGAACCCCCGAGGAAAGGAAAAGGATCAAATTGATAATGCTTTATTTCCATATATGGAAGGTATCACATATGGGGTGTTACAATTTTGGACTAAACTTCTTAACTGAGACCAAATTTAAATGCCCTAGAGTCCTTAACACTAGGATGGCTTAATCCTTTCAGCATCTAACAGTTATTAAAAAAACTGAGAAACTCCACCTATGGTGAAGAATGGATGAGTTTGTTAGAAACTTAATCTTTTCTTGTTCGGATATTGTCTGCAGCTTTGTTTAATGAAGATTCAATTTGGTATTTTCATGTGACATTTGAAGGTGTTGGCAAATAGGCGGATCTACATCATGCCAATTCAATTTCAAATAGGCATGAGCCCCCTATGTTCTAGACAACTAAGGATACATGCATAATTACTTGTTCATGTAGCAATTCCGAGTGAGACACATGCATTTAGATTGGATGTTTCCCCTATTATTTTTATTTTCACCACTTTACTGGCTTCATTCTTCACCAAGTCGTAGTAAATCTCTATGAATAGCATCAACGAGCAGTGACTATGTTTGGTTCTAGGCGGCCCTGCTCCATGTAAGTCAGACAAGTCTTTTGCAGTATCAGTCTGATAATAAATATAAATCTTCACCATGTTAATTAGCAGTTCTACATGCAAGAATCCATTCTCTCCATGCCCTACTTAACTTCCTCTTTGAAGAATCCACATACTATGTATTACATGTAAAAAATATGTTTACACAGGAGATTTTTTTCTCTCATGGTCATATGTGCATTGCACGTGCACGCTTACTAGTATAGTATTGGAGTAAACTCGCTCTTCCTTGGACAAAACTATCCAATGATGGTGAAAGGTGATCTAGCTGCTGTTGGCACAATGTTACTACCATTTATGAGAAGCAATTATATCTATACCTCAGACATTGCTATGGTTCCCTACCCTGGCTATCACAATATGCATCCTGGTATCGGCCGCTTCAGCCTAGATGATGAGTCCTGCGTTGGTCTCGGTATTGACAAAAGTTGGCTCTGCCCAAAGGCCTACTTATGGTTCAAAGCAAGCATTTCTGTCGGGGGAAACTGTCCACCACGAGCACCTATGGGACCGGAGCCCCTTGTCGTTGCGGTGAGGGAGCGGAGGGAGCACAAAGAGCAGATCATGGAGAACACGCGGGCAGTTTACCCAGGTTCGGGCCGCGACGGACGCGTAAAACCCTACTCCTGCTTGGTTTGTATTGAGTTGGGGAGCTCGGGAGCTTGAAGAACTAGCTACACCGAGCGAATGAGCGATCTAGGTTCCGAACCCCTTCTACGTTGTGCATGGGCCTCCTTTTATAGTTCAAGGGGTCACCGACAGGTGTCAACGTAGGAGAAAGGGTAAAAATGTAATAGTGGTGGTAGTTGTAACAGTGCGGGAATAGTGGAGCTACAGTGGATGAACAGTGGTCGCCACCTACTTTGACAGTGGGGGACAAGAGCATTTAATGCCCGTCGCCGTCGACCCCAAAAGCGCCCGCCCTTGCGTCTCCGTTTGCCACGGCGATGGCTTTACCACCGTGGAGCGCCACCGTGTCCCCCAGGCTGCACAGCCATCCGCCACGCGTCCCTCGAGTGGCCCCAGGGCGACGCGTGGTTCGATGAGCTGGAGCGCGGGCACACAGCATGACTCTCCCCGGCAAGCACCTTGCCGGGGCCTTGACCTTGCCGGGCCCGGAAGCTTGTCGGGCCCTGAAGCTTGTCGCTTCCCGGGCCCTGCCGGGGCGCATGCCGCGCCGAGGCATGTCTTCTGAAATGTGATCTTCTAGTCTTCCTGGCAAGCTCCTCTTGCCAGGGCCTTGTGCTAATGAGGTAATCTTGAGCCTGGGACGGCCTTCCCGGCAAGCTCCACTTGCCGGGGCCTCGATCTTCTGTCTCGCATACTTTGTTTTTGAATGGCTTTATATGGAGCAGAAAAGGTCTCCGGCGAGCACGTGGTAGGCCCTGCCGCGGGAAGCTGCTACTGCCCGTGCACAAGTTGGGGTACTGAGGTACCCCTACCTTAGTACACCGACAGGATCCCCCGGGCATGGGCCATACACGGTGCCAAGCGTTGTTGGGCCAGGCCCAAAACAGTGCACGGGCACGCGTGGCCCGCGGCACGCCGAATCCCCTTCCGCATCCGCCGCGTCCCTCCATAACGGCACGCGTCGATTGCGGCGTCGTGGGAGGGAACGTGGCCACGTTCTTTAATGGGAAATGCGGAGCGTCCCCCACTTCCCCCTTAAAAGCAGAGGAAGCAGGGGCCGTTACCTTACTTCGTCTTCATTGCTTCTTCTATCTCCAGAAATTCCCCTTTGCGCTCCGACTCCACACCTCCTCCGCCGTCTTCCGCATCTGCGGCGCCGCCGGACTCTTCGCTCTCCACCCCTCGCCGCCTCCGCCATGGCCCCGAAGACCGAGAAGGCGAAGGCGGAGAAGACCAAGAAAGAGAAATCCGAGCAGGCGGCGAGGCTTGCCCTTCTGCGGAAGAGGAACGTCGTCTTCGCACCAAGGCTCGGTGCGCGGGAGCTCTGGAACAAGTATTACTTGTTCTGGGCCAAGGAGACCAAGGCGCATCCCCGGACCAGAGCTTATCCCGCCGCCGCCAAGGACATGTACCCCGGCGGGTACTTCTTCTTCGCTGTTTTCTTCCACTGTGGCCTTTGTCCCCCCTTTTCTGAATTTTTCTGCGATATCATGAACACCTACAACCTCCACCTTCTAGACTTCACCCCCAACGCCATCCTCACGATGGCGGTTTTCGCACATCTGTGCGAAAACTATATAGGGATCTATCCGAATGTAGCGTTGTTTAGGCATTTTTTTACGCCTAGAGTAGAGGCCGGCGCCCCCCTCTCCGGAGGAATTTCTTGGGTCTTCCGCTTGAACAAGAAGGAGTCCTATCTGCGAGGGGAGCTCCGCGGCAAGTGGGAGGAGTGGCGCGCGGACTGGTGCTGGATAGTAGAGGACGAGCCGCAGCCCTTCACCGCGCCGCGCACAACCGCCATAGTGCGCGGCAGGGACTGGAGTGAGCTGGACTCGGACGACGTCAAGCTCAACGTCGCCCTTGTCAGAATTCTTCGTCTCCGGGCAGCCAAGTTGTCTATGGGAGAAGTAGGAGCAGACTTCCTCCGCCGCCGCATTGCCCCTCTACAGGATAGGAAGAGGCCAGCGTGGGAGTACGGCAACGCGGCGGACATAATGAGACTGCGCCCGGGACTGAATTTCAACTTCACGTCGCTGGAGCTGAAGGGGATGGTCCGGGAACTTTTTAAGCACGACCCGGCCCACCCAGAGTGGTTCAGAGCTCCCCGGGGAGTGGTGCCCCTATGCAACAGCACGGCTCGGGATCCCCTACGCGCAATGATGCCCACATGTGACTCGCATGGCGTCGACCGCACATGGATACCGCCCAAGCCAGCAGACATCATGAGCTTCTTCGACAACCTGGTGGAGGTGCCGAAGAACAAGGAGGAGATCAAGGGGCTCACCCGGGACACCACTGACCAGGAGATTGCTTATATAGCTTCTCGGGTAGAAGAGGCCGCCGCAGCCGCAGCGGCAGGAGAGTTCGGCTTCACAGTTGAAGAGGCAGAGGCTGCGGATGCGTCCTGCCAAGCAGAGGCGGCGGAGATCCGCAGGCTGTTGCAGCTTCCTCCCGACGAGCTCGCCGGGGTCCCTTCTCTGAGGCACGCCGGGATCCCCGGAGTTGTGACCGAGGCCGCGGCGAGAGGCGAGGTTGCCGGAGGAAACAGGGGCGCCGGAGGGAGCACGGCCGCAGGGCAGGGCGCCGGGCCCAGTGAGCCGGCCGAGGAGGAGGAGGACGCCGGAGCCAGCGAGGACTCCGATGGATCTCTGGGGCTCTACAACGACGACGTCTCTTCGTCATCGGAGACCTCCCCGCCTCGGGCAAGTCCAAGACGATCTCCGCTGAAGCGTCTCCGCAAGGCGACGACGGGGACGAGGGCGCAGGCGCCCCGACAACAACCAACT
Organism: Secale cereale; assembly: GCA_902687465.1. NCBI lineage: Eukaryota > Viridiplantae > Streptophyta > Magnoliopsida > Poales > Poaceae > Secale > Secale cereale. The sequence continues at coordinate 366,353,520 of LR738711.1, forward strand.
CGCCGGGCGGCGCGAGCTACCCGGGGGAGCCAAGCTGCGACGGGGGCGCCCGGCGCACCAACCACGGCGGGGGCGACCCGCACACAGGCCACGGCGGAGGCGCCCCGCACGTCAGCGCCAAGCGGAGGAGGGTCTTCTCAGAGCGGAGCGGCTGCTCCGCCCGCTCCCCGGGCCCCGGCGTCCACAGGGGCCGGGTCTTCGCAGCCCCCAGCCCCGGGGACTGCCAAGCGCCCGAGGGAGTCTTCGCCTCCTGCCCCTCGCGCGGACGCGCCTCCGGTGGCGTTCGACTTTTCCGCCCTGAGCGACGACGACGGCAACGAGGAACAGGAGTAAGGACTTGAAGTTTTGTATATCCTTTAACTTTGTCTTGATTCCTTCCTTGATGATTTTAATCTTGCTTCTTGCTTTGATTTCAGGACCTTGGCCCAGCGAGTGGCGAAGAAGGCCAAAGTTCCCGTGGTCGAGGTCGAGGAACACTCGCCCGCCGCGGCGACGGGAGACGCGCCGGAGACGAGCCTGCCGGACCCGAGCGCTGCTCCGAGGAGCAGCCCCCAGCGTAAGTCTGGGCTTGATCTTTCCACTCGTCGGGCGCGCTTGAGGATCTTGTTTATATTAACATCTTGTTGTTCTTGATTGTCTTGTGCTGAGGTGGAGCCGCAGTCGCAGGAGCACCCGGAGATCACTCCCGAGGAGCTGCAGGCCCCGCCGTCCCCGCCAAGGACGAACTCTCCGGCAAGGGAGAGCGCTCCGCCAAGGGCGGGTACTCCGCCAAGGGCGAGTACCCCGCCAAGGGCGAGCAGCCCGGCGAGGGTGGCCACCCCGCCAAGGGAGAGCTCCCCGGCGAGGGAGCCCGCCGTCGACGAAGTCCGCCAAGGTAGGTCTTGTAACTCCGTCTTCTCGGGTTTGTCTTTTTTGGATATTTGCTTGAACTTCTTCTTTTTCTTCTTCTTCTAGATCCTCCTCCCCCAGAGCAGATGGAGACGGAGATCGTCGTCAAGGAGGAGGGCGCGCAGGGCGACGGCGGCAACGCCCCTGTCGTCGAAGACATGGCGGGAGCCGCCGAGCCCGCCGCGGAGGAGACTGCCCCGACCGCAGACGCAGCGGCCGGGGAGGGGGACGGCGACCGCACTCCCGGCCCGGAGGCGGCAGGAGCATCGAGTGCTGCACCGGCCGCCGACCCCTCCGCCGGAAAGGAGCAGTCGGGCTTCTACCTCGAGGCTCCCAACGGCGTCTTCATCCAAGTGCCGTGGGGATCCTCGTCGCGAGCCCCCGCGGAGGGAGAGGCCTTTGACGGAGAGGTCCTCGCCTCCGCGGGTCTGAAGATTGTCGAGGCGCCTGGCGGGAGTGACGAGCCCGAGGAGGAGAAGTTGCTCCACCGGCTCTTGGCCCTTTACCGGGCCAGGCAGGCGAAGCTTGAATCTCGGGAAGCCCTCACCGCCAAGGCCGCAGCTGACATGGAGAAACGCGCGACGGAGCTCCGCGCCGCCAATCAAGCGGCCCTCCGTGACGTGGCGGAGGAGCGCGAGAGGCTCGCCGGAGAGTACCAGGAGTGGCTTCTGGAGAAAGCCGAGGCCGAGGAGCAGCAGCGACTCGCCGGAGAAGCGCTGTCTCGGCGAGAAGGAGAGCTCACCCAACGGAAGGTCAACCTCGACTCTCATGAGGAAGACCTCGCCGCCCGGGAGCAGGCCCTTGGCGGGGAGCTGAAGGAGGCGAAGGCCGCCGCGGAGACCGCGGAGACTGCCAAGAAGGAGCTCGAGGCCAAGGTGGCGCAGCTGGAGGAGTATCTAAAGGCGAGCGCAGATAGGGTCACCGCGCTCAACATAGAGCGCGAGAAGGATGCCCACACTAACTCCGAACTCCAGGTGCATCTTTCCAAGCAAGGCGACGAGCTGAAGGCCGCCAAGGACTCAATTGCAGATCTAGAGCTGAAGGTTTCCACGCTGAAGGACTCGCTCGACGCCGTCCGGGACCGGGAAACCAAGCTGAAGGACGAGCTCCGCAAGGAGCGAGGTCTCGTGGAGAGCGCCGCCACTTCAGCTGAGAACTTCCGCCGGACCGTCGAAGTATGGACCGAAGACTTGGTGGCTTCCGCCGCTGCCATCGACAAGGAGCTGATGGCGCAGAGGGTTGAGCATCTCATATACTCTCCGGATCCAAACCTCCCCCACAGCGCCAAGCTCAGCCTTTTCTTCAGAGGGGTCGCGCCGGCCCTTGCAAATCTTCAGAAGAAGCTTCCCGCACAACTGGCCGAGGAGTCGCGCCAGCTCTGCGCGGGAACCTTGGAGCGCGTCCTGACGAAGATAGTGTACCGCAATCCGGGCATAAATCTCGTCAACGTTCTCCGTAGCTTGCCGGCCGACGCGGATATGGAGGCGCTGAAGGCGCAGGTCGCCCACATTATCGCCAAGGTGAATAAGATCTCCAGGGTTGAAGGCGACCGCGTAGATTAGGCCTCTTCCTTTTTATTTCCTTTGTTACTGCAAAGTGTGCCATGGGCACGAACTTATTAGTGATTGCGACAAGTTATCCCTTGTAAGATATTATCTTGTTTTGATCAATCAGTGCAATGTTATCTCCCTTGTTCTGGTCCTTTACTTTGTATGCTTTTCACCCTACGCTTCCAGGGAGCTTGCCGGCAAAGGGTCCTTGACGCGAGCGCTGAGTGCTGGACTCTGAGCAGCCTGCTGGTCTAGGTCTTACCGGCAAGCAACCTTGCCGCAACTAGTCGCAACACACTTAGCTTGCTGAGCGAACTCGAAAACGAAGTAAGGGCGCGACACTTGTCGCAGCTCTCTTAAGTCGTTGAGCGTACTCGAAAACAAGATAAGGGTGCGGCTAGCCACGGGTAGGTTCCTCCGCGCACAGGTTTTCCATACAAAGTGTGGTTGTTCAAGGAAGATAACCAAAAATTTTAAAAATTTGAACTGCTCAAATTCTGGTAACTTAGCTTTCATATATTGCTTGTTTCTCCGGCAAGGTTTCACTTTCTTGAACAGCACTTGGTTCCTCTTCCATCTCCTTCCCCCCCGGCAAACTTGTGCGCGAGGAACGTTCCTTCTGCTTAAGAGGGAAAGAAAAAGAAGGGGGGAACAAATATATGGCCTTTCGGCGTGATAATGCTTACCGGATATGTGTGTTGCACAATATGCCAAATAATGCATGCAAATAACAAAGAAAAGCATGGAGAAGGCAAATAGCGCAAAACTCAAAAGCTTTACTGATGCACGGGGTCTGCGCCCGGCTTTGTACAAAGGGTTACATGCAACAGCGGCAAGGCTTGTACAAAAGGTGGTTGCCGGAGCGGGTCACGGCAACCGCGCCTTATGAGTGAAACTTGCGAAGATGCTCTATGTTCCAGGAGTTGCTCACTGGTAAGCCTTCTTCGGTCTCAAGGCGGACAGCTCCGGGCCTTGTGACTTGTCTCACCCGATAAGGGCCTTCCCACTTCGGCGTCAACTTGTTGGAATTCTTGGCGGACTGAACACGCCGAAGAACAAGGTCGCCTTCCTCGAGACTCCTGGCCTTAACCTTGTGGCTATGATAGCGGCGCAAGGCCTGCTGGTATCGAGCAGCTCGTACAGCAGCCTGGAGACGTTCCTCCTCGAGGAGCAATGCATCATCTTGTCGCAGTTGCTCTTGCTCGAGCTCATCATAAGCGAGCACTCGAGGAGATCTGTATACGAGTTCCGTGGGGAGAACTGCCTCTGCTCCATAGACTAGAGCAAAGGGTGTCTGTCCGGTGGCTCGACTTGGTGTCGTTCTGATTGACCAAAGAGCCGCCGGTAGCTCCTCTATCCAGTTTTTTCCGCACTTGCGCAGCCTGTCAAAGGTCCTTGTCTTGAGTCCACGCAGCACTTCAGCATTTGCCCTCTCCGCTTGACCATTGCTCCTCGGGTGAGCAACAGAAGCGAAGCAGACCTTGGCGCCAAGGTCTTGGACGTACTGCATGAAGGTGCGACTAGTAAATTGTGTACCGTTGTCGGTGATGATCCTGTTAGGGATCCCGAAACGGCAAACAATCGACCTGAAGAACCTGACTGCTGACTGTGCTGTCACCTTTCTCACTGGTTCCACTTCTGGCCACTTTGTGAACTTGTCGATTGCAACGTACAAGTACTCAAAGCCCCCGACAGCTCGGGGGAAGGGGCCAAGGATATCGAGCCCCCAGACCGAGAAGGGCCAGGACAAAGGGATCGTCTGGAGAGCTTGAGCTGGCTGATGAATTTGTTTGGCATGGAACTGGCACGCTTCACACTTGGTTACTAGTGCAGTTGCATCTTGGAGGGCTTCTTGCCAAAAGAACCCTTGCCGGAAAGCTTTTCCGGCAAGCGCCCTTGCGCCAATGTGGTGGCCACATATGCCTCCGTGTATTTCTGCCAACAGCTTCTGTCCATCTTCCCTGGATATGCATTTCAACCTGACACCATTGAGTCTTCTTCTGTACAGCTCGTTATCCACGAACTGGTACATACTTGACTGCCTGGTTATCTTCTCTATCTCTGCTGGGTCGTCGGGAAGTTCTCCAGTTTGCAAAAAACGGACGATCTGCTGCGCCCATGCCGGAGCCCGGGGCTCAACGGCAAGGACTAAAGGCACGAGGGCCGCTGCGGGAACCCCAGCTTCTACGGCAAGGACCTCTGGTTCTGCCGGAGCTGCTGGTCCCCCGGCAAGCTCGCCGGGCGAGGCTTGTCGGGGACGCTTGCTTCAACTGTACAGATCCGAGGATCCGCAGGAGCAATCTGTTCTTCAGCGTTCTGATCGTTGATCTTGGGGACCTTGGCGGCGGTTTCAGGAAGATCCGCCGGCAAGTAGTCGCCGGAGACCAACTTTCTCTTCTTGGACTGCCCAATTGATGGTGTAACGGATGGTTGAGTCAGCTTGAGCAAAAAGGTCCCTGGTTCCACAGGTAACTTCATCGCAGCACACTTTGAAAGGCCATCTGCAATGTCATTCTGAGCTCTTGGAACGTGCTCCATTTGCAGACCTTCAAAGTGTTCTTCAAGCTTCCTCACTTCATCTACATAAGCTTCCATCAAAGGGCTCTGGTAACTCTTGTTAACTTGTCGGACCACCAACTGAGAATCTCCCCGGACAATCAGCTTCCTGATCCCAAGTTCGGCCGCAATCCTGAGGCCGGCGAGCAAGCCTTCATACTCAGCAGTGTTGTTTGTCGCTTGCTCCCTGGGAAAGTGCATCTGGATAACATACTTGAGGTGCTCTCCGGTGGGCGCGATGAGTACCACGCCGGCACCGGCGCCTTGCAGCGAGAAGGCACCATCAAAGTACATCACCCATTCACTTGTCGCTTCTTGTATGGGTACACTTGTCTCTGGAACTTCTTCATCGGGTGTCGGGGTCCATTCAGCTATGAATTCTGCCAAAGCTCGGCTCTGTATGGTTGAAGTACTTTCAAACTTAAGTCCAAAGCTCGACAGTTCCAGTGCCCACTCAACGATCCTGCCTGTTGCTTCTGGATTGTGCAATATCCTCTTCAGCGGAAAGCGAGTGACCACTGTTATCTCATGTGCCTGGAAGTAATGGCGCAGCTTTCTCGAGGCCATGAGGAGACCAAAAAGCAACTTTTGCACCCCAGAGTATCTTGATCTAGCCCCCTGCAAGAGGGAACTTACAAAATACACTTGGCGCTGCACCATCTTCTTCCGCACCTCTTCTTGCTCCTGCGTAGAGTTGTCCTTGTCGGGGCCAGAGCTTGTCGGAACAGCCCCCTACTTATCGCTGGATTCGCTTGCCGGTGGTGTAGACTCCTCGTCGGCCTCCCTCTCCGCTACTAACGCAGCACTAACCACCTGGTTGGTTGCCGCTAGGTACAGCAGCAACCTCTCCTGTGGCCTAGGTGCGACAAGTATTGGAGTGGAGGATAGGTACCGTTTCAAGTCTTGCAGCGCTGCCTCCGCTTCCGGAGTCCATTTCATAGGACCTGCCTTCTTCAAGATTTTGAAGAAAGGTAGGGCGCGTTCTGCAGACTTTGAAATGAACCTACTGAGGGCAGCTACACAACCTGCAAGCCTCCTTACATCCTTGACGCGCTTCGGGGCTTCGATCTGCTCTATGGCTTTTATCTTGTCGGGGTTGGCTTCAATCCCCCTCTGTGACACAAAGAACCCGAGAAGCTTGCCGGAGGGGACTCCAAAGACGCACTTCTCGGGGTTCAACTTAAGCTGGATCTTGCGCAGATTCTGAAATGTCTCTTCCAAATCTTGGATCAGGGTATCCTTGCTCTTACTCTTCACCACGATATCATCCATGTAAGCCTCTACATTTCTGTGGATCTGTGGCTCGAAAGCAGTGTGCACTACCCTTGCAAATGTTGAGCCTGCATTCTTCAATCCAAAGGGCATGCGAATGAAGCAATATGTGCCACATGGAGTGATAAATGCAGTCTTCTCTTCATCTTCTTTGGCCATGAAAATCTGGTGGTAGCCTGAATGTGCATCAAGAAAAGAGAGCAGCTCGCATCCGGCGGTGGAGTCAACAATCTGGTCAATGCGCGGCAAGGGAAATGGATCCTTGGGACATGCTTTATTCACATCGGTGAAGTCTATACACAGTCTCCATTTCCCGTTGGCCTTACGCACGACAACTGGATTTGCCAACCACGTGGGATGGATCACGCCTCTAACCAGGCCCGCTGCTTCTAGTTTCTTGATCTCCTCGGTAATGAATTCTTGGCGCTCCACGGCTTGCTTTCTGACCTTCTGCTTGACGGGCCGCGCATGAGGACAAACAGCAAGCTTGTGCTCAATTACCTTCCTGGGAACACCGGGGATGTCAGATGGTTGCCATGCAAACACATCGACATTCGCCCGCAGGAAGGCAACGAGCGCGCTTTCCTATTTGCTGTCAAGTGTAGCACTGATGGTGAAGGTACCACCAGTGCCGTCCTCATTGGCGGACACCTTCTTGGTTGCCGGAGGAGCGGCCATCCCTTTCTTGCACTTGCCGGTGGAGCTCGATGGAACGTCCTCGACGGCAGCGCAGCACTCCGAAGAGGTGCGGTTGCCGGAGTGGGCCCCAGAGCACTTACTGGACTTGGTCTTGGTCTTCTTCCCCCCGGGAGCTTCAGCGGCAAGTGTACTGCTCTCCGCCGCGGCTGCTGCGTCCCGGTATATCTTGTCGGCGCAAATAAGCGCGTCCTTCTTGTCGCCATGGACAGAGATGACGCTTATCGGCCCCGGCATCTTGAGTACGTTGTAGGCGTAGTGGGAAGCTGCCATGAACTTGGCAAGGGCGGGACGGCCGAGTATCCCATTGTATGGCAATGGTATATCGGCAACGTCGAATGTGATGCGCTCAGTTCTGAAGTTGAGCTCCCCGCCAAAGGTCACCGGCAAGGTTATCTTCCCCTTGGGCTTGCTCCTCCCCGGGTTTATTCCTTGGAACGACCCGGTCTCTTCGAGCTCGCCATCTGGGATTTGGAGTTTCTTGATCACAGCAGAGGAGATCAAGTTCAGCCCGGCCCCGCTGTCAACCAACATTTTGGTGACCTTGAGGTTGCGGATGGTGGGTGAGACCAACATCGGCAAGCACCCGACCGCTGTGGTGCGGTCAGGGTGATCCTCAAGATCAAAAATGATGGGCGTGCTGGACCATTTGAGGAGCCTGCGCGACTCCACGGGCGGCTCTGCTGCATTTACTTCCCGCACCAACTGCTTGAGTTGGCGGTGGGAAGTGTGGAGAGAGGCGCCACCGTCGACGCACAGGACTTCCGTGGCCTTCTGGAACTCCTGCTCGCTGTTATCTTCATCCTCCATGTCATCGTCGTCGTCTTCTTCATCCTTGTCGCGGCCCCGGGGAGGTCGGTCACCTTGCCGCTGCTTGGCCTTGCCGCGGCGTCCTCCCCGGCCATTGAACGGCCGCTTCTTGCTTGGCTCTCCTCCGCCACCTTGGGCCTTCTCCTTGTCGCGCCGCTCGTACTCAGCTTTCTGCTGCTCGACGAGGTACTCGACGCGTTTGCAGTTGGAGAGGTCGTGGCCCTTGGTGCGGTGGATCTTGCAGTACTGCTTGTCGGAGCCGTCCTGCTTGTCGGCTGCCGCCACAGGAGCAGGCTCCTTGCCGGAGCCGCCAGTCTGTGCTTGCTTGGCGGGAGCCTCCTTGCCGGACTTCTCGACGGCAAGCACTTCCTTCTTGTTCTTTCTTCTGTTGTTCCGCCGCCGGCTCTTCTTTGCCGGGGCGGCGTCGTCGTTGTCGCTTCCTCCTGCGCCAGCATCCTCTCCGGGGAGTTTCCTCCCCTCTTCGGCGCGCGCGCACTTATCAGCTAGAGCATAGAGCTCGCTGACATCCCGTATCTTGGTCATGGCCATCCCCTCACGCATGCGGCGGTTACGTACGTTCTGGTGGAACGCACTGATAACCGCAGCAGGGTGGACGTCGGGGATGTTGTGCTGTACGCGGCTAAAGCGCTGGATGTACTTGCGCAGAGGTTCTCCTTCCTTCTGGGCCAGAATGTGGAGATCACTCTCCTGGCCGTGGGGTTTGTGGCCGCCCGTGAAGGCGCCAACAAACTGGTGGCAAAGATCTGCCAAAGAAGAAATGGAGCCTTCCGGCAAGTGCATAAGCCAAGAACGAACGTTCGGCTTAAGCACCAGCGGGAAGTAGTTCGCCAGTATCTTCTCGTCGCGCCCCCCGGCAGCTTGCACCGCGATGGTGTAGATGCTGAGAAACTCCGAGGGGTGCGTCTTGCCGTCGTACTTCTCCGGTACGTCGGGCTTGAAATTCTTCATGCTGGGCCACTGGACGCGCCGCAGCTCACGGGTAAACGCAGGGCAACCTACCGCGTACGACAAGTCGCCTGGTTCACCGGGCGCGTGCGTATCGACGGCGTTCCCAGCTCGTTGATCTGATTGTCGCCGAGCTTCTCGGCGGCGCTCGATCGTCGTTCGAGCGTCTTCTTGTCGCCGGTCGTCGAGGACCTGGCGCTGGTCCCGACGAGCCCGCGGGTCCGACGACGCCGTGGAGTCGTCGTCGATGTTGATCCGGCGGGGCGGCGTCTTCTGCTTCCGCGGCGGGGAGTGCACGGTGGTTGCACCCCCGGCGGTTTTGTCGCCGTCGGCCTTCGTCTTCTCGACTTGCCGCGGCCGCGAGGTCGCCGGCTGCTGCGGCGTGTCGTTGTTGGCGAAGGCGATCAGGCTCTGGATGGTTGCCCTCCAGTCTTCGGCCTTGTCTGCCGCTGGAGGGAAGTCGAGGAGCAGTTGCGCTCTTGCGAGCGCTTCTGCTGGAGAGGAGGGGAGCGGGGGCGAGCGGTGCGAGGAGCGGGATATGCTCGGACTTCTAACAGGGTTAGAAGGAGCAGGGTCCCGCCCCGGCGACCGCGCCTTGCTCGTGCCAGGACGATGGCCCGGAGCATCCCGCGAGCCTCCGGTTTGCCCTTGGCCTAGCAAGCGGATGCCACCTCCTCTGCCATGGCGCCGCTGGGTCGTTGTTTGCTGAGATGGACGTGGCGCATCCACGGAGACCGAAGCTCGGTCATCCGTCTTGTCCTTGGATTTGGTGGCGCCGCGAGTCTCCTCGCCGGCGACCACCCTTCCGACGGCGTCTCCTCCACCCACCGTAGGCTCAGGTGGCGGTGGAACAGACGCGGACGGGCCTCCGACCTCCGAAGCCTTCTTCTTCGGGGCCATGCTGCTGTTGCTGATGAAGTTGATGTAACTGGAGAGGTTGATGAAGAATGCGCCCGCGTGAACGCCGAATCAGGTTAGCACAACCTCGACGCCCCCTACCTGGCGCGCCAAAGATGTCGGGGGAAACTGTCCACCACGAGCACCTATGGGACCGGAGCCCCTTGTCGTTGCGGTGAGGGAGCGGAGGGAGCACAAAGAGCAGATCGTGGAGAACACGCGGGCAGTTTACCCAGGTTCGGGCCGCTACGGACGCGTAAAACCCTACTCCTGCTTGGTTTCTATTGAGTTGGGGAGCTCGGGAGCTTGAAGAACTAGCTACACCGAGCGAATGAGCGATCTAGGTTCCGAACCCCTTCTACGTTGTGCATGGGCCTCCTTTTATAGTTCAAGGGGTCACTGACAGGTGTCAACGTAGGAGAAAGGGTAAAAATGTAATAGTGGTGGTAGTTGTAACAGTGCGGGAATAGTGGAGCTACAGTGGATGAACAGTGGTCGCCACCTACTTTGACAGTGGGGGACAAGAGCATTTAATGCCCGTCGCCGTCGACCCCAAAAGCGCCCGCCCTTGCGTCTCCGTTTGCCACGGCGATGGCTTTACCACCGTGGAGCGCCACCGTGTCCCCCAGGCTGCACAGCCATCCGCCACGCGTCCCCCGAGTGGCCCCAGGGCGACGCGTGGTTCGATGAGCTGGAGCGCGGGCACACAGCGTGACTCTCCCCGGCAAGCACCTTGCCGGGGCCTTGACCTTGCCGGGCCCGGAAGCTTGTCGGGCCCTGAAGCTTATCGCTTCCCGGGCCCTGCCGGGGCGCATGCCGCGCCGAGGCATGTCTTCTGAAATGTGATCTTCTAGTCTTCCTGGCAAGCTCCTCTTGCCAGGGCCTTGTGCTAATGAGGTAATCTTGAGCCTGGGACGGCCTTCCCGGCAAGCTCCACTTGCCGGGGCCTCGATCTTCTGTCTCGCATACTTTGTTTTTGAATGGCTTTATATGGAGCAGAAAAGGTCTCCGGCGAGCACGTGGTAGGCCCTGCCGCGGGAAGCTGCTACTGCCCGTGCACAAGTTGGGGTACTGAGGTACCCCTACCTTAGTACACCGACAGTTTCCAACGCGAAGGATTGGTTGAGCTGAAGTTCGTTTCATTGCTTATTATTTGTTGTGTGATAAGAACTTCAGTATTTACTAGATTTTTTGGGGAAATAAACTATTATCCAACATGTATCCTCGTTGTCGTTGTGTGTTGATGACTTGTTGTACTCCCTCCATTCCATAATGTAGCGCATATAGATTTTCTGAAAAGTCAAACTTTACAAACTTTGACCAAGTTTATAGAGAAAATTATTTGTATTTATAATACCAAATATATATAATATGAAAGTACATCTTGTGGTGCATATAATGATATGTATTTGGTATTCTAGATGAATATATTTTTCTCTACAAAATTGGTCAAAGTTTGTAAAGTTTGACTTTCCGAAAAATCTATATGCACTACAATATGGAACGGGGGGAGTATGTAATGAATGGTACATTTGCATATGCATCCCGTCAACTCACGCCTGCTCGCACGGCACAAGGGTCGCATGGCGGCACGTATATTGTTTTTCTATTTGGATGATTAATGTTGCCGCTTTATTGCTTAACCGAAGCATGGAACATATCCATTCTTGGTCTAATGCTCACGGTTCAAATAAGTAATCCATTTGGGATATTGGTTCCCAGTTATTAATAATCTCCCGTTTGTAATTAGATAAGGATTACATCAAAACTGGTCTCAAATTTGACATAAAAAGTACAATGCCATTTTGTATTGGTGTCCATATGACAACACGGTAAGTTTCACGAACATCAAATAAGTTTTGGATGTACTAGAATTTAAAAATCAACGTTCTCAATGTTTGAAATTTCTTGCACCGGGAGTAAACATGCACCCAGTGAGACACATGTGTTTTTGTAATCCATTTAGGTGCGCTGTCACGTGTGCATGTAGCTCAAATTTGATTTTTGCACATTATACCGATAGAAAATCAATCAATTAATGTACTAAGATGTCTTAATGATCTCTGGTTTTTTTCGAAATTAAAACGTCCCTCCTTTGGTAACATATGTTCACCATGGGATAATTAATTTAACATGCATCGTAGTTGCGGTGGATTCACGGTGTGTGTGTGGGTGTGTGCGTCTGGGGGGTGGCGGGTGGCTCGGAGTACACAACGAGTTGTGAGACACCGTGGCGGTTGGCTGTTTTGTTAGGCAGGCCGGTGCGACATCAGAGTCGTGAATTCGTTATTTAAAACATTACACAACCCTTTCATACATATATGTTTTGGCCACATGCAGTCGATGGTTGTCCTACACGACACTCAATACTCGCGTGTGACGCTTTCTATGGGCCCACGAGGTCGTTGTCCATCACTTTGACGAATAGCCGGCAGTGAGGTTAATTTGACCGGCAAGGTAGAATCTTTTTTGTTTGCGTTATGGTGGTACATAGTACGCATCGAAGAGGTGGGAGGGGGCTAGCATATATACTATACATACGCGTCCGTGAACAAGTACACCTCCCTCAATGTCGGAACTTTTCGGTTTCCGAGGCATGTGACACATCAAAATTATGAAATTGGCTATTCAAACATCACACAACACCTCTTTGGGCCATATGCATGCACGCAGTGGTTATACTAGCTAGGACACTCATGTGTGACGCTTCCATCTATGGGCCCAAGAGGCCATCGTCGATGCATGCATGCATGCATCACTTTGACCTACATCGGGAGAGGTTAATTAATTTCACCATCGATGAGGATTCTTTGTGGGTTGTACGTATTATGGTAGGAGCATATAGTATGCGCCGAAGAGGGAGAAGGGGACCATCATATGTAGTACGCTTCATGAACCTCGCTCTGTGTGGGTGCATGGTTTACAGTTTTTGAGGCATATGGCACATAAAAGTTGTGCATTTTGGGTATTCAACGTATATATGTTTGGCCCACATGCAAACCGATGGTGGTTGTCCTCTCGCACCCACTTAAACGGTTATCAGCAGTATCGATGCTTTCCATCTGTGGGCCCACTTGGTCCATCACTACTTTTTGCCTGACAACGAGAGAGGTTAATTCGACTTAGGAGGGGATTTTTTTTTTGCTTGTAATACGGTATATATATATAGGTCATGATGTGGGATGACATGCATGATATAGGTTGAGCACACACACATGCATGTGTACGCATGAATCCCTCCCATCGAGTCGAAGTGGCTAGTACAACGACACGCCATGAACCGATCTCGCTCTGTGTGGGGAGTGTACGATAGTCGACGCATGTGCCACATCAATGTTGTGAAATGGTATTCGAACATGCATGCCCGCATGACCTTCATACATATGCATGTAGTGGTTGCCTTCGAATGGTACACTCCCTCGTGTGGTTACCGACGGCAAGCCTATATATTCATGGGCCCGCGTGGACATCCATGATCACCTTGACCGACAACAATATAGGTTACCATGGCGGATTCTTCATTTGGTTCGTGTTATCGTAGGATAGGTCATGGTGAGATTCAGACCTAATTAAGTTTGAGCGCATATACTATGCACACATGCATGCATGAATCCCCGTCGTCGGCTTGAAGTGTGGTGTAACATACATATGCATTGTCAACCTAACCCTCACTCAGTGTGGGGATTTCTAGTTCGAAATCACGGTGCCACATCAAAGTTGTTCCATTGTGTACTCAAAGACACACCTCTCCATACATAGTTTTGGGCCACACGCATGCAGTGGTTGTCTTCACGGACTAGCTACTTGTGTGATTATTGGCGAGCTAGACCATCTCCGGGGTCGCATGGACGGCCATCACTTTGACCAACAACAAGAGAGAGGTTGTACGACCAAGGTGGATTATTCTTGGTCTGTTTTACGATCCATCTTGGTGAGATGCCTCTCTGGCCCGCCGACTGAAAGTGTGTGGGGGGGCTGCTACTTCGCACTTTGCTAGGTGAACCTCGGTTGGGGGGGATTCATTCATATCTTAGGATTTCCTTCGTGCCCACACGACGGGGGCTACTAGCTACTCCGCAGTTTGATAGGTGAACCTCGGTTGAGGGGCATGCATTCATAGCATAGGATTCCCTTCGTGCCGACACGAGGGAGGGGGCTGCTAGCTACTTCGCACTTTGCTAGGTGAATCTCAGTTGGGGGAAGGGGCATGCATTCATAGCTTAGGATTCCCTTCCTGCCGATACGAGGGGGGTGGGGGCAAGCAATATCGTGCACTTTGCGAGATAGGTGCCACATCGAAGTTGCATTTGGTATTTGAAAATCAAACCACCCTTTTCATACATAAATTTGGTCCACATAGGGGGGGTGTTCGTGTTCTGACCCTCTCCCATGTCATTTTTTGCCAAATTTATGAACATTAGACAAGTAGGATGACGCAACAGACACGGTTCACTCAAACTAAACGTGTGCATTGGGCTCCACGAGGCTTCCCCTCTCAAAATATCTACCCGCCTGCAGCTTTTTTCTGTTTGATAAAACACGGTTATTGTGTTGTGACCTTGTGTGATGTTTCTTGTTCCCAATCCTGCATGCATCCCTCAAAAAATTATGCCCACCTCGAGGGTTTTTCTGTTTCATAACACATGGTTGTTATCTCCGGACCGTGTGCGATGCACCATCATCAAAATTTTCAATAGCCCCGGCATTTCACTCCCGCATTTGACTCTCGTGTAGTAAAAATTTCAGTACCCACGTCATTTCCTCAAACACACCCCCCTCCACACACACACACACACACACACACACACGCACCAAAACCTCCTCAGGCATGAGCACACAAACACACACCCCTCCCTCGCTCGAAACCCTAGCAAGGTCCCCGTCACCGCCGCCACCGCCGCCGCAAGGCCTCCATTGTCAACATATGTCGGTTTGCCCGTGTAGCTTACCCACCAATCTCCATACCCAGACCGCCCTTAGTTTCTTAGATGACGCCTGCCAAACACCCCCTTTCCCACATATCCTCATCCCCATCCCCATCCCCCACTCCAGAGCATCGCAGCCTAAGCCCGGCTATGCTTCCCGTGGAGCTCGAGGAGAGACTGGCCCAAAAGAGGTGTATCGCAGTCTCTTCGCCTGACCTTGCCGAGGAAGCTGGCGACCATTACTAGCCGCAGACACTCAATCAGCGGGCTAGAGTATGCAGATATGTCACGGACGCCGGCTACGACATCGAGGTCGTCAACAGCGATGACCTGAGGCAGGCTATGTCATTGGTTAAGTGGCCCACCCCCAACCCCTCGTGTTCAACCGCTGTCGATCTCATCCATGGCCCCTCTGCTGATCTCCTTTGGCTCGCTGTCAAAAATTTGCCATCCTACATCTCCATCGAGCCCCGTTTGTCATTTCTGAAGGACGCATTCTGCGAGGCTGGCTTGGCATCCATAGCTTCGAAGTCAGACCTCATCGACGGCGACCACGAGGAGGGCACCCTCTCCAGCTCTTCCAAGGGGAAAGAGCCCATCTGCTCTTCCAAGGGGAAAGAGCCCATCTGCGACATCAGGGAGAGAACCCTACAGCCGTGCTCTTCCAAGGGGAAGGAGCCCATCTACGACAACATGGAGTGCATCCAGGGTTCGTGCTCTTCCCACGGGAGCGAGCCCATCTGTGACAAGTGAGGAAACCCATGATTTGTTTTGCCATACCTCTTCACAGGGGGAAACCCATGATTTGTTTTGTCGAGTCCCTTTTGTAGTGTAGTGACAATATGTCCAGTTTTAATTGCAATACCTGGTTGTTTGCAGTATGCCTTATTTATTTTAGTTGTTCACAATTTGATTCTCTATATGTGCAATTATTTACTGTGTTGTACATTTTATCTATCCCGTTTTAAACATACCGATAGGAATGCATATATTTGCTTGCTGTTATAGCTAGCATATGCCTCTTCTAAAGTTTTTTGATTGTTTGGTTGTTTGTAATTAGCATATGTCCAGTTTCAAATGCTATCTTTGGTTGTTCGTAGTATGCCTTGTTTATTCCATTTATTCACAACGTGATGTTCTATATGTGCAAGTATGAACTATGCAGTCCAATTTCATCAGTACCAGTTTCAACAATACCACTATGAATGACTACATTTCGTTGCTGCATCTTGTAGTTAACATGCCTTTCCATTTTTATTTAGCAATAACAAGTGTACTTAGACTGACACAATACCAGTTTGAATGACTATGTTTGCTTGCTGTTAAATGTTAGGCATGTTGCAGTTAACACACCATTCCACTTGTTTTGCTTTACTAGCGTGCTTAAACCTGCACACTGAATCTATCTTTTGGAGATTATTTTGTCTGCCATGGATAATTTTGGTTCATGTTTAGCCTGTTGTGCTTAACATGCTTCTCGATGTACCTACACATGACAATTTTGGGAACGACTGCTATTTTCCATCGAGGTTAGTTTCATCTTATGGCTTATATATGCTCACTGTTCAGGATATCGGTAGTTGGCACCGTATAGGCCGGGGGCTCATAAGGGACTAATCGGTGAATCGGACTTTTAACTGATTATATCTGCAAACCATTTATCGCTAGGGTAACTAGGGCCATATGTAATATATTTGAGGCTACATAGCAACATGCACTATACTTAATGTTTAAATATGCAATCCTAGGCTACATAGTAATAAGGAAGAGTGTTGCCTTCATGTTCTGATGATGTCTAGATATACGTAGAAGAGCCGCAGCAGCAACAACAACAACACAACCCTGTTTGGATACTCAACTTAGCTAGAGGTTAGATTTAGTTTCTAGCTCATGACTAACCCTGAACTAACTCCATCCAAAGAGTTGTTTGGATGGCAGGGTTAGATTGACAATAAATGCTCTAGGAGAACTAGCTCCAATTAGCACCTCTTGGTTGGATAGTTTTTTTGGTGGGTTATAGATGCAACTAGCTAAAACTAGCCCTCATGTTTAGATATACTTTAGGGCTATTTGAGCCCGAACTAGCTCAAACTAACTATAACCCATGGATACAGCAGTAGTTAATCAGCCGACAATTTGTAATAACGCAGTAAACTCCTTGCGGCCCATAATATAAGATGTTAATTCATCTAATATGTGAGTATATTGGATGTTATAAGATATTATAAAAGAGTGTTGTACTACATCATTGTGCAATTGATGTTTAGCTTCTAATATTAACTTAGTGCTTTTAGGTACATATGTCATTGGTAAAGATCCGCGCTTTGACCCTTTCTGCGTATGGGGAAATGAGATATCGATGAACCAGCATCAAGTGAGGAAGCTGATAAAGATTGTTAGTAAAATGGGTCAAAAGATGGTAATTAAACTATTTGTTTACACTTTATCCAATACAACAGTGAACTGCGGGATGGTAAGTAAGAACTCTACAGCCTTCTTTTTACTGCCCATAATGAGTTGTGTTAGATGACAATGTCTGAATCTTTTTCCTTTGCAGTGGTTCCCAAAGCAGTTTACTCAAGATTACCTCTCAAACTACATGATTGGTGGGCATGCAAAGGTTAAAGTATTTCTACCAGAACACGATGATTATCTAGATGTTTTCATGAAGACCATGAAGGATGGGCATTCCGCTTCATCTTGTTCAGCAACCAGAATGTATTTCTCCTCTTTCTTTACCATCTTTAATAGTACAAGTATACAACTATGGTTCATCATTCTTTATTTGGTTCTTATCTAATTCTTGATATGTACCTATGAATCGAATAATGCATTGGTTGTTTGAACCTGATGGATATGAATAAAGCTATAGCATACATTCAAATTCAAATCCGGTATAATTTGACATAGCAGCAATTAAATTACGGTGAAATTACGCTCTCCAGTTCATTACGGAACACACGGTTGGCAAAACAGCAATGTTTATGATATACACCATAATCCGACACGGTTCATAGAGAGGAAACATGTGCAAGCAAGCACACAGTTGTCGTTTGCAAAGCGTGTGCGATGTCGAACAATATCACAAACGGTGCGGGCCAACTAAACATTTGTGATAGTTGCCTTATCGTACACGATTCACAACCATGATCTGTTTCTGATGAAGTATGCATCGTAAATGTTGCACCACAGAATAGCATGTGCAATAGTTGTCGTGTACGACAATGTTACGACGGTTCGACGTTTCATAAACTTATCCGACACTCGTACGACGATTAGCTAATCTTCTTAATTAGTTATCGCATACGGTTTGGGATAAGTGAATGTGTCTGATTGTATGCTTATCATACACGTTCTATAATATTGAAACTTTTGTGATGGGTCGCGCATCGTAAACGTAGCACCACAGAATACCGAGTGCGATGGCAATGCGATCACAAATGAGTAGGAGTATTGTATATGCATATTGGCTCCCTATCCCCGACGGTTTCTGGGTCGTGTGGGAAGGACCCCCCCCCCTATCGCCCACACTCACTTTGCGACAGTTCCAAATGCCGTCGCAGAAAGGGATTAAGAACCATTTGTATAGCACCGACGCGTACCAGTGAAATGACTAGTAAATGTTCCCTTTTTATGATTATCAAGCAAACATTCAATCAATAATAGCAAAGAATGGATGAATATATCATGATAGATGGTATATTTGAGTGCCAAATTATGTATGTGAATTGCGCTTATCAATATGTAAGGCAGTAGTTGTGAACACCGGACCAGGCCAGGCCCTAGGCAAGCCCCGAGCCCAAAACAGGGTCAAACCATGTTGTCTGCTTGGCTAGAGTTCTTCCTAAGCAATCCAGTAGTGTGGGAAGATTATTAAACAATAATAGGCGAGATAAGCAATTTCCTGTACACTTGATTAGGCTCTCAATCATTTCTAGGATCTCAGTTTACTCACTGGACCCAACATGCGGAAGGGAAGACACCTAAGCTACAATGTAAACTAGTTTAAACAGAGAAGGAAACTCACAGGCACTGTAGCAAACACTGTATTTGTCTACCATAGCAGGTAGTGTACACATTTACTGTTGATATAAATAAATTTAAAATTAATTTTATTGCACCATAATTTTGTTTGTATGTAATTTTTATAAATATGTATAAAGTAGATTTGTAATTTACAAATTATTTCAAGTCATTTTAGCCTTAATCATATGGATATGAAGGAGGAAAGTTAAGGAATTATTGCTTAGGTGACTTCCCTCCTTCGTGTTAGAGGATCCACTTCCCCAGCATGCCGTAGGATTAATACGTTGTAATTTAATTTTAAAGGTAGACAGTCAAATATGGCTACACACGCCCTGGAGATCATCTGGTTGCCGGTTGTTTTGCTGCAGCAACCCTTGGCTTAGTGCACCCCTCTGCTGGTTTTTCTATTTCTCTTAGCCTCGTGTTCTTCGATGTGTATATGTTGTAGTTTCTATTTCTCTTAGCCTCGTGTTCTTCGACGTGTAATAAGAAGAGTCTTAATCGCCCTAATGCTTTCGTTTTTAGCTTGATGTAGGAAGTGGGTATTCTCACCTTAGAGTCTATTTTTATATTTCTCCTTTTAAATTCACCTCTTTGAGTCATGTTTATCTGTCTCCTACTTAATGGATCTAGGTAGCTCTGACTATTGATCTAAAAAAGTAACTTCATGTCAGGATGCAGTTCATGCGAGGAGGAAAGTATGGTCAATTTCGAGATCATGTTTCTGTAATGAGGCTGGATTACACACAAGGTGCTCGTTCCCTAATGATGCTGGCTTAGACACAAGGTGCAAATTCCTAGATGATGTTGGATTACTCACAAGCCAAGTGGAGTCATCAAGTTTTCGTGTCCTCGTTGCTCTAGTAAAGGCTGAAAAAAGCATGCAGCAGCCCTTGAGAATGTAGCTGAGTTCCTGAAAAAGAGAAAAGAGCAATCATATGTTATCTTCACCCAAGCCAAAGAAGAGATGGAAGAAGCCAGAAAGAAGCTGGAAGAGGCAGAGCAGGCTAGGCGTCTCCTGCTATCTAAAACTATTGTCAATACAATTTTTCATTCATAATAGCTAGGTTCAAATGTTTATCTAGTCAGCATGCCTGTTGTGATGTCCGTGCATCTACTGTTGTGGCAAAAAATTAAAAAATTCGGGTCATGTAATAGCAGCCATTACTTTTCAAACAATAACAAACGAACCATTGGACATGGTATAGCTCACACGCATGCCCAACATTCCAAGTTCAACTTCCACATCAAACTCATGCTCGCAGATATCTGCACATTCATAGATAATGTCCACAACCTTGATTCACTTCGGAGTCAAAAAAATTGTGAGGAGAGTTATAAATAAAGAAAAAAAATCTAGTTCCTACTACCAGTGCTAGCACAACAAGTCAAGACCATACGTAATTAATTATATTTTTGACATTTTTTGACTAAATGCGAATAACTTCTGGAAGCAGGTATAATTTCTAATGCCGACCGTGGCTGGGGTCCATGATGTTTTGAGCCAAACAGGGCAACACACCGGGTGTCTATGCTACGGTGGTCGTAGCATTTGTGGGTTCGGAGTGGCGGTGGCTCCCGTGGTCTACTATTCCTCGGTATCGGCGGTGGCTATAGACATGTTTGCCTCCTACGCCAGCATGCCGCAATTCCGGCAACGTTTGCATCGGATGGAGCGACCAGCCATAGTGCACTGGGCGCCGTGGTCCCCCGTGTGCCGGCGTGCGACAACCGGCCACTCCTCTGCGAGCAGGCTTGGAGCGTCGAGTTGATGCACCAGGGACCAGCTTGGAGCGGCGGCTTGCACCTCTGCTTGCCCGCCTCCAGCCTCGCCCATGGTACTGATGGCTTGGGGCGGGGAGGGAGGTGGGGCAGCGAGTTTCTTAGCTCATCAGGGCACCCAAACGGCTTTTATGCCAGAGAACTCTATGGAGGGTGTGGAGAAAATGGTGCAAGGAGGATATGGGGAATGGTGGTGTGGTGCAGTTCTTGCCAGGTGTCTAGCCTCGTTGAAATATTGGGCGGACAAGAGAAGCCAAACGGCCAGCTCGCGGACGGACGTGTTGCGGGCAGCCTGGCACACACGCAGATTCAATGAAGGTAGGCAGGGAAGTCTAAAGCCGGTTGAATGCGGCGAGGAGGCGTGTTTAGCCTGGCGTGCAACGAGTGGGGTCCTCTTGGCCAGCGCGTCGGTTCAAGGCCTGCTCAGTGAGAGGTCGCGTCAGCGTGAGAGGAATCACTCCCTCTGGTCCTTTTTTTATTTGGGTACTAGCAAGAAACCGGTGCGTTGCACGGAACATCAAGAGGCATTTGTATTTGTAGTTTATCTTGTGGGAGAAAAGGATGAACGAGGAAGGCCTTATCTGCAAATGTGGAGAGGAGTGCGGGTAAATTGTCATAGTTTCCTTCATATCCGTCAGATATAGATCGGACGGCCTATATTGCAGGATGGCAGCCACACCATCATCATCAACTCTGCTTATATATATCGCGTAACCCTACATGAACTAGTGAATTCGAGCGGTTGGACTAATGAATTCGATCGGTTTGAACCGATGATTTTCATTTTCCGCTAAAAATCGTCTTTTTTAGTTCAATTTGTTTGCAAAAAAAAATTGTCGAAACGGGGCGTGTAATATGTCGTTGTAAAGCTCTTGACATCTACATTACAATCATATAATTTGTTTTTGCAAAAAAGTTTATGGTATAAGAGCAGTTTTGAAAAAACCGTTTTTTTTTCAAAATCGAAAATTTGAATCGTATTTTGGACTTAATTTTCAGACGGTTTGTCGGAATTGAGCAAATAAGATGGCGTTGGAAAGCTGAAGAAAATCCGCTTCTTTCATATATCTAGTTTTTTTTCAAATTCTATACGATTTAAAAGTAATTTGGAAAATGATGAAATTTTGGGCGAAACGAATTTCACGTTTTTTTTTTTGCAAACGGTTTGTCGGATTGACGCAGATGATACGGCGTTGGAAAGCTATGGAAAATGCACAAATTTTTCGTATAGAAATGTTTTTCTAATTCCTTACGGTTCAAACTCGAATACAAATACGGGTAAATTTGATTTCAAACGTGATTTTTTTTAAAGTTTGTCGAAATGGGGCAAATAATATACCGTTGGATAGCTATCGAAAATGCGAAACTTAGTCATGTTGAACGTTTTCTCTACTTCGCAACCTTTTAAGAGTAATTTTGAATAAGATGAAACCCACCGTGTTGTTTTTTTCTGTCTAAAAAACAGAGTACTCGTACTAATCTATGTATGTGTTTGTACTGAGGTATTTTTCAAAGTAGTTTTGAATACGGTGATACCGGTTGTGCTAGTTTTTCTTTTTCGGAAACATAGTACTCAAACTAATCTCCGTATGGGTTTGTGCTGAACGTGTGCTTTCACGGACTCAAATTTACTATGTATCTTCGTTAGAGTCTTACCCGTAACTTTTCAACAGTTTAGTATATTATCACAACAGTTTAGTATATTATCGTCCCCGAACTTGCATGGTTTACATCGTTGAATTGAATGATATTTTTTTCATCAGTTTCCTGCCCATTTTTTTCATCATTTGATTGAGTCATTAAAAGGTTTACTTACTGGGCAGTAACACATGAACTCCTGAGTCAATAATACATGAACTACTAGGAACATAAATCTTTCATCGAGCACTTGAAAACATAAAACATTACACAAAGAGGAGCACTGAACAGTGAATGTAAAAATAACTCCCACATCCATCATATATTCACTTGAATAGGAAAACTTGTTTATCCCTCACAGATCAAAACACAAAACCTGAAGAAAAGTACTGGCTTCTGATTGACATAACAACAAAGAGGAGCTCAAAATCATAGCATTTCGCCATTGTCAGTACAGTGCATCGTTGCATTTTTCTCGTTGTTGTTCTCTTCCTGTACTATTTGAAAGTGCTCTTCCTGGTTATTTATTGTCATGGCCAACAACGCCTGAAAGTGCTCTTCCAGGTCTCCACTCTCCCAAAATCTGTAAACCATTAAAAATCAATAGATTTACACAATGAATATGGAAATAACGAATGAATCTCCTTCAAGATCAGTGATGAAGGATGCAATAAATATCATCGACGAAATGCCAAAGCGTAGAATAAACAAGAGCAGAAATAAAACGACGCCTTAGTTTTCCCAAGTTTCTTCGCAAGCCACCTTGGTTTTTTTTCCTTGTTGATTTATTCTTCCTACGAAGTTATGGTCTTTATGAATCTGAACGGATGATAGACCATTTTTTTGCTAAATTGTCACACATTTCTACAGTGGTGAAGGAGCTCATGTCACTACCAAATCAATGGTATTAGAAGTTCATGGAATATAAGTAAAACAAACTAACTGATTTTCAAGTGCTCCCATGGACTAAATTTAAATTAGAAATTAAACAGAACTTAATTTTTCAAGTGCTCCTATGGGTAGTACATGCACAACTTGGGAAGGCAATGTACAAGTTCATGTAAAACGAACAACCAAGTTCATGTACAGTAAACATTGTAAGTTCACAAAGAGACCAAAAAAGAGTATTGTACTGTTTCTGCTATAGCAACTATAGCAACCAAGTTAATGTATGCCATGGGCTTGGACTGGGACGACGCTGCAGATCCTGCAGTGGCAGCGAGGGAGCTCATGTCACTACCACATCAATTAGGGTACTAGAAGTTCATGGGATATAAGTAAAACAAACTAATTGATTTTTAAGTGCTCCTATGAACTGAACCTAAATTGGAAATTGAACAGAACTTAAACGGTGGAAACATAGAGTAAACTAGCCAGTTTATACGTACTAGTTCTGCTTGGACTGATGTCCGCATTCCACTTGGACGGCTACCAGTCACCATGGTGTACCTGGAGACCGGCCAAAGCAGCAAGGGACACATGCGACGACGCCGAACTCAACCACGGCAAGGCGGCCACCAGCAGCGGATCGTCACAGAAGCCCCCGTTAAACGGACACATGCGATGAACACCTGCATTTTGTTTTCATTGCTTGCGTTGCCAAAGTGCTCGCTCCACATGTCCCCTACGGTTCAATCCCTCGAGGCAGTTAAGTTCAGCTAACACTCTTTATACGAGATAAAGAGAGCAATGTACACACATTTATCATCAGCCTCAGTATACTTGAACTATTCATGTACAGACATGAAACCATCACCTTTCTGTATAGTTGAACTCCACCTGCATATACAAACGAACGATTAGCTTCTGTACATTCGTAAAAATCATCCAAGAAACACTATTTTTCCTAGTGAATTGCTCACCTCTCCCTGCTTTATCCAAACTGGCGAATAAAAAGAGGCAATCTGAAGAGACTCTTGTGAACTCCGAACTTTTCTGGAGCTTTTTGTTGAACTGAAGCATGCTTTGGAGCAGAACGAGATTGGGTAAATTGCGAGGAGGCTGAGCAACATTCGATTGGAAATTCAAGACAACTGCAAGTTGTTGTAGGCATTCTAATGAACAAGTGTAGGGCAACAAAACAAAATCACAATAATATAAAAGCACGATTTCTTTTTTCCTTTTGGTTCTTTGTTTTCTGTGAATCAAAACCTTAGCATCACAACAACAATTAGACATGAAGCGGCATAGAGTCGAGCAGCAGCACTAGAGAGATTTGAGAGGAGTAGCAACATCACGTGAGAGAGAGAGAGAGAGAGAGAGAGAGAGAGCAATGGCTGTTGCTGCACTCACATAGGAGGGAGAGAGAGATCAGCAAGCGGCTGGTCGTTGGGATGGCTATGAGGTCGAGACCATGACCTGCTGCCCTGTGAGGCCTGTAGCGGCGAGTACAATCGACTTGAACTGCAGCGCGGCCCTGCTGGTGCCTGCCCTGCGGAGGTCCAACACAAATAAGAACACCTCAACCTGCATCTGGCGGATTGAACCGGACGCTCATACATACTAGTACTGCAGGAAGCTCAAGGAACTTCCTGCAGTGACGGCCGACGAGGGCAGGAAGAGGATGCAGTGGTGGCTCGAAGAGAAGAGAAGTCTATGGCGCGAGGAGACGGCTGTGTCCATTCCCCTCCGGCGGTGACATCCAGCAAGGGAGCCTCGCCAGGCCACGCAGGGTGGCGCGGCGGCGGCGCGGCCGAGGGCCAGAAGGTTGGGGGTGGCGGCGGGGCGGCCGAGGGCCAGGAGGTTGGGGGCGGGGCGGCCGGCGCCCAAGAGGTTGGGTGCGGGGCAGCGGGACGGCCGACGGCCAAGAGGTCGGGGCGGTGCGACGGGGCGGCCGGCGGCCAGGAGGTTGGGGACGGTGCGGCGGGGCGGCCGGCCGCCAGGAGGTTGGGGATGGGGTGGCAAGCCGACCGGCGGCTAGGAGGTTAGGGACGAGGTGGTGGAAAGATAGGTGGGTGGGTTTGGTTTGACCAGGTGCTCGGATGGGAAACTGCAATCGCGTTCTATATAGGACGTGGAAGTAACAGAATCCAGCCGAAAGTGCCTTTCTGCTCCCGCGCTCAAATGAGCCCGGTGAACAGTAAAATTGAAAAAAAAATTCAAAAAAATTCAAAAACATTTTAGGTGAAACATTGATGAAAGTTCTAAGTGCATGAAAAAATTTGTCAAGGAATCACATTTCTGTAAGGCATGGCAAAAAAAAACAAATTCAGTGCTCCAAAATGCTTTTGAAAGTAGCATTTTCAGAGTATTGATTTTGTTTTTTTGCCACGCCTTCTAGGAATGTTATTTCATGACAAATTTTTGCAAGCACTTACAACTTTTATCAATGTTTCACCTAAAAAAAATTAGATTTTTTTGAATTTTTTTCGATTTTACTGTTCACCCGAGCTCATTTGAGCTCGGGTGTAGATACTCCACGTCCAATCCAGCCTATATATATAACACCTTTTAAGACCCTTATCTATAATACCTAAATAGTTCATCCCCACTATCATATTTCTCTTGACATGCAGCCTATCCACATCAGCAACTAGCCACGTCATCAGATCTCCACCATGTCATGTGTTCCATTTGCAACCGTAGGCATGCAACCTTCCACTCAACTTCTTGACTTCAGTTTTCTGTTTGTGCCACGATATTGTCCATGCAGAAAACGCTAAAGAAATGAATGGTTCTCATATCCCCACTATCCCATTTCCCTTCAACTTCCCCATGAAAATAAATTTCTCTATGAAAAAAGAAAGGTCAAATTACTACTCTCTTTTTTTTGCGGGTGAAATTACCATTATCGATCTTATGGCCCTCCAACTTCTCTGTGAATTAAATTTAGGAGCAGCATAGGAAGAGTTGACCAATTGTGTTTGCCTTTAAATACCCCACTAGAGCACAAACGTTGCATGCTTGGCATTCTCATCCTTCTCATATGATGATGTGTTACTAAATAGCAATGACCTCATTGTCGAGGCTTGGTTTCTCCACGAAGGTTGTAGATGATGGGGACGGAGACTGTAGCAAGAGGGGTGAGGCGCTGCATGCATGTCAACCACCACACAGGCGCTGCCACTACTGCTGAAGACGATGCCAACGCCAAGCTCTATGAGAGTGTGGGGTGACACCACGAAGCGCTTGGTTTGGGCCATCTGATTCGCCTTCTAACCAAGCATCATGCAACACAACAACAGGTCGCTCACGTATCTCCCTCATCCCTTGATGCACTTCCTTCATAAATCTGTCTGATTTCTATCCCCTACAAGAGCAGGTCACCACAATGTGTCACAGCAGATAGGATGCCCAGTTGGCCTGCGCCTGCACAAGCATCTACTCCACTCATCAGTGTATGCTGATTCTGGTGCAGGCCTGCTGCACATCCAGTTGTTGTGGGGAGAAAGAGTCTATGATGTTAAATTTCAGCATAAAACGTCACAATTTTTTTTTTGTATCCTGGATGCTAGATATACATACGTGTACGTGGCACTATGTAAGTTCAGTGAAATCACCTGCACAAGAAAGATTAAAGCTAAGAATTCATTCAAGATGCAGAAAAGCAATCTGTATTGCAATAGTATTTTTTGCATTATATCCCATATGTTAACCTGATAGTCATGGTGTTGTCTTTATTTCCCTTCTCTGATAGTCATGGTGTTGTCTTTCTTTCCCTTCTCTGATTAGTATACATATTTAGATAAATTATTTGCTAATATTTTTGTGTCAGCAGCACATGAAGTTGCATTGTTATTCTTTTCATTGAGATAAATGCTTTTTGATCATTTAATCACATACTAAGATCTGATCATTCTGGGAAAGCTGATTTCAAAGTTACATTATACTATGCACCATCTTCTCCAGTTTTCTCTTTGTTTACCTACTTCTGTTCCTCATAAAGTGCCATTCTCCTTTCAACTCATACTAGCACCACCGTAATATTTGGGATATATAAGACCCACCTCAACATGTAGTCATGCATGAAAAAAAGACCCACCACAACATTTAATCATGCATGGGAAAATGTTTTCTATTTAATTATTGTAATTATATTCAATAAATATTCTTACAACTATAAATAATCAAATATAATAAGTCATACATATTATATATTTTGTTTATCATATTACCAATCCAAAATTTTCATCAACCAATTCCCGCAGCAACGCGCGGGGTATCCTCTAGTTCTCTTAACATCCTAGCCCACCCAAGAAAATCCATCCACCTCCTCCATCCTTCTTCCCCGCCGCACCATCTCCCTCACTCCCCCACCACCTCCATCGCACCACCAACCGCCGGCTAGCGGCACCATCTCCCACCTCGCGAGGTCTTCCCCCGCATCGCCGCGCCACCTCCCTTCCAGGGCTCCACCTACCTCCCGCCTCAACCATAGAAGGCTCTCCGCCCCGCCCCCACAACCATCCAGGGGCGCTCTGCTACCTCCCTCCGGCACGGCAAGCCCGATCGATACCTTAGAGCATCTCTAGTAGAACCCTCAAATCCTCAAATGTAAAATCAGTTTTAAGGGTTGAGAATTGCCCAGTTTTGACACTTTTACGGGTTGAAAAACGGAGGCAAAGACTAGAACCCTCAAACCAAACCCTTAGATCGGAATATTCCGTTCTAAGGGTTGGGTTTGAGGGTTCTAGTCTTTGACCCAACCCCAACCCTTAAAACTGTCATTTCATATATCACACATTTCATCACATTTCATCATATGACATATCACAAATTCAATCACATTTGACATAAAACAATAATCATTCTAGTTATTATTACAACACCGAATAAAACAATAATCATTCAAATTATTACAACAATTGTTCGAATCAAATAGGACATAGAAAAGTAAAACAAAGATACATCATGGGCCAGTACGCCGTCCATCCAACTACCAGTGGTGCTCAACTAGATCATCCCGGAGACGACCATGAGTGCTTGCATCCTCAATCTCACGATGTGCTTCAAGAAAGGCGTGTATGCGAGAAGGGTTTCTTTCCGGTTGCACACGCGTACCAACATTGTCATAGAAACAAGGGAGGTTTAACCCCCTCTCATCCTCTAGGATGATGTTGTGTAGAATCACACAACATTTCATGATGTTCACCAAGGTTTTCTTGTCCCAAAACCGAGCTGGACCCCGAACTATGGCAAACCTTGCTTGTAAAACACCAAAAGCTCTCTCAATATCTTTGCGGACTGCCTCTTGTGCCTTGGTGAAATGAGCCTCTTTTCTTGTTAAGGGCACCCCATTTTTCTCCTTAATGGACTTCACAAGAGTTGCCCATTCGGGATAAATGCCATCGGTGAGATAGTATCCCATTGAATACTCATTGTTCATGATTTTGTAGTTGCAAGCTGGAGCATCCCCAGAAATTAATCTTTTGAACAATGGAGATCTATTGAGGATATTGATATCATTGAGTGTTCCCGGCAACCCAAAAAATGCATGCCAAATCCATGTGTCCTCTGATGCTACGGCCTCAAGCACAATGGTAGCATCACGGCTTTTACCGCAATACATTCCATGCCATGCCTTTGGGCAATTTTTCCACCGCCAATGCATGCAATCAAGACTACCAAGCATCCCCGGCCATCCCCTTTTTTCATTCATTTCCATTAATCTCTTAATATCTTCCTCGTTTGGTGCCCGAAGATACTTCTCACCATACAACCGGATGACCAACTTGGCAAACCTACGGACGGACTCCGTGGTTGTATCTTCCCCAATGCGAAGATACTCATCGGTATAATCCGCGGGTATGCCATAAGCGAGTACCCGCATTGCCGCCGATATCTTTTGATATGCACTAAACCCCATGATACCGGCGGCGTTTCTACGACGCGTAAAGTAATAGGAGGCAGCCTCACAATCTTTGACAATCTTCACAAACAAACTACGACGCATTCGGTACCTTCTGCGAAAGAGACGAGCAGGGTATGTAGGTACCTCCGCGAAGTAGTCTTGCATCAAATGCTCGTGTCCGAGAGCACGGTTCCGGTAGATGGTGAGTCGCCCCATCGTCGACCCTCTCCTCTGATCCATAAGTTTCACGCGATCTTCAAACGCTTGCACATCGACGAGGAGGCTCATCATCTCAACGTCGTCGTCTTGCAACAACTCGTCAATGTCAGAATCGTCGGGTGACGACCAATCCGACGCATCGGACAACGAATCCATGTCGACGTTGTTCAACACCATCTACAAGGTGAGTGCCAAAATGTAAAAATGAAGCAAAAAGCAAAAATGTAAAAATGGAAGAAAATAGCTAAAATGTATACCTGGGCGGGGCGGCCGAGGCGGGGCGGCTTCGCGGCGGCGCTGGGAGGGGCGGGCGGGGCGGCGGCCGGGGCGGGCGGAGGCGGCG
>LR738711.1:366383261-366405901 GCA_902687465.1 Secale cereale
CGGCGGAGGGCGGCCGAGGCGGGCGGACGCGGCGGCGGGCGGGCCGGCGGCGGCGGATCGAGCGCGGGCGGGCGGAGGGCGGGAGGAAAATCCTTCCCGCGCTCGGGGGGAAATGGAGTGCAGGTCGCGGGGAGAAACTCCCCCCAACCCTCACTTCTACAGGCTGCTGTTGCGTTTGAGGGTTTTACCTCTAAAAAATTTTACGGGTTTAAGGTTTTAAGGGTTCTAGTCTACGACGTTTTTCGAACGAAAACTGTAAAAAAGCGGTTATTTTTAAGGGTTTGGGGGTTTGAGGGCTCTACTAGAGATGCTCTTACCACTTCTTCCTCTTCGTCGTATCCCACCCCAACCAGCGCCTCGCTCCATCTTCCTTTGGCAGATCTCGCCGCCTCCGCCCTGGTCGGCGACGGATTTGACGCCGGGTAGCTTGGACGCGTCGGATCTGGCGGTTGGATGATTGGGGCGGCCAGCTAGCAACGCCATGCCTCCCCTTCTCGGTGCCCCGTCGGGGGCGTACCCACCTCCAGTGGCTCGTACCACCACGCCTCCGCCGCGAAACAACCGCCGTTGACGGCCAAGACCCGGGATCCACGGGGCAGCTTGGGGTCCCTGTTCCTGGAACTGTGCCGCTCCAGCTCCCGCTCGGCTGGTGTTCCTCACGCTCACGATCGTGCCACCGTCGACACGAGCTGCAGCGTGTATGGGTAGGAGGCCACAAGTAGTAGGCAGAGTGCTGGTGTTACGCACTCCACTCGTCTCCGTCCCGCGAGCCCTTCATCCCGGCCTCCCAGCAGTTCACTTTTTTCTCCGAAGACAAAAATCAAAGTGCAAAATGAAGTCAGTTGTGGTTTGAATGCACTCCGATGTGGATGCTCTCTGCTCAGAATTCATTCTGTGTGTTTCAATTTTTTTTGAATGCATTCTGTTGTGCATCTCTTCCACCGCGAGGGCCGTGGGAGTGCACTCTTCCCTCGGATCTGATGCATCTGCCCGTGGAGATGGGGCAGCGTCCATGGAAGAACAGTAGTTGCCCTTGTGCAGTTCGTAAAAGGCTTATTTTGCTCTCTTTTTTTGCAGATTTTGGATTTTGCAGTTCCCGTTATGTGGTTTCAGTCATGGAGTTCGGTGCAACATTGCTTGCGGCTCATGTTTATTTTGCAGCAAGGTTCTCAAGTGTGTTGGTTGTAGTTGGTGCACGAGGATTGCAATTAATCATGCCAAATTTTTCAATCCCATTAACCTCAACCGCTTACCGTGCAGTTGTGCTCTCATGTAGTGTGGAGCGCATTTGCTTGCCGGACGCACGTGTCGCCCTCCACCCCGCGTATGCATGCAGTATACTTTTTCATGGAAAAGTTGGGTGCTCCATCCATCTTTTGCATTTTTTGGAGGATGTTTTTTTAAAGTGCACTCAGTTTGTGTAAAATATATATGTTTCATTACCCCTATGACCCTATTGTATGAAGTGCAATTTCTTTCGTGTGTCTTAAAATTCAGTCGACTATGTCAGCACTTGCAGTGCGTTTGGTCCTCGAATGTGGTTTACATTTAAGAGTGATGTTCTTCACTTGCCGCGTTTTTTTATAAACGAAACAACAAGATAGTAATGAGCTTCACTTCAACAAATGTTGTGGTTCATTTTCCCTCGTCTGTGCGGTCCACTCTCGTTCATAAAACTTGTTGAAATAAAGACAATAAAAACTCACAAACAGCCCGGGTGAAAAAGTTTACGGCTGGCAAAAGAATTCATGAAGTTCACTTGATTGTCTGATGCAGTGCGGTTTCAGTCTAAAGCAGTGCGGTTTTCTGCTTGATGCAGTATACACGATGATTTGGGTGTCGCGAAAAACAAAGTGTCCGCGTTTCGGTAAATTCAAAATTGTTCTTAAACCGTAAGGAATTAGGGAGCGTGTTCTACATGAAAAAGTTGTGCCACGTCGATATCTTTCCAATGGTGTATAAGTTGAATCATTCCGATCAGCGCTTTATAAAAATATCGCAAAAAATGTCTGCTGCCTCTCGTCGTCAGCCGGATGATTTTCAAAAAATGTTTGCTGCCTCTCGTCGTCAGCCGGACGATTTTCAAAATTAACAAAAAAACTGCAAGGAAACTCAATAACATTTCAACATATGAAAGTTGTGCCTCATCCATAGCTTTTCAACGGCATATTACACGCCTCTTTTCGACAAACTATTAAAAACTGAAGCAAAAACAGTACAAAAAATTTGAAAAACTAAATTGCATGATTTAGTAAATTTGAAACTGCTATTAAACCATCATGAATTAGAGAAAATAATAGTTATTAAAAAGATGCGCATCGGCGATATCTTTCCAACGATGTATCATTTGATTCATTCCGACGAGCAATTTTAGAAAAAAACGTGTCACACCCTGCATTTTGTAACATGTTATTTGCATCAATGAAGCATGAAAATTTGGACCAGCAATTTTTTTTGGCATCATTTGGCTTTTATTTGGAAATTGAGTTTTTCTTCATGTGCTTTTTCATGTGCTCATTAAAGTCAACTATTCCCTCTTGTAGAATTCATCCTCATACCCAAAACTTCTGCATAATGATCATGCCAAGTGTTATATAACAGTATAGTATTTTCTTACAAAATTAATTTGGCCAAAAGGTATTTTATAAAATTAGTTTTCCAAAAACCCCTGAATTGAGATTTGCACTGCAAGTACTTGATATAGGGAGAGAAAATTATTTCAAAAAGTATATTTGAGACCTAGTAGTCATAGGACTCCCAGAAACCACAAAAGTATAATTTTAAAAGTTATTTTCCTATTTTAATTAAAAGCTTTTTCTTAAGGCCAGAAATGGTCTTTAATAGGGGAAAATTATTTAAGTATTTCAAAAATATTTGCCAAAATTCAGGGAGACTCAGAGGACATATATTGTCCATATATAAGAGTTTCAACACTTGGTCATGTTCAAAATAATGGGCTAATCCCTCTAAAATCCTTTCTGGATATTTCAAGCTTTTGAAATATTTACAAAAGAAATATTCTCCAAAAATTTCCAAGGAAATTCTATCATGTCACATATGACATATTTGATGATCTTGCCAAGTCCCATGCCTTGGGAAGCAAGAAAACCTCATCAAAACCCTTCATAACCATTATGTCCATATTTGAAGTTTGAGCAACTCTACATTGCCAAACTTGTCCAAATGCTCTCAAACTTGGTGTACATGCTAGAAATGCCTAATAAGGCATCTAGACCAAATGGCACAAGATTTGGAATAGAGCAACTTGATCAGATCACCCCAAAACCCTTTCTGTTCAAATGTAAATTTGAACAACTTTACATTACCAACTTTTTATCTGGATCTTCAAACTTTGTGGGCATGATAATAACCCCAAATGATGATGCTACACCAAGTGGTGTATCAAGGGGAGATGATTAGCTTGACTCAAACAAGATGAAGCTATTTCTGTTGTTTTCTAGGGTTCACCAAAGTTACATTGGGTAGTTTCTTCAAATAGGCCCAAATTTCGTGAAGCACCCTATTTTCATATGTTATTCAATCCTGTTAAGTGTCATGGCAAGTGGAGATCATTTGCTTGACCAAACATTGATCAAACACCTTCTGCAGATTTACTAAAACCCTCTTTTTGATCACTTTTACTCTTCTCCTTGGCCTCAACTTTTTACCACATGTTCATCCAGTTACTAGCTACCTCCAGTAACTTCCCCAAGTCCCCAGCTCCATGATTGGGGGGTAAAAACCCTGGATCACCTTGCTGGACAGCCATTTTTCACCAAGTCACCAGCTTCCTCTCTCTCTCTCAGCACCTCCAGAGCATCCAAGGCCACAGGCCATTTCTTTACTCCTCCCTTGACCTTCTAGACAACCTTGGGCACGTTGTACTTGACCGGAGCGGCGAGGGCACGAGTGTGCCAGCCATTCGGGCGCTCTGGAGCACGCTACAGTGCGCCACCGCACTGTAGCTCCAGCCAATCGCCGGCCCCCGACAGCCTCGGGCTCTTCCCTCGCGCCATTCGATGCCCCTCGATGTCCACGACCACCCCGGCGCTGTCCCCCCTCCTCCTGCGCCCTCCAGTGGCCGTCGTCGCACGCGCACCGGCCGCCCGCAGCACCCACTCCTCGGGCTCACACGCGCGCACGGCCTGGAAGGTTCCCCGCTCCTCCTCTCACCTCAAATGGAAGTAGAGCTCGTCCAGCAACGCCGTGGACTCACTCCCATCGCCTCCCATGCGCTGTAGCGTCGAGCAGGAGCTTGCCGGCGCACTGGACCACAGGGCTCCGCCGTTCCCCTATATAAAGGACCCCCCCGAGCCTCTCCAACAGCATCAGCAGCTCCACCACACCTCCTTCAGTCCCCCAGCACCACCAGTTCTTCCCCAGAAGGTCCTAGTGCTCGGGATCGACCGGAGCTCCGCCGCGTCGGGCCGCCGGTGATCTCGCAGTACGGCCCTCCTCCGCCCCTCCTTTTGCCTGATCTAGAACCGCCGAGCAACACTGATCCTTTCCCCTCTGTTCCCCCCTTTTGTTGCAGTCGGAAACGGCCGGAGCGACGACCTCCCGACGATCCTCCGCCGTCCCACCTCGCCGCCGGCGAACCCAACCTCCCCCGCGTGCCGCACCACCTCCACTGCATCCGCCACTCGACGCTGATCACTTCCCTGCCCTCCGTTGCCATCGCCGTGGCCGGAATCCTCGCCGGTGAGCTCGCCGTCGCCGTGGCCGTGAGGTTGGAGATGACAGGCGGGCCCCGCCTGTCATCCTCACCCCTCTCTCCCCCTCCTCTCAGCCACTGACCGCCGGGCCCCGCCTGTCAGGTTTGAAAACCTGACATGCGCGCTGGCGCCCGTGCGGCTGGGCTGGTTTGCCCTGGGCCGTGCACTGTGGCCCCTCTGGCCCAGTAGCACAGGGGCATTTTCTTTTATTCTTTCTGTAAATAATTCAAACATTTTTTTTACAGAAATGAATATTGGTCCAAATGAATTAATTCCAACTCCTAAATTCTTGTAATATTCCAACCTATTTAATGGTGTAACTTTCACTCACATCCATAAAACTTTTCTGTTCTGTTTAAATTTAAATTCAAATTTGAGCAATAAAACTCCTGTTCAAAAATCAATAGATTCCATTCTGCTACTCCAAATCTCCAACTAAGAATTTTCCCCATCTTAGAAATCCCTCTAGTATTTAACAAAAACGAGTTGACATTTTTCTGAGCACTTTGATTTTTCTGTTTTATTTGTGGTCTTATTTTTCCGTTGTTATTATGCGACGTATAGATACCGTATTTGACGAAGTTGCTGGAGAAGGAGAAGGAGAAGGATTTGAAGACTTTGAAGATCAAGTCAATCCAGGCAAGCAGCCCTTTGACCATGATACACTTGTTCTCGGGACCCGTTTTGTTTCCGATGCATAATGATAGGGTTACTATGGTGACCTAGTTGAAACCACCACATGATGCATGCTTTACTCTTGATCTTGCTATGTGCTAGATGACATGCAAATAGTTAGTATTGATGCTTAGTGATGCATGTGAGATTGAACCCTCGTGGTTGGTATCTTTGCATAAACCCATCGGATGCCCCTAATGCCCGAGGGTGATGTTGAGTTAGGTCATCACTTGAGGAAGAAGTGATGTGCCGGTAAAACTTGTGCATTGGTGAAAATAATGGATTAGATTTATGTGTGACTACCGTCCCAACCAAACATGTGCAACCACACTACCCTTTATGGGACGGGGCTTTATTAATTACTTAGGTCGATACTAGCATGGTGCCCGCGTTACTAGTGACGCGAAGACTTGAGGTCTTTCCCGGGACGGGGTCGTGCTTGGATAGACGGCCATGACTGTTTTTACAGGGCACCGGACACACCGTTGGTCCCTTCGGGTACACGTGCATTGAAATTAGGGCAAGTCCCGTGATCTATTGTTTGTACCCGAGGGCCGTGTACCAACGAGTGGACTCTATGTTAGTGTCGTCTAAGGAAAGGTAATGACCGGGTGCTTACCCCGGGTACTTGAGGTACCGCGGGTCGTGGATGACACGGAAGTTCCCCGGATCTTGTGGGTAAAGTGCACAACCTCTGCAGAGTGTAAAACTATTCGAATAGCCGTGTCCACGGTCATGGACAGTTGGGTGGTGCTACTTAAACGATGTCCAGAATTTTACTTCATCGGTGAAAGTATGTGTGTGATGAGTCAAGGTGGTGGCTTGACTCGATGAGTTGAAACATATTCATGCTGATATCGGTAACCTGTCTTCAAGGTTACGCGAGTTATTGATGTATAAACTTGTTGGTAGAATATTTATTCTAGCCCATTGCTAGATTGCTCATTATTGTTCAGTTGCATTATTATTTTGAACCACATCATGGGTTGCTTAAGAGTACATTCAAAGTACTCATTGGCTTGCCACTGGTTATTTAATTGACCAGGCATGGAGGAACAGGAATATGGTGAAGAGTTCTTTGGAGACGAACATGCGAACTAGGACGCTATCCCAGTCAGAATGCCTGTAGGGTTAAGGCAGATGGCATGGGTTCTACCTATTATCAAAGACTTCTGCTATTTGAGTTATTTGCTATTCAGCCCGTGAGGCTTTATCTATGTAAGACTTGGCCATAATGGCCATAATTTGTGTAAGACAATATGTATGGATGTAAGACTCTTGTTATTCAGCTTCTGTGTGTTCAGTGAGCATTGATCTCTGGGATCACCGTACACGTGCATTCGGTGATCTCGACTTCTAAGTCGGGGTCCCCACAGAGCTGGTATCAGAGCCATCCTTACTGTAGGAAGCCTTAGTTAGCATGGGCGTTAGTTAGATGAGACACTTTTTCAAAACCTTCTGAACCTCTCTTCTTTTCTAAACCTGAGATTTCATCAGCTTATTAACCCCTCCTATTCCACCTTTGTAGATGGCCGCTGTACCCGAAGAGCACCAGACCACTGGGTTTCTCTTGCTTCTCGAGGATAGCCTCCAGGAGTGTCAGTTCCACCGAGCACCCATCCTCACCTACCTTGAGCATTGGGTGAGCGACACCGAGGTAGAGTACCATGTGGAAGTGATCGTGAAGGCAAACGATCCTCCCACAAGTTGGTTCTTCGAGGGACCCCAGATGGCAACACTACCTCTCGCTGTCGAGGCTGCTGCACTCAAGGCACTAACCCATCTCCGCGAGCTTCTTCCGGAGATGGCAGCCAAGATGACAACTCGCTTCTTACCTTACCGGAAGGAAGGTGAAGAAGAAAGCAGCGCACTAGCCCCTCCACTGAAGGAAGGACTCTCGCTTCGGTTCCAGACCTACTTCAATCTATGTGCCGACAGCTTGGCACAAGACTTGGCCTCGGAATCGATGAAGCTTTGGGAAGAACTTCACAAGACCAAGGCACTTCTTCGTCGAGCTCAAGAGAAGACAAGTAGGATCAAGAAGGAAGGAGCACCATCTGGACAGTCCGCTATCGCATATCGAGGCGGAAGGCCCTCCGAGGATGTATCTTCCAAGAATAAAGAACCACCTCGACGACGCCGGATGACGGCAAGGGAATATCGCAAGCTTTTCCCTGCACCACCAACGAAGCACCGTCGTATCCAACTCCTCCACTCCCCCACACCCTCAAGTGACAAGGGGGCCCAAACAGATGAAGACAAGGAGGAAGACCCAGAAGAGCCAGAATACGCGACCGAGCATTCCGCCGCTTAGGCATTATTCGCTACTCGGATATGCCAGTTGTGACCCCTACGGTAGGATAGGTCGTGTAACCCCTATGCGCAGTCGAGTCCTTGTATGGTTCATATGAAACCATCTAGTATTTGCTTTTGTTGTGTCTGAATGTATGTCGTATTCTTCCTTCGGGAATGTGTAAATGACTACATCACCCATTTGGATTTTAATGGATGTGTTTTAGCCTTTCGGCCCTTGCATGATTTTATTAGTGTCACACCCACCCCCTTACTAGGCACCCATCTATCTTGCTTTCCCTCTTCCAAGTCATGAGACCTTTTACCGCTCCAACAGGATGCCTGTTGTAACTCGTACTGGTACCTCTACCCAACAGCCTGAAGTCGTCCGCTCAGTCTGAGGCAGGCCGCGACCAAACTAACGACCAAGCTCCACCACCACCACCTCCTCCGAACATGGACATGGCTCAGCTTCTCCAAGCTTTCGGAGAGGAACGCCAAGCCAACACTGCAGCTCTCCAGCTGATTGCTCAAGCTGTCACCAACAACCGCCAGCCGGCGGGGAATGGCAATGGACGTTCCACGTTGGCAGAGTTCAAGAAGCATGCACCGCCAACCTTTATCGAGACTGCTGAACCCCTGGATGCAGACGACTGGATCCGCTCCATTGAGGAAATACTGGAACTAGTCGGATGCACCGAAGACCGCGAGAAGGTGGCTTATGCAGCCCACTGCCTCGGGGGGACTGCTAGAGCTTGGTGGGATGGATTCAAGGCCATGCATGCTGAACAAGACATCACTTGGGTCAACTTCAAGGCAGAATTCCGCAAGGCCCATATTCCTTCCGGAATCATGGCTATCAAAAAGCGTGAGTTCCGAGCCCTAAAGCAAGGAAGTGGCACTGTCAAGGAGTACATGCAGAAGTTCAGTGTTCTGTCAAGGTATGCCCCTGAAGATGTCAGCACTGATGCTGCAAAAAGGGAGCGCTTCATGGAAGGCCTCAATCAGACTCTGCAATACTCGCTTGTCGTGTGCGACTGACCATCCTTCCCTGACCTGGTAAACAAGGCACTTATGCTTGAAGACAAGCGGCGTGCTTTGGAAGACACTCGCAAGCGTAAGATGGTCAGTAAGGGAAGTTCCAGCAACCAGAAGCCTCGTCCGTGGCAGTCAGCCCCGGCCAAGCCAACCTATCAGCAACCAAGAGCTCCTGCACCTCGCACCAACCCTCAGCCTCAGCAGTATGCCAACCCCAGGCCAGCTTTCAACCCCAATACCAGTGGTGGCAACAAGATCAATCCAGGCCAAGTCACTTGCTTTGGATGTGGTCAGCCCGGACACATCTCAAGGGTGTGCCCCAACAAGAAGCCTGATGCCCCGCGCCCCAATGCGCAGAACCAGGGACAAGGCCGCGGGATGCCACCAAGGAACCCAGCTCCTCGCAATCCACCTAACCATGGGAAGGGGCGTGCAAATCACGTCACTGCTGAAGAAGCCCAGGAAGACCCGGACGTCGTGCTGGGTACGTTCCTTGTCAACTCAGCACCTGCAACTGTCTTGTTTGATTCTGGAGCAACGCATTCATTTGTCACTCAAAGATTTGCATTAAAAAGTGGCATGACCCCTACACCCCTGAATAACCCTATGGTGGTACAAACCCCCGGAGCCGAGATGAGAGCCAAGATAGGCTGTAAAGGAGTCAGTATTACCATTAACGGTGTAGACTTCTTAGCAGACCTTATCATCCTGAGATCACAAGGCTTGGATGTGATCCTAGGCATGAATTGGCTCAGCAAGCACCAAGGCTTGTTAGACTGTGCCAATCGGACATTCACTGTGACCAATGACCAGGGAGTTGAAGTCAAGTTTGCTTCCAACTCCTCTTCCGCTCAAGCTGCTCAAGTCAACTGTCTGTCTGAAGTTGGGCTAGAGCAAGTACCGGTGGTATGTGAGTATCCTGATGTCTTTCCGGATGAACTACCGGGAATGCCCCTTGACCGTGACATTGAGTTCATCATCGAGCTCATGCCCGGAGCAGGACCCATCTATAAGAAGCCTTATAGAATGGGGACGGAAGAATTAGCTGAGTTGAAGAAGCAGCTGGAAGAACAACTGAGGAAGGGATTTATTCGCCCAAGTGCCTCCCCTTGGGGATCTCCTGTTCTGTTTGTGGCAAAGAGGGACGGTACCATCTGCTTATGCATCGATTATCGTTCCCTCAATGAAGTTACAATCAAGAACAAATATCCACTTCCCAAGATCGAATATCTGTTTGATCAGCTCAGCGGAGCCAAGGTGTTCTCCAAGATCGACCTCAGATCTGGGTACTACCAGCTGAAGATCAGACCCCAAGATATTCTGAAGACGGCATTCGTAACCAGATATGGCCTGTACGAGTGCACGGTCATGTCCTTCGGGTTAACCAATGCCCCAGCCTACTTCATGTATCTCATGAATAAAGTCTTCATGAAATATTTGGACAAGTTCGTTGTTGTCTTCATTGATGACATCCTTGTCTTCTCGAAGTCGGAGGAAGAGCACGAGCAGCATCGGAGGATGGTCCTAGACAAGCTTCGGGAGCACCAACTGTATGCCAAATTCAGCAAGTGTGAGTTCTGGCTGCATAAAGTTGGATTCTTAGGTCAGGTCTTGACCGAAGAAGGATTATCAGTTGATCCCGCGAAGATCGAAGCTGTGACCCAATGGCAATCTCTAACGACCGTCAAGGAAGTCATAAGCTTCCTCGGACTTGCAGGGTATTACCGCAAATTCATGGAAGGATTCTCTAGCATTGCACGGCCAATGACTCAGCTCCTCAAGAAGGACAAGAAGTTCGAGTGGACGCCAAAATGCGAAGAAAGCTTACAAGAGCTCAAGAAGAGATTGACCACCGCCCTAGTTCTGGCAACACCTGATATTCACAAGGAGTTCGTGATATATTGTGATGCCTCTCGAACCGGATTGGGAAGCGTTCTGATGCAAGAAGGCCGAGTCATAGCATACCTCTCCAGGCAGCTACGACCCCATGAGGAGAACTACGCTACTCACGATCTTGAGTTAGCGGCAGTAGTTCATGCCTTGAAGACATGGCGGCATTACCTCCTAGGGAAACGGTGTGAGATCTACACAGACCACAAAAGTCTGAAGTACATTTTCACCCAAAAGGAATTGAACATGAGGCAGCGAAGATGGTTGGAACTCATCAAAGACTATGACCTCAGTGTTCAATATCACCCCGGGAAGGCTAACATGGTGGCCGATGCCTTAAGCAGGAAGGCTTGCTCCTTGAATGTTGTTATTCAAGAGAGGCAGCCAGCCTTGTTTAAGGAGCTCGAACAATTCAATTTGGAATTGATCACCCCTGGATTTCTGGATCATTTGGAAGTCAGACCAACCCTGATGGACGAAGTCAAGAAGGCACAAGATGGACACGCAAGCATTGAAGGCATCAAGAAGAAGATGAAGCTAGGCAAGGCCCCAGGATTCTCTGAAGATGAGCACGGGATTGTTTGGTACAAAGGCCGCATCTGCGTACCAAACAACACAGAGCTGAAGAACCTGATTCTGCAGGAAGCCCACGACACTCTGTATTCCATCCACCCCGGAGGAACCAAGATGTATCAAGATTTGAAGACACGATTCTGGTGGCATGGGATGAAAAGAGAGATTGCGACCTATGTTGCAAAATGTGATGTGTGCCAAAGGGTCAAGGCTGAATATCAGCGACCCGCTGGATTGCTTCAGCCACTCAAGGTTCCTGAGTGGAAGTGGGATAAAGTCGGAATGGACTTCATCACTGGATTACCAAGGTCGAATAGAGGACATGACTCCATCTGGGTCATAGTCGATCATTTGACTAAGGTGGCCCATTTCATTCCTGTCAAGACCACTTATGATGGCAACCGGCTGACAGCTCTCTACATCGACAGAATCGTAAGTCTTCACGGCGTTCCCAAGGAGATTGTGTCAGATCAAGGAACCCAGTTCACCTCGAGGTTCTGGAAGAAGTTCCAAGAAGCCTTGGGAACCAAGTTGTCTTTCAGCACGGCTTTTCACCCACAGACCGGTGGTCAGACAGAACGAGTCAATCAGATTCTCGAAGACATGCTCCGAGCCTGTGTCCTGGCGTATGGAGCCAAGTGGGAAGATTGTCTCCCTTTTGCCGAGTTCTCCTATAACAACAGTTACCAGTCGAGCCTTCAGATGGCACCATTTGAGGTGTTGTACGGACGCAGATGCTGCACACCCCTCAACTGGTCAGAGACTGGAGAAGGACTAGTCTTTGGACCGGATATTCTCCGCGCAGCAGAAGAGCAAGTCCAACTAATCAGAGAGCGTTTGAAGGCAGCCAAGTCAAGGCAAAAGAGCTATGCTGACACTCACCGTCGAGACATGAGTTTCCATGTCGGGGACCATGTGTACCTACGGGTAACTCCTCTGAAGGGAACCAAGCGTTTCCACGTCAAGGGGAAGCTCGCACCAAGGTTCATTGGACCCTTTGAGATCACTGCACGACGAGGAGAAGTGGCTTACCAGTTCGAACTACCACCTGAGCTATCCGATGTGCACAATGTATTCCATGTGTCACAACTCCAGAAATGTCTCCAAGTTCCAGACAAGCCCAATCTCTACAAGGATGTTGATCACCAAGCCATTGATCTGCAGCCTGATTTGACCTACCGCGAGAAGCCCATTCGCATTCTGGACGAAGCAGAGCGACGGATGCGAAGCCGTACCATCAAGTATTTCAAGGTCCAGTGGAGCAACCACACCGAAGCAGAAGCAACCTGGGAACGTGAAGACTATCTTAGATCCGAGTTTCCCGATCTCTTTTAAGACCTAGTTTAGGAATCTCGGGGACGAGATTCTTGTAAGGGGGGTAGGTCTGTCACACCCTGCATTTTGTAACATGTTATTTGCTTCAATGAAGCATGAAAATTTGGACCAGCAATTTTTTTTGGCATCATTTGGCTTTTATTTGGAAATTGAATTTTTCTTCATGTGCTTTTTCATGTGCTCATTAAAGTCAACTATTCCCTCTTGTAGAATTCATCCTCATACCCAAAACTTCTGCCTAATGATCATGCCAAGTGTTATATAACAGTATAGTATTTTCTTACAAAATTAATTTGGCCAAAAGGTATTTTATAAAATTAGTTTTCCAAAAACCCCTGAATTGAGATTTGCACTTCAAGTACTTTATATAGGGAGAGAAACTTATTTCAAAAAGTATATTTGAGACCTAGTAGTCATAGGACTCCCAGAAACCACAAAAGTATAATTTTAAAAGTTATTTTCCTATTTTAATTAAAAGCTTTTTCTTAAGGCCAGAAATGGTCTTTAATAGGGGAAAATTATTTAAGTATTTCAAAAATATTTGCCAAAATTCAGGGAGACTTAGAGGACATATATTGTCCATATATAAGAGTTTCAACACTTGGTCATGTTCAAAATAATGGGCTAATCCCTCTAAAACCCTTCCTGGATATTTTAAGCTTTTGAAATATTTAAAAAGGAAATATTCTCCAAAAATTTCCAAGGAAATTCTATCATGTGACATATGACATATTTGATGATCTTGCCAAGTCCCATGCCTTGGGAAGCAAGAAAACCTCATCAAAACCCTTCATAACCATTATGTCCATATTTGAAGTTTGAGCAACTCTACATTGCCAAACTTGTCCAAATGCTCTCAAACTTCGTGTACATGCTAGAAATGCCTAATAAGGCATCTAGACCAAATGGCACAAGATTTGGAATAGAGCAACTTGATCAGATCACCCCAAAACCCTTTCTGTTCAAATGTAAATTTGAACAACTTTACATTACCAACTTTTTATCTGGAGCTTCAAACTTTGTGGGCATGATCATAACCCCAAATAATGATGCTACACCAAGTGGTGCATCAAGGGGAGATGATTAGCTTGACTCAAACAAGATGAAGCTATTTCTGTTGTTTTCTAGGGTTCACCAAAGTTACATTCGGTAGTTTCTTCAAATAGGCCCAAATTTGGTGAAGCACCCTATTTTCATATGTTATTCAATCCTGTTAAGTGTCATGGCAAGTGGAGATCATTTGCTTGACCAAACATTGATCAAACACCTTCTGCAGATTTACTAAAACCCTCTTCTTGATCACTTTTACTCTTCTCCTTGGCCTCAACTTTTTACCACATGTTCATCCAGTTACTAGCTACCTCCAATAACTTCCCCAAGTCCCCAGCTCCATGATTGGGGGGTAAAAACCCTGGATCACCTTGCTGGACAGCCATTTTTCACCAAGTCACCAGCTTCCTCTCTCTCTCACAGCACCTCCAGAGCATCCAAGGCCACAGGCCATTTCTTTACTCCTCCCTTGACCTTCTAGACAACCTTGGGCACGTTGGACTTGACCGGAGCGGCGAGGGCACGAGTGTGCCAGCCATTCGGGCGCTCTGGAGCACGCTAAAGTGCGCCGCCGCACTGTAGCTCCAGCCAATCGCCGGCCCCCGACAGCCTCGGGCTCCTCCCTCGCGCCATTCGATGCCCCTCGACGTCCACGACCACCCCGGCGCTAACCCCCCTCCTCCTGCGCCGTCCAGTGGCCGTCGTCGCACGCGCACCGGCCGCCCGCAGCACCAACTCCTCGGGCTCACACGCGCGCACGGCCTGGAAGGTTCCCCGCTCCTCTCACCTCAAATGGACGTAGAGCTCGTCCGGCAACGCCGTGGACTCACTCCCATCGCCTCCCGTGCGCTGTAGCGTCGAGCAGGAGCTCGCCGGCGCACTGGACCATGGGGCTCCGCCGTTCCCCTATATAAAGGACCCCCCGAGCCTCTCCAACAGCATCAGCAGCTCCACCACACCTCCTTCAGTCCCCCAGCACCACCAGTTCTTCCCCAGAAGGTCCCAGTGCTCGGGATCGACCGGAGCTCCGCCGCGTCGGGCCGCCGGTGATCTCGCAGTACGACCCTCCTCCGCCCCTCCTTTTGCCCGATCTAGAACCGCCGAGCAACACTGATCCTTTCCCCTCTGTTCCCCCCTTCTGTTGCAGTCGGAAACGGCCG
This sequence comes from Secale cereale, assembly GCA_902687465.1. Taxonomy (NCBI): domain Eukaryota; kingdom Viridiplantae; phylum Streptophyta; class Magnoliopsida; order Poales; family Poaceae; genus Secale; species Secale cereale. Next base: position 366,397,990 of record LR738711.1, read on the forward strand.
GAGCGACGACCTCCCGACGATACTCCGCCGTCCCACCTCGCCGCAGGCGAACCCAACCTCCCCGGCGTGCCGCACCACCTCCACTACATCCGCCACTCGACATTGATCACGTCCCTGCCCTCCGTTGCCGTCGCCGTGGCCGGAATCCTCGCCGGTGAGCTCGCCATCGCCGTGGCCGTGAGGTTGGAGATGACAGGCGAGCCCCGCCTGTCATCCTCACCCCTCTCTCCCCCTCCTCTCAGCCACTGACCGCCGGGCCCCGCCTGTCAGGTTTGAAAACCTGACATGCGCGCTGGCGCCCGTGCGGCTGGGCTGGTTTGCCCTGGGCCGTGCACTGTGGCCCCTCTAGCCCAGTAGCACAGGGGCATTTTCTTTTATTCTTTCTGTAAATAATTCAAACATTTTTTACAGAAATGAATATTGGTCCAAATGAATTAATTCCAACTCCTAAATTCTTGTAATATTCCAACCTATTTAATGGTGTAACTTTCACTCACATCCATAAAACTTTTCTGTTCTGTTCAAATTTAAATTCAAATTTGAGCAATAAAACTCCTGTTCAAAAATCAATAGATTCCATTCTGCTACTCCAAATCTCCAACTAAGAATTTTCCCCATCTTAGAAATCCCTCTAGTATTTAACAAAAATGAGTTGACATTTTTCTGATCACTTTGATTTTTCTGTTTTATTTGTGGTCTTATTTTTCCGTTGTTATTATGCGACGTATAGATACCGTATTTGACAAAGTTGCTGGAGAAGGAGAAGGAGAAGGATTTGAAGACTTTGAAGATCAAGTCAATCCAGGCAAGCAACCCTTTGACCATGATACACTTGTTCTCAGGACCCGTTTTGTTTCCGATGCATAATGATAGGGTTACTATGGTGACCTAGTTGAAACCACCACATGATGCATGCTTTACTCTTGATCTTGCTATGTGCTAGATGACATGCAAATAGTTAGTATTGATGCTTAGTGATGCATGTGAGATTGAACCCTCGTGGTTGGTATCTTTGCATAAACCCATCGGGTGCCCCTAATGCCCGAGGGTGATGTTGAGTTAGGTCATCACTTGAGGAAGAAGTGATGTGCCGGTAAAACTTGTGCATGGGTGAAATAATGGATTAGATTTATGTGTGACTACCATCCCAACCAAACATGTGCAACCACACTACCCTTTATGGGACGGGGCTTTATCGATTACTTTGGTCGATACTAGCATGGTTCCCGCATTACTAGTGACGGGAAGACTTGAGGTCTTTCCCGGGACGGGGTCGTGCTTGGATAGACGGCCATGACTGTTTTTACAGGGCACCGGACACACCGTTGGTCCCTTCGGGTACGCGTGCATTGAAATTAGGGCAAGTCCCGTGATCTATTGTTTGTACCCGAGGGCCGTGTACCAACGAGTGGACTCTATGTTAGTGTCATCTAAGGAAAGGTAATGACCGGGTGCTTACCCCGGGTACTTGAGGTACCGCGGGTCGTGGATGACACGGAAGTTCCCCGGATCTTGTGGGTAAAGTGCGCAACCTCTACAGAGTGTAAAACTATTCGAATAGCCGTGTCCACGTTCATGGACAGTTGGGTGGTGCTACTTAAACTATGTCCAGAATTTTACTTCATCGGTGAAAGTATGTGTGTGATGAGTCAAGGTGGTGGCTTGACTCGATGAGTTGAAACATATTCATGCTGATATCGGTAACCTGTCTTCAAGGTTACGCGAGTTATTGATGCATAAACTTGTTGGTAGAATATTTATTCTAGCCCATTGCTAGATTGCTCATTATTGTTCAGTTGCATTATTATTTTGAACCACATCATGGGTTGCTTGCGAGTACATTCAAAGTACTCATTGGCTTGCCACTGGTTATTTAATTGACCAGGCATGGAGGAACAGGAATATGGTGAAGAGTTCTTTGGAGACGAATATGCAAACTAGGACGCTATCCCAGTCAGAATGCCTGTAGGTTTAAGGCAGATGGCATGGGTTCTACCTATTATCGAAGACTTCCGCTATTTGAGTTATTTGCTATTCAGCCCGTGAGGCTTTATCTATGTAAGACTTGGCCATAATGGCCATAATTTGTGTAAGACAATATGTATGGATGTAAGACTCTTGTTATTCAGCTTCTGTGTGTTCAGTGAGCATTGATCTCTGGGATCACTGTACATGTGCATTCGGTGATCTCGACTTCTAAGTCGGGGTCCCCACAAAACGTGAAAAAACGTTCGCTGCCACTCGTCGTGCGCCGCATCGTTTTCAAAACTGGTCTTAAACCGTGAGGAATCTCGAAAAGTGTTCAACATGACGAAGTTGCGCCTAATCCATAGATTCTTAGCGGTATATTACATGCCTCGTTCTGACAAACGGTTAAAAAACTAGAGCAAAAAAGTAATGAAAAAACACATCATCCAGTATTTTTGCGAGGGGAAGTTCAAACAATGGCATGCCCTTGCGTTAAGCGGCGTGCAATGTGGAAGTGTTATCGGATTAGTTATTCTGTTAATATTAGCAGAATAGTTATAGGACGGGTCTATTCTCATAACACCCCTTAAGACCTTATTCTCCTAACAACAGGCTTATTCTCCTAACAACCCTCCCCCACCCCTCCCCGCCTGCTAGCATCAGCGCCCCGACGCCGGCGTCCTCCCCCACCCCTCCCCGCTTCCTAGCGCGGGAGCGCCCTGACGCCGGCGTCCTCCCCGACCCCTCCACGCCTCCTAGCGCGCGAGCGCCCCGGCGGCAGGCCTCCTCCCCGACCCCTCCGCGCCTCCTAGCGCGCGAGCGCCCCGGCGGCCGGCCTCCTCCCCGACCCCTCCGCGCCTCCTAGCGCGCGAGCGCCCCGGCGGCCGGCCTCCTCCCCGACCACTCCCCGCCTCCTAGCGCGGGAGTGCCCCGGCGGCCGGCGGCGACACCCACCCTTCCGCGCCTGCGGCCGGCGGCTACCCCCACCGCTCCCCGCCTTCTTCCGCGCCCAGAACTTTGCGGGAGCGCCCCGGCAGCCGGCGATGCAGTCCGTCGGCGACGATATTTCCGCGGCGGCGTTTAGGAAGCGACGCCGCACCTCACCTCCGCATCCAGCCTCAGCCATGCATGACAAGGGGAAGCGAACTGCAAGGTTGACTACTCCGTCGCATTCGTCGTGGATGCGAACTGCAATGGTGCACGTCCAGCCTTCTCCCGCAACAATGGCGAAGGTGGAAAAAGCGCATGAGTTCCTGCAGCGGAGGTGGACTACATGACAACAGCAGCAAGAACTGCATCTGCAGAAGGAGGGGACTGCATATAAGGTAAGAAAATCACATACCAAGCCCCCACATCCAGTTTGCAGTGCCGTTTTTATACCCATGCAGTGCCCCATCTTGCGTCGACTGCAGTCACATGTGTCTCCAAGTAGAAAAACAGAAAAGGATACTTCGAAAAATAAAAAACGTTGTATGGATCAAAATTGCAGTCCACAATGACTTAAATATGTAGAGCGCTGTGCCTAGAACTGAAGTGCATTGTTTCTTCATGTTAACTAACAGTGCCCCTGCTGTAGAATGACAAATTGAAGTGCAATTTCTTACCGTTGCAAAAATATAATGATATATAGTACGAAAGATGCAGTTCATTTCACTGTTGACGTGCATAAAAAAAGCTTTGGCATAATAACCTGCAGGAATTTACTATGCCTCAAAAACAGAAGATGCCTCGAATCATTTACGACCCCGAGCCCCTGAACTGCATTGGAAGAGAAGAGTGGGAGATGCCTGGATGGATAACACCTGAAATACCTAGGGGTTTCTTTAACACCACAAACAGAACTGCCTACTCTATAGAGGAAGATGTAGAGGATAAAGATGAAAACAGTGAACCAAACATCATTCCAGATGGAGAAGGCAGTGAAACAAAAAACCCGCAGGATGAGGAGGAGGACGACGACGATCTGGTCTTCATGGGGGAGCACGCGCAGAAAAATGATGAGGAGGAGGATGATGACGAAGAGCAAATCATAACAGTTATGCAACCAAGGTACACGCGTGTCTTAGAAACATTTGGTCAGCAGATCAGAACGGATGATATAGCACCTCCAGAAGCCGATGTTGAAACCCAGCAAGTTCGGCAGGTCCATGAGCAAACGATTCGTCAACAAAGGGACAGTGGAATTCCACCAAGGCCGCCTACTGCCCAACAAAAGAATCGGAAGCAGAATCAAGGAGGGGCGCAAGCAACCAAAAAAATTAAAGTTCTCCACACTCCTGCCTCCTCGCGATCCTCAATTACACAGATCTGTTGTCACCCCTCCGTGCCCAACAAACATCGGTGAGCTGCAAACACCGTTAGAAGAAAAACAGTACACGCACGTAAGCATTCCTTTGCCTAACTACTGCAGTTCACTTATTACGCATAGTTTCAGCTTGTGCATTCTCATTAACAAAAAAAGAAACATTCCATATTGTCTGTGTGCAGGATGAGAACATGCTCCAGGAACTTGTGCCTGTAAAAGGTATGCAGTTCACATCACAAGATGCGGCGCGAGAATTCTACAACACGTATGCGAGGCATGCAGGCTTCGGCACACGCAATAACGGCGGATACAGAACAAACAGATACATCGTGTGCTCAAAGGAAGGCAGAAGCAAACAAACTGTCACTGATTATGACAGAAAGCGAGAAAAAACATCAAAGAGGACTGGCTACAAGGCGGGGATGAGATTGAAAAAAATAAAGGATGTATTTGTGATAGCAGAGATTGAGCTCAATCACAACCACATGATGATTGACAGCCCGGCTATGCTTCTGCACATGCACTCGCATAAGACGGATGACCCGTTGCTCGATAAACTAGTGAAGGACATGCAGAGCGACAACCTCACGCACACGCAGATGATGTCAACCCTGTCAAGGATGTCAGGGGACTGCACTTTATGGGGCGCACCAGCCGTGACTGGGTGAACAGGTACGTTCACTAAAACAAAAAAAAACGATATATCATCTATTTCATGCAGTACGTTTTGTGCATTTTCTGTATGTCCATAATACTGAAAGTATATTGTTAATTCGAACTTCAGGAAGCATCAATTCGCGAGGGAGGAAACAGAGGACGATGTGAAGAAACTCTTGGCTTTCTTTGAGAAGATGGAGCAAATAAACCCGGAGTTCTTCTATGATTACGACAAAGATGTCGATAACCGTGTGCGGAACATATTCTGGGCGAACGCCAGCTGCAGGGGACCGTACGAAGATTTTGGAGATTGTGTCACATTTGACACGACCTACAAGACCAACAAGTTCCACATGCCTCTCGCCGTCTTCGTTGGAGTCAACCACCACCTCCAAAGTACAATATTCGCTGTGGCTCTCATCAGAGACGAAACAATACCGACTTTCGAGAGGGTGTTCCGAACGTTCTTGCGTTGCATGAACAACAAGCGGCCAATCTGCATACTCACAGGTATGCTGAAAAAAAAGAGTGAAATTAAATAACAATGCAGTTCACTGCCAACTTTTGTAGTCCATTTCTTACATCCAATGAAAAAAAGCAGAAAAAGGATATGCAGTTCTCTCAATAACTCGCTGCTTGTGTTTTTTTCAAAAACATGCAGATCAATGCCCCTCCATGGATGCCGCGATAAAAAGTACGCTAATAGGCACGCTGCACAAGTTATGCCGTTGGCATATACTGAAAAAAAATACAAGGATCACCTGTCCTTGCTGTACAAAGCGTATGAGAAATTCAAGGATGAGCTGACCTCCGTTCTCAACCACCCGCTGATGCCATCAGAGTTTGAACGCGCTTGGCATGAGCTCATGGAAAAGTATAACCTGCAAAATGATGAGATTATGAAGGCGCTCTGGACAGACAGAAAAGAATGGATATCGGCTTACTACAAGGAGGTGTTCTGTGCACGGATGATGTCGACACAGAGAAGTGAAAGCATGAACCGGATCTTGAAGAGGAACTTTGTCAAGGAAAGACACGACCTGCACATCTTTGCGTCGCAAGTGGACAGGTGCATCCAGACAAGGAAGGGCGTCGAGCACGCGGAGACCATAGCTAACGAGGTTTATAAACAGAGCAAAGTTTTTAAGATGGATGAGCAATTAATAAAAAACACTACTCGCTTTCTTGATTTTTGCTTTGAAAAGACAACTACTTAACTGGTTTTCTTTGTTTCACAGACGGAAATAAAGACTACTACTCAGTTTGGTTTCGAGGTTCAGCTCTCCAAGATTTACACCAGGGCGGTCTTTGCTGACTTCAAGCAAGCGCACTACCGCAGCACTGCATTCAGATCAGAGCAGTCCACTGACAACCCGACGAAATATTTGGTGCGCCACTACAACCGGTCTGATGATTTTGATTGGGCAAGACACGAGTTCCAGGTGGTTGGTGATGTGACGAACGGTATCTACGAATGCGAATGCAAGCTGTGGACACACACAGGTACGTGAGACAGGAAAACAAAAAAATAAGCACACAGAAAACATAATGAAGTTCACTTATTGCTGGTAGCAAAAAAGAGATGAAAAACAAAAAAAATATATAGTGAAGTTCACTATAGCAGCAGACCCAGGACCTATTTATAATGCAGTTCACAAAACCAAAAAAATGAAAAAATGTTGCCAATTTATGTGAAGTTTGCTGGCACGAGTAACCCAAAAATTTTCTTTTGCTGCAGGCCTGTTCTGCGTGCACATCATTTGCATGTTGGATCAGCTGCGGGTGGACAAGATACTTGAACAGTACATATTGAAGAGATACACACGGAACGCACGCCAAAATCCAACTTTTGACCGCAGAGACTATGAGCAAACTGCTCCGGATGGGAGTTCGATGTTCTGCCGTAGGAGACTACTTGCAGAAACTGCAATGGACCTGGTGAACAGAGGTGTCAAATTGGATAGAGGGTATAACAGAGCTTTAGCTGGGATGAGAAAACTCATACAAGAAGTGAACGTAATAAACGAAGAAGAAGAGGCAGAGAAGATAATGGATGCGCGGGGTGAAGAACAAGGAAAGGAGCACGAACATGCTGCTGATGGTGCAGTTCATAATATGGATGACACAATTCTTCCCCCGCCTGTTTCAAACACAAAAGGGAGAAAGAATGAGAGCAAATCAGCCAATAAAAAAGCTGCAGCAAATGAAAAAAGCCCTAAAAAAATAGCAGGCCTGAGCCAGAACTGGACAACGAAGGAAGACCACTGGGGGTAAGGATGTGTAAATCATGCAATAAGATTGCGGGACACAACTCAAGAACATGTGAGGAGAGGCTGAAACAAATCCAGGCTGAAAATGCCACCACAAATCACCAAGCTGACCAACAAGATGATACGACAAAGAGAAGACTATGTAGCGTCTGCAACAAGAGATAGAAGCATAACGCGAGAACTTGTCCAAATAGAACAGAGGAAAAAGATGAAGAAGATGACGAAGAAGATGCTGACAGAGAAGAGAGTAAGGAAGCTAGCAAAGCTGATGAAACTGAGGAGGAAGATGAGGAGGAAGAAGAAGAAGACGAGGAAGAAGAAGCAGATGAAGAAATCGAAGAACCATCATAAAAAACGAGGGGGAGAGACAGAACGCGGAATCCAGCACGTAGGCAAGCATCGCGGTCGCACGGTCCCGTTACGAGGGGTAATGCGAACAACAAGAGCAAGACAGAAGCAGCAACAACCATTGAAACAAATGCAGTGCACAATCTGCGAAGAAGCACCAGGAAAAGGATGTAGATCAACACATATGCAGTTTTGCATTTTAAAAAACATATTAACTTCATCATTTATATATATCGTATAGTATATAATATATATAGCTTGTGTTCAGTGGACTGCAAAAAAAAAAAGAAATTCAACATGTAATACTGAAGTTCAAAAATGAATAGATACAACATATGCCATACATGCTTTGTGACCAATGTGC
>LR738711.1:366405925-366426885 GCA_902687465.1 Secale cereale
ATATGAAAAGAAAATAAGATGAGAATGCCACTCTCAGAATGCGGTTCTCTTCTGTATGAAAAACCTGACATCGGAATGTCATTTTGAGAATGCAGTTCTCTTCATCGTATAGAATCTGACATGAACGTGAATCAATACAGAATGCAGTTAGAAAAGAAAAAAAATGTAGAGTCAGACTAGGATTCACGTACACTGCAGTGCGTGCGTGGTGCGTTTAAAGCTTGCAGTGCAGTAACCTTCGAGTACACAGTGCAGTGCGCTTAGTGCAAAAAAATGTAAAAAAAAACTTGGCAGCGTATATTTAAACTTGTGAATTTTGAAACTCGACGACAAACACGTTGAATTCGTCTTTGCAGTCCCATGTGATAAGGTGAGATGCAGTGCGGATGTGTATATTTTAAAAAAACTTGGCTGCTACTCATATGAGAGAATGCAGTGCGCTGCGAACATGTTACAACTCACAAGGAGGAGTTGGCTGAAAGCTCCATTATGTACATATTTGACATTGTCACCATCTGCCACCAAAAAAAAACACAAAAACTAACTAGACCGGTATATACAAAAGCACACAGCATGGTGTTTACAGCTTTGCACATCGAGAACTACACACAGCGACCATACATTACTGTTTACATAAAGTTCTGGAGCACACACGAAAAAGACATCAACACACATAGAAAAAAAATCTGCTATCATCCTGCTCCTACGAATGCAGTCTTGGAGAGAAGCCTCGGCTCGGCTTCTGAAGCGTTGCAGTTCGTTTACGGGAAACGATTCCGCTTCTAAAGCGATGCAGTTCGCTTACGGGAAACGATTCCGCTTCTGAAGCGATGCAGTTCGCTTACGGCGGACGATTCGGTTCGCCTGCCCTAAAATAAATGCGCCCACTATCGCCCGAAGCGCCACGCCCCGCCACTCCTCTATCCCGCTGGTTGCACGCCGCACGAACGCCACGATCATCACGAACCCACGATCGCCAACACGGTTGCGCGACGAGATCGTGGCCTCGGCAGAAGTTGCTGCCGCTCCCATTTAAATCCCGCGCTCCATCAACCAGACCGTCCGCACAAAACACACGACGCTGCGCCTTCCTCCTCCTCTTCCTCCTCTTTGCAGCAATGGGGTTCAGCAGGACCTACGACGACGTGCATGCGCACTGGAACACAAAGCTGAAGGTGATCTACACCACCGACGTCGCCGCCATGGCGACGTACGTCGAAGAGTTCAAGACAGTTCTCCAGCGGCGCCACCAGAAGATCGTCAGCATCGACGTGGAGTACACACCCGACCACGAGAGGGCGGCCCTGGTTCAACTATCCATCGGCAAGTACCACCCAGTGCTTCTTTTCCAGGTATGTGGTACATTGGGCAAGAGATGCATCCCCTTCGACAGGTTCCTTGGCGACCCAAGGTAAGCAATTCTCTCTGCCGAGTACGTGTTGCAGTTCTATATGCCCATGTATGCATTTCCGAAAGGTATAACTTGCGGTTCACTTTCCTTAGGTTCGAGTTCGCTGGCTTCGCCATCAAGCAGGTGATGTCTACACACGCTTCTACTCTTGTAGACTATGTTGGGCCTCCAAGCGCAAAGGTTTGTAGGACAGTAGCAATTTCCCTCAAGTGGATGACCTAAGGTTTATCGAACTCAGGGAAGTAGAGGTTGAAGATGGTCTCTCTCAAGCAACCCTGCAACTAAGATACAAGAAGTCTCTTGTGTCCCCAACACACCTAATACACTTGTCAGATGTATAGGTGCACTAGTTCGGCGAAGAGATGTTAAATGGCAAGTGATATGGATGGCAAAACAAGGTAATATAAATATGTAATAAAAAGTGCAGCAAGCAAACAAGTAGTAAACGTGAGCACAAACGGTATTGCAATGGTGGAAACAAGGCCTAAGGTTCATACTTTCACTAGTGGCAACTCCCAACAACATTAACATAATCGAATCACATGATATTTCCCATAAAACATGCAAAGGGGACACACTCCGAGATCATTCCTTCGTGGTCAAGAGAGGACGAGAATTATGCAGGGCTACAAAAGCACACCTCAAAGTTCGTAGTTCTCAATCTAAGGATTTCCCAATGTCACCGCGGCCATCCAAAGAGAGACCCACAATCACCATAACATATCTAAAAGATAGGCAAAGACAAGCACCAAGAGACTCTCAATCTTCAATCAACACACAAGAAAGGAAATCACTCATGAAAATATTGTTCTAATCCATGTCCAATAGACCGCTGTCACCTTGGTCTCGGGGATTATACTAGATAAAGACAAGTGAGTACATCAATCCAATACATAGAGGAAGGGGAAACACCCTAGATTAACATAGCCTATGATCACAACGAAGATCACATCATGGGAGAGAGAGTTGACCACATAGCTACTGGTAAGAACCTCAGCCCCGAGGAGGAACTACTCCCGCATCATGGAGGGAGGAAGCAACATCAATGGAGATGAATCCGGGGGCACTTCCCCGTCCCGGCAGGGTGCCGGCGCAGGAATTCTCGTCCCCCGAAGCTTGATGGAGATGGCGGCGGAGATCGGAATCGCGTCTGGAGAAAAGGGGTCCGAAATCAGGGTTTCCTCGACACGCTTTAAATATATGCCAAAGGGGGCCACCAGAGGGGGTCAGTGGTGCCCAGGCGCCCCCCGGTGCGGCCCAGGGGGTGGCCGCGCCCACAGGCCGCCTGGAGCCCCTGTGGGTCCCCCCCGGTTGTACTTTGGCCGCACGGTAGCTCCTGGAACGCTGATTTTTTATATATTTTTTCTGGATTTTTCCTGGCAGTTCTCGTAATGTGAAAACCTGGAATACAAAAACAGTCGAAAACAGAAACTGGCACCGGGGTGCACTGGATTAGTAGGTTAGTCCAAATATGATCAAAAGTGTATGGAAGTGTATGAATATCATAGCAATATCACCCAAAAGTGGCATGGAGCAAGCAGAAATTATAGATACGTTTTGGACGTATCAACATCCCCAAGCTTAATTCCTGCTCGTCCTCGAGTAGGTAAATGATAACAAGAATAATTTCTGTGGTGACATGCTATTAACCATATAGGACTTCTCATAGTCATATGACAAAAGCTTACTGAGACAATGATTCTATAGTAATTAAGTTGCCTCATGAGAAAATCACAAATGACTGAAAGTTTTACAATATGAAACTGAAACATCAAAAAGATTTGCAATGAACATGATGTGCAAATATGATAAAGTGATATCTAGCTTGCCCCCTTTAGTGAAGCAAAACATAAATGCAGGGGCACCTTCAAGGTTTAAGTGATGACTAGATACAATGATTTCAAAATAAATGATATCACAATCATGCAAAAGACAATGCTACTTTGGGACAATGCACATTTCACTCAGGATGGCAATCATGCTCTCAGTAGTTGGTGCTTTTAAAAGAAGGTGGAGACTCAACATGAAAGTAAAAGAATGGTTATGTGCTAGAGTTTTTATTTTAAAAACATATAAGCAATTTTGTCAACGGTAGTAGTACTTCATATGTGTCATGCATAACACATCCTATAAGTTGCAAGCCTCATGCATCGAATACCAATAGTGCTCGCACCTTGTCCTAATTAGCTCGGACTCCCATGGGTTATCATTGCATTACATATGTTTCAACCAAGTGTCACAATGGGGTACCTCTATGCCACCTGTACAAAGGTCCAAGGAGATAAATCGCATTTGATTTCTCGTTTTTGATAGATCTCAACTTGAGGACATCCATACCGGGACAACATAGAAAATAGATGATGGACTCCTCTTTAATGCATAAGCATATTCTCATAAGAGATTGAGGATTAAGTCCAAGCTAAAACTTCCACCATGATGCATGGCTTTGGTTGGCGGCCCAATGTTCTTCTCTAACAATATGCATATCATTCAACCCACGGAAAATCACCCTTACATCAGACAAGACGAACATGCATAGCAACTCACATGATATTCAACAAAAGTGTGACAGTTGATAGCGTCCCCAGAAACATGGTTACCGCTAAGCAAGCAACTCATAAGAAATAAGATACATAAGCAACATATTCTTTACCACAATAGTTTTTAGGCTACTTTCCCATGAGCTATATATTGCAAATATTGGTTTTAAAGGTAGCACATGTAAATTACTTGGAGTGGCGGTGAAATACCACGTATAGGTAGGTATGGTGGACTCGTATGGCATAACTAGTTTAAAAGGGTGTGGATGCACCAGCAGTAATTCCGCTTAGTACAGGTGAAGGTTAGCAAAAGACTGGGAGCGACCAACTAAGAGAGCAATGACGGTCATAATCATGCAGAGCGACAAAGCAATATTGAATCAGGCATGGTAGTTATATCGCTACTCAGAAATAAAAGATCATCAAGGCTTGACAGACTTTCTTTACAGTCTTAAATATGCGTGAGCATACGCCAAGTCAATCAAAATAAATTCTCGAAGGAAGATATTACTAAACCATACCACATCATAGGCAAACAAATCATGTTGGTACTCCAATAACACATTGGGAATCCCCCAGCTATTTGAGACTAACCATAAGAAAACCTGAACTACTAAGCGCCATCATGCACGTAGCATCTTTATCATAGACATATTAACCAATGCAACGGAAGCAAACTCTCTTAATAAGGTGAGCATGATAATTAAAGAGAGTTCAAGCAACCAACTAAACAAAAGCTCTTTGAAAAGATAAGCATGAATACTAAGAGCAGAACATGATAGTAGCTATTTAAAAGACAAAGAACACACACAGCAAAGATAGACATGAAAATTCTATATTATGTTCTAGGTAGAAGTGGAGCGTGTTTCTCTCCCACATAAAGGAATGCTGAGTTCCGACTCGTTATGAAAAACTAAAAAGAAAACTAAAAGCAAGACGCTCCAAGCATAGCACATAACACATGAAGTGATAAAAATATAGCGAAACGAAAGACGAACTGATAATGTTGATGGAGAAGGGGATGCACGAGGGCATCCCCAAGCTTAGACGCTTGAGTCTCCTTGAATATTTCTTGGGGGTGCATGGGGGCATCCCCAAGCTTGAGCGCTTGACACTCCTGAATCTTTTTATCATCTTCCCTCGCACACTTGAAAACTCCCTTCATACATAACTCATCATAATCTGATTAGCGAGGTTAGTACCCTTAATAAAATAATTGTACCTTGCTGGAAATAAAGATATTTTTGAAGTTCTACTGTTTCTCAAGATTGCCAAAAGGTTTTTGCAAAGAAAAAGCAAGCTCTTGATTTGCAAAATGAAGGAAAGGCAAAACAGGACAGAATCTGTGAAAAACAGAACATCAGGTAGTAATTGATCTGTTCGGGATACTTCTGCAACTCAAATAAAAAAACTCAGAACAGACGCACGAAAGACAATTATATAGAGAATGCTGTCGAATAAATTCAGACCAAAAAGATGATCTGGTGATTATATACGAATTTTTCTATCCAAGGACAGAATCTGTTTCCTGGACAGCACCTCACAACTTTTGAACTTTCTTGCAATCAGAGGCTACACTTGGCACAAATATGAAAAGAAAAGATACAATGATGATGCTACAGTAGTAAACAACATCAATACACAACAAAAGCAAAATATAAAAATTTATTCATGTGGGCTGCCTCCCAAAAGCGCTTTCTTTTATGCCTTTAAGCTAGGCATGGAACTTTAATGATGCTCTCGTACGAATAAGAGCTGAAGAACAAAAGAGGGCATCAAGAAGAAAATGCCAAATACATTTAAGCCTAACATGCTTCCTATGCATAGGAATATTGCAATAGAATAATTCATTGAAGCACGAAGCAACTAGCATAGGAAGGCAAAACAAGCATAACTTCAAAATATTCACCATAAAGAGAGGAAGCTTCTTATTATTAAGATATTTAGAACCAAGCCTCCCTCTCTCATTATAAATTTCAGTGGCATCATGGATGAACTCAACAATATAAGCATTACATAAAGCATTGTTACCATGATCCACATGCAAAAAGGTACTCTCACTCCCCACATAAGCATACTTTTTCTCATTGGTAATAGTGGGAGTAGGACTATCATAAACAACTTGAACACTATAGATTGGAGTTATAACATCATCATGGTAGAGAAGAGCATTGTCATTGCTAGCAACTATATTTGTAAACATGTTGTCTTTATTCTTACTAGCAAGAGAATTATCAATTATCACATCACTAGTGGGTAAAGGATTTGCAATCCTATCATCCCCAAGCTTAGAGCTTCCCATATCATCACTTTCAGAGTTGGTAACAAAAAGATTTTCAAGATCATAAGTAGCATTATGATCATTTTCCCAATCACAATATGTAACATGCATATCATAATCAAAATCATCTTCAATAGTACCTACGGACATATCATCAAGATGATAATTAAGGCAATAAACTTCACCTTCTTTTTTAAAATTACAACCGTTAGGATAAAAGTTGATGGGATGAATATGCTCAGGCCAGGTTGATACCCATTCTTCTTCCTTCTTGCTCCTCTTCCTCCTCCTCTTCTTTTTCTTCTTCTTCACCTTAGGAGGGAGTGGTTGGAGACGAAGCTTCTCCACATATCCTGGTTTATCATTAGAAACAATAGGGGAAACTTGGGAGAAACTCTCCTTTTTATTAGCAGAAATATAAGAGACATTTTTATACTTTGGTAAAGTTCCCTCCTTTCTTATCTTACTTATGTAATCATTTTCATGGCAATTAACAACACAATAGAGATGGCAATTTTGAATAGTGTTTTTTTATTCCTATGGCATTATCATCCAGCCAAGAAGTCTTTTCTGATAACTCTTCACACATCAAAAATAACATAAGCTCATCATAAAGATCAGAGGTGATCATGTCATCACACAACCGGTTAACAATTATGTTTTGAAAGTTCATGCATTGAAAATTAAAGTGACCCTCTGTACGGCAAAGTTCACAAGTAAAAGGATAAAGGTCACACAATTCTCTAGCAATTTCATTTAAATCTCTGACCCAAGTGATTGTTCTTTCATGCTTATGTTGCTTACAATACTTCTCTTCTTCAATCATAGGCCTTTCACAAGGTCTCTCCACTCCACAAAAATTAACATGCTTATATAAAACTTCATTTTTAGGAATTGGATCATGCATGTTGAAATCATCATGAACAATTTCATTTTCTTTGCAAGTCTCTTTAAAAGGTTTATGATACTTGATCCAATCTTCCTTAGGCATATTAAGATGTGAAGCAAAAGATTTGAGGAAATCAACAAGGAGTTGAGAATCAAGCCCAAACTTAGCACTAAACTTATTAAAACTTATAGTTTCAACAAAGGACTTAATGCAATCATACTCATAAATTATACCTGACTCTTTACCTTTGTCGATCTCCCAATCTTCAGTGTTGCATTGAATTCTTTCAAGGAGTTCCCATTTAGCATCAATCTTTTTGTTTGTGAAAGAACCCATAGAGGAAGCATCGAGCAAATCTTTATCCTGTCGAGATAGCCTCGCATAGAAGTTAGTAATAATAATATCTTTGGGGAGCCCATGGTTAGGAAATTTTAGCATTAACGTTTTCAGTCTCCCCCAAGCTTGAGCTATGCTCTCTCCGTCATGAGGATAAAAATTATAAACATAATTCCTATTCTTATGGACTTCATGAAGAGGATAAAACTTGGAGTAAAAGAGAGACTGGATCTCTTCCCACTCCAGCAGGTGAGAGTCATTTAGTAGCCTATACCATTCCAATGCTTTTCCTTTTAGTGACAAGGCAAATAATTTCCTCATGACAAACTCCCTCGATACACCTGCAAGCTTAAATAATGAACATAGTTGTGACAGATATAGCAAGTGTTCATCGGGATGTCTGTCTCCTGCATAACGATTAGCCAAAACATAATCGATAATACCAGCTGGTATTTCATAGGGCACAATTTCAGTAGGGGGAGGAGCAACCACCACCGGTGTGGGGCGTCTTCCTGCAAGCAACGATCCAATAACAGGGTTGTCCATAAGCATAACTAGTGAAATATAAACAAGAAACAAAAAGATTTAATTGCAAGATCTAAAGATATACCTTCAAGCGCTCACCTCCCCGGCAAAGGCGCCAGAAATAGCTTGATGTCTACACACGCTTCTACTCTTGTAGACTATGTTGGGCCTCCAAGCGCAGAGGTTTGTAGGACAGTAGCAATTTCCCTCAAGTGGATGACCTAAGGTTTATCGAACTCAGGGAAGTAGAGGTTGAAGATGGTCTCTCTCAAGCAACCCTGAAACTAAGATACAAGAAGTCTCTTGTGTCCCCAACACACCTAATTGTTGGGGAACGTAGTATTTTCAAAATTTTCCTACGATCACGCAAGATCTATCTACTAGATGCATAGCAACGAGAGGGGAGAGTGTGTCTACGTACCCTCGTAGACAGAAAGCGGAAGCGTTTATCAACGCGGTTGATGTAGTCGTGCACCTTCACGATCCGTCCCGATCTAGTACCGAACGTACGGCACCTCCGCGTTCAGCACACGTTCAGCTCGATGACGTCCTCGCCTTCTTGATCCAGCAAGACGGGCGAAGTAGTAGATGAGTTCCGGCAGCACGACGGCGTGGTGACGGTTGTTGATGAAGAACAATCTCTGCAGGGCTTCGCCAACCACTACAGAAACTAGACGGAGGATAAACTAGAGGGTCGGGGTAGCCGGCACACGGCTTGGTGTATCTTGATGTGTCTTGGGTGCTAGCCCTACCCCTCTATTTATATGTTGAGCCTTGGGGTCGAAACTTGGAGTAAAAGCCTTCACAAAGTCGGTTTCACCCAAAAGGCAAGAGTCCTTCTCGGACTCCAGGGTCAGACGCCAGGGTTCCCGGCGTCTGGACCCAGACGCCAGGGACCCTGGCGTCTGGCCCCTGGACTCCGCAAAACTTCCTTTTGCGCTTTCCAAAAACCTTGTGTGCTTTCCCTTTTGGCCCAAATAAAGTGTTCTTGTACCCAAACACTTCGGGAAACATCCGGAACCCCTTCCGGTGAATTCCGGAACCCTTCCGGAGGTCAAACACTATTATCTCATATATTAATCTTTATCTCCGGACCATTCCGGAGTTCCTCGTCATGTCTGTGATCACATCCGGGACTCCGAATAACATTCGGTCACCAACATACATAACTCATTAAATACTATATCGTCAACGAACGTTTAAGCGTGCGGACCCTACGGGTTCGAGAACTATGTAGACATGACCGAGACACTTCTCTGGTCAATAACCAATAGCGGAACCTGGATGCCCATATTGGCTCCTACATATTCTACGAAGATCTTTATCGGTCGAACCGCATAACAACATACGTTGTTCCCTTTGTCATCGGTATGTTACTTGCCCGAGATTCGATCGTCGGTATCTCTATACCTAGTTCAATCTCGTCACCGGCAAGTCTCTTTACTCGTTCCGTAATAAATCATCTCGTGACTAACTCATTAGTCATTTGCTTGCAAGGCTTATTATGATGTGCATTACCGAGAGGGCCCAGAGATACCTCTCCGACACTCGGAGTGACAAATCGTAATCTTGATCTATGCCAACACCACGAATACTTTCGGAGACACCTGTAGAGCATCTTTATGATCACCCAGTTACGTTGTGACGTTTGATAGCACACAAGGTGTTCCTACGGTATTCGGGAGTTGCATAATCTCATAGTCATAGGAACATGTATAAGTCATGAAGAAAGCAATAGTAGTAAAACTAAACAATCATAGTGCTATGCTAACGGATGGGTCTAGTCCATCACACCATTCTCCTAATGATGTGATCCCGTTGATCAAATGACAACTCATGTCTATGGCTAGGAAACATAACCATCTTTGATCAATGAGCTAGTCTAGTAGAGGCATACTAGGGACATACTGTTTTGTCTATGTATCTACACATGTACTAAGTTTCCGGTTAATACAATTCTAGCATGAATAATAAACATTTATCATGATATAAGGAAATATAAAATAACAACTTTATTATTGCCTCTAGGGCATATTTCCTTTCAGTCTCCCACTTGCACTAGAGTCAATAATCTAGCTCACATCACCATGTGATTTAATACCGATAGTTCACATCGTTATGTGAATAACACCTATAGTTCACATCGCCATGTGACCAACACCCAAAGGGTTTACTAGAGTCAATAATCTAGTTCACATCACTATGTGATTAATACCCAAGAGTAATAAGGTGTGATCATGTTTTGCTTGTGAGAGAAGTTTAGTCAACGGGTCTGTTACATTCAGATCCGTATGTATTTCGCAAATTTCTATGTCTACAATGCTCTGCATAGAGCTACTCTAGCTAATTGCTCCCACTTTCAATACGCATCCAGATTGATTCTTAGAGTCATCTGGATTTAGTGTCAAAGCTTGCATCGGCGTAACCCTTTACGACGAACTCTTTATCACCTCCATAATGGAGAAACATTTCCTTAGTCATCCAATTACTAAGGATAATTTTGACCGCTGTACAGTGATCTACTCCTGGATCACTATTGTACCCCCTTGACAAACTCATGGCAAGGTACACAACATGTTTGGTACACAGCATGGCATACTTTAAAGAACCTATGGCTGAGGCATAGGGAATGACTTTCATTCTCTCTATATTTTTCTGCCCTGGTCTGGCTTTGAGTCTTACTCAACTTCACACCTTACAAGTCAGGGAAGAACTCCTTCTTTGACTGATCCATTTTGAACTACTTCAAAATCTTATCAAGGTATGTACTCATCGAAAGTCTTATCAAGCGTCTTGATTTATCTCTATAGATCTTGATGCCCAATATGTAAGCAGCTTCACCAAGGTCTTTCTTTGAAAAACTCCTTTCAAACACTCCTTCATGCTTTCCAGGAAATTCTACATCATTTCTGATCGACAATATGTCATTCACATATACTTATCAGAAAGGTTGTTGTGCTCCCACTCACTTCTTGTAAATATAGGCTTCACCGCAAGTCTGTATAAATCTATATGCTTTGATCAACTTATCAAAGCGTATATTCCAACTCCGAGATGCTTGCACCAGTCCATAGATGGATCGCTGGAGCTTGCACATTTTGTTAGCACCTTTAGGATTGACAAAACCTTCTGGTTGCATCATATACAAGTCTTCTTTAATAAATCCATTAAAGAACGCAGTTTCGTTATCCATTTGCCAGATTTCATAAAATGTGGCAATTGCTAACATGATTCGGACAGACTTAAGCATCGCTACGGGTGAGAAAATCTCATCGTAGTCAACACCTTGAACTTGTCGAAAACCTTTCGCAACAAGTCGAGCTTTGTAGATAGTAACATTACCATCGGCATCAGTCTTCCTCTTAAAGATCCATTTATTTTCAATGGCTTGCCAACCATCGGGCAAGTCAACCAAAGTCCATACTTTGTTCTCATACATGGATCCCATCTCAGATTTCATGGCTCAAGCCATTTTGTGGAATCTGGGCTCATCATCGCTTCCTCATAGTTCGTAGGTTCATCATGGTCTAGTAACATGACTTCCAGAACCGGGTTGCCGTACCACTCTGGTGCGGAACAAACTCTGGTTGATCTACGAAGTTCAGCAGAAACTTGATCTGAAGTTTCATGATCATCATCATTAGCTTCCTCACTAATTGGTGTAGGAATCACTGGAACTAGTTTCTGTGATGTACTACCTTCCAATTTGAGAGAAGGTACAATTACCTCATCAAGTTCTACTTTCCTCCCACTCACTTCTTTCGAGAGAAACTCCTTCTCTAGAAAGGATCCACTCTTAGCAATAAAGATCTTGCCTTCGGATCTGTGATAGAAGGTGTACCCAACAGTTTCTTTTGGGTATCCTATGAAGATTTACTTCTCCGATTTGGGTTCGAGCTTATCATGTTGAAACTTTTTCACATAAGCATCGCAGTCCCAAACTTAAAGAAATGACATCTTAGGTTTCTCGTCAAACCACAGTTCATACGGTGTCATCTCGGCGGATTTAGATGGTGCCCTATTTAACGTGAATGTAGCTGTCTCTAATGCATAACCCCAAAAGCGATAGTGGTAGATCGGTAAGAGACATCATCGATCGCACCATATCTAATAAAGTACGGTTATGACGTTTGGACACACCATTACACTGTGGTGTTCCAGGTGGCGTGAGTAGTGAAACTATTTCACATTGTTTTTACTGAAGGCCAAACTCGCTAACTCAAATATTTTACCTGTACGATCATATCGTAGAAACTCTTATTTTCTTGTTACGATGATTCTCCACTTCACTCTGAAATTCTTTGAACTTTTCAAATGTTTCAGATTTGTGCTTCATTAAGTAGATATACCCATATCTGCTTAAATCATCAGTGAAGGTCAGAAAATAACGATACCCGCCGCGAGATTCAACACTCATTGGTCCGCATACATCAGTATGTATGATTTCCAACAACTCTGTTGCTCACTCCATAGTTCCGGAGAACGGAGTTTTAGTCATCTTGCCCATGAGGCATGGTTCGCAAGCACCAAGTGATTCATAATCAAGTGATTCCAAAAGTCCATCATTATGGAGTTTCTTTATGCGCTTTACACCAATATGACCTAAACGGCAGTGCCACAAAATAAGTTGCACTATCATTATTAACCTTGCATCTTTTGGCTTCAATATTATGAATATGTGTATCACACGATCGAGATCCAACAAACCATTTTCATTGGGTGTATGACCATAGAAGGTTTTATTCATGTAAACAGAACAACAATTATTCTCTAACTTACAGGAATAACCGTATTGCAATAAACATGATCAAATCATATTCATGCTCAACACAAACAGCAAATAACACTTATTTAGGTTCAATACTAATCCCGAAAGTATAGGGAGTGTGCGATGATGATCATATCAATCTTGGAACCACACATCGTCACTTCACCTTTAACTAGTTTATGTTCATTATGCAACTCCCATTTCGAGTTACTACTCTTTAGCAACTGAACCAGTATCAAATACTTAGGGGTTGCTATGAACACTAGTAAAATACACATCAATAATCCGTATATCAAAATATACCTTTGTTCACTTTGCCATCCTTCTTATCCGCCAAGTATCTAGGGCAGTTCCACTTCCAGTGACCATTTCCTTTGCAGTAGAAGCACTTAGTTTCTGGCTTGAGTTTTAGCTTTGGGTTTCTTCACGGGAGTGACAACTTGCTTGTCATTCTTCTTGAAGTTCCCATTCTATCGCTTTGCCCTTTACTTGAAACAAGTGGTCTTGTTAACCATCAACACTTGATGCTCTTTCTTGATTTCTACCTTCGCCGATTTCAGCATCGCGAAGAGCTCGGGAATTACTTTCGTCATCCCTTGCATATTATAGTTCATCACGAAGTTCTACTAACTTGGTGATAGTGACTAGAGAACTTTGTCAATTACTATCTTATCTGGAAGATTAACTCCCACTTGATTCAAGCAATTGCAGTACCCAGACAATCTGAGCACATGCTCACTGGTTGAGCTATTCTCCTCCATCTTGTAGGCAAAGTACTGTCAGAGGTCTCATACCTCTCGACACGGGCATGAGTATGAAATACTAATTTCAACTCTTGGAACATCTTATATGCTCTATGGCGTTCAAAACGTTTTTGAAGTCCCGGTTCTAAGCCGTAAAGCATGGTGCACTTAAACTATCAAGTAGTCATCATACTGAGCTTTTGTCAAAACGTTCATAACGTCTGCATCTGCTCCTGCAATAGGTCTGTCACCTAGCGGTGCATCAAGGACATAATTCTTCTGTGCAGCAATGAGGATAATCCTCAGATCACGGAACAATTCCGCATCATTGCTACTAACATCTTTCAACTTAGTTTTCTCTAGGAACATATAAAATAAACGAGCAACATCGCGAGCTATTGATCTACAACATAGATATGCTAATACTACCAGGACTAAGTTCATGATAAATTAAAGTTCAATTTAATCATATTACTTAAGAACTCCCACTTAGATAGACATCCCTCTAGTCATCTAAATGATCACATGATCCAAATCAACTAAACCATGTCCGATCATCACGTGAGATGGAGTAGTTTCAATGGTGAACATCTTATGTTGATCATATCTACTATATGATTCACGCTCGACCTTTCGGTCTCCAGTGTTCCGAGGCCATATCTGCATATGCTAGGCTCGTCAAGTTTAACCCGAGTATTCTGCGTGTGCAAAACTGTCTTACACCCGTTGTATTTGAACGTAGAGCCTATCACACCCGATCATCACGTGGTGTCTTAGCACGAAGAACTTTCGCAACGGTGCATACTCAGGAAGAACACTTGTACCTTGAAATTTTGTAAGGGATCATCTTATAATGCTACCGTCGTTTTAAGCAAAATAAGAAGCATAATAAGATAAACATCACATGCAAATCAAAATATGTGGCATGATATGGCCATCATTATCTTGTGCTTTTGATCTCCATCTCCAAAGCACCGTCATGATCACCTTCGTCACCAGCGCGACACCTTGATCTCAATCGTAGCATCGTTGTCGTCTCGCCAACTATTGCTTCTACGACTATCGCTACCGCTTAGTGATAAAGTAAAGCAATTACATGGCGATTGCATTTCATACAATAAAGCGACAACCATATGGCTCCTGCCAGTTGCCGATAACATTACAAAACATGATCATCTCATACAAAACCGTATAACTCATCATGTCTTGACCATATCACATCACAACATGCCCTGCAAAAACAAGTTAGACGTCCTCTACTTTGTTGTTGCAAGTTTTACGTGGCTGCTCCAGGCTTAGCAAGAACCGTTCTTACCTACGCATACAAAACCACAACGATGTTTCGTCAAGTATGTGCTGTTTTAACCTTCACAAGGACCGGGCGTAGGCATACTCGATTCAGCTAAAGTGAGAGAGACAGACACCCGCCAGTCACCTTTAAGCAACGAGTGCTCATAACGGTGAAACCAGTCTCGCGTAAGTGTACGCGTAATGTCGGTCCGGGCCGCTTCATCTCACAATACTGCCGAAGCAAAGTATGACATGCTGGTAAGCAGTATGACTAGTATCGTCCACAACTCACTTGTGTTCTACTCGTGCATATCATCTACGCATAGACCTGGCTCTGATACCACTGTTGGGGAACGTAGTATTTTCAAAATTTTCCTACGATCACGCAAGATCTATCTACTAGATGCATAGCAACGAGAGGGGAGAGTGTGTCTACGTACCCTCGTAGACCGAAAGCGGAAGCGTTTATCAACGCGGTTGATGTAGTCGTGCACCTTCACGATCCGTCCCGATCTAGTACCGAACGTACGGCACCTCCGCGTTCAGCACACATTCAGGTCGATGACGTCCTCGCCTTCTTGATCCAGCAAGACGGGCGAAGTAGTAGATGAGTTCCGGCAGCACGACGGCGTGGTGACGGTTGTTGATGAAGAACAATCTCTGCAGGGCTTCGCCAAGCACTACAGAAAATAGACGGAGGATAAACTAGAGGGTCGGGGTAGCCGGCACACGGCTTGGTGTATCTTGATGTGTCTTGGGTGCTAGCCCTACCCCTCTATTTATATGTTGAGCCTTGGGGTCGAACCTTGGAGTAAAAGCCTTCACAAAGTCGGTTTCACCCGAAAGGCAAGAGTCCTTCTCGGACTCCAGGGTCAGACGCCAGGGTTCCCGGCGTCTGGACCCAGACGCCAGGGACCCTGGCGTCTGGCCCCTGGACTCCGCAAAACTTCCTTCTGCGCTTTCCAAAAACCTTGTGTGCTTTCCCTTTTGTCCCAAATAAAGTGTTCTTGTACCCAAACACTTCGGGAAACATCCGGAACCCCTTCCGGTGAATTCCGGAACCCTTCCGGAGGTCAAACACTATTATCTCATATATTAGTCTTTATCTCTGGACCATTCCGAAGTTCCTCCTCATGTCCGTGATCACATCCGGGACTGCGAATAACATTCGGTCACCAACATACATAACTCATTAAATACTATATCGTCAACGAACGTTTAAGCGTGCGGACCCTACGGGTTCAAGAACTATGTAGACATGACCGAGACACTTCTCTGGTCAATAACCAATAGCGGAACCTGGATGCCCATATTGGCTCCTACATATTCTACGAAGATCTTTATTGGTCGAACCGCATAACAACATACGTTGTTCCCTTTGTCATCGGTATGTTACTTGCCCGAGATTCGATCGTCGGTATCTCTATACCTAGTTCGATCTCGTTACCGGCAAGTCTCTTTACTCGTTCCGTAATACATCATCTCGTGACTAACTCATTAGTCATTTGCTTGCAAGGCTTATTATGATGTGCATTACCGAGAGGGCCCAGAGATACCTCTCCGACACTCGGAGTGACAAATCCTAATCTTGATCTATGCCAACACCACGAATACTTTCGGAGACACCTGTAGAGCATCTTTATGATCACCCAGTTACGTTGTGACGTTTGATAGCACACAATGTGTTCCTACGGTATTCGGGAGTTGCATAATCTCATAGTCATAGGAACATGTATAAGTCATGAAGAAAGCAATAGCAGTAAAACTAAACAATCATAGTGCTATGCTAACGGATGGGTCTAGTCCATCACACCATTCTCCTAATGATGTGATCCCGTTGATCAAATGACAACTCATGTCTATGGCTAGGAAACATAACCATCTTTGATCAATGAGCTAGTCTAGTAGAGGCATACTAGGGACATACTGTTTTGTATATGTATCCACACATGTACTAAGTTTCCGGTTAATACAATTCTAGCATGAATAATAAACATTTATCATGATATAAGGAAATATAAAATAACAACTTTATTATTGCCTCTAGGGCATATTTCCTTTCACTAATACACTTGTCAGATGTATAGGTGCACTAGTTCGGCGAAGAGATGTTAAATGGCAAGTGATATGGATGGCAAAACAAGGTAATATAAATATGTAATAAAAAGTGCAGCAAGCAAACAAGTAGTAAACGTGAGCACAAACGGTATTGCAATGGTGGAAACAAGGCCTAAGGTTCATACTTTCACTAGTGGCAACTTCCAACAACATTAACATAATCGAATCACATGATATTTCCCATAAAACATGCAAAGGGGACACACTCGGAGATCATTCCTTCGTGGTCAAGAGAGGACGAGAATTATGTAGGGCTACAAAAGCACACCTCAAAGTTCGTAGTTCTCAATCTAAGGATTTCCCAATGTCACCGCGGCCATCCAAAGAGAGTCCCACAATCACCATAACATATCTAAAGGATAGTCAAAGACAAGCACCAAGAGACTCTCAATCTTCAATCAACACACAAGAAAGGAAATCAGTCATGAAAATATTGTTCTAATCCATGTCCAATAGACCGCTGTCACCTTGG
This sequence comes from Secale cereale, assembly GCA_902687465.1. NCBI lineage: Eukaryota > Viridiplantae > Streptophyta > Magnoliopsida > Poales > Poaceae > Secale > Secale cereale. Next base: position 366,423,299 of record LR738711.1, read on the forward strand.
TCCCGGGGATTATACTAGATAAAGACAAGTGAGTACATCAATCCAATACATAGAGGAAGGGGAAACACCCTAGATTAACATAGCCTATGATCACAACGAAGATCACATCATGGGAGAGAGAGTTGACCACATAGCTACTGGTAAGAACCTCAGCCCCGAGGAGGAACTACTCCCGCATCATGGAGGGAGGAAGCAACGTCGATGGAGATGAATCCGGGGGCACTTCCCCGTCCCGGCAGGGTGCCGGCGCAGGAATTCTGGTCCCCCGAAGCTTGATGGAGATGGCGGCGGAGATCGGAATCGCGTCTGGAGAAAAGGGGTCCGGAATCAGGGTTTCCTCGACACGCTTTAAATATATGCCAAAGGGGGCCACCAGAGGGGGTCAGGGGTGCCCAGGCGCCCCCCCGGCGCGGCCTAGGGGGGGGGGGGGGGGCGCCCACAGGCCGCCTGGAGCCCCTGTGGGTCCCCCCGGTTGTACTTTGGCCGCACGGTAGCTCCTGGAACGCTGATTTTTTATATATTTTTTCTGGATTTTTCCTGGCAGTTCTCGTAATGTGAAAACCTGGAATACAAAAATAGCCGAAAACAGAAACTGGCACCGGGGTGCACTAGATTAGTAGGTTAGTCCAAATATGATCAAAAGTGTATGGAAGTGTATGAATATCATAGCAATATCACCCAAAAGTGGCATGGAGCAAGCAGAAATTATAGATACGTTTTGGACGTATCAGCAGGACAAGGAGAAGCTCGCACGCTGCGACCTCCACATCCCCAACTTCGTCGACATCCAGATGAACTCGAGGGTGCCTGATGGAACGAAGCCACTGAACTCGCTTGGCAATGTAGCTGCTGCCATCATCGACGACGAGTACGCAGACATGATGATGAAGATGACAGACCACGACCACATCCTGTGGACTTCGATTCTCAGCACCAAGCACATCGAGTATGCTGCCAAGGACGCCTACGCTGCGTTCGAGATATGGAACCGAATCACCACGATGAAGAAAGGCCTCGCGCGCGCTGAAACAGAGAAGACCAGGAAGCGCCCGAGGTCGTCCTGGAGGGGGTGGGGCAAGGGGGCATCAACTTCCGCCTCCAACTCCAACGGGTGGAACTAGTGAAGCAGGACAGATGCTGAAAAGCCAAGGATTCCTGTCGGAAGTGCTCGATTAGTTTCCCTCTGCGTATGTAGATTAGTTTGCTTTCGTTGTAGTTTGCTTTGGGACAATGTTTGCTTATGTTGCGTTAGTTTACTTGATGATGTACTAAGTTAATTATGAGCACAGAACCGTGGTTTCTATCTATCAACTATATGCAGTTCTAAGTAGTCTGTTTTCAGTATGTATATTGCTTCAAAACTGCTGCTATAGCTAGGATACACATAAAAAACAAAACTATCAGAGCAGTTCACATAGAGTATTCTTTCACAAAACTGCTCCTATTAAGAAGGTTGATGCAGTCCTCTTTTATTAAATAAGAAAACTCTAGTTCCGTATGTGGGTTAAAAAAAAAGGAAAAGCTCGGTGGGGGTTTCCAGTATGGATGTTCTTCAACTGCTGCTGCTGATAGGATGCACATGAAAAACTATATGTAAAAAAGCAGTTCACTTATACTCAGAATTCTCATAAGAAAATACACTAGAAGCCACGCAAAAAATGTCAAAATATTACAACAAAAATGTCTCATGCTGCAGCTGCTCAAGCAAAACTGATCTAAAGCAAATTTAACTTGATTTCCAAACACTTTGCATGCCTATAAAACATAGCCATCACACCATCCCCAGCCTGAAGACCAGCTTCCTCCACAAATTCCTTCCAGCCATCTTTGAGAACCAAACAATCATCAGAGCCAACAGAATACATAACATCAACATCATGATATCCATTCTTGCTGACCAACACCAAATTAACACAGCTTTCTGTTACCCTGACTAGACCAGAAGGGAATTTCTGCAAGCAAAACAACAAGAACAGAAAAAATAAGAACAAATAAGAAAAAGATTACAATCTTTCAGAAACTAAATTGCTGCTACAATCTTCATAAAAAAATATTGATGTCAACACATAATAATATTGACTAGACAAAATTGCTGCTGCTCCTACAATGTTCATAATAAAACTTTTGTGTGAAAAAGCAGTTCACTTATACTTAGTGAAAAAAATATTTCTTCAGAAACTAATACTACTACAAAAATTCAGATAGTGTTAACTACAAACAACACATGAAAAAGAATATGCGAGAAATACATACCCATGAAACACTGACATCATCGTCAGTCATCTGATGGACGAATGGAGCCCGAAATGCAATACCTGAAGAATATAGAAGGGAACAGAGCGCGCTGTGCCGCTGCCTCTGGTTCAGAACCAAACCTTCGGAAAAAACGCATGTCTCCAGCATCGGCTCCAACCTTGCCAGGCAGCCGCACGCGCAATCCATTGCCAGGCGAAAAACAGATCTTTTTGGGAGAAAAACAGATCGAGGAAGAGTGGCGCCGCAAGGGATAAGGTGAGATGGGAGCCGCCAGGGGTAAGGTGGGAGGGGAGCCAATTGACCCACCAGTATATATATATATATATATATATATATATATATATATATATATATATATGTAAAGGAAACAACATAAAAAAATGACAAATAAAGCAGTGCGGTTACATAACAATGTACATTTCGCATTGTGTATTACTGCAGTCCACCGCGCTTGACCAAGCAAAAAAACTTATCAAACTAGCCCCCCACACCCCCGTGGCTGTAATGCAGTTGATACAGGCTCGCATTGCATATTAATGCAGTTCGCCGCACTACAAAAATTCACCGTGCATTTGCATATTACTGCAGTCCACCGCTCTTGACCGCGATTCACAGACGAAAAACACAGCCTGCAATGCAGTTCTAACAACTATATAATGCAAAAAAAAATCTCAAAAAACATCTCTGAGAAACGACCAGAGCCAGTGGCGCCGCAAAAAACATGGACAAAAAACTTAAATTCTTCAAAATTAACAACTTAATCCGCTCCAATTCATACAGATAGATCAAAAGGCAGTCAGTAATGGCCGAAAACAACATAATATTACATACAAAACACAACAATTTTGATCCGGACGGGGAAGAACAGAGAACAGACGTTTTTCCGCTAGAACAGAGAGATACTCGACAAATTATACTGAAATTTCAATCCTATTAGGAGATTAATCTGTCGCGGAATAACACAAACATCAACGCGATAATGGTAACACACTAGGACCACGCTACAAAATAGAAATACGAACAACCAGCAGCAGGATGCGAAACTCCTTCACCAGCGGGAAGAACGCACGCAGATCCGCCAAAATTCAAAGGATTTCCGTCGTTTTCTCGCTGAATTCAGTGCTTAACCACATATTAAATCAGTAGAAATCGATCAAACTAGCCAGAAACGCTGCTCCATGCAGGTTTCCTGCTGCACCTCTATGTGGTTCGCAACAGAAGAAGGAAGCAGTGCGCATAGCTTTCCAATGCAGTTTTTCAATGCAGTTCAGAAGTGTTATGAGAATATTATTCTCATAATGTTATGAGAATAGACCGGCTGTATATATATA
>LR738711.1:366427217-366499974 GCA_902687465.1 Secale cereale
CCGCTGCGCAACCTCCTCTGCCTCGCGCCGCCGCGCAACCTCCTCCGCCTCGCGCCGCCGCACCACCTCTCGTCCCACGCCGCCGCGCAACCTCATCCGCCTCACGCCGCCGCACCACCTCCTCCGCCTCGCGCCGCCGCACCACCTCTCGCCCTGCGACGCCCGCATCCGGTGCTCGCAGGCGTGCTCCCCGACCCGGCGTCGACAGGGGAAGGAGCTCTCACGCAACCGATGCACGCCTTCTCCTCCGAGTGGTCGCCGCGGCCGGATCCACCCTCCCGACGGCCAGATCCGCCATGGCCCTGCTTGCCTCGCCGCCCTTCGATAGTTCCGCAGTGGAGCTCTCATATTTGCACCGTCCTGCTCATCTGCCAGTGGAGATGGGGCCGCGGCCATGGAGCACAGCAAGCCCACCTGCTACTAGTGCATCTCGCTCCTCGAACCCAGGTGGCGCAGGGCCGCCGTGCAGTTTGGCTGGCTATGCGGGTCTTCCTCCTCACCTCATGCAGTTCACTAGCGATGCCCCGCCCCATGCTGCAGTTTGTTTTGGTCTCCGTCGACGCCCCTCACCTCATGCAGTCAACTGCCTGCGTCCCTGCAGTCCGCACCGTGGGCCTCTGCAGCACGTCGCCGACACAGGGTGAAGGCCATCGGCTCGCATGGTTGCGGTCAACTCCCTGTCGACGGCGAAGGTGCTGACAACAGCAATGCAGCTCGCACACCCGTTGTTTGCAGTCCCAAGTGAGCACATTGGCGTGACCGGGCAATGGTGGCATCTCATTACTATGCTCACGGCGCTGCCAATGCCAACGCATAGGACCAGGTCATTCGCTGGAGCAGTCCATACGATGGGGGCACGCGGCCATCGCTGACTCCACAGGTAGTACGCTTTGGTACTAAAAGAATAGCGACCCGATTGCATTTGTATTTTTTGTTTTGAGTCATGTTCAGTCAAATACAGGAACCTACGTGTCACATTGGGAAAAACAGACGCAGTGTGCTGTAAACCCTCAAGTGGTTTACTTTGTAAAGGAAAACACATAAACACTCGGGAGAAGTTCACTTCCCTTCCTAATGCAATTGGTTTCAAAGCAAAATTTCACAAAAAAGAGAAAAAATTCCCACGAGCGGTTATCCTATTTTTCTAACACACTTTGTTTTCATTTGTGGCGCGATTGAAAAATAAAAGGTTTCGAATTTAACTAGAAAAAAATAATGTGGTTCACTTTCGCTACTGCTCCGCCTCACTTTCGGTAGTGTTCGCTATGTAAAAAACCGCACTGCTTCAAATTAAAAATCATCAAGCTCGCTTGCCCTTTTGATGCAGTGCGGTTGTTAGTCTGAAGCAGTGTGTTCTTCTGTCTGATGCAGTTCACTGGTCGATTTTGGTGTCGCGAAAAACAGAGTGTCCCCGTTTTTGTAATTTCAAAACTGCTCTTAAACCGTAATGAATTAGAGGGAGTGTTCTACATGAAAAAGTAGCATCTCGACGATATCTTTCCAACGGTGTACCATTTGAATCAATCCTACGAGCGGTTTGTAAAAATTTCGCAAAAAACGTCCGCTGCATATCATGGTCAGCAGCACGATTTTCAAAATTAACTAAAAACCGTAAGGAATCTCAAAAATATTTCAACATATGAAAGTTGCGTCTCGTTCGTAGCTTTCCAACGGTATATTACACGCATCGTTTCGACAAAAGGTTAAAAAACTAAAGCTAAAACAGTACCGAAAATTGAAAAAAAGTCGAAAAAACTGAATTCCGTGATTTACTAAATTTAAAACTGCTTTTAAACCGTTGCGAATTAGAGAAAACAATACATATAAAAAAGATGCGCCTCAACGATATCTTTCTAACGGTGTATCGCGCGTTTCATTCCGACGAGCGGTTTAGAAGAAAACGTGAAAAAACGCTCGCTGTCATTCGTTGTGAGCCGCACGATTTTCGAAACTGCTCTTAAACTATGATGAATTTTGAAAAGTGTTCAACATGGCGAAGTTGCGTCTACTCCATAGATTTTCAACGGTATATTACACGCATAATTCCGATAAACGGATACATAACTAGAGCAAAAAAGGTACACAAAAAACAACACGTACAGTTTTTTCGAAACGAAAGTTCACCTTTCGTTGTGCTGCAGTGCCCTCGCGTTGTGCGTGCAGTGCGGAAGTGTTATGAGAATATTATTCTCATAATGTTATGAGAATAGACCGGCTATATATATATATACTCCCATCCTCAATATACCTCATATACTCATTAATTATACCTCTTTATCATTCTTAATATACTTCATTAAATATTTTAAGATACCTCAATATATATATAAACTTTGACACAAAATACAATGGGGACTAGTAAACTAGGGCAGATGTAGTAGTAGTGATGAATTCCATTTTCGCTCCATAACAATTGTTCTAAAAAATACTATAGCGCACCATTAAAAATCAGAACTCTTACCCCACTAAAAAAAATAATGTTTTAAACGTGGGAACTCAATCAGTGGCGACTGGCGTGCCACCCCCTCCAGGTCGTTCACCTGTGGTCCTCGACCAGCAACTCCTATAGAGGAGATTATCACGTGAGCTAAATATTCCTACAAAGGTACGCTCCACCACGTACCCGGTACCCCGCATGATCGTGCAACTATGGGTTTATTTGTTTACCGTGCCTCACGTAATTCTCATGTGTGCGAGACAATAGAGACAGACTTGCACGGAACATCAAGATGCATTTATATGAGTTGTTTACCTTGTGGGAAACAAAGATGAACGACAGAATGCCTTATCTGCAAATGTGGAAAGGGGTGCACGTATCTTTTTACAAAATTACCATAGTTTTCTTTCTACTCGTCAGATATAGATCGAACGGTCTATATTGCAGGATGACAGGCACACCATCATCACCAACTCGGTTTATATAAGAGTATATACATACACTACTGGAATCAGGGAATTTGCCGTCTCCCAGTTATTTGCCGTCTGCTAGCAGACGACAAAGAAGGTCTTTGCCATCAGCTAGCAAAGAGAAGACGACACATAACTGGCGGACGACAAAGAAGGTCGTTGCCATCTGTTAGCTCTTTGTCGTCCGCTAGCAGACGGAAAAGAAACTTTGTCGTTAGTCAGCGTACGACAAAGAGGTGATGGTGGGGTCTAGTGGATGCTAGTACGTTGCAACAGTCCACCCCCCTCTTTGTCGTCTGCTAGTAGACGACAAAGATTCTTTGCCATCTTCTGGTAGACGGCAAAGAGGGTGCCTAACAGAGTGAAGTAAGTGCATTGACTCTTTTTTAACCTTTTGCCTTCATGTTTCTGCAAATTAATATGTAATGTGTTGACCTTGTCATATTGCAGGGGTTGGGTACACGCCCGTGGAGTCCGCAGGCCCAACCAGGTCCTTGGTGTGCTTTGCCGGCACCACTTCCCGTGGTGGGTCACGTTGCCCGGTGAGGGTGAGGTTCCACAGCTAGCACTGAGCTGGGAGCTGTACGTGGCTGTCCCGGCCCTGCCAGAGGAGAGGGTCGACGGTGTCTTGTGCAAGACGGTGGCCGACATTGTGATCCAGCGATTTTGGGTAATTTCTCTTTTACAGAATTGAAAATCGATAGTACTACTGATTTTACTAATCAGTGTTGTCTTGTTTGATTGCAGACCTTCTACAGGTGTGATGAGGAACGCGAGGCGAACGCGACTTAGGTTATCGAATCCGAGTGCAAGCGCCTACTTCAGAACTTATGACACAAGGCTCGGGTGCAGGCCATTCGAGACTACTACACCTCTACTCACATTAGGAGGGAGAAGAAGAAGTGCCGCACCAAGTATATGAGTAGGGAGAAGTACATGAAGGTATTTACCTATTCTTAAGGTCATATACTTAGTTTCCTTGATTTGATTCGTAGGCGTAGCGCTGAAATTTCTCTTGTCTAACTTAGGTGCCCCCGAGATGGTGTGCGGATAGGATGGACCGTTGGGAGGTGTTGGTGGATGAGTGGTGCTCTCCCCAATGGCTAGACGTCCCCAACAAGGCCAAGGATAAGCGTGCCCAAATGCAAGGTGTGCCACACCATCAAGAGAGCTCCAACCTGTTTGAGTACGGGGATCACCGGATATGTGGTTTGCTTCACGATTCATGCAATTTCATTCTTCATGCTAGCTTGAGCCCTTAACTAATATGTTCTTCCTCTCTTTTAGGCTATCACAACAAGAAGGAGGTGCCACCGCTGTATGACCTATATGCCACGGCCCAGACTACCCCATACAAGAAGGCCAAGGCATTCTCTCAGTCTAACCTCGATAATCCAGAGAGCTTCACCAATATCTCCTCCCACAACAAGCTGGCGAGGTACAGAGACTGGGGGAAGGCGATGAAAGGGGATGACTTCAACCCGAGCCAGAGTGCTTTTGATCCAGAGCTCGTGATGCTATCTGGTAAAAGGGGGAAACATGGCTCGGTAGCCATTGGGGATGGACTGATACGGTGTCCTAGAACTCTCCAGGAGATCAAGAAGCGCCAGACGAGCTCTCTCCCTGAGATGAGTCCTCGTCAACGGCCAGTGGAGCTCGCCATCGAGGCTAGAGCCCAGGAGCTGATGGCAGAGGCAAACAAGCAGTCCGCGAAGAGGGAGAAGGAGTTGGAGGAGAGGACGGCTAGGATGATAGAGGAGAGGAACCGGAACGACGCGGGTCACATGGCCCTATACGAGCTCCTTGTGGTAAGTTTCTCCTGCATATTAGCCAAATCATGCATGTAATGTTCGTTTCCTTACTAACTAATATGACTGACTCGTGAAAACAAAATGTGCAGTCCGTGTGCGAGAAAAATGGTCAGACCCCACCGTCGATGCCCCAGATTGGTATAGCAGACACGGTGAGTTTCATCAGTTACTATTATTCATATTTCAGTTGCATCATGCTAACGAGACATTGCAAATGATCTTTGTTGCAGCATGCCTCCCGACAAGCATCGACCGATCCTTCTCCGTCTCTCAATTGTGCAACCCCGACCGGTCCTTCTCCGTGTGGCACTAGCGCACACCCGACGAGTCCTTCACCTCCGTGATGATGGTAAGTTTTCCCAAGTGACATAATAACCTTACTTAGCTCCAAACTGACATACTTTACGTAGGATAGCTCCAACATGACCTATACTTAGATTTTTTTTCCTCCAAAATGACTTGATATGCTTAGTTAGCTAAAAATCTCATAACTACCTAGGTTACCTAAAAAAGTACATAGACATATAGCTTATTCAATTCATTTATGGCATACTTACCGTACTTAGGTAAAAAATGGCATGATAACCTAATTTAGCTCCAAAATTACCTATACTTAGCTTATTTTCCTCGAAAATGACATAATAACCTTACTTAGCTCCAAACTGACATACTTTACCTAGGATAGCTCCAAAATGACCTATACTTAGCGTTTTCCTCCAAAATGACAGAATAACCTTACTTAAGTAAAAATGGCATGATAACTTTGGTTTAGCTCCAAAATGACATAGACTTAGCTTATTTTCCTCCAAAATGACAAAATAACCTTACTAAGCTCCAAAATGACATACTTTACCTAGGATAGCTATAAAATGACCTATACTTAGCATTTTTTTCCTCCAAAATGACAAAATATGCTTAGTTAGCTCAAAAAATGGCATAACTACCTAGGTTAGCTAAAAAATGACCTATACATATAGCTTATTCATTTCATTTATGACATACTTACCATACTTAGGTAAAAAATGGCATGATAACCTATGTTTAACTCCAAAATGACCTATACTTAGCTTATTTTCCTCAAAATTGACATAATAACCTTACTTAGCTCCAAACTGACATACTTTACCTAGGATAGCTTCAAAATGACCTATACTTAGCATTTTTTCCTCCAAAATGACAAAATAACCTTACTTAGGTAAAAATGGCATGATAACCTTGGTTTAGCTCCAAAATGACATAGACTTAGCTTATTTTCCTCCAAAATTACAAAATAACCTTACTAAGCTCCAAAATGACATACTTTACCTAGGATAGCTATAAAATGACCTATACTTAGCATTTTTTCCTCCAAAATGACAAAATATGCTTAGTTAGCTCAAAAATGGCATAGCTACCTAGGTTAGCTAAAAATGACCTATACATAGCTTCTTTAGTTCATTTATGACATACTTACCATACTTAGGTAAAAATGGCATGATAACCTTTGTTTAGCTCCAAAATGACCTAGACTTAGCTTATTTTCCTCGAAAATGACATAATAACCTTACTTAGCTCCAAACTGACATACTTTACCTATGATAGCTCCAAACTGGCCTATACTTAGCTTTTTTTTCCTCCAAAATGACAAAATAACCTTACTTAGGTAAAAAAAATGGCATGATAACCTTGGTTTAGCTCCAAAATGACATAGACTTAGCTTATTTTCCTCCAAAATGACAAAATAACCTTACTAAGCTCCAAAATGACATACTTTACCTAGGATAGCTATAAAATGACCTATACTTAGCATTTTTTCCTCCAAAATGACAAAATATGCTTAGTTAGCTCAAATATGGCAGAGCTACCTAGGTTAGCTAAAAAATGACCTATACATAGCTTTTTAGTTCATTTATGACATACTTACCATACTTAGGTAAAAATGGCATGATAACCTTTGTTTAGCTCCAAAATGACCTATACTTAGCTTATTTTCCTCGAAAATGACATAATAACCTTACTTAGCTCCAAACTGACATACTTTACCTAGGATAGCTCCAAACTGGCCTATACTTAGCTTTTTTTTCCTCCAAAATGACAAAATAACCTTACTTAGGTAAAAAATGGCATGATAACCTTGGTTTAGCTCCAAAATGACATAGACTTAGCTTATTTTCCTCCAAAATGACAAAATAACCTTACTAAGCTCCAAAATGACCTATTTACCTAGCTTAGCTCTAAAATGACCTACACTTAGCATTTTTACCTAGCTTAGGAAAAAATTGGCATTTTTACCTACCTTAGTTAGAAGAAGAAGAAGATAAAGAGAGAAGAGGAGAAAAAGAAAGAGAAGAAAAATTCTTCTTCTTCTTCTTCTTCTTCTTCTTCTTCTTCTTCTTCTTCTTTTCTTTTATTCTTCTTCTAGCTAGTCTTCTTCTTCTTCTTCTATCTTTCTTCTTTCCCAACTTGCAGATTTGCTTTAGATGAGGAGCTTGCGTTCATGGAGTCTACTCTTCACCTTGTGCTTCTTTTATGTTTTTGGAAACTTGTTGTTGGATATGTATGCATGGATGAAACCATTTTATGTTGGACATGTTGTTCGATAACTTGTTGTTGGGAACATGTTATATATATGTTGTTGGAAACTTGTTTTATATATTATGTTGGAAACTTGTTTTATATATTATGTTGGAAACTTGTTATTTATATGTCGTTGGAAACTTGTTATATATATGTTGTATGAAACTTGTTATATATATCTGTGAAATTGAATGAATTTAAGGAAAACATAAAAAACATGGGATGTACAGGCTCTTTGCCGTCTGCTGGAAGATGACAAAGAGCTTTGCCATCCGCCAGCAGACGCAAAGCTGCCACATGGCAGCTACCTGTGCAACCTGGGGCACTAGGGCTGGCCTATTTGGTTAGTTTGCCGTCTGCTGGCTGATAGCAAAGACCTTTGCATCTTTGCCGTCTGCCAGTAGATGGCATAGCGTGCCATGTAGCAGCTACATAGACCGGCCTATTTAGGCACTTTGTTGTCCGCTGGCAGACGACAAAGATACAAATGTCTTTGCCTTCTGCTGGTAGACGGCAAAACACGCTGTTAACCTCCTAAAGGACCTAACCGGCCAGGTGTGCCGTCCAGGCTCTTTGCTGTCCGCTGCCTAACAGCAAAGTCGTTCGCATATTTGCCGTCAGCCAGCAGACGGCAAAGAGCCCTTTTCCGTGGTTCGTTCAACCAGATAGTTTGCCGTCTGTAGGCTGACAGCAACAGTCTTTGCTGTCAGCCATGGCAGACGACAAAGATCCTGATTCCTGTAGTGATAGTAGAAGTATAGAAAATATATATTTTGATATACATATATCACTAAAGATATCTTATGTTTTGTCACATCCCTAGCTTCTGGCAGTGCACTAGTGCTAGCCTTTGGTGATGCATCATGCTTACTTTTTACAGAAAGTTGAAATGGGGATTGCCTAAACCCTAGCATTAAAGGAATTCACTAGGTTCACCTAAAATATTTTCAGTAAGTCCAAATGGCTTTCAAAAATGTTCATCATTTATGGAAAATGCTGTAAACAGTAACCAGAGGTGATGCACATTTTTCCATGACAAATCAAACTCTATTTGAATTTGGGCATTAAAATACTATAAAAATATTAAAATGTCCAAATAATCCTAAACTGAAATGTTCCATGTTGGATATATTCCAAACAGTGGCCATGAGAAGTTTGGTGATTTTTGAGTGTGCCTAAGTATTTTTAATAAAGCCCGGAACAAAATAACAAAATAGAAAAACAGAAACTAAATAGAAAGAGAAGGGAGAGAAAGTTACCTGGACCTACCTACTGCGCAGCCCACCTGGCCTGGCGCTGTGCCGGCCCAGCCCACCTCCACCTGCCCTGTCGTCTTCCTCCCTAGGCTAGTAGGCAGGGCACGTGCTCGCCGCGCGCGCACACACGCCCGAGCCACCTCCTGCCTGGGTGCCTGCGTCCCCGACGCCCTGGACGCCTCCATGCGTCGCCACGCAGACCCCTGGACCCCCTCGACCGCTCTCCTCTCTCCCTGCCTCGCCTCTCTCGCTCCCTCTCCCGAAGCTGAGCGAGCCCGTCACCGCCGCTTGCTGCTGCCGCGGCCATCGGCCACCCCATGCCCCGCCGACGCGCCAAGAAGCTCCGCCGCATCCTCCTCGTCCTCTGCACCGAGTTACGGGACGCCGGGAAGCCCCGCTTCGTCTTCACCGTCTCCGTCTTCAACCTACGGCCGCGGAGATCGCTGGCGACCGTGCGCCCGCTCCGACGCGTCCTCGAGCCCGCTGAGCATCTCGTCCGCCTCCCTGTGAGCTCCTGCGTCGAACCCCCTCCTCCCCGCTTCGTTTGCTCGCCGTAGACGCCGCCCCCTTGCTCGCCGTAGCACGCCGCCGCCCGCGCTCATCGCCGGTGGTGCTCCGGTGACCATATGGTCCCGGGCTTGTGCCCATTGCACTCCCCGCATCGCGTAGGAGCCGTAGGTGCTAGCGCCGCCCTGCCTAGGCCACTGCAGCAACGAGCCCGAGCTCGACCGAGCTTCGGTCGCCGCCGAGCTCGTCGCCGGCGCCACTCCGGTCACTCCCCGGCTGCGCCACCACCACGGTTGGATGCGGACGAGCGTTCGCATCCCGTAGCTGTGCTTCGCGTGCCAAACGGCGCTCTGTAGGCGAATCCCACAGCGCACCGCCGCGTCTGGACTCGCCGGCGACCGCTGACCCATTGACTGGCGTGGGTTGACCCCACTGCCCGGTTTGTCTTCCCCCTCTCTCTCACTGACTTGCGGGCCTCGCCCGACTAATTACTCCAGTTAGCACTAATTAACTAGTTAGGTTAGTTACTACAGTCACTGGCTAGTGGGCCCTGCCCAGTTAGTTAGGGCTAACTCACTTAGTTAGTTTATTGGGTCACTGACTAGTGGGTCCCACTGGTCAGGTTTGACACGGACCAGTTCCTGCTGACCTGCTGACATCAGCATGAAGTCATGCTGACGCAGTAAAGTATTCCAGGAACTAAAATAAATCAGAAAATGATTTATGAATTTCAGAAAATACTCAAAACTTCTAAAAATCATATAAAATCAACCGTAGCTCAGATGAAAATAATTTATATATGAAAAATGTTCAGAAAAATCCAAGGAATTTGTTTATGGCCTTTGCATGCATGTTTGAGAAACTTATGCCTACTGATCAGGTCAAATCAATTAAATGGCATTCGAATAATCACATATGAAGTTTGAATTTGAACCTTTGGTTCAAACCAACTTCATTTAAGTTGGTTGCTAGTTGCATTAGCTCAATCAACAGCATATTGCCATGTCATGATCATGCATCATATTGTCGCATTGCATTGATTGTGTTCTCTCTTGTTCGCCGGTGTTTGTCCCATCTCAGTAGACGATGTTCCGATGATGTGATCGATGACACTGATGAAGACAAAGTGATATCTTCAGAAGTGCCAGGCAAGCAAAACCCCATTGAGCATTCCGATACAATCCCACTCTCTCGCTCTTGCTCTCTCTTACTGCATTAGGACAACAACGCTTCAACTGTTACCTGCAGCGATAGTTGAACCCCTTTCCTCTGCATGACCTGTCATTGCCACAGTAAATAGTTGAAACCCACTAGCATGAGTAGGAGTTGTTTGAGCCATGTTGTGCCTAGTCATTCATGATTTCTGGTTATGCCTGCTATTGGTTAGAGTTGTGTCAGGTGTGATTCATCGGGGATGAATTGGAATGTGGTGAACTTGTCCTACTGTTGAGAGCTAAGTGTGTGAACACGATTTGGTAACGGTAGCGATGAGAGGCCATCTAGGAGTACATGGTGGGTTGTATTATTGCAGCCGTCCTCAGGAACTGAGTTCTGTGTTTGTGATCCATGAATCAGCTACTACCACGCATTGGGCTCCGGGCGCTCCAAGCTCTCTCGACTTATTAACTACCCTTGTCCTCTCTCCAGGAGTTGCAACTATTTTCTGGTGTTTGTAGTATACTGGAGGTCGTGCGCAGCGCTGACCTTCAGGGTGGGTTGTGATGCGGCTGGTACGTGGCCGGGTGTACCAAGCGTCGTCCGTTTGGTGGGATTGGGAACCCTGTACACATCGTTTGGGGTCGTGAGCGACACTCCGGCCGGTTCTCCCCACAGATGGAACCCAAATAGGCGATAAACCTGGACTAGGGATTTGTGTGGTTAGTCAGGTCGTGGTCGACACCCTCGCTGGGCTTCCGCTTGAAGGTTGCCGAGTACATGTCCTGTAAACGATGATAAGTGGTGGGAGCATGTGTGAAGAAGTACACCCCTGCAGGGTTATATATGATCTATTCGAATAGCCGTGTCCACGGTAATGGACTTCTGGGTTACCTGTACAGTTCATAGACAAGTGAAAGTGGATACTCTAAAACACGCAAGATAAGCGTGAGTGCTATGGATGGCCTCCTCGTAGGGAGACGGGAGCGGATCCATAGTGGTGTATTGATTGGTGAATATGTGGACTCGTGTGCGCCACCTCAAAAGAGTTACTTGCATTCGTAGTTCAGGATAGCCACTGAGTCAAAGCTGGCTTGCTGCAGTCAAACTCGACCACCCCTTTGTTGATACTGATGCATATGTAGCTAGTTCTGATGTAAGTCTGGCTGAGTACCTTTGTACTCATGTTTGCTTAATTTATGTTTTTGCAGAGATACTTCAGTCTCACTAGTGGTTCCGCATGGACTTCGATGTTTAGCTTGTTACCTCAGCTACGATCTTGTACCCTTGGGAGGGTCTTGTAGATAGTCAGGCTTCTCAGCCTTTTTCATTTGTAGTTGTCTGTACTCAGACATGTTATGCTTCCGTTGCCTGTATGCTCTGTATGTTGGGCCATGTGACCTCTGTTTGTAATAAATGTTATGATGGCTCTTCAGGGCCTTTATCTATATGAGTTGTTGAGTTATGTTGTGATGCCATGTTGTACATCACATACTTGCATGTTATGCGTAAGTGTAATGTGTATTGCTATGTGTGGGATCCGACACCTAGTTGTTTACCCTTGGTAGCCTATCTTACAGGGAAATGCCTCCTAGTACTTCCACTGAGCCTTGGTAGCTTGCTAATGCTCCGGAACACGTAGGTTGTCCGGCATGTGTCCTTCTTCGTTCCTGTGTCTGTCCCCTAGGGGAAATGTCACGCGTTGTTCCTTTAAGTCCTTGCAGCTTGCTACGACTTGGGTTCATACGTTGATGACCGACACGTTCGTTGCTGGGTCATGTATGCCTGTCTCTGTAATTTAGCGCCACTTTTGGTTTATAACTAGTCATGTCGGCCTGGGTTCTCTGTCATATGGATGCTAGCGACACTATCATATACGTGTGTCAAAATGCGCAAACGGTCCTGGGCCAGGTAAGGTGGCACCCGTGGGGATACCGTGCGTGATGCCGCAAAGTGATATGATGTGTTACAGGCTAGACCTGTGTGACTTAGGATCGGGGTCCTGACAGCTTTGGTATCAGAGCCTGATTGCATGTAGGATTAGTAAGCCAAACTGGTCGAAGTCGTGTCTAGAAACTCTTTAGTTATAATAAGGGAATTGAATGTGGAAGGGAACGTAAGGCTCTTTTTACTCATTTACTCTATGCCCTTCTGATCTGAGTCGTCCTCTTCTTCTGCGGGGTTAAGAAACTAGGCTTCTCATTCTATTTATCAGGATCACATTAATGTGGATTCAACCCTAAGTTCAGTTCCTGCTACTTCTCTGTGTTCAACTGTTGGTGTCAGAACCTTCACATTGTGATGTTAAGTGGTTATGCTACCCTTTTGCTTGGATATCAAAATCTTTTTGGGCATTTACAACCGTTATGCTGTCCGAGTCATCCCAGGTTTCTAAACAATCTGATGCACCTATTTCTAATGTCCTTTTAGGCCAGATTAGCCACACTAACCAGTGTGTTGAGGTACTCTGTTACCTCGACATACATGTTGGAGTTATTACTATGACCCTAGGTGTCTAAAGTATCACCTAGTAACTTAGCCATGCTTTGTGTTCCCAGTGTGATGATTCTGGCCTTCATTCTCGAAAGCATCCCACGATGCCATTTTAATAGTAGGTATTCTATTCCTGGGTCTCTGAACCCGAGATTCACCCTACTTACCTCATGTTGATAGTGTTGCTAGTTCCTTTAGGATATTAGTAACCTTTTCTTTAGTCCTCGAGGTCCGTGGTATTTCCTTCTTCCAAATACTACGAACCGTTTATGGCAGAAGTTCTTTGAACCAAAAGATCACAACCAGAGTGCTATTGACGAGTTCTCGATTCTATGATGTGACTCTACCAGTTCCACCCTTATGCATGGGTTATCCGGAAGAAATGTTGAACTTGGTTCGATATGCTAATCCATGCATCCACAACTCAGAAGGTTATATGCTCCTTGAGTTGTTCCTCTTTAGTTGTCTTCTGACCCTCGTCTCTCTATTGATAGGCAAGAGTATGAGTGCATTCGTTCATCGATGCCTATTACTCTTGTGGTCCATCAAGCCATTCTATTCCGGAATGACTAGGAGAAACAAATTCCAGTATCTCATCCATATCCAGGATTGGGTCAAAGTAGTTGTATTCCGCAGATCAAGATGCCAATCTAGCTTTTGTTTTGTTCAACCTTAGAGTATTTCCATCTTTATGTCAAGAATGTCATGGGAATTGCACCACCTCCTGTGAACTCTTGATACAGTGATACCTCTCGCCATCATCGTTCATTCATTGGTCTCCGTGTTATTGTAACCAGAATACTGACAAGTGAATTGTGATGTGTGAAATCAATACTCCTAGCAACTCCGTTGCTTGGTAGATAAATGGACAATAACCTCATTCTTAGCGTGTTGATTATTGACTCATCACCCTAAGGTTGATCGCTATCTAGTCCTTATTTCCGGTGCACTCCTCGATCAATGAGTTAGGATTGTGCCAATCCCTCACTCTTGTGATCATATCGTCTTGCCCTGAAAAGCAAGATTGTTTGCGAGCTTAGTAACATATTGGTGGTTCATGATTTTCTGAATATCTTCTCGGAAGTATCACCAGGCTGTCACCTGACCGCTATGTTGAGCTCGTGATAAAGTTGGTATTCTTGTAAACCATCCTTTCTCCAAGAATCTGTGTCGGATACCATGAGCAAGTTGGTTAAGCTAAACAACAACTTGGAGAGTTGGAAGATAAAAGCTTGTCCGACTCAGTTCATGCCAAAGGGATATCTTTATGTGTATGTGTTGAAGAAAGATGATATCTTTATTGATTGATCCCCGAGGTCAATTGTTGGATCTATTGTCTTATCAAAGCCTTGATTTGAGTGTGGCTTATCGTCAAATCAAATAAGAACCAACGATGGTCATAATGTTGTCTTACTCATGGTTGTCTCCTCGAGCATACACCCTTATATCTTTTGGTCTGACCAATGCTATCATCGTGTTCACACAATTGTGGAACTCCAATTATATGGAAATCTGGAAGAATTGTTGTTGAGCCCATCAACAACATTGTTATCTTCTCCATGATTTGTGTTGAACATCCAGCTAGTATTGGAAACTTTTATAAGCATTATCTTCATGACCCGTTCGTGAAGCATATGTTCAGATGAAAGAAGTGACTTCCTCTAATTCATGTGCATTTGATGCAAGTTACCACCATGAATTCGAGGAAGCATGTTTTTACCTCCTCTGGAACCATCCCAAGTTAGTTATGCACGTGCGAAGTATTGTGTGGTCTGTTAGACTGATCATCTTCATTCTATATGAATTCCGTAGCACACCAATCCACTGACTGATTTGTTCAAGGAAAAGGAGTTGTTGTGCTATCCTAGGTCATGCACAAGATTCCGATATCCTCAATGATGGTTCCCCACCTGAACTCGGTAGTGTTTTATTGTAAGACTGGCATGTGATCATGTTGTCTGGAATAGCGTGTTCACATGTTTGTAGCAGAACTAGCTCATGTTTTGGAGCTTACTACCGCAGTCCATTTCCCGAGAATCACGCAACGTCGTCTCGTCAATTTGGGTTGCAAACTTTCATTTTTCTTGCTAGACTCGATGAGTCTGGAATATCCTGACACCAACCAGAACTGAATCTCAGGCAGATATGATGGTTGGAGCATTTTCCAAGAACTATATATTGGTCTCTCGATAACCGGTAAAGTGGATGTCGTGGCCAACACACCCAGCCGGAAGACCTATTGTTGTAGAATCTTGATTGAAGAAGTTAGCCACATCCCCATAAGGATTTAGTAGGATTTACTCCCTAGTTGTTCCTTATGGATTTTTGTGCTCCTGAAGTCCGACCTTTTACTTGACGTTCTAGGTACCAAACTATTTTAATAAATGGGTTGCGCTAGCACATCAAGGAGAACATTAGAAGCGGAGTGCTAAATGTCTCTCGGTCGATCATCCAGATTTTGCCCCTTGACTCCGCTAAGGTGAAATCTGAGAAAGTGTTATCTTCCTTTGCATCTACATCGTCCATCGCTATTCATCATGGCCGTATGTTGTGTTGTCAGCACCATTGGCACGAATAATGGTAAAACCTTGATGATTATGGAAATGCTAAAGTTCTTGAGAGCATGCACAAGCACTAGGTGTTATCACTGGCACTAACCGAGATTGCTCCCAGTGTTCTTGGTTATGCTATAACCTCTCAAACAGTAGATTCACTCTCTACTATTGGGTTTGTTCCCAGTTACCAAAATCATTCCCAGCATTTGCATTTTGTTCCCAGCTTGCACCGCCAATGTGCCATTTTACCATGGGTCCCATCCATTTCCGTGATAAGAAAAATCATCTGTTGCGTTGTCTTCAACAAGGTAGTCCACATCATCATTCCGAGTCAGACTATGTCATTCTTTTGGACTCTTTCAAATGATCGCTTGAGTTTTGCGTTAGGCGGGTATAGAGAATTTCAATGATCTCTATATCAAAAGTAATTCTTTTTGCCACTTAAGGGAATAACTCTACGAGTCACCTTCTCTAAGGTGCCCCGTCTGGTGACATCGATCACCATCTTCCTTAGGTGTGGAATTGGTCGCCTATCCAGTGAACCTTTGTCATCTATTTCACTCCATCACTCTAGAGGTATGCTTCATGTCTCGGCTCGAGAGATGTTCCTACGTCTCGTTCTGTAAGTTGATCTTGTGATCATTAGGACGATCCATCCTTACAGAGCTGTCTCTTTCCTCGTGCTGACGTCAAGACCAATATGATGCAATGGATCAACATCTCCGAGAAGGGAAGTTGCATCGTGAAGACCGTGTTAACTTTGTGTCCCCTCTGTCTTCTTACCTCACGTCTTGAATCTCGGGACGAGATTCTTGTTTAGTGGGGGTGAGTTGTCAAATCCCTAGCTTCTGGCAATGCACTAGTGCTAGCCTTTGGTGATGCATCATGCTTACTTTTTACAGAAAGTTGAAATGGGGATTGCCTAAACCCTAGCATTAAAGGAATTCACTAGGTTCACCTAAAATATTTTCAGTAAGTCCAATTGGCTTTCAAAAATGTTCATCATTTATGGAAAATGCTGTAAACAGTAACCAGAGGTGATGCACATTTTTCCATGACATATTTGGGCTCTGAATTAAATCATATTCTATTTGAATTTTGGCATTTAAATACTATAAAATATTAAAATGTCCAAATAATCCTAAACTGAAATGTTCCATGTTGGATATACTCCAAACAGTGGCCATAAGAAGTTTGGTGATTTTTGAGTGTGCCTAAGTATTTTTAATAAAGCCCAGAACAAAATAACAAAATAGAAAAATAGAAACTAAATAGAAAGAGAAGGGAGAGAAAGTTACCTGGACCTACCTACTGTGCAGCCCACCAAGCCTGGCGCTGTGCCGGCCCAGCCCACCTCCACCTGCCCTGTCGTCTTCCTCCCTAGGCCAATAGGCAGAGCGCGTGCTCGCCGCGCGCACACACGCGCCCGAGCCACCTCCTGCCTGGCTGCCTACGTCCCCGACGCCCTAGACGCCTCCATGCATCGCCACGCAGACCCCTGGACCCCCTCGACCGCTCCCCTCTCTCCCTGCCTCGCCTCTCTCCCTCCCTCTCCCGAAGCCGAGCGAGCCCGTCGCTGCCGCTTGCTGCTGCCGCGGCCATCGGCCACCCCATGCCCCGCCGACGCGCCAAGAAGCTCCGCCGCATCCTCATCGTCCTCTGCATCGAGCTACAGGACGCCGGGAAGCCCCGCTTCGTCTTCACCGTCGCCGTCTTGAACCTACGGCCGCGGAGATCGCCGGCGACCGTGCGCCCGCTCCGACGCGTCCGCGAGCCCGCTGAGCATCTCGTCCGCCTCCCTGTGAGCTCCTGCGTCGAACCCCCCTCCTCCCCGCTTCGTTTGCTCGCCGGAGACGCCACCCCCTTGCTCGCCCTAGCACGCCGCCGCCCGCGCTCGTCGCCGGTGGTGCTCCGGTGACCATATGGTCCCGGGCTTGTTCCCATTGCACTCCCCGCATCACGTAGGAGCCGTAGGTGATAGTGCCGCCCCGCCTAGCCCACTGTAGCAACGAGCCCGAGCTCGACCGAGCATCGGTCGCCGCCGAGCTCGTCGCCGGCGCCACTTCGGCCACTCCCCGACTAGGCCACCACCACGGTTGGATGCGGACGAGCGTACGCATCCTGTAGCTGTGCTTCGCATGCCAAACGGTGCTCTATAGGCGAATTCCGCAGCGCACCGCCGCGTCTGGACTCGCCGGCGGCTAAACGCCGGCGACCGCTGACCCGTTGACCGGCGTGGGTTGACCCCACTGCCCGGTTTGACTTCCCCCCCTCTCTCACTGACTTGCGGGCCTTGCCCGACTAATTACTCCAGTTAGCACTAATTAACTAGTTAGGTTAGTTACTACAGTCACTGGCTAGTGGGCCCTGCCCAGTTAGTTAGGGCTAACTAACTTAGTTAGTTTACTGGGTCACTGACCAGTGGGTCCCACTGGTCAGGTTTGACCTGGACCAGTCCCTGTTGACCTGCTGACGTCAGCATGAAGTCATGCTGATGCAGTAAAGTATATCTGGAATTAAAATAAATCAGAAAATGATTTATGAATTTCAGAAAATACTCAAAACTTCTAAAAATCATATAAAATCAATCGTAGCTGAGATGAAAATAATTTATATATGAAAAATGATTAGAAAAATCCAAGGAATTTGTTTATGGCCTTTGGATGCATGTTTGAGCAACTGATGCCTGCTGATCAGGTCAAATCAATTAAATGGCATTCGAATAATCACATATGAAGTTTGAATTTGAACCTTTGGTTCAATCCAACTTCATTTAATTTGGTTGCTAGTTGCATTAGCTCAATCAACAACATATTGCCATGTCATGATCATGCATCATATTGTCGCATTGCATTGATTGCGTTCTCTCTTGTTTGCCGGTGTTTGTCCCCTCTCAGTAGACGCTGTTCCGACAATGTGATCGATGACACTGATGAAGACACAGTGATATCTTCAGAAGTGCCAGGCAAGCAAAACCCCATTGAGCATTCCGATACAACCCCACTCTCTCACTCTTGCTCTCTCTTACTGCATTAGGACAACAACGCTTCAACTGTTACCTGCTGCGGTAGTTGAACCCCTTTCCTCTGCATGACCTGTCATTGCCACAGTAAATAGTTGAAACCCACTAGCATGAGTAGGAGTTGTTTGAGCCATGTTGTGCCTACTCATTCATGCTTTCTGGTTATGCCTGCTATTGCTTAGAGTTGTGTCAGGTCTGATTCATCGGGGATGAATTGGAATGTGGTGAACTTGTCCTACTGTTGAGAGCTAAGTATGTGAACACGATTTGGTAAAGGTAGCGATGAGAGGCCATGTAGGAGTACATGGTGGGTTGTCTCATTGTAGCCGTCCTCAGGAACTCAGTTCTGTGTTTGTGATCCATGAATCAGCTACTACCATGCATTGGGCTCCGGGCGCTCCAAGCTCTCTCGACTTATTAACTGCCCTTGTCCTTTGTCCAGGAGTTGCAACTAGTTTCTGGTGTTTGTAGTATACTGGAGGTCGTGCGCAGCGCTGACCCTCGAGGTGGGTTGTGATGTGGCAGGTACGTGGCCGGGTGTACCAAGCGCCGCCCGTTTGGTGGGCTTGGGAACCATGTACACATCGTTTGGGGCCGTGAGCGACACCCCGGCCGGATCTCCCCACGGATGGAACCCAAATTGGCGATAAACCTGGACTAGGGACTTGTGTGGTTAGTCAGGTCGTGGCCGACACCCTCGCTGGGCATCCGCTTGAAGGTTGCCGAGTACATGTCATGTAAATGTCGATAAGTGGTGGGAGCGTGTGTGAAGAAGTACACCCCTGCAGGGTTATATACGATCTATTCGAATAGCCGTGTCCGCGGTAATGGACTTCTGGGTTACCTGTATAGTTCATAGACAAGTTAAAGTGGATACTCTAAAACACACAAGATAAGCGTGAGTGCTATGGATGTCCTCCTCGTAGGGAGACGGGAGCGGATCCATAGTGGTGTATTGATTGGTGAATATGTGGACTCGTGTGCGCTACCTCAAAAGAGTTACTTGCAGTCGTAGTTCAGGATAGCCATTGAGTCAAAGCTGGCTTGCTGCAGTCAAACTCCACCACCCCTTTGTTGATACTGATGCATATGTAGCTAGTTCTGATATAAGTCTTGTTGAGTACGTTTGTACTCACGTTTGCTTAATTTATGTTTTTGCAGAGAGACTTCAGTCTCACTAGTGGTTCCGCGTGGACTTCGACGTTTAGCTTGTTACCTCAGCTACGATCTTGTACCCTTGGGAGGGTCTTGTAGATAGTCAGGCTTCTTAGCCTTTTTCATTTGTAGTTGTCTGTACTCAGACATGTTATGCTTCTGTTGCCTGTATGCTCTGTATGTTGGGTCATGTGACCTCTGTTTGTAATAAATGTTATGATGGCTCTTCTGGGCCTTTATCTATATGAGTTGTTGAGTTATGTTGTGATGCCATGTTGTACAGCACATACTTGCATGTTATGTGTACGTGTAATGTGTATTGCTATGTGTGGGATCCGACACCTAGTTGTTTACCCTTGGTAGCCTATCTTACAGGGAAATGCCTCCTAGTGCTTCCACTGAGCCTTGGTAGCTTGCTACTGCTCCGGAACACTTAGGTTGTCCGGCATGTGTCCTTCTTTGTTCCTGTGTCTGTCCCCTAGGGGAAATGTCATGCGTTGTTCCTTTAAGTCCTTGTAGCTTGCTACGACTTGGGTTCATACGTTGATGACCGACACGTTCGTTGCTGGGTCATGTATGCCTGTCTCTGTAATTTAGCGCCACTTTTGGTTTATAACTAGTCATGTCGGCCCGGGTTCTCTGTCATATGGATGCTAGCGACACTATCATATACGTGTGCCAAAATGCGCAAACGGTCCTGGGCCAGGTAAGGTGGCACCCGTGGGGATACCGTGCATGAGGCCGCAAAGTGATATGATGTGTTACATGCTATACCTGTGTGTCTTAGGATCGGGGTCCTGACATATTTCACTCAAAATATATTCCTTTGGCTGTTTTGATGAGATAAGGGAGGAATGTGGCAGGTTTCAAGATTCGAGAAGTGGGACATTGTTGCAAAAAGCCATGTGTGTGAGAGAGAAAGAGGGATAGAGGAGGAGGAAAGAGAGAGAGAGAGAGAGAGTGTGTGTGTGTGTGTGACAAAGACACGAAGTGCGAGAGGCATTACCATAATATGAGGCGATAGTGTGTGTTTGCACAATCGAGAGGGTGTGTCTCAAGAAGGGAAGAAACATCTACAGAGATACAAGGATAAAAAATGTGCGTTAGATGGATAAACCTATCTAGAGGTTGGTCGATCAATGTTTGTGAGAGAGATACTAGTCGGGGGTGCAAAAGCGAGAGTTTTGTGTGTGGGTGTGAGCGAGAGACGTTAGACGGTAGGGGGATCCAAATCGGGAGTTGTGTGTGTGTGAGAGAGAGGGGGAGAGAGGGTGCGGGAGAGAGTTTGTCTGGTCGGTAAATAAATGAATAATGCTAGTTTTGGAATGGAGATGGAGACGGAAAGGATTACCCAACAAACGGTGTGTGTGCGGTGGAGGTAATTTTAGTGGTAGGAGTCGTATATAGAAAGATATAGGGTGTGTGAGAGAACCCAGGAGAGAAAGGCAAAGTGAAATACGAGTGAGAGTGTGTGTGTGGCGGTAAAAAAGAAAGTTTAGGTAGATATAGTGATACCAGAGAACAATAGAGACGTGAGAGATAATGAAGATAGAGAAAGTGTGACACTTCTCGAGGGAGACGGGAGAGACCGTGTTTGCAAAAAAGGGAGAAGTTTGTAGTGAGCGTGCAGGTGAGATGGAGAAAGGAGAGTGATAGCTACATGAAGGAACACATGAGAGAGACCTAGAGAGAGATGTGCATGAAACAAGATTCAAATATTTAGTTCTGTGTATAGAAGATGTCAACATAAAAGGGATTCAAACTTTTGAATTCCAGATGATGGTACATGTAATTCATACTCGAACCAAAATTAATCTTTCAAACATGCATACTAATTTGAATTTGCGCGCGCGTATGTTATGTAATATATTGGTACTATCGATCCATACATTTGAGCCGAACATAATTCAGTTTCAAAATTTTGAATTTAAAGTTGAACATAATTTGGTTTAAAAAAATTTGAATTCAACTTTATGATTTTTAGATCGTTGCAATTGTAAATCATATTATATATATAAAGGAGCAAAATTCTTTGTTGTGCTTTTGAAAGTATATATGATAAAATGACGTATATAGATTTGTATTCAAATACAAAATGGATCCTGCCCCAAAAAATGGATTCAAAGTGAGTTGGCACGGTAAACGTGCACTCTTTTTATGCAAAAAAATGAACGAAGCGGGGAAACTTGCAGTAACCGCCCCAAACCAAAATATGCGAGATGCAAATTACTGCCTAACCCTTACACGCAAAGCCTATCGGCTCGATTTCTATAGGTTTTGATAGGGGTAGGCCTGTAATTTCACTCAAACATGACATAACCGCCTTCGCCTCTTACCTCCCCGGATTCATACATGGTGGGCGCCCAAACACCGTGTCTCCTAGGCTGAAATCGCCTCTCACCCGGATTAATACATGGTGGGCGCCAAAACAAACTCTTCTCAGCCAAAATCTCCGCCGGCAAATGTTCGGTGTATGCGAGATTACCGTCATATCCCAGCAGCCCAATATTCCTATGATGTCTAAAATTTTAAACGGTGGATGAGTTGGTAACTTTCCCCGCATTTGAGACAAGCGCGTCCCAAAGACATGGTTCCCCCTACCTCCCTCCCTCCATTTCCCCATTCGTACTTCGTGGGCGCCAAAACACCCTCTCCACCCGAGGCTCCTCCGTCCGCCACTCCATCCACCACTGTCCTCCTCCACCATTTTCACACCCTGATTTTCATACCACAACACTTAAGCTAATAAATCATGATAAAATGTGGTTTGACAAAAACTTGTGAGTGTTTTGAACTTTGCTTGATTGGATTCTTATTTGCTGTTTGCATGTGCTCTAAAAAATCGAATAAATCCTCCAACTTTTATACTCCTTCTACTTGATCCAAAACTTTGCCCAATGATCGTGCCATGTGTATAGGATAGAATAGTATTTTCTTAGAAAAATAATTTGGCCAAAAAGTATTTCTAAATTAGGTTTTCCAAAACCCCCTGAATTGAGAATTGAACGACAAGTTCTTAATTAAGGGTGTGAAAAATCTGTCAAAAATTATATTTGACTCCTATTAGATATATGACTCCGAAAAACCACAAAAATATTATTTTCAAAGTTATTTTTCTATTTTATTTAAAGGATTTTTCTTAAGGCCGTAAATGGTCTTTAATAGGTTAAAATTAGTCTAATGATTCGAAAATATTTGATAAAAATTTAGGGAAGCTCAGTGGACA
This sequence comes from Secale cereale, assembly GCA_902687465.1. Lineage (NCBI taxonomy): Eukaryota > Viridiplantae > Streptophyta > Magnoliopsida > Poales > Poaceae > Secale > Secale cereale. The sequence goes on from LR738711.1 coordinate 366,449,861, forward strand.
TATATTGTCCATATATAAGAGTTTCAACACATGGTCATGTTCAAAATATTGGTCAAAACCCTCAACTATCCTTTCTGGATATTTCAAGCTTTTGAAATATCTACAAAGGAAATATTCTGTGTAAATTCCAAGAAAATTCTAGCATGTCACAAATGCCCTATTTGGTGATCTTGCCAAGTCTCATGTCTTGGAGAACAAGACAACATCACTGTCGGTGTCAAAACCAGTGGATCTCGGGTAGGGGGTCCCGAACTATGCGTCTAAGGACTGATGGTAATAGGAGAATGCGGACACGATGTTTACCCAGGTTCAGGCCCTCTCGATCGAGGTAATACCCTACCTCCTGCTATATTAATATGTATGAATAAGATTACAAGAGTTGATCTACCTCGAGATCGTAATGGCTAAACCCTAGTGTCTAGCCTATGAGGATGTTATGATTCTCTATTAGCCTCTAAGGGCTAAACCCTCCAGTTTATATATGCACCGGAGGGGCCTAGAGTTTGTACATAACCATCTTGCAGAGGAAGGAAATATTACACCCGAACCTAAAACTTGCCATTATACGAATACAGGAGTCCTATCCGGATACGAGAGACGATCTTCAACAATGATCTTCACGGCCCACCAGTCCGGCTCACCAAGAGTTATCCGGCCACCAGAGGACCCCTCAATACAGGACTCCCTCAGTAGCCCCTGAACCTGTCTTCGATGACGATGAGTTCGGCTTCTGTATTGTCTTCGACATTGCAAGGCGGGTTCCTCCCTCCGAATATATCTTCTGCAAAAAGCTATATTGTGTTTGGGTCTGCATGGTTAGTACAACCCTTACCCTCGAAGGCAAGGTCTTGAAAGAAAACGAATATTGTGTTTTTACTGACGGACTTTTGGTGAAGCATCGCGTCCATCCCATTAACATATCGAACCGTTTTACTTGGTCCTAGTTTTGCGTTTTGAGGTACAACCTCATTGACACGTCTTATCAGACCAGAGATCGTGCCCGCTTATTGTGGGATCCTTATTAACGTGATGTGAGCATCTAAACCATGCATTACGCACGACCGCTTTGGGAGCCGGCGAGGTTCATGGCTAAGGTGGGGGGACGTTCTATGTTCAAAGTGTTATAAAAGGATATCAATCCCTTTCATCAGCCCCACGCTTTCCTCAAGCTCGAGCTCTCCAATCTCCCTAGCCCCATCATCTCCATCTCTTGCGCCCATCGCTCTTTGTTACCCAACCACTATTCCTTCCCCAGCAATGGCTGGATCCGGTGCCAGGGCCAAGTGGGAGGCCTCCACGCTCACTGAGAAAACCGTGGAGGATCTTCGGAGCTCGGGCTATCTCGCTGCCGACATCGCACACCGAGTCCCCGCCAAGGGCCAGGTGATTCCCGTCCCAGAGGCGGGTGAGAGGGTCGTGTTCCTTTCGCACTTTGTTAGGGGGCTAGGATTCCCGCTCTACCCCATTGTTCGGGATTTGCTATTTTTCTACGGGCTAGATTTCCATGATCTAGCCCCGAACTCAATCCTTCACATATCCGCTTTTATAGTGGTGTGTGAAGCTTTCCTCAGCATCCCTCCACACTTCGTCCTATGGCTTAAAACCTTCAACGTGAAGCTGGAGGTGGTGGACGGGCAACACACAGAGTGCGGGGGCGCTATGATAAGCAAGCTCCCGAATGCGACTTGGCCAAAAGGGTCGTTCGTAGAGACAAACAAGTCAGGGAGCAGGAGTGGTTTTATATCACTGAACCCCCCGATGCTAAATGGGTGGCGGAACCCGCTTTCAGATCTGGACCCCCGAAGAGGTTGACCTCTTGGACTGATAAGAGTACGAACTAGGGGTCCCAAGTTGAGGTGACGACACTCTAGAGTCGTGTGTCCGGCCTGATCTCCAAGGGCTATCAGCTCTCGACCATGGTCCAGGTAATGCTGGCCCGGCTTGTCCTTCCTTGCCAAAGCCGAGACTCCTCCCAATGGGAGTTCGATCCGGCAGTAGATCGGCCTCTTAAGCATCTCTTTGGCTTCACGCACAAAGAGATATGGAAGCATCTCTTCAAGAGCCAGAAGGAGTGGTCGAAGGAAACCGATTATGCGGGCTATAGTACCGCGTTCTCTGCCCCAGAAGTAACAGAAAACTCCGCCGAACATATATCCCCTTTCTTATTTAACGATAATAGGAATTGGAGTTCTTGCGTGATATACAGGGCTGGACAAAGAAGGCTGTCAGTGGAAACGACACCAACGGGATCACGGGAATCCCTTCTATAGTTGGCGGGCGCGGAGTTGTGCAAAGAGCGGGTCTAAGATTCAGTACAAGGTTCATTTACCCAGGTTCGGGCCGCGAGGATGCGTAATACCCTAGTCCTGCTTTGGTGTATATTTGAGTGTTCTTGAGTTCTTGAACTAGCTTGGGTGCATGCCTAGTACAAAAGATCCGAATCCTTCTCCAGTATGCCTCAGGCCTCCTTTTATAGTCAAAAGGGGCTGCCACAGTGGCACCCATGAGGTGGAAAGGTACACAGTGCACATGCTTATTTCATGACATTACGGGACAAGATGCATTAAATGCGATACTTAGGTGTCCACTTGCTTTATCGGGGACAGGAACGAGGCCCGTCCCGTTTGCTTTCGCTCCGTCTAGTTGCGACGCGCGTCCAGGCCAATGGGGCATGCAGCTGAGATGGCGTGGTGGTAGGGTCTTCATAAAGATCTGTATGCCACCACGCAGTTGCTTGACTAGCTGGATCAAGAACCACGTACTGCCACATGGGTACTTCCCTGGGCTAGTGGGCCGGCCGCCGAGCTGGGGGCGACAATGGGGCGGCAAGGGCTTGCCGCGGTCTTGTGTCTGTTCCCAGCAAGGGTCTTGCCGGTGCCTCTGTGAGCGTCCTCGGCAAGGGGCTTGCCGGGGCTTCGGGGGTGTCTTCGGCAAGGGGTCTTGTCGGGGCCTCATAGGCATCCTCAGCAAGGAGCCTTGCGGTCGTCTTGTCTTCTGGTTCTCATCTTAGGATTCATGGACCCTTGTCTTTAAGAAGATCTGCATGCCATCACGTGGGCGCTTCCCGAGCCTTGGTTCCAACACTTTTGATGATGTCATAGCTCCTAGGCTCAAGGGTGGCTGCAACAGAGGCGTTGGGTGAGTTCCCCGGCAAGGGTTCTTGCCGGGGTTGTGTAGGCCGCCACGGCAAGGGTCTTGCTGGGGGAAGCCTATCTTCTTTCTTGGCCTTCTTGCACCACTATCTTGGCGCTGCTTTGTTAGCCTTGTGCTTCGGTTTCCCTCCTCTGCCTTGTTATGTGTGTGGCCACAGGCGTGGCTCTGACTGCCCATGCACAAGTAAGGGGTACATAGGAGCGCCCCTACTTTCATATGCCGACAGGACCCCCCGGGCCTGGGCCATACATAAGCGTGACACATTGTTGGGCTAGGCCTAGAATGGTGCGCGGGCACTCAGGCTGGATTCTTTTTACTGCAGTAACTCATCCGGTGGTTGCGCTTCCCCACGATCTGCGCTGACGTGGGGGTCGTGCGTGGGGCAGTTGATGCACGCCCGTGTCACATCGCAGTAAATGGTAAAGGGGGTGGCCCGCGCCTTCCCCATAAAAAAGGGGAAAAACTGCAGGCGTGCCGCTCATTTACCTTCCGTGCTTCTCCAATCTCTGGTTCGCCGTTCCTCTTCTTCTTCTTCAAGCGAAAAGCTGAAGCTCTTGCCTTTGCCCGCCGCTGCCGCTCTCTCCTCGCTTTTGGTTCCTCACCTCTTCCCACGCCGCCATGGCACCCAAGTCCGGCAAAGGCAAGGGAGCGGCCGAGGACATGGGGGAGAAGGAGTTACCGGAAAGCGAGTTGGCCGTGCTTCGGACGCAGTTCGCCTACTCCCCCCAACGGTCGATGCGGTCCATCTCAGGGACTACTTCAGGCCCCTATGGGGGTGTCAGACGACGGGGCACCCGGCCACACGCATCGTCCCCGCCCAATTTGCTCAGGCCGGCCCGAATCGGTACCCCTTCTTCGTTGACTACTTCTCCTGCGGCCTCTGTCCCCCTTCTCCTATTTTCAATGATGTCATGCACACCTACGGCTTCCATCTTCTTGATTTCACGCCGAATGCCATGGCGTGCATGCCTTTCTTCGCCCACCTCTGCGAGGGTTTCGCCGGGGTGGTTCCCAGCATGACGCTCTTCCGCCACTACTTCTATCCTCGCATTCAGGCGGGGGATGTCATCTCCGGCGGTGTCACCTGGATTCCACGGACCCAAGGGAAGGGTACATATCCAGAGGGTGAATAGAAGGAGAGGTGGGAGGAGTGGAGGATTCGGTGGCTATGGATTGAGGAGGATGACCCACCAGAGTTCTGCCGAGTTCGCCAGAGCCCACCGATCCGTCGCAAGGAATGGGGGAATGTCAACGTCAACGACAAGAAGCTCTCGATCGCCACCACTAGGATCCACCGTCTTGCTCAGGCCGGGCTCACCCTTGAGATGATTGGGGCCAATTTCATCCACCGCCGAATCGCGCCACTTCACAACAAGGGGAGGTCGGCTTGGCTTTTCAGGAACGCGGCCGATGTCATGCGGCTACGCCCTGGACTGAAGCACAACTTCATGGTGATGAGGCATGCCCATCTTTGCCAGAGGATCTTCCAGCTTGATGTGGACCGTGATGGCAGGGCTGAGAGGACCGGCAAGACCGGCAAGGCCGTCAAGGGGCCTCTGTTTGGGTTGCCGGCGGGAGTGGTCCGGCTGAGCAACATCTCTCGCCAGTCCGCCATCATTGCCATGATGCCGGACTTCAACGCGCATGGCCTTGACCCGGCCTGGGTTGAGCCGCCAGCGGATCAAGTGCATGAGTTCTTCGACACCTTGTCAGAGGGCTATGTTTGCGAAGAGCCGGTGCTCATCCGCGACACCACCAAGGCGGAACTGGATTATATTGTGATAACCCACAAGTGTAGGGGATCGCAACAATTTTCGAGGGTAAAGTATTCAACCCAAATTTATTGATTCGACACAAGGGGAGCCAAAGAATACTCTTAAGTATTAGCAGCTGAGTTGTCAATTCAACCACACCTGGAAACTTATTATCTGCAGCAAGATAGTTTAGTAGCAAAGTAATATGATAGTGGCGGTAGCGGTAACAAAGGTAACAATAGTGTTTTTTTAGTTTTTGTAATAGTAGCAGCGGAAAAGTTTCCAGGTGTGATAGAACTTCTGAGACGGTCTACATCATTTTCATGGGCATGAACACAAAGTTCAAGGTCGACTCCCACTTCTTTAATGCATATCATTTCATTCACCTCTTGCTTTGATAAAACTGTAGTTTTGGAATTTTATCTAGTAGAACACTGGAAGAGCATGACTTGTGAAAACTTTCAGGTTATCAAGAATTAGGGGAAGGCATAGGTTCAACCCATCAGGCATCCTAGTAACATATACCACAAGTTTCAAAAGTAAATACACAAGCTCGAAAGCAGAGCATGGTTGGCCAAGCAGAGGATACAATTTACCAAAGGCATTATGTATTAGGGGAAGAACTGACAAGGTGAGTGAAGATGAAGGACACTTTCGGATAAAAATCCAACAATGGATCGGGCGATCCACAACGGAGCTGTGTGAGTATCGGTACTCACCCAGAGGAAGAAAGAATGCAGAGGCATCCGATTCAAGAATCACCTTATTAGTCTGATGCTTAAAGAGAAAGAAATTATGGTTTCCAAAACGAAGGATCGAAAGCAAACACTCTGATCAAGGATGTATAAGTTGAAAACACTTAGTTGGACAATCAATAAAGATTTGAATTGCCGAGAACCAACTCATGTCCGGAATGCCGTCTGAGCCGGAAAGATAATTTTAAAACGGATATGCTGATGACCGCGTGCATACGCACACATTGAATCAATAGGCGCAAAATGACTAAGACAAGGGATGGTAACGAGATTTTCAAGGGTAACATGCTGCAGAGGATTTTTGAAAGATCAAAAAGTATTCCGAAGAATTTTGTGAGACACATGAACAATTGAGAAGAACAGATCCTCGATAATTGTGAGGAAATAACCGTAAGGCTTTTCATGCGAAATAAAACTGTAAGACAGTAAACTCAAAGGATTCTCGAGACAACAGAGAATATTTTGAGGCATCTTGTAACAACAAGAGCGACGAGGAATGATCATGATAATGAAAAGTGCATGCAGATATCCATAGGGATATATCGGTGGCAGTGAATTGCAAAAGCGATGAGCATAAGGGTCTCGGGAAAATATCGAGGGATGTCCTCAGAATTTTCTAACGAAGAAGGTGATCTTCCGGAATGAGGGCTCTCCAAGAGAAATAGTTACGAGAACCTAGAGTCAGAGTTAGTAAAATCTTTTAAGCCGAATAGAAGAGAGATCTGAGTCCCAGAGCATAGAAGAGGAATAAAAGAACCTAACACCACCCAATGGCGATGATCGCCCGTAAGCCACACAGCCAAGTTAGTAAAAGTTTTACAATGACTAGACTCGACTTCGGCCAAGGAGTTTGGAAGGGGCATTCCTACAGGCAGTCAGCTCTGATACCAACTTGTGACGCCCCCAATTTGACCGTACACTAATCATGCATGCAAATGTGTACGACCAAGGTCAGGGACTCACTGGAAGATATCACAACACAACTCTAGACACAAATTAAAATAATACAAGCTTTATATTACAAGCCAGGGGCCTCGAGGACTCGAATACATAAGCTTGGATACACAAGAGTCAGCGGAAGCAATAATATCTGAGTACAGACATAAGTTAAACAAGTTTGCCTTAAGAAGGCTAGAACAAATGTAGCAACGATCGAAAAGGCAAGGCCTCCTGCCTGGGATCCTCCTAAACTACTCCTGGTCGTCGTCGGTAGACTGCATGTAGTAGTAGGTACCTCTGGTGTAGCAAGAGTCTTCGTAGGTAGCGTCTGGCTCCTGGGCTCCACGATCTGGTTGCATCATCCGAGAAGAAGGAACAGAAGGGAAAAAAAAGGGGGAGCAAAGCAACCATGAGTACTCATCCAAAGTACTCGCCAGCAAGGATCTACACTACATATGCAATGGTATCTGTATAAAGGGGTAATATATGTGGACTGAACTGCAGAATGCTAGAATAAGAGGGGGATAGCTAATCCTATCGAATACTACGCTTCTGGCAGCCTCCATCTTGCAGTAGTAGAAGAGTGTAGCTGGAAACTAACAAGTATCCTTGCTTCTCGCAGCCTCCGTCTTGCAGTAGCAGAATAGAATAGATGGTAAGTTCACTAAGTAACATCGTATAGAATAATCCTACCCGGCGATCCTCCCCTCGTCACCCTATGGGAAAGCGATCACCGGGTTGTATCTGGCACTTGAAAGGGTGTGTTTTATTAAGTATCTAGTTCTAGTTGTCATGAGGCCGGAGTACAACTCTGGGTCGTCCTTTTATTGAGGGACACGGCTATTCGAATAGATTAACTTCCCTGCAGGGGTGCACCACATTACCCAGCACGCTCAATCCCATTTGGCCGGACACACTTTCCTGGGTCATGCCCAGCCTCACAAGATCAACATGTTGCAGCCTTACCTAAGCACAACAGAGAGGTCAGCACGCCAGTCTAAGTCCTAAGCGCACAGGGGTCTGGGCCCATCGCCCAATGCACACGTGCACGTTGCGTGGGCGGCAGGTAAGCAGACCTAGCTGCTCCCATTACTAGAGCGGCGTTCCAGTCCAATCCGGCGTGCGCCGCTCAGTCGCTGACGTCAAGAAGGCTTCGGCTGATACCATGACGTCGAGTGCCCATAACTATTCCCACGTAACTGGTTTGTGCGTATAGGCCAATGGGCAGACTCAGATCAAATACCAAGATCTTGTTAAGCGTGTTATCATGAAATAACCACAGACAACGACCAGGGCCAGGCCCACCTGTCTCCTAGGTGGTCGTGACCTGCCTTGCCGCTCTGCCATAAAGTAACCATCAAGGGGCTACCGGGAACCCATGCCCAACACTACCTCTGTGGAACCACCTGCCCCTACAGCCCCAACTCTGAATCATCATCATGAGTATGTAATAGTATAGTATATACCCCTGATCACCTCCCGATGTGATCCCGGCCCGATAGTATAGCATGGTAGACGAACAAGAATGTAACGCCACTGATGGAATACTAGCATCCTATACTAAGCATTAGGACAACAGGTAAACGTATCAACAGTTGTAGCAACATTGAAAGGCTATGCAACGGAATCAGAGCTATCGAATCAACAAAAGTAGCAAATCTAATGCAAGAATAAGAGAGAAGAGAGTAGGCGATATCTGGTGATCAAGGGGGGGGGTGGGGCTTGCCTGGTTGCTCTGGCAATGAGGGGTCGTCAGCGATGCAGTCAATCATCGTGGCACTGTCAGCGGTCTCAGTCCCGGGGTCTATCAGAGAGAAGAGGAGGAAGAAACAATAAATATAAAGCAAACATCGCACCACAAAGCATAACATGGCAATACGCGGTGCTACGTGCGACCTAATGCGGTACTAAGTGATACTAGCGAGGATGAAAAACATCCGGGAAGGTATTCCCGGTGTTTCGCGTTTTCGGGCAGACGGACCGGCGGGGGACGGTTGTAGGTTCACTATGCTAGGTATCGGATTCAGGGCTCCACAAAACCCGTTAAGTTCGAACACAGGGGCGTGAACGAAGATCTCTCCCACTCACGTCTACCTAGCGCCTCGCTCTCGTCTCGGTGGAAGGATTCAATCAAACAACGAACAAGCACACAAGAGTTTATCCAGGTTCGGGCCACCGTGTGGTGTAAGACCCTACTTCCTGCTTTTGTGGATTAATTGGCTCCGGGCGAGCTAGAACATGAGCTAGTACAAGGGTTCCTGGGCTCAGGAGGCGAGCTCAGGAGGGTCAAGAGGCTAGTGTTCTTGCTCCTTGTGCGGTGGCAAAGTGTGAGAGTCGATGATCCCTTCTCAGTGGGAATCCTAGCTACTTATATAGGCGGCCACGGTCCTCTTCCCCCGAAATGTTTAGGCGGGAAGGGATCCCACAATGGCCATTTTTGAGCGGGAACACAAGGACGTTCCTACCGTGACAAAAGGATTCTTCTCCTGCAAAAGGATCAGGCGGTGACACGGTGGTGGGCTCGACGGTGACATCCTCCTTATCGTCCTTGCGGTCTTCGGTCTCGTTGCACCAAAGAGGAAACCTTTGCCCCACTCCTTGGGAACCAACGGCTGCGCTGTCCCCTTTGCACCGAAATGGAAATTGCGCTGCTGGCGGATGCTGGCACCCGCTGGCGCGGTGTGTCATTGCTGACATCACTGCCTCCTCGTGAGGCAGGCTTGGCCTTGGATTCTCCGCCCCTCCAGAACACCTTGCCGAGGCCGCTCCCGAGGAGGTCTTGACATTGATCTCCTCGCGAGGCTTCGCCCCACGCGAGGGTCTTGAGCAGCTGGTCGATCAGCTGGGCCTAGGAATGGCAATGGGTACCCATTACCCACTTACCCTGCGGGTAAAAACCCTATTAGGGTAAGGGTATGAGATAAAAAGGTATCCATGGGTATATAAACAAGGAAATCTCAAACCCACCAGGTAGCGCGGGTACGGGTATGAGATCATATAACCCATACCCGCATATCCATGTACCCATCTAAATCTAACAAGTAAGGAAAAATTAACTCTACCCTTTGTCATGAGTTTGTGAACTTGAAAATGTATGACTATGTACTAATGTTTATAACTATGTGTTGATGTTTTGATGTGTTGTTGTTTACAAGAAAGTGTTGATGTTTATAAAATGTGGTGGGTTTATGATGTCTTGTTGTTTATAAGTATGTATTGATGTCATTATGTCTTGTTGTTTATAAATTATGATTGTATCTTGACAACTCCTTGGCGCGGGCAGCGGGGCCATTATGGCTGCGCGCGAGTGGCCGCCAGTTGATCTTCTTGGCTTATAAACAGGGGGGTGAGGCTCCATGCCTCTAACTTGACCATTGTAGGCCGATCCCCATGTTTCCATTGCTCCCAGGGCTCCATGGCGCCGATTCGCAGGTTCTCGGCCGCGGAGAAAGGGAAGAGCCCGATGGTAGAGCCCGAACGGCTCCCCCCGAAGAAGAGGCGCCGTAGTCCTCCGAGTGCGTCCCTAAGGCCGGCGGACGCTCGCACATCGTGCACGCGGGCGCCGCCAGGGTTTCCTCTTTCGTTGTATGCTCCAGCGGCAGGTGGACGAAGCGGGGGCGGTGACAGGGGTGGCGCCGCCAGTCGCCCGGAGAGACGGGCGTCTCCCCGCACCCTGCCGCCATCCCATTCTGAGGATGATGTCCGCGAGTTCATCGTATGGGCGGGGGCCCCTCCGCATTCATGGATCCTTCTTCCTCCGTTCCTGAGGGAGGTGCTCCCGGCTCGAGACCAGGTGACAATGGAGCTGAGGCACGAGGGGTGCTGCCTCCCTCCTTCGCATGTCGACGTGGAGGTAGTTTCTTCTGGCCAGGTCTTCACGACCTAGGGCTGGGGTGCGGTGCGCCGCGCCTGCGCCCCTGCCGGGAGGCACATTCTTCACTTCGCGCTGGATACGGTGGGCACGATGACCTTCAAAGTCTTTGGGGCGGGCGGCCTCCGGCTGCCGTGTGGCGCAGGGAATGGGCTCGCCGGCGACCATTCCCCATGTCGTCAGGGCAGCGAAGCGCTCGCTGTTGGCTATATCTCCGACTCTCCGGGTAGCAGTTATGCTACCCCTGAGACGGCCTCGAGCTCTGACGAGAGCTATGAGCCGCTAAGCCGCCTCCCCTATCGCCGGAGGGAAACGGTGTCCTCCCAGCGTCGCCGTTGTTGAAGGAGTTCAAGCCGAGTTCCTTGGGAGCATCTTCCTTAGCTTAGTTCCTGCGGGACATCACAGAGGGCTTCACAAGGACATGTAAATTCTCGTAATACTTTTGTTATTATCTAGCGTTATAAACTTATGTCCTGCATTATCCCCTTGGTAGAGCACGATTTCCCCTTTCTTTCGTTCCTGCGGTAGCTTATGGCCCTACGCCTGCGAGACCCAGTACCGGAACCAGCCTCGGCCTGTGCTGGTATGCCAGGTCGCGGCACCGTGGCCAAGGCCAGTAGGCAAGGGGTCCAGGATCCAGTAAGAGCCCCCGAGGCGCAATGCTCAGGAGGTCCCTCTTGGCGTGCAAGCAGCCGCCAACTGGTCCATCGGGAAGGGCTTGGTAACTATAGTAAGTGGTGGCGAAGGTATGTGAAAGTGAAGTATATCTACTAGAGGGGGGTGAATAGGTGATTTTTATGGAAAGCTTCAAAACATGGAAGTTTCGAAGACAAACAATAGAACCGATCCTATTTATATGCAGCGGAAGGTAGACTACTCTCGACAAGCCATAGCCAAGTATTCAATGAAGTGAAAGCATGAAGACTAATAGCAGCTAGGCAGTATGGATCAGGATGGAAGATTGAATGAAGCCAATCAGAACAAGTAGTCACACAATGAAGTCAAATAGATATGACAAGCAGGCAATGACTTCACAAAGAGATACAGTAAGTAAAGAGAAGGAAAGGATAGAACCAGTAGCTTGGAGAAGACAGTGATTTGTTAGACCAGTTCCAGTTGCCGTGACAACTGTACGTCTGGTTAGGGAGGCTGAGATTTAACTCAGAAGACCGCGTCTTCACCTTATTCCCCTTGAGCTAAGGACACCCAGTCCTCGCCCAATCACTCTGGTACGTCTTCAAGGTAGACTTCCAAACCTTCACAGACTTCGTTCACCGGCGATCCACAATGACTCTTGGATGCTCAGAACGCGATGCCTAACCGGCTAGAGGAAACACAGTCCTCAAGTGTAACAAGTCTTCAGGTCACACAGACAGAAAGACTTCATTGATGCCTAACACTTTTTGGCTCTGGGTGTTTGGGCTTTGTCCTCGCAAGGATCTCTCTCTCAAATTCTTCGGAGGTGGGTTGCTCTCAAACGACAAAAGCCGTGTAATAACTCTGAGCAGCCACCAATTTATGGTGTAGGGGGTGTGCTATTTATAGCCACTAGGCAACCAGACCTGATTTGTTCGAAGTGACCCTGGGTCACTAAGGAACTCACACGTGTTCTAACGGTCAGATTTCAAACACACGCGGCAACTTTACTTGCGCTACAAGTAAAGCTGACTCATCCAGCTCTGGATAAGATTTGCACTCATTCTCTTCGCTCGAAGACATAGGATTTGGTTGAGCATCACTTCAGTCTTTCTGACTTTGTTCACTTGGACCCCACTTAACAGTACGGTGGTTCCTATGACTCAACAAAGAAGAAAAGGAAACAACGAAACGTCTAAGTCTTCGCGCTCCATAGTCTTCACACAATGTCTTCTCTCGTCATAGTTTTCAATATGAATATCTTCATATACCACCATTGTCGTCAATGTCTTCATACATTTTTAGTGGTCATCTCCTGTAGGTAAACTGAATCAATGAGGGACTACTACCTGTGTTATCCTGCAATTCTCACAAACACATTAGTCCCTCAACCAGGTTTGTCGTCAATACTCCAAAACCAACTAGGGGTGGCAGTAGATGCACTTACAATCTCCCCCTTTTTGGTGATTGATGACAAACTGGTTGAAGTTTTCAACGGGGATAAAATTATGTGAAATTGTAAGGGATAAAGGTATTGTCGTCATAAGTAGCAAAAGGCTCCCCCTGAAGATGTGCATATAATTAATTTGCTTTTGAATGCAAATGCACATGGCAGGTTGTACTTGTGGAGATCCTCTTCAACTTATGAAGACAATTCGTCATGCATAATTGATATTTCGAATATAATGATATGCATAATGAGAAATGGACGTCTGCAAAATGACTAAGTGCGGAATATATCGTAGCACATGCGGAATTTATCATCGCATTATAGAGTATCAGAAAACATAGCAGACGACCATCAAGTTTAAGTGTTACAACTCAAAGAACCAAATGTAGCAAAAACGAGAGTTGTAAACACTAGGCAAAATATAAAGCACCCGCCCATATGGACCCGCTTGAAGACTATCAACTCATATGCTTCTCCCCCTTTTGTCAGTAAGGACCAAAAGGTTTGAAGACATAGAGCCTCTGCGCGTTCCCAGTTGGAGTAGGAGAAGATGCAGGGTCGGCGTTGGTGTTTGGCGGTGCAGAAGTAGTTGGTGCAGTGTCGACACACGCTGAAGGAGGAGGCGGTGATGTAGCATCATCTTGATCATCGATCACCCTGGCATCCACCGTTGCAGCGGAGGAGGAATAGTCAGAGTCTTCAAGAGACGGAGTTTGACGCAAAACAACATTCCTTGGGGGAGTGTGGTAAAACTTGAATCTTTCAGTGAAGCCATCATCTTGAAGATCTGCTTCAGCACTCAGCAAAGTCAAACTCTTCCATGACCTCCGACAGGTTTCATGAGCAACAAAGGCATTCTTGGTGGCAAGCTTGCAAATACGATTGACATCCACCAAGAGGCTTTGCATCTGACGCTTCAGCCAGTAGTGATGCTTATCCTGTTTCTGATGTAAGGCAATGAGAAGCTCTTGGTCATTGAGAACACGAGATCGCTTCCGAGGCCTTTGGGTAATGGTGCTCTCAGTAGCTTCAATCTCTGCATGGCGAGGTAAGCGAGTATGGCCAGCTAGAGGATAAACACGAGAGACTACTGGAACCCCTTCAATGGGCTGAGTGAAGCTTTGGTGATCAGCATTGTGAAGATAAACAAGCTCTTTGGCAGGCTCTTGGTATATGGCTACAACTGACATATCAACCTCTGGCAATAATATGTGATGGTTGCGAGCAGAAGGCTGATAGTTGATAGCAGAATGAAGCTTGATGAGGCGCATGATCCATGGAGCGTAGAACTTAAGACCAAAAAGATCAGAGCCTGACACAGCCAACTGCCTGATAAAGAAGTCTTGAGCATTGAAACTGATGCCATTGAAGATATAGAAGACCAATGTCTTCATTGTGCCTTCAAGCTTGGCTGATGAAGAGTGTCCTTTGACAAGCCATAGAGTTCGCCTGATGATATGATATATGGTGCGTGGCAGATACTCAAGGTCTTCAACAAATAACTCTTTTGGGTATTCAGCATCGAGCGGCAAGGGCTTCATCATGCTCATCATTTGGCTCATGTTGGGCTTGGGCTTCTGAAAGATACTCTCCAAGGCTTCGCTGTGTAGTTGACAGCCAGGTTCATATAGTTCTCTTGGAGTGGGCAGGCCAGTTAGCTCAATGGGGTCAAAGGCTTTGGCTTCATGATGGACATTGCCTGTCATGCACTCAAGGACCCATGTCTTCGGATCCCTACTGTAACCGCGAATATGGAGGGTTGCGTAGAATTGCAGAAGCAGCTCTTCATTCCAGTGCTCTTTATCAGTCACAAAGTTCAGCAGGCCAACATCACGGAAGAAGTCAAGAGCTTCTTCAAGACAGGGCAATCCAGTAATGGCTTCAATGTCAAGACGCATATGTGGGAATATGCGCCCTTGATCATAGAGAACTCGTGAATAATAACTACGCTGTTGATGGCTCCGGAACCTATCTGATGAAATCCTTGGTTTGGAGTAGGGGTTCTTGGCACTGTCAAAGAAAGTGTTGTGCGCAGTGAAGCCATTTGCATTGAAGGACCCTGGCGAAGTGGCAGTACCTGCGAACCTTGGCAATCTTGGCTTTGGCTTCTGAACCTGAGGCCTGTGCTCGACGTGGTAATCATATTGAGGACCAGCAGCAGGAGGACCAGCAGCAGGCGGAGGAACCAGAATAGGCCATTTGACAGAGATGAACTGGTCATCTTTGTCATATGCTTGCTCGATAGTATGTGGCCCTGGAGGCAGAACATGAGCAGTTGCATTGGCTTCGGGCTGCTGAGTGGCGTCAGGTGCAGCACTGGCTACAGGTGCCATCACTTTAGGTACCACAATGACTTTAGGTGCCACATTAGCTTCAGCCATGACAACGTCATTGGCTTCAGTGGTGGTGGTGGCAACCTCAGAATTTGTAACCTCCACTTCAGGAGCTGGAGGGTCGGACACGTTGTCCTCGAGAACAGGGGGTGTGCCAACACGTGCTTCTTCTTCTATTGGTTGTTCTTCTTTGGCTGATGCAGCCGGAATATCTCCAGCTGCTTTGGCTTCAGACTCAGGGATGTTCATAGTAGGAGAGGCTTCAGGAACAGATTGGTGCTCATCTCCTTCTAGAACGCTGGTTGGATCGACTTGAGGCCTTGGTCCTTTGCAAAGCCTGCGGAATGCTAGCGACGCTTGTGGAGATGGAGTTGGTTGGGCCTCAAAGTCTTCGTCTTCAAGCACCAAACTGGTGACTTAAGTTGGGGGAGTCACTGGTGTGTCTTGTGGGTGATTAGCCCAAGAGTCATCCTGAGCAATTGGCGTCAATGGACGACCAATACTGTTGCGTTCACTGTTCATGAGAACAGGCGATGATACCACATTATACTCGATCTAAGGAAGGACTTCATCATCTTCAACATTGTCGTGAGGACCAATGTCTTCAGCTGCGGTGGGGTCAATAGCTGGAATGTCTGCAGGAGCCCCTGTGGTAGCATGCTCATGAACACTCATGCGACGTTCTTGGTGTGCAGACACAGGATGAGCAACAGAGTTTGGCTCGACGACAAGGGGCTCTGTGGAAGCAGCCCGAACCTTCTTGATCTTGCGCTTCTTGGTGGGTGGAGCTTCATCAGTGGTGTTTTTGTTTTGCGCTTGCGCGCTTCAGCTTCATCCACCTTTGTCTTTTTGAGCTCTGAAGCAACTATGGGGGCCTTAGGCTTCAAGCCTGTCATGCTGGCAGGGAATACAATGCGAGGCTCTTCCTAGCTTGATTCTTCAGCTTGGGCCACAGTTGGCTTCTTCTTCTTGGCAGCCATCCTAGGGTCGATGCCAGGACGCCCAAGGGCCTTGCGCTTTTCAGCTTCATTGTAAGCTTGAACACACTCGGCAGCCAAGGCCTTTATGCACTCACGAGAACCTTTAGCTTCTTCACGCCTCTTGTGAAAGGCTTCCTTGAGCTCATGCATCATGACTTTGAAATTCTGGATATCTTCGACGCTGAGCTTGGCCATGTGCTTCTTGAACTGAGCCTTTTCATAGTCATTCTTTTTCTTCAGCTCAACAATTCTCTGAGCAAGAGCTAGCTCAGAAGCAATGGCACCGTTGAAAGAGATGCTTAGGCCAACTGGAAGTTGCAGATCGTCAAAGCTGAGATTGGGGGTGTCAAACCACTCATCAATGAAGTTGTTCAATACTTCCACGTCAAAGAGGGGCATATCATTGAAGATTTCTGCATCTTGCTTGCTCTTGATCAATTGCTCAAGAGCGTCATCAGCTAGATCTTCATCACTTGATAGATCAATAGCTTCATTCGCGTTCTTCAGAACAACATCAGGAGTCAGAGCTGGGCTGGGGGTGTGCATGGGCTTCTTCTGTAGCTTCTTGCTTTTGGAGATACGAGAATGCTCTTCAGATTGCACACTTGGTGCAGGTGGAGCAGTGGCCAAGGGCTTCACTCTTGAAGCTGTTGGTGGAGTGGTCTTCGAATCCTTGGATTTCTTCTTCTTCTTTGGCTTCGGAGATGTAGGCGCTTCATCAGAATCAGCGTCGTCTGCAGGTTGATCCACATCCACCCCTTGAACCCTTATATGACTGATGAGACCTTCTAAGTTGTAGAAGGGCCCAACCAGATTTGGTTCAGCTTCGCGTGTGCCATCGACACGAGGCGCAGAGGGGCCAGGATTGAAGTCTAATCCTCAAGTCTTCTTGTTTTACTTGGCATACTGAAGATTGCGCTTGAACATATTGTCGTCGCGACACCATAGCAGTGATGATTGGTCGGCATCTGCTGGTTATGGTCCACGGACCATGCAAGGATAGAAGCCTTGAGCAATGGCTTCAGTCTGAGTCCTGGGTGGAAGATTTTTGTACAGAATGTCTCCCCATGGTCGCTTGATGGCATTCTTTCAGCATACTCCTGGGTCACAAACCTGTACTTGAACCACTGTTCTGCCCAATATCTTCGAATCCATTGGATTCGAGTTTTCCTCTGATTATAGTCCTCCTCTGGATTAGTCTTGTACATTTCAATGAGCTCAGGAGGAAATCTTTGGAGGTGTTTCCACGGTGCTGTCTACCACCCTTCCTAACAAATTTCTCAGTTGCCATTGGCTTCAAACTGAAAGGCTTCAACACTGTCAAAGGCTTCCGTTTGCTGGTCAGACAGGAACTGGCTTCGGGAGAGTTAATGTGATGCTGTAAGAATTCTGCAAATGAATGCAGACTATGAGAACCAAGGGATTCTCCCTCGGACATGTACCTGTGACAGCATTAGGAGATGCGAGGGAAGGGAAGAGGTCATATGCATTCTCAGAAGATTTTGAAGATAAATCAGTTTAGAAGACATTGACCTCATAGCGCGAAGACATTCACTTTCATGTTGAGAGTTGGTTCCAGATTTGTACGAATCCAAGAATAGGTACACGTGAGGAATCTAACTATGTGTGAAGCATATGTGAATGTACTAGGCAAAATATGAGATGCAGACAGGATAGATCCAAATATGTGGAGACAGAAACTTCTTATGGTAAAGAGGATGAATCTATTGGATCAAGAAGATGGTAAACAGAGAGTTTTAATTTACCACACGATGAACTGCCAGACGGAGAAGAAGTGGATGCCGAGCAGTTCGCTCTTCTGTGCCCTAACTTGGCGATGGAGGACACCTACGACGGTGGCGAAGAAGACGATGTCCGCGGCCGGCATGAAGACGGCGTCGACGAGGTTGCGGCAGCGAAGCGCTTCGTCGCCGGCATCGTCGAGAGCTAGCGGAGGTGCTAGGGTTGGTCGAGGTGGAAAGGTGGTAGAAGAGTTTTTGACCGTGATGGGACGGGCATTTATAAGGATGGGAGACGGCACAGCGTAATCCATTCTGAAGTCTTTGGTGTCATACCCTACAGTGCAGTTAGGGGGATAGGCTTCATGAATAGTCAATGTGAAGCAGAAACATTTGACGTACAAGCGGATTATGAAAGCTTAGATCCAAGTTAGGACTGATAGGATGATTGGCAAGCGATTCAGGAACAAAATACATAGTAAGACCATTTGGGCATTTGATCTTGCGCCCTACAAGTTGTTTTAGGTCCCCAGCAATAGCACCAAACGCCTTTGATTTTCGGCTGGAGACCTTTCCCTGCAAGAGAGAGTTAATTCTTCTTAACCACCAACATCTTCAGGGGTGGCTTAGAAGCAATGCGTCTAAGAGCAGCATCTGAGAATTTTGGCTTTGGGGCCCTAGCAAATAGTCTTGTAGGAGAAGAATAATACTCATAAGAATAGGCAGAAAAGTTCTTTGATTTATGAACATAGCGGTTTGAAGAAAGTCGCTCATATTCATGGGTCTGAGTATGATTTCCCTGCAAAACATTCGCGTTAGGGTGACTCAGATGAGTCCTTTGTCTGTATGAAGCCTTAGGACCATATGAAGCCTTTGGTCTGGGGTTTGTCTTCATCCCAGGAGGTGTCATGATAGTATTTGCTGGAAGCTTCTCAAGACAACCTTTGGGTACCCAGATCTTCTTCATAGGTGGTCCATTCCTGCAGTTAGTACCAATATACCTGGCAAACACTTCACCCTTTTGATTCTTAAACAGTTTGTAGTTTGCATCAAAGGATTCATCAATGATAACAGGATTAGCACAAGTGAAGCCAGATAAGGTAGATGGATCCACTGAAGGTTCCTTTGCAGCAACCCATGTGGTTTTGGGATACTGCTTAGGCTTCCAGTATGAACCATCAACATTCATTTTCCTGTCGAACCCAACACCCTCTTTCCTAGGGTTTCGGTTCAGTATCTGCTTTTTGAGGACATCACATAGAGTTTGATGCCCTTTGAGGCTTTTGTACATCCCTGTTTCAAGCAAAGTCTTCAACCTAGCATTTTCATCAGCAATAGTAGTGGTATCCTCAGCAGAGGGGTTAGTTACCACATCAGCAGTTGAAGATATTGCGATAGAGGCAGCAGTAGAACATTCAACAACATATGTAGTGTTATCACGCTCAATGCATTCTAGACATGGTGGATCAAATCCTTCCTGAGCGGAGCTGATCTGTTGAGCGCGGAGTGACTCATTTTCTTTTTCAAGATCTTCATGAGCCGCTTTCAATTTCTCAAGTTCTCGCTTCTGTAAGTGCATCTAGTGCCACCCCTAGTGGTTTTGGAGTACTGGCGACAAATCTGGTTGAGGGACTAATGTGTTTGTGAGAATTGCAGGATAACACAGGTAGTAGTCCCTCATTGATTCGGTTAACCTACCGGAGATGACACCTAAAAATGTATGAAGACATTGATAACTGTGGTGGTATATGAAGATAATCATATTGAAGACTATGACATGAGAATACATTGTGTGAAGACTATGGAAAGCGAAGATGTAGAGTTGTCGCTGTTTCCTTTTCTTCTTTATTGAGTCATAGGAACCACCGCACTGTTAAGTGGGGTCCAAGTGAACTAAGTCAGAGTGACTGATGTGATGCTCAACCAATTCCTATGTCTTTGAGCGAAGACTATGAGAGCAAATCTTATCCAAAGGCGGATGAGTCAGCTTTACTTAGAGCTCAAGTAAAGTTGCCGTGTGTGTTTGAAATCTGACCTTGGAACACGTGTCAGTTCCTTAGTGACCCAGGGTCACTTCGGACAAATCAGGTCGGGTTGCCCAGTGGCTATAAATAGCCCACCCCCTACACCATAAATTGGTGGCTGCTCAGAGTTATTGCACGGCTTTTGTCGTTTGAGAGCAACCCACCTCCGAAGCATTTGAGAGAGAAATCCTTGCGAGGACAAAGCCCAAACACCCAGAGCCAAAGAGTGTTAGGCATCACTGAAGTCTTTCTGTCTGTGTGACATGAAGACTTATTACACTTGAGGACTGTGTTTCCTCCAGCCGGTTAGGCATCACGTTCTGAGCATCCAAGAGTAATTGTGGATTGCCTGTGAACGAAGTCTGTGAAGGTTTGGAAGTCTACCTTGAAGACTTACCAGAGTGATTGGGTGAGGACTAGGTGATCTTAGCTCAAGGGGAACAAGGTGAAGACGCGGTCTTCTGAGTTAAATCTCAGCCTCCCTAACCAGACGTACATTTGTCACAACAACTGGAACTGGTCTAACAAATCACTGTCTTCCCCGAGCCACTGGTTCTATCCTTTCCTTCCTTTTACTTACAGCCTCATGTTGTGAAGACATAGCATGCTTGCCTTATCTGATTGTCTTCACTGAGTATCTACCTGTTATGATTGGCTTCATTCCTTCTTCCTTAATGATCACTACTGCCTAGTTGCTATTAGTCTTCATGCTTTCACTTCATTGAATACATGACTATGGCTTATCTAGTGTAGTCCACTTTCCGCTGCATACTAATAGGCTCAAGCTTATCGTTTGTCTTCGAAACTATCATGTTTTAAAGTATTTCATAAAAATCGCCTATTCACCCCCCCTCTAGTCGATATACTGCACTTTCAATTGGTATCAGAGCAAGGTACTCCCTTGTTCTGTGTGATTTGGTTTAACCACCTGGAGTTTTAGCTATGTCGACTGCAGGGATAATCAAAGTCTCCGCTGCATGCCCTGTCTTCGATGGCACCGAATATCCCTACTGGAAGAACAAGATGCGCATGCATCTTGAAGCCATTGACGTGGACCTATGGTTTGTCGTCAAGCACGATGTTCCCAAGACTGGTGAAGGCGTCACCGCTGCTGATGTCAAGAGGCTCGTTCAATTGGATTCAACGGCCAAGAACATCATCTGTGGTCATCTGACCAAAGGACAGTACGGTCGTGTGAGTGCTCTGGACACGTCAAAGGAAGTTTGGGACTGGCTCTCAAAGGTCAATGAAGGAGTCTCTACCCAAAGAGATCAAAGGATCAGCGTCCTTCGCAATCTCTTCAATCGCTTCAAGAGACATGACAATGAGAATGTCCAGCACACTTTTGATCGTCTCACTGACATCACAAATGAGCTTCAAGCACTTGGCGCCACTGAGATCACCAAGCATGAAATCGTCAAGACTCTTCTGAGATCACTCGACAGCTCATTTGATATCCTTGCATTGATGATTCAAGAACGCCCTGACTTCAAGACTCTCGATCCGTCTGATATACTTGAGAGGCTCAACACACATGAGTTTCATCTATCTGAGAAGCGTGACATCTATGGTCCCAACTATGGCCGATCTCGCGCGTTGAAGGCAAAAGATGTTTCCTCATCTGAAGAAGAATCTGACTGCAGTTCTAATGATCCTGAAGACATTGGAATGGAGCTTGCCATGCTTGTGAAGAAGTTCCAGAAATTCACTAGGAAGAAAGGCTTCAGAAGATCTTCAAGATCCAGCTCAAGAAATGATGAAGCATCTGCTCATGACTACAAGAAAAGAACATGTCATAAGTGCAAGAAACCTGGTCACTACATCTCTGAGTGTCCTCAGTGGGACAACGAGAAGAAGAAGAAGAAGAGCAAGGAATATGATTCTGATGACAAGAAAAAGAAGAAATACTCAAAGTCTTCTTCAAAGTCTTCATCAAAGTATTCATCACACAAGAAGAATTCATCTGGCAAGGCTCTTGCTTTTGTTGGCAAGGAGATGGATTCTGAGGAAGAGTATGCTTCTGAAGAGGTGGAGGTGGAGTCGGAGGAAGAGTCTGATTCTGGTGCTACAAGTCTGGCTTTAGCCACTGCCTACGTGGGCAAGTCTATCTTCAACACTGAAGACAATGGCGCCATCAACAACAATGATGATGAGGACGACGACTCTGCATCCACCTTTTGCTTCATGGCACGCGGTGCCACGGTAAAATCACGTGATGCGTACTTTCAAACATCTAGTGAAGATGACTCTGATTGTGAATCAAAACCTAGCTACAAAACACTTGCTAAAATTGCCACTAAACAGCAGAAAGCCATGGAACATATTCAAAAACTGTTAGACAAAAGTGATGACCCGTTGGACGCGGAAATGACCCGTTCTCAGTCCTTAATTGAAGACATAAAAAAACTTCAAGTTAGGTACAAAGAACTTGAAGAGCTTTATGAATCACTTTCAAAAACTCATGAAAAGCTTTCCCACGATTACATTCAAAGGAAGCGAGAACTTGAGAAAGTGAAAGCGGCTCATGAAGATCTTCAAAAGGAGAATGAGTCACTCCGCGCACAACTGATCGGCTCCACTCACGAATAGTTTGAACCACCATGTCTAAAATGCATTGAACGTGATAATGCTACATCTGTTGCTGAATGCTCTACTGCTGCCACTGTTGCAATATCTTCAACTATTGATGTGGAGACTAACCCCTCTGCTGAGGAAACCACTACTATTGCTGATGAAAATGCTAGGTTGAAGACTTTGCTTGAAACAGGGATGTACAAAAGCCTCAAAGGGCATCAGACTCTATGTGATGTCCTCAAAAAGCAGATTATAACCAAAACCCTAGGAAAGAGGGTGTTGGGTTCGACAGGAAAATGAATGTTGATGGTTCATACTGGAAGCCTGAGCAGTATCCCAAAACCACATGGGTTGCTGCAAAGGAACCTTCAGTGGATCCATCTACCTTATCTGGCTTCACTTGTGCTAATCCTATTATCATTGATGAATCCTTTGATGCAAACTACAAACTGTTTAAGAATCAAAATGGTGAAGTGTTTGCCAGGTATATTGGTACTAACTGCAGGAATGGACCACCTATGAAGAAGATCTGGGTACCCAAAGGTTGTCTTGAGAAGCTTCCAGCAAATACTATCATGACACCTCCTGGGATGAAGACAAACCCCAGACCAAAGGCTTCATATGGTCCTAAGGCTTCATACAGACAAAGAACTCATCTGAGTCACCCTAACGCGAATGTTTTGCAGGGAAATCATACTCAGACACATGAATATGAGCGAGTTTCTTCAAACCGCTATGTTCATAAATCAAAGAACTTTTCTGCCTATTCTTATGAGTATTATTCTTCTCCTACAAGACTTTTTGCTAGGGCCCCAAAGCCAAAATTCTCAGAAGCTGCTCTTAGACTCATTGCTTCTAAGCCACCCCTGAAGATGTGGGTGGTTAAGAAGAACTAACTTTCTCTTGCAGGGAAAGGTATCCAGCCTATAATCAAAGGCTTCAGATGCTATTGCTGGGGACCTAAAACACTTGTAGGGCACAAGATCAAATGCCCAAAATGACTTACTGCTCATACTATCCATAAATCACTTGCTGAAGATCTTATCAATCCTAACTTACATCTAAAGCTTTCATAATCCACTTATGCATCAATTGTTTATGCTTCACAATGGCTCTTGGTGAAGCCTATCCTCCTAACTGCATTGTAGGGAGTGACACCAAAGTCTTCAGAATGGATTATGGATAGCGGATGCACAAATCATATGACTGGTGATCGAAATCTTCTCATGGACTCAACTTTACGTCCATCCAACAAGAGTCACATCACATTTGCTGATACTGGTAAAAGCAAAGTGTTGGGTCTAGGTAGAGTTGCAATCTCAAGAGATCAGCACATGGACAAAGTCATGCTTGTTGAATCTCTTGGTTTCAATTTAATGTCTGTCTCAATACTTTGTGACTTAAACATGATTGTGATCTTTGGTAAATTTCGTTGCATTGTACTAATGGAATCTGACAAGTCTTTAGTATTTCGAGGATACAGAAAAGGTGATCTGTATATGGTAGATTTCTCAGCCGGACCTCAAATGGCCGTATTTCTTCTAGCAAAAGCTTCAGAGTGCTGGCTCTGGCATCGGAGGCAAGGACATGCTGGCATGAGGAACTTGCACACTCTCGCTAAGAACAAGCATGTCATACGCATCGAGGAAGTCAAGTTCAAGAAAGATCATCTATGTGGTGCCTGTGAAGCTGGGAAGATGACTAGATCCAAGCACCCCTCGAAGACAATCATGACGACATCCAAACCCTTCGAGCTGCTTCACATGGACTTATTTGGCCCTACTCACTACTGCACATTCTCTACCACAGCGTGTCTCTATGGCTTCGTCATTGTTGATGATTACTCAAGATAAACATGGGTACACATAATACTCTACAAGACTGAAGTGCAAGATGTCTTCAGACGCTTCGCCAACCATGCCATGAACAACTATGGCATCAAGATCAAACACATAAGAAGTGACAATGGCACTGAATTCAAGAACACTGGCCTCAATCTTTATCTGGACGAGATGGGAATCACTCATGAATTCTCAGCCCCATATACACCTCAGCAAAATGGGATCGTTGAGCGCAAGAACAGAACTCTAATTGAGATGGCTCGAACGATGCTCGATGAGTACAAAACCCCAAGAAGATTCTGGCCCGAAGCTATTGATACTACATGCCATATCATCAACCGTGTTTATCTTCACAAGCTTCTGAAGAAAACATCCTATGAACTCCTCACTGGAAAGAAGCCAAATGTAAGCTACTTCAGAGTATTTGGAGCTAAGTGCTGGATCAAGGATCCTCATCATAAGTCAAAATTTGCACCCAAAGCTCATGAAGGCTTCATGCTCGGATATGGAAAGGACTCACACTCCTACAAAGTCTTCAACATTTTTCTCTATAAAACTATTGAGACTGTGGATGTGAGGTTTGATGAGACAAATGGATCACAAAGAGAATCCCTACCAAATGTGCTACATGAAGCTTCACCAAATGAATCCATCAAGCTAATGGGAACTGGTGAGCTCATGCCTTCTGAAGCACAAACTGACGAGGAACTCATCATCTCTGCTCCAAATCAACCTGACGACAATGCTCAGCCCGAAGACAATCCTCGTGATGAAGACAATGCACAACAAG
This sequence comes from Secale cereale, assembly GCA_902687465.1. NCBI lineage: Eukaryota > Viridiplantae > Streptophyta > Magnoliopsida > Poales > Poaceae > Secale > Secale cereale. Next base: position 366,474,700 of record LR738711.1, read on the forward strand.
AGCAAAATCTTCGTCCAGCTCATCCCTGTGTTGCAAATGAAGTGCAAGTTGAGAAGATAATTGATAGCATAAATGCTCCTGGTCCACTCACTCTCTCAAGAGCAACACAGCTTGCAAATTTCTGTGGGCATTTTGCTTTTGTCTCAATATCTGAACCCAAGAAAGTTGCTGAAGCTTTTATGGAGCCTGAATGGATTCAAGCAATGCAAGAAGAGCTTCAACAGTTTGAGCTAAGCAATGCGTGGGAACTTGTCAAGCATCCTGATCCTCGAAAGCACAACATAATAGGCACAAAATGGATCTATCGCAACAAGCAAGATGAGCATGGTCAAGTGGTTAGAAACACAGCTCGTCTGGTTGCTCAAGGATACACTCAAGTTGAAGGGATTGACTACGATGAAACATTTCCTCCTGTGGCTAGACTTGAAGCTATTCGCATACTGCTAGCCTATGCAAATCATCACAACATACTTCTATATCAAATGGATGTAAAGAGTGCCTTTCTCAATGGAAGAATTGAAGAAGAAGTGTATGTTGCACAACCACCTGGCTTTGAAGACCCAAAACGTCCTGATATGGTATACAAGCTCAACAAGGCACTGTATGGCCTCAAACAAGCGCCTCGTGCTTGGTATGACACCCTCAAAGACTTCCTAAAGAGCAAAGGCTTCAAACCTGGATCCCTAGATCCCACACTCTTCACGAAGACATATGATGATGAGCTATTTGTCTGCCAAATCTATGTGGATGACATCATCTTCGGCTGCACGGACAAGAAATACAGTGACGAGTTTGGTCACATGATGCAAGAACAATATCAAATGTCTATGATGGGTGAGCTGAAGTTCTTCCTTGGTCTTCAAATTCGTCAGCAAAGCAACGGCATCTTCATATCTCAAGAGAAGTATCTTAAAGACTGCCTGAAGAAGTTTGTAATGCAAGACTGCAAAGGGTACTCGACGCCAATGCCTGCTAAACATCATCCGGGTCCCGACGCCAATGGTAAAGAGTTTGATCAACAGGTATACTGCTCCATGATTGGTTCTTTACTTTATTTATGTGCATCTAGGCCAGATCTTTTGTTTAGTGTTTGCATGTGTGCTTGATATCAAGCGGCACCAAAGGAGTCGCATCACTTAGCTATGAAGCGAATACTTCGATATTTGGCTTACACCCCAACACTAGGATTATGGTATGCAAAGGGCTCAGAGTTTGATCTAGTAGGATTTTCAGATGCTGATTATGCCGGTGACAAAGTTGATCGCAAGTCCACATCTGGCACATGTCACTTTCTAGGACGATCACTTGTCTGTTGGTCTTCAAAGAAGCAGAACTGTGTATCACTCTCCACTGCTGACTCTGAATACATTGCCGCTGGATCTTGCTGCGCTCAGCTTCTATGGATGAAGCAAACACTCAAGGACTATGGAGTCCATCTAAAGCATGTGCCACTTTACTATGATAATGAAAGCGCCATCAAGATTGCCAACAACCCAGTTCAGCAGTCGAAGACAAAGCACATTGAAATTCGTCATCACTTTCTCAGAGATCATGTTATGAAGGAAGATATTGATATAATTCACGTCAACACTGAAGAGCAACTGGCAGATATCTTCACAAAGCCCTTGGATGAGAAAAAGGTTTTGCAAGTTGCGGTGTGAGCTAAATATCTTAGAATCCTCAAATGTCCTGTAATCAGGCACACATCCTAACACTTATGCATATTGATGACTTAGATGTGCAACACATGAAGTAAAGTATATCTTCAATCAATGAAGACTTACATTCTAAGTGTGAATACATTAACATGGAATTTGACTTCGGAGCGCCACGATAATTGTCCGCCGTGTCTAGGTCTAATACTTCCTATACGGTGGGTAACGCCACCACCAAATTCTTGTTTGAAGCGTTTCTCGTGGCGTTACATTTGCAAAGTCTTCGCACTTGGTTTGTATATATATATATATACATTCACTTATAGCTATGTCTTCATATTTGAATCTTTCGGACTAAGTGAATGTGATCGGACCCTGACCTCTCTATGCTTTCTCATCTCACTCTGTCTGTCCAAATCATATGCATTCTGTTGAAACAGTCGAATATCTTCTCTGCGTCCTTGTCAGCAGAAGATACGGAGACAAAACTTTAAATCTGATTTTAATGCCCCCTGAGAATATCTGATTTTAATGCCCCCTGAGTAATATCTTCTCTGCGTCCTTGTCAGCCTGAAACCCGGAGAAGCCGGAATGACTACTCCGACAGTCGTGGTGTACGTGGGATCGTGGGACAACTCCCAATGCATTACATGACCACCACGTGTCACTCGTACATGAACCGTCAGGGGCACCTGAGTAATTACGCTGTGCTATCTCCTATGCCTATAAATGCACGTCCCATCACGGTCAAAAGTTTCTTCCACCACCTCTCCACCTCGAACAACCATAGCGCCTCTGCTAGCTTTCGACGATGCCGGCGACGAAGCGCTTCGCTGCCGCAACTTTGTCGACGCCGTCCTCACGCTGGTCGCGGACATCTTCCTCTCCACCGTCGCTGATAACCCTCAACCGTAAGGGATCGAGATAGTCTTCGCGGGTAAGAATAACCCAATTTATTGATTCGACACACGGGGAGCCAAAGAGTATTTATAAGCTTTGACAGTTGAGTTGTCAATTCAACCGCACCTGAAATATACTTACTTGCAACAAAAGATAAGTGGTAACAGTGATATGATAGTGATGATAGTAATAGTAAAAGTAAACAGCAAAAGTAAATAGCAGTAGTAAATGGCAAAAGTAGCAACTAGTGACAAGCAGGATTTAAAACACTGTAGGCTAGGGAGATGGATGGTTGGGCGCTGCATGGATGAGATAGATTCTAACTTGGGGCACGGCACACGGAAAAGTAATGATCATCTAGGCAAATATCAAACATTAGGCATGTATCCCGTAGGTAGTTGTGCGTGCTTGCAATAAGAACTTGCACAACATCTTTTGTCCTACCATCCCGCTACGAACGTGGCCAAAAGGAACTTATGGATATTAAGGTGCTCCTGTCAAAGAGCACCGGAACAAAGCAATGAACTCAATGGATACATGTAATCCTCAAACTACAGACCATCCCCTTTGGTGTCCCAAGCTGTCACTTTTGGGATCGCCGGTTCCGAACCGTAACAGGTGCAAACAACTCATAGATAGGATCACGAACACAAATATATTCATGCAAACACATATGGTTCAGATCTGAAATCATGGCACTCGGGCCCTAAGTGTCAAGCATTAAGAATAACAAGTTGAAGCAAAGATGATAAACACCATAGTAGATGATAGGCAACATGCCCCCAACGATCTGACAAACTATTACATGATCTAACTCATCCAATCCCTACCACCCCCTTCGCCTACAGCAGGGGAATTACTCACACATGAAAGGGGAAGTCATGGAGGGATGATGGAGTGGTGATGATGATGACGATGACGACGATCTCCCCTCTCCGGAGGCCAATTCAGCCTCCAGATTAGCCCTCCCGAGGAAGAACAGAGGGTGGCGGCGGCTCCACGACGGAAAACTGCGAAAGAACTTCTGATCTAGGGTTTCTGCGTCGGGAGTAAAAATACGAGGCAAAGTAGGGCATCAGGAGGTGTGGGACCCACCCAGGCGGCCCCCCGGCGCGGCCCAGGGGGGGGGGGCGCCCACAGGGCGCCTGGGCACCCCCTGGCCCCCCTCTGGCCCCACTTCTGGCTCCTGGCTCCTTCGGGTGCGTGGATTTTCTATGATTTTTCGTCGATTTTTCTGAGATACCTAAAAATCCGTTTTCCTGCACACAAATAAACCATACAGGCAGCTCTGCTGAAAACAGCGCCAGTCCGGGTTAGTTTAGTCCAAATCATGCAAGAATGAGGCCAAAACAATATCAAAAGTGTTTGGAAAAGTAGATACGATTGAGACGTATCAACTCCCCCAAGCTAAGCATATTGCTTGTGCTCAAGAAATTCAGTTCAACGAACTGAGGGCGACGAAGAAAAGTTTGACAAACTCTTTTGCTTCATTAGATGTATATAAGCATGTACTACTGTGGGGACCCCGACTCATAAGTCGTGATCACCGAATGCACGTGTACAGTGATCCCAGAGATCAATGCTCACTGAACACACAGAAGCTGAATAACAAGAGTCTTACATCCATACATACCGTATTACACAAATAGGACCATAATGGTCAAGTCTTGAGTATATCATCCCAACGGAAATCTTCAATAACAACTTGGACCCATGCCATCTGCCCTAACCCTACAGGCATTCTGACTGGGAAGCGTCCTAGCTCGCATGCTCGTCACCAAGAAATCTTCATCATAACCTGTTCTCTCATGCCTGGCCAATAAAATAACCAGTGGCAAGCCAATGAGTACTTTGAATGTACTCGCAAGCAACCCAAGTGTGATAACAAAATAATTATGCAAGGCTCTACTGCTAGGTTGGCAGTTTTGCGGAAAGCTAGTTTTTCATATGCAATTATGATCAACATATAACAAGGGCATGCATGTGTCTGTAACAAATATCAGGAGGTCACAGACATCAGTATCGAGAAAGAGTTGTAATCAACTCATGTTCAAGCTCATTGTAACTTTCTCACAATCACATCAATAATATCTCTGAATCGTGTTGCTTCCCAGAAACTTATGGACATAGTCTAAGTAGCACCACCCAACTGTCCTTGACCGCGGACACGGCTATTCGAATAGTTTGACACTCTGCAGAGGTTGCACACTTTACCCACAAGATCCGGGGAACTTCCGTGTCATCCACGACCCGCGATACCTCAAGTACCTGGGGTAAGCACCCGATCACTATCTTTCCCTAGACGACACTAACATAGAGTCCACTCGATTGGTAGCAGCCCCGTGCCAAACATTTCACATCTCAAGGTTTGTGGAGACTCGCTCCGTATTCATTACATATCACAAGCACGGGGTACCAACGGTGTGTCCGGTGCCCTGTAAAGACAGTCATGGCCGCCTATCCAAGCGCGACCCCGTCCCGAGAGTGACCTCATGTCACCCCCGTCACTAGTAATGTGGGCACCATGCTAGTATCGACCTAGGTAATCAATAATGCCCTTTCCCATACAAGGGTAGAGTGGTTGCGCATGTTTGGTTGGGACGGTAGTCACACATAAATCTAATCCATCTCTGTAAACAACACTTTCGTCGAGCCTCGGCACACTACTTCTTCACCAAGTAGTGCCCTAGCTCCTCATCAACTCCCAGGGGCATTAGTGGCACCCACTGGGTCATTTGCAAGTATGTCAGACCACACTTGTTTCACTCAATGCCTAACCCCGACCCATTTTGCGTAGCCAACTACTATAGCATACATCTATCTACTCCCACCCACATAACCCTCATAGGAAGGTAGGGTCATGTTTGATGCAAGTTTCAACAGTAAAGTAACAGGGGTAGCAACCAAAGTGGTTTCCACCTCAACATGATTCCGATGCATTGAATATAAAGGTGCTATGAGACATGCATAAAAAGGCTTCTTGAACATGGTGAAAGGGCTGCTTGCCTTATTCTTTCGAGTCTTCAAACCTTCTGGTCCATCTCCGAGTACTTCGTTTATTACGTCAACTAACGATGGAAACAATCATAATAAGCAACACAATCAAAGCAAAAATAAAAGTGCTCTAAAAATAGGAGTTGGACTTTTCTAGGATACCTCTGGTCATATTAGAAATGACCAAGGTGGTTTCATAGGTGTTGGATCAATAGGTAGTTTGGAACATTCCAATATGATGGAACCAAAGGGTTTATGGATTTGGAAGAAGTATACAGAAATATTTTCTTGAATGATGAGCAAAGGTACCCACCATCAAGTCATGATTTTAGAAGCATTTAGGAGTTGGTTTCACTGGATTTGGATTTGAAATGAATTTCCTAGGATTTTGCAAAGCTGATAAATATGAAGAAATGGGTCAATATTTGGTGGGGTACAGTAACTATTATTAAAAATGTTCCGAAACTAAGTTTGGACATGACAAGCATCTAGGAACTTGAATCACTGCATTTGGATCAAGATTGAGCTCTCTGTGATTTTCTAAAGTTCATCACAGAAATGAAATAAAGGCATTTGATAAATATTTGTGTAGGGAAAGTTTCTGGAATAATGTGCATGTTGCACCATGTGATAGAGCATGATTTATGGAGCCATAGGAAATTTGAATCATGCAATTTGGAGTTCATTTGAATATTTGGGAGATATTTGAAGTTTACTGGAAACAGAAAATAAAAGGAAAAAGGGGGTTATACCCTTGCGCGCAGGGCGAAGAGTAGCTGCACATCAACTGGGCCGGCCCATCAGCTCGGCCACGTGCACAGGATCCTGGCCACGTCGAAGACGCCCGCCAGGAAGGGCGCCACCGCGCGGGGGAAGCCGGCTGCGCTGTTGCCGCCTCCACTTAAACGGAGGGCCCCAGCCTCCAGGTCGCTGACGCGCGGGCCCCCGTGGCAGGTTCATCCCCTTCCTCCCGCGCAACGCGGTGGGGAGTAACAGAGGCGATGCCCGCCGGCGGCTTGCCGGCGCTGCAGGGCTTCTCCGGCGACGCTCGGGCTATGGACGGATTCAGCGAAGAATGCCGCTCCCATTCATGTGCGCCACGGCTGCGAGGGGTGATCGAATCGACGGAAGCTTGGACACCGGCGGACGGCGGCGTCGGCAAGAGTTGGGCATGGAGCGTTGGTGCGCCGTTTGACGAGAGGAAGGTCGCGGGAGGTCCGCCTAGCTCAGGGGAGTCCGCTGGTGGGGGTAGGAGGGGGAGGAAGGCTCGGACTGGCTCGAATCCGAGCGGAGGCCGGCGGCGGAACTCCGGCCGGATAGGTGGCTGCGAGGCCCGAGGAGAGCGACGAGTCGGCCTGTGAGGCGTGTGGGAGAAGGGGAATGTTAAAGGAGGTGCGAGGGGGGCTCGAGGTTCTCTATAAGTAGGGGGGCGCCGGTCCACCGAGGCGCCGTGCGCCGGCGAGCCTGTTGCTGTTGCTACGGGCCACGCGAGCCTACCGCAGCGTGTCCGGGGCGCTCCTGGAGCTGGTCCACGCCTAGAGGAAGAGAAAGGAGGAGCAGGGAGGCGTCAGAGGGCCGCGCGTGCGAAGTCGCTCACTGGTGCTCCGGGTCGGCCGGTGCGCGTGCGAGCAGGGGTGAGGGAGGAGGAGAGAGGAGGGGGCTGACCGCCCGGCGTGTTGCGGACGTCGAGGCCACCTCGGGGGACACGAGGGGGAAGCCCAAGGCTGTCGGGGCCGGAGATTGGGGGCGGCTGAAGTGCTCCAGAGCATTGTAGCGCGCTCCAGAGCGGGCTTTTGGCTGCCATTGGCGTGGCCTGGCGCCCAGGGCGTGTCCAACTGTGTCCAGAGGGTATAGGAAGTAGTAAAGAAGTGGCCTGTGGCTTTGGATGCTCCAGGGAACCACTGGGATGAGGAGGGAGGTGAGGAAGAGGGTGAAAACTGCTGTCCAGCAGTGAGAATTGGGGTTTTACCCCCTCCAATGATTGAGCTGAGACCATAGAGAAGTTACTGGAGGTGGAGGATGATCAGGGGAAGGTGTGGTAGAAATTTGGGGTAAAGGGAAATAGTAAAAGGGGTCCAAACACATGTTTTGGTAAATGAACAGAAGGTGTTTGATCAGATTTTGGGGAGGCAAATGACTTCCAATTGGCATGGGACTTAACAGGATCAAATGTCACATATAATTAGGCCCCTACACCAAATTTGAGCTCATTTGGGCAAAGTGGCCAATGTAACTTTGGTGAACCCTAGAAATCAACAGAAATGGTTTCACCTTGTTTGAGTCAAGCAAATCATCTCCCCTTGATTCACCACTTGGTGTAGCATCATCATTTGGGGTTATGAACATGCCCACAAAGTTTGAGGCTCCAGATAGAAAGTTGACAATGTAAAGTTGTTCAAATTTGCATTTGAACAGAAAGGGTTTTGGGGTGATCTGATCAAGTGGCTCTATTCCAAATCTTGTGCCATTTGGTCTAGATGCCTTATTAGGCCATTCTAGCATGTGCACCAAATTTGAGAGCATTTGGACAAGTTTGGCAATGTTGAGTTGCTCAAACTTCAAATATGGACAGAATGGTTTTGAGGGGATTAGAGGATGTTTCCTTGATCTTCAAGGCATGAGGCTTTGCAAGATCATCAAATATGTCATATATGACATGATAGAATTTCCCTGGAATTTTTGGAGAATATTTCCTTTGTAAATATTTCAAAAGCTTGAAATATCCAAAAAGGGTTTTGGAAGGATTTGCCCAACATTTTGAACATGACCATGTGCTGAAACTCTTATATATGGACAATATATGTCCTATGAGTCTCCCTGAATTTTGGCAAATATTATTGAAATGATTAAATAATTTTTCCCTATTAAAGACCATTTCTGGCCTTAAGAAAAAGCTTTTAAATAAAATATAAAATTAACTTTTAAAATTATACTTTTGTGATTTCTGGGAGTCCTATATCTAATAGGATTCAAATAAACTTTTTGAAAGATTTTTCACACCCTAAATAAGGTACTTGCAGTGCAAACCTCAATTCAGGGGTTTTTGGAAAAACTAATTTTAGAAAATACCATTTGGCCAAAATATTTTTATAAGAAAATTCTATACTGGTCTATACATATGGCATGATCATTGGGAAAAGGTTTTGGGTCAAGGAGATGAAGTATAAGAGTTGGAGGATTTATTTGATTTTTTAGAGCACTAGCAAACAGCAGACAAAAGTTAAATCAAGCAAAGTCAAAAATACTCAAAAGTTTTTGCAAATCCACATTTTTAACATGGAAATTAGCTTAAGCAATGTGACATGAAAATCAGGGTGTGACAGACCTACCCCCCTTACAAGAATCTCGTCCCCGAGATTCCCAGACTAGGCGTGGAAAGAAAGGCGGAGTCTTGGATACGGGGTAGTCTTCACTTCTCCTTGTTGGTTCTGCTTCCGAGCGGTGCTCCTTGGAATCTTGAAGTGCTTGATGGTATGGCTTCTTGCTTGATTCCTTCCTTGATGGAGGTTGCTGAGGGGTCTCTTGCATAGGTTAGGTTGGGTTAGCTGCCAAAGGCTCGGTGATCGATGTCCTTGCGGGCATCGGGCTAGCTAGGAGGTAAGAAGCACTTCCAGAGTGGGGGCTCATGGAAGATTTGGTGCACGGAGGGTATCTCAGGTGGTAGATCTAGCTGGGGAGCCGTCTACCACATGACTTGCAGTGATCTCAAAGGGTCCAATGAACCTTAGTGCGAGCTTCCCCTTGACGTGGAAACGCTTGGTTCCCTTCAGAGGAGTTACCCGCAGGTACACGTGGTCCCTGACATGGAAACTCATGTCCCGACGGTGAGTGTCAGCATAGCTCTTTTGCCTTGACCTGGCTGCCTTCAAACGTTCTCTGACTAGTTGGACTTGCTCTTCCGCTGCGCGGAGAATAACTGGTCCAAAGACTAGCCCTTCTCCAGTCTCTGACCAGTTGAGGGGTGTGCGACATCTGCGTCCGTACAACACCTCAAATGGTGCCATCTGAAGGCTCGACTGGTAACTGTTATTATAGGAGAACTTGGCAAAAAGGGAGACAATCCTCCCACCTGGCTCCATATGCCAAGACACAGGCTCGGAGTCATGACTTCGAGAATCTGATTGACTCGCTCAGTCTGACCTCCGGTCTGTGGGTGGAAAGCCGTGCTGAAAGATACTTGGTTCCCAAGGCTTCTTGGAACTTCTTCCAGAACCTTGAGGTGAACTGGGTTCCTCGATCTAACACAATCTCCTTGGGAATGCCATGAAGACTTACGATTCGGTCGATGTAGAGAGCTGCCAGCCGGTTGCCATCATAAGTGGTCTTGACAGGAATGGAATGGCCCACCTTGGTCAAATGATCGACTATGACCCAGATAGAGTCATGTCCTCTATTCGACCTTGGTAATCTAGTGATGAAGTCCATTCCGACTTTATCCCACTTCCACTCAGGAACCTTGAGTGGTTGAAGCAATCCGGTGGGTCGCTGATATTCAGCCTTGACCCTTTGGCACACATCACACTTTGCAACATAGGTTGCAAATCTCTCTTTTCATCATGTGCCACCAGAATCGTGCCTTCAAGTCTTGATACAACTTGGTGTGAGCGTTCCTTCGACACGGAAAAGCTCGGCTCCTTTGAGAGGAGTGGTTTGCAGATACGCCCGGTCTTCAACGCGGAAGTTTTCTTCTTGATGACAGTGGTTGGTGTAGATCTCCCTTCTTGACAGGGCAGTCTTCAAATGTCTTCCATCCAGCTGTCCGTCTCTTCTTCGTCTTCGGGCAGTCAAGTAGGCCATCAATTAATGATGTTACCTAACTTGTCCAATCACTCCATGAGGTCTATGGGGTACGCAAGGTAAGCTGAGGTATTGGTGGTGGTGTCGGTTGAGTATTCGCAGAGGCCTTCCTGACTCTGAGTCAAGGCCCGTGGTCAGAATCTGACCAGGTTGTGGCTCGGTGGGGCTTAAGGGTTTCAAGGATTCTAGTGAGTGAGTGAACTTATATCATCTTATCCTTAAGCACAGTTTCTGAGATGCCAATAGCCCTATCTAGTACTCCAAACGAAAAAGCATCTTCTCGCAGAGACCAACTTCAATCACCGCTCATGCCATGCATATCCTCATGATTCTCAAGAGACGGTCTCACAAAATTATACTGTCTATGATCCCCAAATCTATATGTATGCCTACCTCTAAAATCCAAAGGTAGATGATACATGCTGCTGAGCTGAAATTAAACTCCATAATCCGAGCACTCAACCTATTCTTGCAAGGCTCACGATAATGCATCACCAATCTAAGGAAACACGTCATATGCCACTCCAAGATTTTGTTTCCTTCCTATAGATCAACTCAAATAGCCCGATAATTCCATCAATCACCACATAATCCAACAATTCTACAAATCCGATGTCTACGGTGCTCCACAAGATCTCAAGTCCCTATAATCCCCAAATACTCGGAAGGGCTACGCATTACGACAGTATGTCCACCAAATTCCCGTCATCCGGGTTAAGTAAAATCCAAGATCACGATTATATAGATCCCCAAATCAACTCCGACAAATAATCCAATCTCCTAGGTTATTGTCCATCGAGAAGCATGATATCATAATCAGGATCATAGGTCTAAATCCAATCTTACTCAGAACCATGCAGACATATCCAGCATTATACCAACCAGAATCACCTACATAAATCCAAATCTCATGTCCATCGGGCACTCCTACATGCTTCCCCAAAGTCATGATCCCACCAACATGAAAACCTCACAATCCACCAAGGTCTCAGATAATTCCTTGAAGTCACTGATATAAAGCCACCAAGTCATCTGTCCAATATCCTCGAACTGTCTATCTATGGCATCGTCAGACCTCGCGCTATATTAGAATGAAAATGTGCTCACTCATCGTGTCCACTAGCTCCTTTACGAACCCAGTTTTATGCAAGGTTATAAAGGCTTAACAGGTTCTCTCGCCTTACCATGGGTTAGGCACATGGTTAAGGATTCGTGCTGGAGTGTCTCGGGAAGTCTCAAAGGGTCTAGGAATGGGGTTACTGGTCTGGAGGGTTAAACATAACTCTACGGGGTTGCAATTGATCGTGGAGGTTGTAGCAGAAGTCTTCAGTGCCAGTTGGCTATCGAGGTAGAATCCTTGGTGCATCTTGTCTTGCGGGTCTTCAATTGGGGGAAGAAGCAGCGTAGAGGAGGGAAATGCCTAAAGGGGGTTCTATAGTGCAGGTGCAACAAACAGGTGCAAAAAGGCCGAAACAAAAGAAACAAGGCAAGGAAGGTGATATAGCCATGCACTTGTTGCCTGGGGCAAAAGTGCGACTTATATCAAAACACAAACGAATAAAAGCAAACAACACACAATCATGGTTCTATTCGAACCATCATATGGACTCGACTGCGCATAGGGGGTACACGACTCATCCTACCCTAGGGGTTCTCGGACTCTGTGTCGTGACTTGTGCCTCGTGCAGTCTTCTGAGCTTCCTCGGATGTTGCTATGCCCCTTGTAGTTGCTTGATGAACAATCCGGGTTGAGCCTGAAGAATCTTCAACAACTTCTCGCCTGATGAGGTGATGTGGTGAAGGTGCCTCCTTGTAGCTGACGTTGACTTGTCTTCTCTTGTCTCTTTAATCATGACGATCCCTTGTGCCTTCTGGGGCGTCGAGGGTACCAGGTAGGCAATCCATATGTAAAATCAAGGCATAATAGAGGTCCAATATGTCGATTTCGTTGATGAAAACATCGATACCAAGAGCGGGGAACGAAGAGAACCGTTTTCCTGCTCACTATAGTGAGGCGGACCAAATGGCAAGGTTCTCGTCCACCGGTGGTTGTCGATACAACAACGGTAGTGACATGATTACTCTATTAGCGATGCATATCATGATTTTGCATAACCTATACCCTGGTCATCATAGGCCAATGTTGCATCTTCTTGGGGCACTGTCAAGGGTATCACCATCTTCTGGGTCTTCATGTCCTCGTTCATCGAGGATGTAGTTTCTGTTGGTACCGTCTTGTCGTGGTGTCGTCAATCTTGTGTGCTGAAGTGGTGGGTGAGTGTTTGGCAAGGTGCACTCCACGAGGATTACAGAAAATCCAGTGGTCTGGGGCATAAGGGTTCTAGCGACCAAGGTTTTGAAGGGGAAGAGATCAAGTATAGCCTAGTTTTCGAAAAACTTAGAAGGGAAGAGGAGTATAGATAGTTTTGAAAACTAGTAATAGTTTTGGAAATAGCTTTACCCTAACTAACGACCATGCTAACTAAGGCTTCCTACAGTCAGGATGGCTCTGATACCAGCTCTGTGGGGACCCCGACTCATAAGTCATGATCACCGAATGCACGTGTACAGTGATCCCAGAGATCAATGCTCACTGAACACACAGAAGCAGAATAACAAGAGTCTTACATCCATACATACCGTATTACACAAATAGGACCATAATGGTCAAGTCTTGAGTATATCATCGCAGCGGAAATCTTCAATAACAACTTGGACCCATGCCATCTGCCTTAACCCTACAGGCATTCTGACTGGGAAGTGTCCTAGATCGCATGCTCGTCACCAAGAAATCTTCATCATAACCTGTTCTCTCATGCCTGGCCAATAAAATAACCAGTGGCAAGCCAATGAGTACTTTGAATGTACTCGCAAGCAACCCAAGTGTGATAACAGAATAATTATGCAAGGCTCTACTGCTAGGTTGGCAGTTTTGCGGAAAGCTAGTTTTTCATATGCAATTATGATCAACATATAACAAGGGCATGCATGTGTCTGTAACAAATATCAGGAGGTCACAAACATCAGTATCGAGAAAGAGTTGTAATCAACTCATGTTCAAGCTCATTGTAACTTTCTCACAATCACATCAATAATATCTCTGAATCGTGTTGCTTCCCAGAAACTTATGGACATAGTCTAAGTAGCACCACCCAACTGTCCTTGACCGCGGACATGGCTATTCGAATAGTTTGACACTCTGTAGAGGTTGCACACTTTACCCACAAGATCCGGGGAACTTCCGTGTCATCCACGACCCGCGATACCTCAAGTACCCGGGGTAAGCACCCGATCACTATCTTTCCCTAGACGACACTAACATAGAGTCCACTCGATTGGTAGTAGCCCCGTGCCAAACATTTCACATCTCAAGGTTTGTGGAGACTCGCTCCGTATTCATCACATATCACAAGCACGGGGTACCAACGGTGTGTCCGGTGCCCTGTAAAGACAGTCATGGCCGCCTATCCAAGCGCGACCCCGTCCCGAGAGTGACCTCATGTCACCCCCGTCACTAGTAATGCGGGCACCATGCTAGTATCGACCTAGGTAATCAATAATGCCCTTTCCCATACAAGGGTAGAGTGGTTGCGCATGTTTGGTTGGGACGGTAGTCACACATAAATCTAATCCATCTCTGTAAACAACACTTTCGTCGAGCCTCGGCACACTACTTCTTCACCAAGTAGTGCCCTAGCTCCTCATCAACTCCCAGGGGCATTAGTGGCACCCACTGGGTCATTTGCAAGTATGTCAGACCACACTTGTTTCACTCAATGCCTAACCCCGACCCATTTTGCGTAGCCAACTACTATAGCATACATCTATCTACTCCCACCCACATAACCCTCATAGGAAGGTAGGGTCATGTTTGATGCAAGTTTCAACAGTAAAGTAACAGGGGTAGCAACCAAAGTGGTTTCCACCTCAACATGATTCCGATGCATTGAATATAAAGGTGCTATGAGACATGCATAAAAAGGCTTCTTGAACATGGTGAAAGGGCTGCTTGCCTTATTCTTCCGAGTCTTCAAACCTTCTGGTCCATCTCCGAGTACTTCGTTTATTACGTCAACTAACGATGGAAACAATCATAATAAGCAACACAATCAAAGCAAAAATAAAAGTGCTCTAAAAATAGGAGTTGGACTTTTCTAGGATACCTCTGGTCATATTAGAAATGACCAAGGTGGTTTCATAGGTGTTGGATCAATAGGTAGTTTGGAACATTCCAATATGATGGAACCAAAGGGTTTATGGATTTGGAAGAAGTATACAGAAATATTTTCTTGAATGATGAGCAAAGGTACCCACCATCAAGTCATGATTTTAGAAGCATTTAGGAGTTGGTTTCACTGGATTTGGATTTGAAATGAATTTCCTAGGATTTTGCAAAGCTGATAAATATGAAGAAATGGGTCAATATTTGGTGGGGTACAGTAACTATTATTAAAAATGTTCCGAAACTAAGTTTGGACATGACAAGCATCTAGGAACTTGAATCACTGCATTTGGATCAAGATTGAGCTCTCTCTGATTTTCTAAAGTTCATCACAGAAATGAAATAAAGGCATTTGTTAAATATTTGTGTAGGGAAAGTTTCTGGAATAATGTGCATGTTGCACCATGTGATAGAGCATGATTTATGGAGCCATAGGAAATTTGAATCATGCAATTTGTAGTTCATTTGAATATTTGGGAGATATTTGAAGTTTACTGGAAACAGAAAATAAAAGGAAAAAGGGGGTTATACCCTTGCGCGCAGGGCGAAGAGTAGCTGCACATCAACTGGGCCGGCCCATCAGCTCGGCCACGTGCACAGGATCCTGGCCACGTCGAAGACGCCCGCCAGGAAGGGCGCCACCGCGCGGGGGAAGCCGGCTGCGCTGTTGCCGCCTCCACTTAAACGGAGGGCCCCAGCCTCCAGGTCGCTGACGCGCGGGCCCCCGTGGCAGGTTCATCCCCTTCCTCCCGCGCAACGCGGCGGGAAGGAACAGAGGCGATGCCCGCCGGCGGCTTGCCGGCGCTGCAGGGCTTCTCCGGCGACGCTCGGGCTATGGACGGATTCAGTGAAGAATGCCGCTCCCATTCATGTGCGCCACGGCTGCGAGGGGTGATCGAATCGACGGCAGCTTGGACACCGGCGAACGGCGGCATCGGCAAGAGTTGGGCATGGAGCTGTGGTGCGCCATTTGACAAGAGGAAGGTAGCGGGAGGTGCGCCTAGCTCAGGGGAGTCCGCTGGTGGGGGTAGGAGGGGGAGGAAGGCTCGGGCTGGCTCGGATCCGAGCGGAGGCCGGCGGCGGAACTCCGGCCGGATAGGTGGCTGTGAGGCCCGAGGAGAGCGGCGAGTCGGCCTGTGAGGCATGTGGGAGAAGGGGAATGCTAAAGGAGGTGTGAGGGGGGCTCGAGGTGCTCTATAAGTAGGGGGGCGCCGGTCCACCGAGGAGTCGTGCGCCGGCGAGCCTGTTGCTGTTGCTACGGGCCACGCGAGCCTACCGCAGCGTGTCCGGGGCGCTCCTGGAGCTGGTCCACGCCTAGAGGAAGAGAAAGGAGGAGCGGGGAGGCGTCAGAGGGCCGCGCGTGCGAAGTCGCTCACTGGTGCTCCGGGTCGGCCGGTGCGCGTGCGAGCAGGGGTGAGGGAGGAGGAGAGAGGAGGGGGCCGACCGCCCGGCGTGTTGCGGACGTCGAGGCCTCCTCGGGGGACATGAGGGGGATGCCCAAGGCTGTCGGGGCCGGTGATTGGGGGCGGCTGCAGTGCTCCAGAGCACTGTAGCGCGCTCCAGAGCGGGCTTTTGGCTGCCATTGGCGTGGCCTGGCGCCCAGGGCGTGTCCAACTGTGTCCAGAGGGTATAGGAAGTAGTAAAGAAGTGGCCTGTGGCTTTGGATGCTCCAGGGAACCACTGGGATGAGGAGGGAGGTGAGGAAGAGGGTGAAAACTGCTGTCCAGCAGTGAGAATTGGGGTTTTACCCCCTCCAATGATTGAGCTGAGACCATAGAGAAGTTACTGGAGGTGGAGGATGATCAGGGGAAGGTGTGGTAGAAATTTGGGGTAAAGGGAAATAGTAAAAGGGGTCCAAACACATGTTTTGGTAAATGAACAAAAGGTGTTTGATCAGATTTTGGGGAGGCAAATGACTTCCAATTGGCATGGGACTTAACGGGATCAAATGTCACATATAATTAGGCCCCTACACCAAATTTGAGCTCATTTGGGCAAAGTGGCCAATGTAACTTTGGTGAACCCTAGAAATCAACAGAAATGGTTTTACCTTGTTTGAGTCAAGCAAATCATCTCCCTTGATGCACCACTTGGTGTAGCATCATCATTTGGGGTTATGAACATGGCCACAAAGTTTGAGGCTCCAGATAGAAAGTTGACAATGTAAAGTTGTTCAAATTTGCATTTGAACAGAAAGGGTTTTGGGGTGATCTGATCAAGTTGCCCTATTCCAAATCTTGTGCCATTTGGTCTAGATGCCTTATTAGGCCATTCTAGCATGTGCACCAAATGTGAGAGCATTTGGACAAGTTTGGCAATGTAGAGTTGCTCAAACTTCAAATATGGACAGAATGGTTTTGAGGGGATTAGAGGATGTTTCCTTGATCTTCAAGGCATGAGGCTTTGCAAGATCATCAAATATGTCATATATGACATGATAGAATTTCCCTGGAATTTTTGGGGAATATTTCCTTTGTAAATATTTCAAAAGCTTGAAATATCCAAAAAGGGTTTTGGAAGGATTTGCCCAACATTTTGAACATGACCATGTGCTGAAACTCTTATATATGGACAATATATGTCCTATGAGTCTCCCTGAATTTTGGCAAATATTTTTGAAATGATTAAATAATTTTTCCCTATTAAAGACCATTTCTGGCCTTAAGAAAAAGCTTTTAAATAAAATATAAAAATAACTTTTAAAATTATACTTTTGTGGTTTCTGGGAGTCCTATATCTAATAGGATTCAAATAAACTTTTTGAAAGATTTTTCACACCCTAAATAAGGTACTTGCAGTGCAAACCTCAATTCAGGGGTTTTTGGAAAAACTAATTTTAGAAAATACCATTTGGCCAAAATATTTTTATAAGAAAATTCTATACTGGTCTATACACATGGCATGATCATTGGGAAAAGGTTTTGGGTCAAGGAGATGAAGTATAAGAGTTGGAGGATTTATTTGATTTTTAGAGCACTAGCAAACAACAGACAAAAGTTAAATCAAGCAAAGTCAAAAATACTCAAAAGTTTTTGCAAATCCACATTTTTAACATGGAAATTAGCTTAAGCAATGTGACATGAAAATCAGGGTGTGACAACTACGAAAAGAGTTTAGCAAGTATTGAAACAGTACTTATGCAGACAATGCAAGGAGGAATCCTTCTTTCAAGTGACCAGTCACAAATACTTAAAAGTAAATAATATACTATTGAAAATCAAAACAAGATTACATTGCGCATAGCTTGTGCATACTAGGGTGGTATCTCACTAGCCTCCATGAGGGAAGCAAAACATAAATGCAGAAACTCCTCCAGAGTTTTAAAGGAGACTAGAACTAAGAATTTCAGAATAAATCATATCACAAGTACGCAGAAGACAATGTAATACTTTGGGACAATGCACATTACACTCAGAATGACAATTATGCTCTCCTAGTCGGTGCTTTGAAGAAAGAAGGTGAGACTCTCGAACCGTGGCTTTTATTGGCAAGGTTGAAAACCCGTGATCGGAAACAAAAACTAAACATGTACCAGAGCTCTTGGTTTTTATAAATAGAAGTAAACATGTTTTGAGAAGTGCATATTTCGTCAACGAATGCTAGCAGATAACTCAATCACTTTTTGAGTGGACAAGTCTCGAGGAACGGCTCCCGCATGAGGACGATCACATCCTCTTAATCTCCTTTGTTTATCACTGCCAAAGTTTTCTAATTTCTCATGAACAAAGGGTGAAGGTGGGTTTGTTTGTTATATTATCTTTTTTAGCCGGGCGCACTCAATGCCAGTTCCTTTTCATATTAGGGGTTTGCACATTATACATGCAATCCAGGGGTGAAACTTGTCCAACTTAAAAAGATCATGAATTAACTACTACTTCCTCATGAGCTAAAACATAGGCACAAAAGAGAAATGCTTTTGATTAGTTTCGAGATGGTACATGAAAGTCTTCATTAGGAATGGCAAGTAAATACCATGTATAGGAAGGTATAGTGGACTCATATGGCATAACTGGTTTTAAGGATTTTGGATGCACAAGCAGTCAATCCGCTTAGTACAGGTGGAGGTTTAGCAAAAGACTGGGAAGCGACCAACTAGAGAGCAATAACGGTCATAATCATGCAGAGCGACAAAGCAACATTGAATCGGGCATGAAAGTGATATAACTATTCTAAAACTCAAAGATCATCAAGGCAGAGTAGACTTTTTAGTCTTAAACATGTGTAAGCATGTTCTAAGTCAATCCAAAAATTCTCTAAAGGGAAATACCACCTTAGTACACCAGACTATGAACAGTGCAATGCATGTAGATCATTTCAATAACACATTATATACTCTAGTTATTCGGGACTAGCCACAAGGAAAGCATGAACCACTGGAAGAGCATTGTAAACATAGCACTATGTCGCTACAAGCTGGTCTCTAGATCATCAGTACATGCATATGTACAAAAGTAGAAACAATAAGAGTTCATACCGGTCTTCCTTGTTGCTTCCTTTCAGTCGATCTTCGTCATCACTGCTTGTCACTTGCACGATCGAACGTAGGAAATATAATCAAATGACATCACGGACTCGAGCTGATCTCTGAAAACAAAGCAAACTAAAGAGAGAAAGGAAATCTTTTTGGGTTTTTTTAAAGGTTGAATAAAAGCAAAAGAAAGAAAAAAAATCTTTTTGTTGTTTTTGCAAAGAGAGAAACAAAGAAGAACGGGCAAAAACTTCGAAAAGATCAAAGCGAATAAAACGGATAATACAATGGAAAAGTGAGAAGGGCACGTACTCCCCCAAGCTTAGGCTTTTGGCCTAAGTTGGTAGCAGCTACTACCCCCAGGAGCCTCCTGCTCCAGGGGTATGGTGGTGAGTCCAAGGGTTGTAGAAGGATGCTGGCGCGTACACCGAACTCCTCGGAGTCTCCCACGAGGAAGGTTCCAAACGCCAAACAGAGGAAGACCCTTCACCAAACTCGGTGGCGGTCTCTTCCTGAAAATGTGGTATCTCACCGTGCCTCTCCTCGTCGGGCACAACCCCCTCCATGGGGTTATGAAACTGATGCTGGACCATGAACTCATCGAACTGAACAACATCAAAGGACCATCCGTTCATGCGAGAAAAATCAAACAAAAGAGGTGCAGGTAGACGGACTCGCGTTCCGCGGCAGTTCCGAAACGCAAGATATAAATAAGATTATCAAGCTCAGAACCCATGGTAACAAACTTATGCCTTTTCATAGCAGCAAGATCAAAGCTTAAATAAGTAAAAGGAGTATCATCAGGGTGTGGGGTGCCTCCAAGATGCTCTAAGATAAGTGTGGCGTAAACGCCACCATATAAGTCCCCCTTGTTACCGTTCATAGCAAGGCGTCGAGCAATTAAGGTACCCAGATTATAATCAGACCTCCCTGAGAGGGCTGCTGCCAGGATAGCAATATCCGGAGCAGAAATGTTGCTCGTGTTGTCACGAGCTAACACCCCTCTAGCAATATAATATGCAAAATACCTGAGGTGAGGAAACAAGATGCTGGAGATCTTCGACCGATGAATATCCCTCGTACCCATGCTGCAGAGAGAGTTGATGACGGTTTTCAGCTCGGAGGGCTGAGTGGCCATCCTAGCCGTCCTCCCAACATTCGGCACACCTATTATTTCACAAAAATTCCCCAAAGTCATGGTGATAAGATCATTATAAATTTTAAACTCAATAGCACCTGAATCAGGATTATATCTAAAACTGTTAATGAAACTGGAGGTGAGTTTTTGATACTGAGTAACACGGCTCGTGACGAGTCGCGTCAAACCTGCATTAGCACAAAGATTATAAAACTCATCCTTGATTCCCGCAGCTTCCATGAATTCATCACATGGAAATGTCATTGCACGTGCTGGACTTGTGTCTTCCAACAACTCCAGGGGCACGTGATCTTCATTATAGCTCACCCTAGCAGTCGATGGTGAAGCTGCGGCTCTAGTAACTCGATCGGAGTGTGCGGGCCTCCTCTTCTCAAGCCATCCTTTTGCCCTTCCTAACAAACTCATTTCTGAATTTTTTTTACAATTTAGAAAAATGAGGATTAAAACAAAGTGAGCTAAGGCAAACTACTCAACTCACTTGCCCAAGGCATAAACTTGCATCAAAACTTGAAAAATAACTTTCTACACATGCATGCAAGCTCATCTCTACAGCACCAAGAACTACTAAATACTCACAAATGAGGCCACCAATCAAAAATCTAATTGGAGGAGTGGAGGAGTCACATACCAGGGAGTATTTGCTCAAAATTTCAGCTCAAATGATGGGCTGTAGAGAGAGATCGAAGAATCGCCTCCAAGAACAGCAAGAACACAAAGAACAAGTGCAGAACTCACGTTTTTGGAGAAAGAGAGAGAGGGAGGAAGAAGACATACCTGGAGGGGGGCCCTGTGGGCCCCAGGCGCCCTATGGGCGCGGCCAGGGGCTGGGCCGCGCCAGCTGGCCGCCTGGGTCACTGCTGTCCCCCCTGGCTGGCCCCAGGACTTTCTAGGTCTCTCCCGACGTGGAAATTTTTATTTTTATTTTTCTGGAATTTTTCTGAAAACTTCACTGTTGAATTTTTTTCGAAGTTCAAAAAGCTGCGAAACTCTCTGAAAACTTGAAGCAGTTAGTAGTATTGTGAAGCTTCAAAAACATAAATACTTGGTACAGCAAGTAGGACAAAACTAAAAACTAATGAAAACATAACAAGCTCAACTTTTTATCCATATAAAACATGTTTACTAGTAAGGTTGATCAAGTCTTACCAACAAACAAGCGATATATAGAGCAAAAAGTCTCACCTCCTACGAAGTAGTTACTAAACCTTTACCTTGATGGACATTGTCCCCACCATGATAATTTTATATTTGTGAGGCACATGTAGTGGACAGTCCCATTCTCCAATTTTCACGGTCTCGATATTCTCTATAGAGTTGAGGCCATGCCTCCTGTCGATCTTCTTCGGAAAATATACCGTGTGTTCTTAATCATTCACATGGAAGGTAACCTTCCCTTTATTGCAATCAATAATAGCACCTGCAGTGTTAAGAAAAGGTCTACCAAGAATAATGGGCATGCTCCCATCCTCGGGCATGTCAAGCACAACAAAATCAGTAAGAATTAAACAATTAGCAACCTCTACGGGAACATCCTCACAAATACCTGTCGGAACAGCGGTTGACTTGTCAGCCATCTGAAGGGAGATATCTGTAGGAATTAATTTCTCTAAACAAAGCCTCTCGTAAAGAGAGAGAGGCATAACACTCACTCCTACTCCAAGATCACATAAAGCAGTTTTGACATAATTATTCTTTATGGAGCAAGGAATGGTGGGTATACCTGGATCACCGAGCTTCTCAGGAATCTTGCCACTGAAAGAGTAGTTAGCAAGCATAGTAGATATCGCATCATTGGGAACTTTTCTTTTATTAGTGACAATATCTTTCATATATTTCGAATAAGGAAGTAACTTAATAGCATCAGTCAAAGGGATTTGAAGAAAAAGAGGTTTAATCCACTCACAAAACTTATTATAATGCTCTTCTTCTTTAGATTTGATGGACTTACCTGGAAAGGGCATGGGTTTATGTACCCATGGTTCTCTTTCCTTCCCATGTTTTCTTGCGATGGAGTCTTCTTTAGTGTACCTCTTACGTTTGTCAGGTGCTTCTTCTTCTTCTCGAACTTCAGGCGGATCATTCTTCTCATTATCATTACCTTCAGGTTCAGTACCGTCTTCAGTCTCAGCATCAGAAATAGATACACTGTTGGGATCAATAGCTGGCTCTCCATCTGCAATAGGATCATTAGAATTGTCAGTCTCTTTATGTTTCTTCTTCTTCTTTGGAGAGACAACAATTTCTTCTTCCTGCATTTGAGAATCTTGCTCAATTCTCCTCGGATGACCCTCTAGGTAGAGAGGATCTTGAGTGCTAGTTCCTCCTCGGGTTTTAATCCCGAAAGCCTGCAAATTATCTTGTTTGGCATTGTTAGCAAGCAAATCTCTTTGCACATTAGAAATTTGGTCAAGCTGAGTTTGAGCCATATGAAAATGCTTCACAAGACATTGAACATCATTAACTGTTCTATCTAAAACATCAAGCAGTCTTTTGATAGCAAGGGAATTATCATGCAACTTACTTTCTATTCTCTCATTAAAATGATTTTGTTTCATAATAAAATTATCAAACTCATCTAAACATTGATCAGGAGGCTTACCATGAGGGATGTCACTTGCGTTGAAATCTAAAAGAGAGTGTACCTCTACCATAGGAGGGTGAGTGGTAGGCTCAAA
This sequence comes from Secale cereale, assembly GCA_902687465.1. NCBI lineage: Eukaryota > Viridiplantae > Streptophyta > Magnoliopsida > Poales > Poaceae > Secale > Secale cereale. The sequence continues at coordinate 366,497,570 of LR738711.1, forward strand.
CAGCTTCTCAATAGGGGGTAGATTCTTCACGTCTTCAGCTTTAATACCTTTCTCTTTAATAGACTTCTTTGCTTCTCGCATATCCTCGGGGCTTAGAACAAATATGCCCATCTTCTTTGGTGGTGGAGGTGGTTCAGGGACAGACCAATCTTCATGGTTTTTAGCAATCCTGCCCATCAGATCTTCTGCATCGTCCGGTGTTCTTTTCCTGAAAACACAACCAGCACAACTGTCCAAATAGGACCTGGATTCATCAGTTAGACCAGCATAGAATATATCGATTAATTCATTCTTAGGGATTTCATGTCCTGGTCTAGCCCGAATCAGACCGCAGTACCTCCCCCAAGCTTTAGGGAGGGACTCATCCTGCAACTGTTTAAAGTTATAAATTCTTTGTAAAGCAACATGTTGCATGTGAGCAGGAAAGTACTTATCAACAAAAGAGTGAGCTAAGTCCTGAGGAATCTTAATGGAACCGCATGGGAGTGAATCATACCATGCTTTAGCACCCTCCTTCAAGGAGAAAGGAAGAAGCTTGGTCACATAAAAGTATCGTATCTTCTCATCTGTGGTAAACAGGCTACCCAACTCACCGAGTTTAGTGTGGAATAGCATCATCATTTTCTCTTCCATAAAAGGGGTCAGCTTCAACCATAGGTATAAGTGAAAGATCAACAGAGAAATTATAATCAGGATCATCAATGCATATAGGAGACGTAGCAAATTCAGGATTAAGAACGGTTTTGTTCTTCAGAGAGTGTTTTTCAAACAGTTTCTTAATAGCTTCAGGGTCAGAGCCGGAAAACTCTATCAGTTCCCTGCATAAATCTTCATCTAGTATATAGTAATCATCATCAAGGAGACTCTCCTTGAGTTTACTCAAATCAGGATAATCATAAGTTTCACCAATAGGGTAGCGAGTAACAGGGAGTTCAATTCCAGATTTTTTTTGCAGCAGCAATTTGTTTCTCAAGAGCATAACCAAGCGAACTAATATCATCAAAAGTAGTAGAAGCATCATCAAGAGTATCAGACATAGTAACGGATTCATTAGGAGCGTCATGTGGTGGTGGTGAGGCAAACTTACTCATAACGGAAGGTGAATCAAGCGTAGCACTAGTGCTCAGAGCAGTACCTCTTCTTGTAGTGGATAGTAAGATCGGAACCTTGGGGTCTCCTTTCTTACCCATAGTGGATGAAGTGCAGCAGGTAGGATACCTCAAGTAGACTTGTAAATATTGCTATGCTCCCCGGCAACGGCGCTAGAAAACGGTACTTGATAACCCTCAACCATAAGTGATCGAGATAGTCTTCGCGGGTAAGAATAACCCAATTTATTGATTCGACACATGGGGAGCCAAAGAGTATTTATAAGCTTTGACAGTTGAGTTGTCAATTCAACCGCACCTGCAATATACTTACTTGCAACAAAAGATAAGTGGTAACAGTGATATGATAGTGATGATAGTAATAGTAAAAGTAAACAGCAAAAGTAAATAGCAGTAGTAAATGGCAAAAGTAGCAACTAGTGACAAGCAGGATTTAAAACACTGTAGGCTAGGGAGATGGATGGTTGGGCGCTGCATGGATGAGATAGATTCTAACTTGGGGCACGGCACACGGAAAAGTAATGATCATCTAGGCAAATATCAAACATTAGGCATGTATCCCGTAGGTAGTTGTGCGTGCTTGCAATTAGAACTTGCACAACATCTTTTGTCCTACCATCCTGCTACGAACGGGGCCAAAAGGAACTTATGGATATTAAGGTGCTCCTGTCAAAGAGCACCTGAACAAAGCAATGAACTCAATGGATACATGTAATCCTCAAACTACGGACCATCCCCTTTGGTGTCCCAAGCTGTCACTTTTGGGATCGCCGGTTCCGAACCGTAACAGGTGCAAACAACTCATAGATAGGATCACGAACACAAATATATTCATGCAAACACATATGGTTCAGATCTGAAATCATGGCACTCGGGCCCTAAGTGTCAAGCAATAAGAATAACAAGTTGAAGCAAAGATGATAAACACCATAGTAGATGATAGGCAACATGCCCCCAACGATCTGACAAACTATTTCATGATCTAACTCATCTAATCCCTACCATCCCCTTCGCCTACAGCAGGGGAATTACTCGCACATGAAAGGGGAAGTCATGGAGGGATGATGGAGTGGTGATGATGATGACGATGGCGACGATCTCCCCTCTCCGGAGGCCAATTCAGCCTCCAGATTAGCCTTCCCGAGGAAGAACAGAGGGTGGCGGCGGCTCCGCGACGGAAAACTGCGAAAGAACTTCTGATCTGGGGTTTCTGCGTCGGGAGTAAAAATACGAGGCAAAGTAGGGCACCAGGGGGTGTGGAACGCACCCAGGCGCCCCCCCGGCGCGGCCCACGGG
>LR738711.1:366500021-366520660 GCA_902687465.1 Secale cereale
CCCCCTCTGGCCCCACTTCTGGCTCCTGGTTCCTTCGGGTGCGTGGATTTTCTGTGATTTTTCGTGGATTTTTCTGAGATACCTAAAAATCCGTTTTCCTGCACACAAATAAACCATACAGGCAGCTCTGCTGAAAACAGCGTCAGTCCGGGTTAGTTTAGTCCAAATCATGCAAGAATGAGGCCAAAACAATATCAAAAGTGTTTGGAAAAGTAGATACGTTTGAGACGTATCAGTCGCCGGAGCTGTCCTCCGTCGCCAAGTTAGGGCACGGAAGACCGAACTGCTGGGCATCCAACTCCTACTCCGTCTAAGCAGTTCATCGTGTGGTAAATAAACTTGCCTTTTTACCATCTTCTAGATCCATAAAGATTCATCTACTTTACCACAAGAGGTTTCTGCCTACTTAGATATACAGATCTATCCTGTCTGCATCTCATATCTTGCCTAGTACATTCACATATGCTTCAACTATAGTTAGATTCCTCACTTGTACTTATTCGTGGATTCGTACAAATCTGGAACCAACTCCCATGAGTGAATGTCTTCGCACTATGAGGTCTTAGTCTTCAAAACTGTTTTAATCTTCAAAACTTCTGAGAATGCATATGACCTCTTCCCCTTCCCTCGCATCTCTAATGCTGTCATAGGTACATGTCCGTGGGAGAATCCCTTGGTTCTCATAGTCTGCATTCATTTGCAGAGTTTTTGCAGCGTCACATTCATTCCCCTGAAGCTAGTTCCTGTCTGACCAGCAAACCGAAGCATTTACCAGTTTTGAAGCCTTTCAATTTGAAGCCATTCAGGTTGAAGCAAATGACAACTGACAAGACAGTAAGAAAGGGTGGCAGACAGCGCCGTGGCAACACCTCTCGTGATTTGCCTCCTGATCTCAGTGAAATATACAAGCCTGATCCAGAGGAGGATTACAATCAGAGGAAGACCCGAATCCAATGGATTCGAAGATACTGGGCTGAACTATGGTTCAAATATAGGTTCGTGACCCCAGAGTATGCCGAGAAAAACGCCATCAAGCATCCATGGGGAGATATCACTTATAAGAATCTTCCCCCCAAGACTCGTGCTGAAGCCATTGCTCAAGGCTTCTATCCTTGCATGGTTAGAGGGCCACAGCCTACTGATGCTGATCCAAGCTCTCTGCTCTGGTGTCGTGACGACAATCTGTTTAAGCGAAATCTTCAATTCGCCAAGAACTCGGCCAAGGAAAACAAGAAGCTGTGGGGATTAGACTTCAATCCTGGACCCTCTGCACCCCGCGTTGATGGCTCGCGCGAAGCTGAACCGAATTTGGTTGGGCCCTTCTACAACCTAGAGGGCCTCATCAGTCACATAAGGGTTCAAGGGGCAGATGTAGATCAGCCTGAAGCAGATGATGACTCTGAAGAAGCACCTGTGACGCCGAAGCCTCAGAAGAAGAAATCAAAGGCTTCAAAGGCCACTCCACCAAGAGCTTCAAGAGTGAAGCCTTTGGCCACTGCTCCACCTGCACCAAGTGTGCAATCTGAGGAACACTCTAGAATCTCCAAGAGTAGACAGCTGAAGAGGAAGCCAACGCGCAACCCCAGTCCAGCTCTCACTCCTGATGCAGTACTGAAGACTGCCAATGATGTCCTTGATCTCTCAAGTGATGAAGATCTTGGTGATGATGCTCTGGAGCTATTGATCAAGAGCAAGCAGGATGCTGAAATCTTCAATGATTTACCACTCTTTGACGTTGAAGTGCTCAATAACTTCATTGATGAATGGTTTGACACACCCAACCTGAGCTTCGACGATCTTCAACTTCCAGTTGGTCTCAGCGTCTCCTTCCATGGCGCCATTGCTTCTGAGCTGGCTCTGGCTCAAAGAATTGTTGAACTGAAGCAGAAGATAGATTATGAAAAAGCTCAGTTCAAGAAGCATATGGACAAGCTTAGCGTGCAAGAAGTTCAAAACTTCAAAGTTATGATGCAAGAGCTCAAGGAAGCCTTTCGCCAGCGGCGTGAAGAAGCTAAAGGTTCACGTGAGCGCATCAAGGACTTGGCTGCAAAATGCGTTCAAGCATTCAATGAAGCTGAAAAGCACAAGGCACTTGGGTGTCCTGGCATTGATCCAAGAATGGCAGCCAAGAAGAAGAAGAAGCAGTTTGTGCCCGAAGCTGAAGCATCTGGGTAGGAAATGCCTCGCATTGTCTTCCCTGCTAGCATGACTGGCACGAAGCCTAAGGCAACTCCAACCGCTTCAACGCTCAGAAAGACTAAGGTGGCTGAAGCTGATGCTCGCAAGCGTAAGCAATCTACTGATCAAGCTCCACCCACCAAGAAGCGAAAGACCAAGAAGGATAAGGCTACTTCCAAAGAGCCTATCTTTGTCGAGCCAATCTCAGTTGCTCGCCCTGTATCTGCCCAGAGAGAAAGAAGACCGACTGTTCATGAGCCTGCTCCCACAGAGACTGAAGACATTCCAACTGTCGACCCCACCACAGCTGAAGACATTGGTCCTGAAGACAATGTTGAAGATGATGCCGTCCTCCTCAGATCGAGTACAACATCGACTCTTCGCTTGTTCTCACGAACAACGAACGCATCTGCATTGGTCGTCCATTGACGCCAATTGCTCAGGATGACTCGTGGGCTGATCACCCATAGGAAACCCAAGAAACTCCCCAACAAACTGAAGACACCAGTATGGTGCTTAAAGACGAAGACTTTGAGGCCCAACAACCTCCATCTCCTTAGGCGTCGCCAGCTTTTCGCAGGCTTCGTAAAGGACCAAGGCCTCAAGTCACTGGCCCAAGTGCTCCAGAAGGAGTAGAGCAACCATCTGCACCTGATGCTGCTCCTACTGGAAGCCACTCAGAATCTGAAGCCAAAGTGGCTGAAGATATTCCGGCTGCATCACCCGAAGAAGAACCACCCAACAAGAAGAACAACAACCCCAAGTTGAAGAAGAAAGTACTGCCGCACCACCTGTTCTCGAGGAGAACGTGTCCGACCCTCCAGCTCCTGAAGTGGAGGTAACAAACTCAGAGGCTGCCACCACCAACACTGAAGCCAATGACGTGGTCATGGCTGAAGCTTTTGTGGCACCTGAAGATATGGTGGCGCCTGAAGAACCTGCGCCTGAAGTTACTGCTCCTGAAGCTAGTGCTGAGCCTGAAGCCAGCACTGTGCCTGAAGCTAATGCTGCACCTGAAGCCAATCTACAGCTTGAAGAGAATGCCTCTGCTCCTGTTCCGCCTGCACGGCCACACACACCATTGAGCAAGCATACAACAGGGATGATCAACTTGTTACTGTCCGGTGGCCTATTCAGATTCCGCCACCTACAACTGAACCGCGTGCTGCTGGTCCACAGCTTGATCATCATGTTGCGCATAGGCCACAAGTTCAGAAGCCTAAGCCAAGACTGCCAAGGCTTCCAGGTATTGCAACATCTTCAGGGTCACTCAATGCCAATAGCTTCACTGCGCACAACACCTTCTTTGACAGTGCCAAGAACCCATATTCCAAGCCAAGAATATCATCAGATAGGTTCTGGAGCCATCAACAGCTCAGCTACTACTCAAGAGTACTCTATGGTCAAGGACGCATTTTCCCTCATACGCGTCTTGACACTGAAGCTATTGCTGGCCTGCCCTGCTTGGAGGAAGCTCTTGACTGCTTCCGTGATGCTGGCCTCCTCAATTTTGTGCTGGATAAAGAGCATTGTAATGAAGAGCTGCTTCTGCAATTCTATGCAACACTCCACATACGAGGCTACAGCAGGGATCCGAAGACATGGGTCCTTGAGTGGATGACAGGCGATGTGCATCATGAAGCTAAAGCCTTTGATCTCATTGAGCTAACAGGCCTGCCCACTCCAGGAGATCTTTATACACCTGGCTGTCAACTGCACACTGAAGCCTTGGATAGTATCTTTCAGAAGCGCCAGCCCAACATGAGCCAAATGCTCAGCATGATGAAGCCTTTGCCAAATGATGCTGAATATCCTAAAGAATTCTTTGTTGAAGACCTTGAGTACCTGTCGCGCACCATCTATCACATTATAAGGCGTACTCTATGGCCAATCAAAGGACATTCTTCATTAGCCAAGCTTGAAGGCACTATGAAGACTTTGGTCTTCTATATCTTCAATGGCATCAGCTTCAATGCTCAAGATTTCTTCAATAGGCAATTGGCTATGTCTGGAGCTGATCTAATTGGACTGAAATTTTATGCCCCTTGGATAATGCGCCTCATCAAGTTGCACTCAGCTATCACTTATCAACCCTCTGCTCGCAACCATCAGATTTTCTTGCCTGAGGTTGATATGTCAGCTGAAGCCATTTACCAAGAGCCTGCTAAAGAGCCAGTAAGTCTTCAGAATGCTGATCATCAAAGCTTCACTCAGCAGATTGAAGGGGTCCCAGCAGTCTCTCGCGTCTATCCTCTGGCTGGCCGTACTCGTCTACCTCGACACACTGAAACCGAAGCCACTGAAAGCACTATCGCTCAAAGGCCTCAGAAGCGTTCTCGTGTCCTGAACAACCGAGAGCTTCTTGTAGCCCTTCATCAGAAAGAAGACAAGCATCACCTCTGGTTAAAGCGTCAGATGCAGAGCCTCTTGGTGGATGTCAATCGCATTCGCAATCTTGCCACCAAGAATGCTTTTGTTGCTCATGAAACATGCAGGCGGTCTTGGAAGAGTTTGACTTTACTGAGTGCTGAAGCGGATCTTCAAGACGATGGCTTCACTGAGAGATTCAAGTTTGACAGCACTCCTCCAAGGACTGCTGTTATGCGTCGAACTCCATCCATTGAAGACTCTGAGTACTCCTCCTCCGCTGCAACAATTAACGCCAGGGTGATCGATGATTAGGATGATGCTACTTCACCGCATCCTACTTCAGCGCGCATCGACACTGCACCAACTACCTCTGCACCGCCGAACAACAACACCGACCCTGTATCCTCTTCTGCTCCACTTGGGAACAAGTAGAGGTTCGATGTCTTCAAACCTTTTTGGTCCTTACTGACAAAAGGGGGAGAAGCATATGAGTTGATAGTCTTCAAGCGGGTCCATATGGGCGGGTGCTTTATAATTTGCCTAGTGTTTACAACTCTCGTTTTGCTACATTGGTTCTTTGAGTTGTAACACTTAAACTGATGGTCGTCTGCTACTTTTTTATGCTACTCTATAATGCGATGATAAATTCCGCATCTGCTACCTTATATTCCGCACTTAGTCATTTTTGCAGACATCCATTTTTCATTGTGCATGTCATTATCTTCGACATATCAATTATGCATGATGAATTGTCTTCATAAGTTGAAGAGCATCTCCACAAGTACAACCTGCCATGTGCATTTGCATTCAAAGGCAAATCAACTATATGCACATCTTCAGGGGGAGCCTTTTGCTACTTACGAAGACAATACCTTTATACTATACAATTTCACATATCTTTATCCTCGTTGAAAACTTCAACAAGTTTGTCATCAATCACCAAAAAGGGGGAGATTGTAAGTGCATCTAGTGCCACCCCTAGTGGTTTTGGAGTATTGACGACAAATCTGGTTGAGGGACTAATGTGTTTGTGAGAATTGCAGGATAACACAGGTAGTAGTCCCTCATTGATTTGGTTAACCTACCGGAGATGACCCCTAAAAATGTATGAAGACATTGATAACTGTGGTGGTATATGAAGATAATCATATTGAAGACTATGACATGAGAAGACATTGTGTGAAGACTATGGAAAGCGAAGATGTAGAGTTGTCGCTGTTTCCTTTTCTTCTTTATTGACTCATAGGAACCACCGCACTGTTAAAGTGGGGGTCCAAGTGAACTAAGTCAGAGTGACTGATGTGATGCTCAACCAAATCCTATGTCTTCGAGCGAAGACTATGAGAGCAAATCTTATCCAGAGGCGGATGAGTCAGCTTTACTTGGAGCTCAAGTAAAGTTGCCGTGTGTGTTTGAAATCTGACCGTTGGAACACGTGTCAGTTCCTTAGTGACCCAGGGTCACTTCGGACAAATCAGGTCGGGTTGCCCAGTGGCTATAAATAGCCCACCCCCTACACCATAAATTGGTGGCTGCTGAGAGTTATTGCACGACTTTGTCGTTTGAGAGCAACCCACCTCCGAAGCATTTGAGAGAGAAATCCTTGCGAGGACAAAGCCCAAACACCCAGAGCCAAAGAGTGTTAGGCATCACTGAAGTCTTTCTGTCTGTGTGACCCGAACACTTATTACACTTGAGGACTGTGTTTCCTCCAGCCGGTTAGGCGTCGCGTTCTGAGCATCCAAGAGTAATTGTGGATTGCCGGTGAACGAAGTTTGTGAAGGTTTGGAAGTCTACCTTGAAGACTTACCAGAGTGATTGGGCTAGGACTAGGTGTTCTTAGCTCAAGGGGAACAAGGTGAAGACGTGGTCTTCTGAGTTAAATCTTAGCCTCCCTAACCAGACGTACAGTTGTCACAGCAACTGGAACTGGTCTAACAAATCACTGTCTTCCCCGAGCCACTGGTTCTATCCTTCCCTTCCTTTTACTTATAGCTTCATGTTGTGAAGACATAGCATGCTTGCCTTATCTGATTGTCTTCACTGAGTATCTACCTGTTGTGATTGGCTTCATTCCTTCTTCCTTAATGATCACTACTGCCTAGTTGCTATTAGTCTTCATGCTTTCACTTCATTGAATACATGACTATGGCTTATCTAGTGTAGTCCACTTTCCGCTACATACTAATAGGCTCAAGCTTATCGTTTGTCTTCGAAACTATCATGTTTTGAAGCATTTCATAAAAATCACCTATTCACCCCCCTCTAGTCGATATACTGCACTTTCAGCTTCCTTTGAAGGTAATCGTGGGAAAGCTTTTCATGAGTTATTGAGAGCGATTCATGAAGACTTTCAAGTTCCTCGTACTTAACATGAAGATTTTTTATGTCTTCAATTAAGGACTGAGAACGGGTCATTTCCGCGTCCAACAGGTCATCGCTTTTGTCTAACAGTTTTTGAATATGTTCCATAGCTTTCTGTTGTTCAGTGTCAATTTTAGCAAGTGTTTTGTAGCTAGGTTTGGATTCACAATCAGAGTCATCTTCACTAGATGTTTGAAAGTAAGCATCGCATGATTTTACCTTGGCACCGCGTGCCATGAAGCAGTAGGTGGGAGCAGAGTCGTCGTTCTCATCATCAGTGTTGGTGATGGGGCCATTGTCTTCAGTGTTGAAGATGGACTTGGCCACGTAGGCTGTGGCTAGAGCCAGACTTGCAGCACCAGAATCGGACTCCTCCTCAGACTCCACCTCCGCTTCTTCTGAAGCAGACTCGTCCTCTAAATCCATCTCCTTGCCAACAAATGCACGAGCCTTGCCAAATGAATTCTTCTTGTGTGATGAAGACTTCGATGAAGACTTGGAAGAAAACTTTGAGGATCTCTTCTTTTTCTTGTCATTAGAATCATATTCCTTGCTTTTCTTCTTCTTCTTCTCACTGTCCCATTGAGGACACTCAGAGATGTAGTGACCAAGTTTCTTGCACTTATAACATGTTCTCTTCTTGTAGTCATGGGTAGAAGCTTCATCATTTCTCGAACTGGATCGTGAAGACTTTCTGAAGCCTTTCTTCCTAGTGAATTTCTGGAACTTCTTCACAAGCATAGCAAGCTCCTTTCCAATGTCTTCAGGATCATGAGAACTACAGTCAGATTCTTCTTTAGATGAGGAAGCAACCTTTGCCTTCAAAGCGCGAGTTCGGCCATAGTTGGGACCATAGATGTCACGTTTCTCAGATAGCTGGAACTCATGTGTGTTGAGCCTCTCAAGTATGTCAGACAGATCGAGAGTCTTAAAGTCAGGGTGTTCTTGAATCATCAGGGCAAGGATGTCAAATGAGTTGTCAAGTGGTCTCAGTAGTGTCTTGACGATTTCATGCTTGGTGATCTCAGTGGCGCCAAGTGCCTAAAGCTCATTTGTGATGTTAGTGAGGCGATCAAATGTATGCAGGACATTCTCATTGTCGTGTCTCTTGAAGCGATTTAAGAGGTTGCGAAGGACACTGATTCTTTGATCTCTCTGGGTTGAGACGCCTTCGTTGACCTTAGAGAGCCAGTCCCAGACTTCCTTCGACGTTTCCAGAGCACTCACACGACCATACTATCCTTTGGTCAGATGACCACACATGATATTCTTGGCAGTGGAATCCAGTTGGACGAGCTTGAGCTTCTTGACATCAGCAGGGGTGAGACCTTCACCAGTCTTGGGAACGCCGTTCTTGATGACAAACCAGAGGTCCACGTCAATGGCTTCAAGATGCATGCGCATCTTGTTCTTCCAGCAGCGGTATTCAGTGCCATCGAAGACGGGGCACGCAGCTGAGACTTTGATTATCCCTGCAGTCGACATAGCTAAAACTCCAGGTGGTTAAACCGAATCACACAGAACAAGGGAGTACCTTGCTCTGATACCAATTGAAAGTGCTGTATATAAAAAAGGGGGGGGGGGTGAATAGGCGATTTTTATGGAAAGCTCCAAAAAATGGAAGTTTCGAAGACAAAGGATAGAACCCATCATATTTATATGCAGCGGAAGGTAGACTACACTAGACAAGCCATAGTCAAGTATTCAATGAAGTGAAAGCATGAAGACTAATAGCAGCTAGGCAGTATGGATCAGGATGGAAGATTGAATGAAGCCAGTCAGAACAAGTAGTCACACAGTGAAGTCAAACAGATATGGCAAGCATGCAATGACTTCACAAAGAGAGACAGTAAGTAAAGAGAAGGAAAGGATAGAACCAGTGCTTGGAGAAGACAGTGATTTGTTAGACCAGTCACATTTGCTATGACAACTGTACGTCTGGTTAGGGAGGCTGAGATTTAACTCAGAAGACCGCGTCTTCACCTTATTCCCCTTGAGCTAAGGACACCTAGTCCTCACCCAATCACTCTGGTAAGTCTTCAAGGTAGACTTCCAAACCTTCACAGACTTCGTTCACCGGTGATCCACAATGACTCTTGGATGCTCAGAACGCGATGCCTAACCGGCTGGAGGAAACACAGTCCTCAAGTGTAACAAGTATTCAGGTCACACAGACAGAAAGACTTCAGTGATGCCTAACACTCTTTGGCTCTGGGTGTTTGGGCTTTGTCCTTGCAAGGATCTCTCTCTCAAATGCTTCAGAGGTGGGTTGCTCTCAAACGACAAAAGCCGTGTAATAACTCTGAGCAGCCACCAATTCATGGTGTAGGGGGTGGGCTATTTATAGCCACTAGGCAACCCGACCTGATTTGTCCGAAGTGACCCTGGGTCACTAAGGAACTGACACGTGTTCCAACGGTCAGATTTCAAACACACGCGGCAACTTTACTTGGGCTACAAGTAAAGCTTTCTCATCCAGCTCTGGATAAGATTTGCTTTCATTATCTTCGCTCGAAGACATAGGATTTGGTTGAGCATCATTTCAGTCTTTCTGACTTTGTTCACTTGGACCCCACTTAACAGTACAGTGGTTCCTATGACTCAACAAAGAAGAAAATGAAACAACGAAACGTCTAAGTCTTCAAGCTCCATAGTCTTCACACAATGTCTTCTCTCGTCATAGTCTTCAATATGAATATCTTCATATACCACCATTGTCGTCAATGTCTTCATACATTTTAGGGGTCATCTCCTGTAGGTAAACCGAATCAATGAGGGACTACTACCTGTGTTATCCTGCAATTCTCAAAAACACATTAGTCCCTCAACCAGGTTTGTCGTCAATACTCCAAAACCAACTAGGGGTGGCACTAGATGCACTTACAGTATGCAAGCGGGTGCAGCGTTGGAAACTTATCTTAGCAATTCCTGAGGTCAAATGGTGCTTGACTCCTGCTGCCCTTCCCTTGAGGCAAGGTTTGGCGTCCAAGCGCCTTCTTGAGGAGGCGACAGTGACCGCTCCCGAGGCCCTGGGAACAGAAGCCACGTGGTCAGTGGAGACATTTCTCCGGGACGTTACCATCACAGCCAAAGAGGTGGGGCCTGGTGATGCTGCGCTTGGTGATCCCTGACCCGTCCTGTTAAGTGAGAGAAGCGCGAGTGCCTCGGGGAGGCGTAAGAACTTTGGTTGAATTTGAAAAAACTTAACGTTATTATAATAGCTAGATGATTCCATGCGTGCTTCGTTTCATGTTTGCTTTAGGTGCTCTGCGTCGGCAGGGCCCAACCCCGCGCATACCTCGACCGCCGCTGAGCCCTCTGGATGACCGGGGTTACCGTAGTAACTAGACTCGTTGTTGAGCCCTCCCGATGACCAGGGTTACCGTAGTAACTAGACTCAAGGGATGAGGGGCTACATGGCTAGTGAGGCCCTTGGGTCGCAATGCCCAAGGGTCCCCCTTGACGTTCAAGCGATCCCGTTTTCGTTCTGCGTCAGCAGGGCCCAGCCCCGTGCATACCTCGATCGCCATTGAGCCCTCCGGAGGATCGGGGTTATCGTCATAACTAGGCTCAAGGGCTGAGGGGCTACGTGGCTAGTTAGGCCCCTCGGTCCTGATGCCCAGGGGTCCCCCTTGACGTACGAACGGCTCTCATGAAGTAGAACGAGCACCATACCTTACCCACCATGCTATATATATTTTAGATGCTCCAAAAATGTTGGAAATTTTCAAGGGTCACTCGAATAACTCAGGAGGCACCCATAATTATTTTCAGGATTATATAAAATAGTTTAATATTTAATTTAAACCAGAACAGAAAACAGAAAATAGAAAAAGAAAAAGAAAAGAGAGAGAGAAGGACTCACCTGGGCTAACTTACCCAGCTGGCCAGCTCCTATGCGGCCCAGATGGACCAGCCCACCACCGCCTTCGTCCTCCTAGCGCCTGTCGGCTAGGCGTGTGGCCGGCGCAAGCGAACGACCGTGCTGCCACGCTACCTGCCTGCCTGCCTCCCCAGGCCACGTCGACGTCGCTTCAACCTCCCCCGGTGCTATCTAGATCGGGCCGACGCCTCTTTTCCCCCTCTCCGCTTCTCCGTCGCCCTACCCCACATTGGCCGATGACGCCGCAGCCGCACCACCGTCATAACCGTGGCCACCGCCCTCCCCTCGCCTCTCCGACGTGTCTACGAGCTCCGCCGCCATACGCTACGCCCTCCCGCCGAGCCATGCGACACCGGGAGCCCTGCAACACTGCCCACACCATCTTCCCCAACTCCGGTTGCCCGAGATCGCTGGCTTCGCCCCGACGCCGTTCGGCCTTCCCCGAGCTCGCCGTTCACCTTGTCGCAACCGCAGTGAGCTCCTTCTCCTTCTCTCGCTCTCCGTTTGCTCTGCCGCACGCCGTAGCTGCCGCACCGTGCTCGCCCGCAAGCGCCGCCGCCATAGCTCGCAGTCGACGCAGCTTCGGTGACCATTTGGTCACCCTAGCGAGTCCAACACGCTTGTAGCACCCCGTAGAGAAGCCCTAGCGCTTGAGTTCACTCGTTTTCAAGCTGCAAATGCGTTCCCGTGCATGACCGAACTCCGGCGGCCGCAACCGAGCTCGCCGTCATTGACTCCTGCCACCCCAGGCCCGGAGACCACCACCATCCGACGCGCCGTCGCGCCAGCTCCCCGTAGCACCCACCCGCGCATCGAACCGTTGCTAGAGCAATGTTTCCGATGCCCTCCGCCGCGTCTGTGGCCGCCGGCGGCTAACCGCCGATGTGTTTGACTTGTTTGACCAGGGGTTTGACCACCCCGGGTCACTGACTTGCGGGCCCTGCCCGGCTAACTAAGCTAGGCCAGTGTTAATTTAATTAGGTTAGTTTAGTTGAGCCACTGACACGTGGGCCCAGCCCTGCTGACATTTTTGTTAGGATTAGTTTAGTACTAATTAACTCAGTTAACTAACTGAGTCACTGACCAGTGGGCCCCACTGGTCAGGTTTGACCTGGACAACCTCAGTTGACTTGCTGACGCAGTAAATATTTTCTGGATTTTAAATAAATCAGAAATGATTTATTTATTTCATAAAATTTTCTAAACTTCTAAAAATCATAGAAAATAATCTACAACTCCAATGATTTTTTATATATATGAAAAATGATCAGAAAAATCCAGAGAATCTGTTTATGCCATGCTCATGCATGTTTGAGCAAGTTACCTCCATTGTTTAGGATAAAATATTATTATGGTAAATTTGAAAAATTGGTTTGGAGTTCGAATTTGATTTAGTCTGAATTCCACTTCAATTAAAATGACTTGTTGTTGCATTAGCTCAATTCCGTACCTTAATATGTCATATCATTCATTGCTGGTGCATCACATTGAATTGATTGTTGTTTCTGTTGCTTTGTCGGTGTTGTTCCCTCTCGGTAGACGTTGTTCCGACGATGTGATCGATGACACTGATGAAGACACAATGATATCTTCAGAAGTGCCAGGCAAGCAACCCCCATTGAACGTTCCGATATAATCCCACTCTCTCGCTCTTGCTCTCTTTTACTGCATTAGGACAACACCGATTCAATTGCTATTCGATCCGGTAGCTGAACCCTTTCCTCTATATGACTTGTCATTGCAACAATAAATAGTTGAAACCCACTAGCATGAGTAGGAGTTGTTTGAACCATGTTGTGCCTACTCATCCATGCTTGCTTGTTATGCCTGCTATTGCTTAGAGTTGTGCCAGGTCTGATTCATCTGGGATGAATTGGAATGTGGTCATCATGTCCTACTGTTGAGAGCTAAGTGTGTGAACACGATTTGGTAAAGGTAGTGATGAGAGGCCATGTAGGAGTACATGGTGGGTTGTCTCATTGGAACCGTCCTCAGGAACTGAGTTCTGTGTTTGTGATCCATGAACAGCTACTACCACACGTTGGGCCCGAAATCAATGGATCCTCTCGACTTATTAACCGCCCTTGTCCTTTGTCTGGGGGTTGCAAGTAGTTTCTGGTGGTTGTAGTAGGATGGAGGCCGTGCGCGGCGCTGACCCTAGGGGTGGGCTGTGATGCGGTAGGCATGTGGCCCGGTGTACCGAGTCACCCGTTTGGTGACTCGGGAACCCTGTACACATCGTTCGGGGCCGTAAGTGGAAACCTCGGCCGGACTCCCTACGGACGGAACCTGAATAGGCGATAAACCTGGACTAGGGACTTGTGTGGTTAGTCAGTTCGTGGCCGACACCCTCGCTGGGCTTCCGCTTCATGGTTGCTGAGTACATGTCATGTAAACGACGATAAGTGGTGAGAGCGTGTGTGAAGAAGTACACCCCTGCAGGGTTATAAATGATCTATTCAAACAGCCGTGTCCGCGGTAAAGGACTTCTGGGTTGCCTGCACAGTTCATAGACAAGTGAAAGTGGATACTCTAAAATGCACAAGATAAGTGTGAGTGCTATGGATGGCGTTCTCGTAGGGAGACGTGAGCGGATGCATAGTGGTGTATTGATTGGTGAATATGTGGACTTGTGTGCGCCACCTCAAAAGAGTTACTTGCAGTCGTAATTCAGGATAGCCACTGAGTCAAAGCTGGCTTGCTGCTATTAAACTCCACCATCCCTTTGTTGATACTAATGCATATGTAGCTAGTTCACATGTAAGTCTTCCTGGGTACATTTGTACTCACGTTTGCTTAATTTATGTTTTTGCAGAGAGACTTCAGTCTCACTAGTAGTTCCGCGTGAACTTCTTCATTCAGCTTGTTACCTCAGCTACGATCTTGTACCCTTGGGAGGGTCTGTAGATAGTCAGGCTTCTCAGCCTTTTTCATTTGTAGTTGTCTGTACTCAGACATGTTATACTTCCGTTTTCTGTATGCTCTGTATGCTGGGTGATGAGACCCACTGCTTGTAATAAATGCTATGATGGCTCTTCTGGGCCTTTATCTATATGAGTTGTTGAGTTATGTTGTGATGCCATGTTGTACATCACATACTTGAATGTTATGCGTACGTGTAATGTGTATTGCCATGTGTGGGATCCGACACCTAGTTGTTTACCCTTGGTGGCCTATCTTTTGGGGAAATGACTCCTAGTGCTTCCACTGAGCCTTGGTAGCTTGCTACTGCTCCGGAACACTTAGACTAGCGAGCATGTGTCCTTCTTCATTCCTGTGTATGTCCCTTCAGGGAAATGTCACGCGTTGTTCCTTTAAGTCCTTGTAGTTTGCTACGACCTGGGTTCATACTTGATGACTGTCACGTTCGTTGCTGGGTCATGTATGCCTGTCCTTGTAATTTAGCGCCACTTTTGGTTTACAACTAGTCATGTCGGCCCGGGTTCTCTGTCATATGGGTGCTAGCGACACTATCATATACGTGAGCCAAAATATGCAAACGGTCCCGGTCCAGGTAAGGTGGCACCCATGGGGATACCGTGCGTGAGGCCGCGAAGTGATATGATGTGTTACATGCTAGATCGGTGTGACTTAGGATCGGGGTCCCGACAGGATTGATGGGTGGATTGTGGTGGAAAGCGCAACGCTCATGCCCCGCAAGGGTTGCCTAGGGGTGAGAGCCACTACGCGCACGTGGGTACAAAGGTCCAGGGTCCGAATCCTTTCTCTGGTCTCCATGGGCCTCCTTTTATAGATTAAGGGGTCACCATAGTGGAAAATCAGTCATTTTGTACTGATTAGATAGCAAACAGTGCTATCATACCTAACTCTGTAGACATGACAAGGCGCATTAAATGTATCGCTTAGTATCTTGTCAAGGACCTGCCCGGCCAATATTGCCACCTCCTCGCATGTCTGCTTGACACATCATTGGACGGGTGTCATCTGCGGGTTATTTCCTCAAGAAATAGCTGCCACGTACCGAATTACGGCCACTTAGTCATTTGGGGGTTTGACACTACACTAATCGATGACTTGCGTTGCTTTGAGGTGGCGCGGTGGTGCCTCGTTGGGATGATCTGCCCCTCGCGTCCCCGGCAGGCTTGCCAGTGGATTCTTGGGGCTTGCCTTCGGGGTAACCCCACCCTTGCCAGGCTCGCCTTCTCAGCAAGGGAGGCCTTCTCCTTAGTGGTGTTTTACTCCTCGGCCTTGGTTTGGTCCTCTTGATCTGCCCCTCGACTCCTCAAAGGGTAATCTTTTTCTGGTTGGTATTTGTCTTGGATGCTTCAACCTCGGCTCCGTGCCTATGTACAGTCTGGGAAACTTAGTCCTAGGTTTTTTGCACCGACAGAAGCCCCTGAGCCTGGCCCGAATGCATCACCGGACATCGTCGGGGCAGGCTCTAATAAGTACACGGGCAGTGGTCTTGAACTTGGTCGTCTATGATATTTTTCTTGCTTATTAATTAACCTGTGCTTGAATGAGGGCAATTTCCGCTTCCCCCGGGCGTTGTATAACGCCAATTGTCATGGGCCCATCTATGTAATAGCCCATGAATGACTTTAGTGAACGGGGGAGTAACTGCCAATTCACTCATCCCACCGCGTTGATTCCCTCCGCCACGTTCGCCACATGCACTGCGCGGGGTAGGTGACGGAGGTTTGCGGCGCGGAGAGAGTGCCATGAACTGGGTCCGGTCTTCTTGGGATGGCTGAGCGGGATGGCGGCTGCACTTTGAAGGACCAGAGCCCCATCTCCGGTTTTGATTATAAAAGATGGGGAGGGGAGGAGAGGAAGGCTGAGCCTTGCATCTCGCCTCCCCGGACTCCGGTTCTGACTGAATATGCCAAAGGGAAAGGACTGGGGCCATCCCCCATGCTTTAGCAGGGAGTTGATGACGTCGAATGCTCGTTTCAACGGCCGGGGAGTGAGCCTGGTCTGGAGCCGTGGAAAGAATGCCAGTCGCCGGAGGGGTTGCCGTGGTCTGCGGCTACGCTCCCGCTAGCGTCGTGCCCACCTTGATAGGGAAGGCGCGGCACCTTGCGCGGATGGTGGAGCGATTGCTCCCTTCTCGTGGGCTTGCTATCGTGGCAAGCCGTTGGGGTCTGTCGTCTCGTCAATGAAGCCTCCGGAGGTATGGGCGTCTACTTGTGGGGATGCGCCTGGGCCCCTAGGTGATCCTCATGCGTCCTCCTCCGGTGAGGCCCGGGGCGGTGTTTGATATGGTGCAGCCTTCCTACCCACCAAGGTGGGACGAGGCAGCTACTACATGCCCCGGGTGTCACCACTTGCATTGGTCGCCCTGCCGGTTGAGGTGCGAGGCTCTTGGCTCGTTGCCTCCTCGGAGCACTGGTTATGTGGACTTAACGGTCTAAGGCAACATAGGTGGTGTGCAGGTCGTCAGGTTGGAGTACGATGGCACCGACGCCTTCATATCGTTCTGGCTGCTCGTCGCCCTGCCCACCGGCTCTCCGGCATCCCTCCCTCCTTCATTGCTGGGGAGGGATGTTCTCTTGGTGCCCTCAACTCCTCCCCTTCGGAGCCTCGCCACTCCCGATCTTGTCAGGCTGCTTTGGGCAGGTCCTGACAGGATCGGGGTGGGTTCCTGCTTGGGCATCCCTTGTGCCTTCTCCTCTCACCGCAGTGCCTGGGGAAACGAGGGATAGAGAAGGGGATTACGGGGCACTTATCTTTTTTCGGTCTAAAATGTGTAGGCACTTGCCAAAATTTAGTGTAAATTATGTAATCTTTATTATCCATGTTTGTGTCCTATAAAATTTGTACTTGCTTATCAGCATATTATTGAAAAAGACAGGCTTTGCAGGTTACTTGTGCATGTATAACATCCATGCAGAGGTGGGATGCCTCTATACTCTCAGGTAAACAAGTTCTTCCAGCAAGCTATCTTGCCGGGGACACTTATTTCGCTACTGTGCCCATCCTGGCATCGGACTATAAAGAGGGGCCAGCCCCCCGCCAACCTCTTTCTGCCAAAGGCTACTGTGACCATCCTGGCCGAAGCAATCGTTTGAGCCATAGGACATGAGCACATATGCTTCAAAGGTGGTGGGGTTTTTTCATATGCACACGTTTAGTTTACAGAACATGTTTGGGTGAAAAGGAGAACTTATCTATTTTGCTTTCCGGGGATTGCATCATAGGCTTATCTTCTTTTCCTCTCTTCGGGGCCCAGTCCGTGGCAAGAACCCCGTAACTTGATGCAGATGAAGACGATTCCATGCATGATCTTATCTATATGAACATGCTATGCTCATGATATGCTTATGCATGCATGCAATCTTCTTCACCACGAGTGCTTCGTTTATTTCTCTGGTGCTCAGTGTCTGCGCCTGGCTTTGTACAAAGGGTTACATGCAATTAAGGCAAAGCTTGTACAAAAAGGTGGCTGCCGGGGTAGGGCCTGACAGCCGCACCTTACGGGTAGAACTTACAGAGATGCTCAATGTTACATGAGTTTTGCAATTGAATGCCATCTCCGGTCTCCAAATGGACTGCGCCAGGTCTGGTGACTCGTACTACGCGGTAAGGGCCTTCCCACTTTGGCGCTAGCTTGTTTTTACCCTTAGCGGACTGAATGCGCCTAAGGACAAGCTTGCCTTCCCAAATACTCTCGGCGTTAACCCTATGGCTGTTAGAGCGACACAGGGCTTATTGATAGTGTGCATGTGGGGACCCCAACTCATGAGTCGAGATCACAGAATGCACGTGTACAGTGATCCTAGAGATCAATGCTCACTGAACACCCAGAAGCTGAATAACAAGAGTCTTACATCCATACATATCGTCTTACACAAATTATGACCATTATGGTCAAATCTTACATATATCGTGCCTTAAGGGCTGAACATCAAATAAATCATAAGTAGTGGAAATCTTCGTTGATAAGTAGAACCCATGCCATCTGCCTTAACCCTACAGGCATTCTGACTGGGAAAGCATCCTAGTTTGCATGTTCATCTCCAACGAACTCTTCTTACAACTTCAGCTCTCCCATGCCTGGCCAATTAAATAACATGTGGCTGGCCAATGAGTACTTTGAATGTACTCGCAAGCAATCCATGTATTTGGATCAAGGTAACATTGCATGATGTAACAATTGGTAGGTAACCTAGCATCAAGCTATTTGGCAATTCAACGACATGACCTAATCAACTTGTAAAACATGGAGCAATGAACTCCGGTAACCATGTGAACAGGTTACAGATATCAACATAATAAGAGATTGGATCAACTCTAGCTTAATCAACATGTCAAGTCATCTTCCTTAACTCACATAGTTTTCTTCCACAAACACATGTAACAAGTTTTTAAAATACTAGACATAGTTTAAGTAGCACCACCCAACTGTCCATGACTATGGACACGGCTATTTGAATAGTTTGACACTCTACAGAGGTTATGCACTTTACCAACAAGAATCGGGGAGCTTTCGTGTCATCCACAATCCCGCAGTACCTCAAGTACTCAGGGGAAGCACCCGATCACTATCTTTCCCTAGGCGACACTAACATAGGGTCCACTCGTTGGTACACGACCCTCGTGTATAAGCATAAGATTTTTGGACTCTTCCCTTTTTATTATCACACATACACGAAGGGAACAACGGTGTGTCCGGTGCCTATGAAAACAGTCATGGCCGCCTATCCAAGCACGACCCCTTCCGTAGAGTGATCTCATGTCACCCACATCACTAGTAATGCGGGCACCATGTTAGTATTGGACTAGGTAATTAATAATGCCCCGTCCCATAAGGGGTAGAGTGGCTGCACATGTTTTGGTTGGGACGGTAGTCACACCTTAAATCTAATCCATAATTTTACAGACACACAAATGCTTGCTCCGGCACACCACTTCCTCCTCAAGTGGTGACCTTAGTTCAACATCACCCACGGGAATTAGGGGCATTCGATGTTTTTTTGAAAGAATGCAACAAAAAGGTGATCATTGCATACATGCAACATTATGCATCAATAACTAAACTTTTGACATCGTATCTCCAAGCACAAGGTAGACCTACGAGTATGGGCATGCATCATTTGGTCGTTCACAACAAGTTCATCACTGTCACTTTCATCATCATGCAATCGAAAAAAGGTATCGAGGAATAAGAGAGGTATCATGGTCAAAGAACTGCTTGCCTTGGTTGGCTTGGTCTTTGAAGTCATCAAGTCTTTCTCCTTCTTCTTCTCCAACTACTTCATTAAATATTATTTTTTCGTCGCAAATAAACAACAGGAAAAATAAGGCAATAGCAAAAATAGAAAATCAAAGTGCTCAGAAAAATGTCAACTTATTTTTGTCAAATACTAGGATGGAAACTAAGAATGAAAATATTCTTAGTTTTGGATTTCGGGCTTCAGAAATAGAGAAATGTATTTTTAAAGAATGATTTAAATGCTCGAATTTGAATTTAAATTTGAACAGTACAAAAAACTGTGAAGGAATTGCATGAAAGTTACAGCATTAAATAGGTGTGATTATTACAAGATTTTTGGAGTTGGAATTATTTAATTTGGATAAATAATGTGGGTCGTGGAATTTTTGGAAACCCACAGTAAAAGTAAAAAAAGGAAAAAGGCTGGGGGCTACTATGCTTACTAGGCTAGAACAGCCGCAACACAACAGGCCCAGAAGGGAAATGGTCCGGGCGAGCGGGCGTGCGCGTTTTTTATCCCGACAGGCGGGTGATAACCCACAAGTGTAGGAGATCGCAACAATTTTCGAGGGTAAAGTATTCAACCCAAATTTATTGATTCGACACAAGGAGAGCCAAAGAATACTCTTAAGTATTAGCAGTTGAGTTGTCAATTCAACCACACCTGGAAACTTAGTATCTGCAGCAAGGTAATTTAGTAGCAAGGTAATATGGAAGTAACGGTAACGGTAGCAAAAGTAGCGATAGTGTTTTTGTAGTGATTGTAACAGTAGCAGCGGAAAAGTAAATAAGCTACAAGCAATATGTGAAAAGCTCGTAGGCATTGGATCAGTGATGGATAATTACGTCGGATGCGATTCCTCATGTAATAGTTATAACATAGGGTGACACAGAACTAGATCCAATTCATCAATGTAATGTAGGCATGTATTCCGAATATAGTCATACATGCTTATGGAAAAGAACTTGCATGACATATTTTGTCCTACCCTCCCGTGGCAGCGGGGTCCTAGTGGAAACTAAGGGATATTAAGGCCTCCTTTTAATAGAGTACCGGACCAAAGCATTAACACATAGTGAATACATGAACTCCTCAAACTATGGTCATCACCAGCAGTGGTCCCGATTATTGTCACTTC
The DNA here is from genome assembly GCA_902687465.1 of Secale cereale. Taxonomy (NCBI): domain Eukaryota; kingdom Viridiplantae; phylum Streptophyta; class Magnoliopsida; order Poales; family Poaceae; genus Secale; species Secale cereale. The sequence continues at coordinate 366,520,132 of LR738711.1, forward strand.
AGGGTTGCCCGATCATAACACATAGTAGGCGACTATTGACTTGCAAGATAGGATCAAGGACACATATATTCATGAAAACATAATAGGTTCAGATCTGAAATCATGGCACTCGGGCACTAGTGACAAGCATTAAGCATAGCAAAGTCATAGAAACATCAATCTTAGAACATAGTGGATACTAGGGATTAAACCCTAACAAAACTAACTCGATTACATGGTAAATCTCATCTAACCCATCACCGTCCAGCAAGCCTACGATGGGATTACTCACGCACGGCGGTGAGCATCATGGAATTGGCGATGGAGGAAGGTTGATGATGACGATGGCGACGAGCTCCCTTCTCCGGAGCCCCAAACGGACTCCAGATCAGCCCTCCAGAGAGAGATTAGGGCTTGGCGGCGGCTCCCTATCGTAACACAGGATAATTCCTTCTCCCCTATGTTTTCCTCACCGAAAGTGAATATATGGAGTCGGGGGATACATCAGTGGAGCAACAGGGGGCCGACGAGGCAGGGGGCGCGCCCGGGG
>LR738711.1:366520791-366590930 GCA_902687465.1 Secale cereale
GGGGGGGGGGCAGCCCCCACCCTCATGGACAGGGTGTGGGCCCCCTGGTCTAGTTCTTTCCGGAGATTTTTTGATATATTCCAAAATAATTCTCCATTGAATTTCAGGTCATTCCGAGAACTTTTATTTCTCCACAAAAATAACACCTTGGCAGTTCTGCTGAAAACAGCGTCAGTCCGGGTTAGTTCCATACAAATCATGCATGTTAGTGTCCAAAACAAGGAGAAAAGTCTTTGGAAAAGTTGATACGTTGGAGACGTATCAACTCCCCCAAGCTTAAACCTTTGCTTGTCCTCAAGCAATTCAGTTGATAAACTGAAAGTGATAAAGAAAAAAATTGACAACTCTATTTGCTCTTGTTGTTGTAAATATGTAAAGCCATCATTCAAGTTTTCAGCAAAGATCATGAACTAACCACATTCACAATAACTTTCAGGTCTCATGTCTACTCATATCAATAGCATAATCAACTAGCGAGCAATAATAATAAACCTCGGATGACAACACTTTCTCAAAACAATCATAATACGATATAACAAGATGGTATCTCGCTAGCCCTTTCTGAGACCGCAAAACATAATTGTAGGGCACCTCTAAAGATCAAGGACTGATTATAGATTGGAATTCAAGGTAAAAGAGATCCAGTCACAATCACACTCAATGCAAATTAATAGCAATACATGGAAATGACAGCGGTGTTCTCCAACTGGTGCTCTTAAATAAGAAGATGATGACTCAACATAAAAGTAAATAGATAGGCCCTTCGCAGAGGGAAGCAGGGATTTGTAGTGGTGCCAGAGCTCGATTTTGAAATGGAGATGATTAATATTTTGAGCGGTATACTCTTATTGTCAACATAACAACTAAGAATCTCGATATCTTCCATGCTACACACACTATAGGCGGTTCCCAAACATAATGGTAAAGTTTATACTCCCCCAACTACCAACAAGCACACTCCATGGCTAGCCCGAAACAACGGGTACCGTCCAAACAAGCAACAGCCTTGGGGGAGTTTTGTTTAATTATTATGATTTGAGCATGGGACTGGGCATCCCGGTTACCAGCCATTTTCTCATGAATGATGAGCGAAGTCCACTCATCGTGAGAATAACCCACCTAGCATGGAAGATATAGACATCCCTAGTTGATATATGAGCTGTTCGAGCATACAAAATAGAATTTAATTTGAAGGTTTAGAGTTTGGCACATTCAAATTTACTTGGAACGACTGGTAGATACCGCATATAGGAAGGTATGGTGGACTCATATGGAATAACTTTGGGGTTTATGGAAGTGGATACACAAACATTATTCCCGTTTAGTATGGGTGAAGGCTAGAAAGAGACTGGGGAGCGACCGGCTAGAGAGCGACAACAGTCATGAACATGCATTAAAATTAATCAACAATGAGTGCAAGCATGAGTAGGATATAAATCACCATGAACATAAATGTCGTGGAGGCTATGTTGATTTGTTTCAACTACATGCATGAACATGTGCCAAGTTAGACCACTTGAATCGTTCAAAGGAGGATACCACCCTATCATACAACATCATAACCATTTTAATACCATGTTGGCACACAAGATAGACCATTATAAACTCTTACCTAACTAAGCATGGCATGAGCAGCTATGATCTCTAATTGTCATTGCAAGCACGTTTCATTCATAATAGGCTGAATCAGGAACGATGAACTATCATATTTACAAAAACAAGAGAGGTCGAGTTCATACTAGCTTTTCTCATCTCAATCAATTCATCATATATTGTCATTATTGCCTTTCACTCGCACGACCGAACGGTGTGGAAAATAATAGTAGTGCACGTGCATTGGACTAAGCTGGAATCTGCAAGCATTTAATACAAGAGAGAAGACAACGTAATATGTCTCATGGTTAAACTAACAACAAAGCATATGAGAGCCACTAAACATTTTCATCATGGTCTTCTCCTATTGAACCCCAATGAAAAGAAAAGCAACTATTTACACGGGAATGCTCCCAACAAGCAAAAGAAGAATGAGAAATCTTTTTGGGTTTTCTTTTAATTACTACTACTACATGCATGAAAAGTAAACTAGCTAAAAAGGCTACAACTATATTTTTTGTTTTTCTTAAGGTTTTTCTAACACACAAGAAAAAGACTAAGAAAATAATTGAAACTAGCATGGATAGTAAAATGAGAGAGTGTGAGCACCGACTACTGGAATAAGTGTGTGAACATGAATGTAATGTCGGTGAGAAATACGTACTCCCCCATGCTTAGGCTTTTGGCCTAAGTTGGTCTATGGCCAGTACTGGCCTGACGGATATCCAAATTCGTAGTTGGGGTTGTACTGAGTTGCAGAAGCTATTGCCTACTGAGCTGCAGCTTGGAGACGAGCTGCCCTCGTCGTCTCTTGATACTCATTTTCCTCTTCCTTGGTTATAGTATATCTCCCTTTTGCCTGAAAGTCAAAGGAGATAGGAGCAGGAAGAGCAATATGGACAGTGCGACGCCTGTAAAAGATTAGTTGATACTGGATGGATTGTTCATCCCTCTCTACGAACTGATGGCTAAGAGAGCGAGAAGAGAAGGTGCCTCGGTCGAGAGATGATCACGAAGTGATCCTAACTAAAGCAAGTCAAACATAACCCCACCGTGTTCATCTCCTGAAACCCCTTTCGGAAAATGACTGTCACGGTACTCATGCTGGTAGTGTATTGGAACATGGTGTCGAGTTTTCTACAACCGGATATTAACAAGCTCCCATCTGCCACATAACCGCGGGCACGGCTTTCAAAAGTTCATAACCCTGCAGGGGTGTTCCAACTTGGCCCATGACAAGCCCACGATCCGCGGACTCGCAACTCCAAGGTGGGAAGGCCCGAGTATTCTCGGAATCCCGTGCTCAAGATACTCCGAACTAAGGTAAGGCTAATCCAGCAAATCCTCCCGGCGTGCCGACACCCTGATAGTAGCCGCGCATATCTCGTCTCAGGCCACGACCGGATGGGCGATCCCACAGGTTTTTACCAGACCTTGAGTTCCCTCGAGGTGGCCCCGCGTAACCCCCAGTTTGGACCAACACTCATGTGGAGCACTGGCCCGGGTTGTTGATTAAGAAGAGGGTTAATTACTCCCTATGCAAGTTTTTAGTTATTAGGCAAATAGTACCAATGTTGGGACTTGCTGGAAACGACTTAGCACTTAGCGGTATATCGAGGGGGTCTCATAACCCCAACTGTGTGAGGAACGCATAATCAAGGAACATAACACCGGTTTATACGGTTCCTAGCGGCATGAGTGGAACAAAACACCAATCAAAAGGCTTAGCCTTCCACCCATTACCAATATATAGATGATTTCATTTAATAATTAATATAGTGTGATATCCCAACAAGCTACAACAAGAAGCAAGAATCTTGAAGCTTCACCTGCAACTAACAATGCTATAAGAGGGGCTGAGCGAAGCCTACGTATAGCCAATCAAAGGTTTGCATAGGTAGGGTGGTTAAACAGGTTCATGGTTATAATAGGAGGATGACAGGAAAAACATGGGCATCGAGGCAAAACTATAGATCGAGACTTCTAGCAATAGGCAAAGATAATAATGTTATCGGGGTTCGGTCATCTTGCCTGAAGAGTTGTCGATAGGATCGTAAGAGGGGTCCTCGTTCTCAACCTCGGTAGTAACCTCGTGCTCGTACTGATACTCGGTCTCAGCTTCCGGCTGTACTCAAACACAAGAACACAAGGCAACGAATCAAACAAGATGCAATGCGCAGAAAAATTACTGGATGCATGGCTGATGCACTATGGAAGCAAAACAGATGCACTATGGAAGCACAAAAAGTCTACATAGGAAGCACAGTGTTACAGCACAACAATATGCATCAAGCAAAATGCTTCAAAACATGATAACAATAGGATATTATGAATCTACATGCAAAATCACACAAGTTACATATAGGACTTGCTCAAAACGGAGCAACGGGCTAAAAGTTACACCCGAAACAATAAATAAGCACAAGCTAAAAATAACAGCAACATAGCAACTTCGGAGCAATAGATAAATAAGCTACAACACTCAAACATCATGGCAATGAGCATGGACATAAACTAGACATATCCTATAGCAAACAAATCCATTGGAGCATCCCCAAAGGAGCCATGGATCAATAGCAACAAGCTATGACATATTGAACTTGACAACAAAATCCTGACAGCAGTAATTTGTTGCAACTTGGGAGCAAGAGTTAAATATGCTACAGCCACTCAAATAAGCATGTGAGAGCATGAATGGATAGCCAACAATATATACAACAAGGAATCATCAAGAGTCACTCCAAAACTATCATGGATTGGCCTAGAACTACAAGCAAACATGGCATCTGGAAATTACAGATTCCAGACTTGGTGAAATTTCACGAAGTGTTAAAACATCAGTTTTATCATGGCATCTTTGAGAGCAAGTTTAAGTCACCTCAAAGCATATCAAGACAAGGGGTAAGCACCATAGCAAAGTACACATGATGGTGAATCCAAAACCTATAAGCATGCATCATGGGGACAAACACATCAATAGCAACGAGTTCGTCTACGAGGCATCTCGTAACAAGTTTAACGACATAACAGCCACATAGCACATTGCAAAGGAGATAAACATGGCAAGATGAAACCTATCATGCAAGCTAAAGCACCCAACATGTAGAGCATCTCAAGACGAACACGTGGACATATCATTTGCATCATTTGGATAAACATGCACCAAGTTATCACATTGCAAAGATGGCATGAAAACAACTACTAACAGCAGTTTTTAACAAGTAGCACTCTTGCAACAGATATTTAAGCATATAGATGATCTCAAACATGCATGGCACAATGGAATAAAACGTAGTACAAGTCTCCACGATCATTTTGACATATCATATGCTCAAATCGGACCATCACACAAAAAGTTATCCATGTTGCAAGACTGCTCCAGAAACTGAAATTACATGGACTTAGTGGTTTTTGGAACAACCTCAGGGCGGTCAAAGTCAACGCGGGTGGAGTCAAACGGGCTGGAACTGCGGCGGATCGGGCTACCGGGCTTCGGGGTGGAGCGGATCGGGCCCTGCCGGAGTAGCGGATCGGGCCGGCGGAACGGGTGGCGGTTCAGGCGCCTAACGGGCCGGTGGGGAAGCGGATCGGGCGCCCAGACCCGTTTGGGATCTAGCCCACCTGGCGGATCTGGATCAAGGGAGCTCGCTCCTCCCTCGAGCGAGCGGCGGCGGTGACTGCTCGATGGCCACGGGCCGGAGGCGAAGGGGCGTTGGGGCGGCGCGGCGGCCCGGCCTGGGCGGCGGCGGTGCCTGAGTGGCACGGGGTGGCGGCCCCCCGGCGAGGGACGCGCGACGGCGCCCGTCGGTGGTGGCCAGGGGCCCCGGCGGCGGCTGCGAGGGGAGCCCCGGCGGCGGACCTGCCGGACCGGCGGCGGAGGCCGGCGGGAGGGGCGTGGAGGCGCGGCCGACGGCGGGAACGGTGGCGGAGAGCTGAGGAGACCGGCGGTGAGGGTCCGGCCGGCGGGGAGAGCTCCTCCGGCGAGGATTCCGGCGAGCTGCGAGAAACTCTGGCGAGGTCCCGATCTGGAGGTTGAAGATGACTGGAGGAAGGAGAACTAGGGTTTCTAGGGCAAAAATTGGGGAAGTTGGACAAATATATAGGCACAAGGAGCTAGGGTTGTCCAAATGAGGTGTGGTTTTCGGCCACGCGATCTGAATTGGATGGCCTAGATGAAGGGATGGGTTTGGGTTGGTTTGGTGGGCTGTTGGAGGGGTGTCTTGGGCCTCAAAGTGGGGGTACTTTCAGCCCACGAGAATAACTGTTGGGGTAGCAACTGAACTCCAAACGCGACGAGATTTGACAGGCGGGTTACCCACACCAAAACAACAACACACGACAAGTCTCATGCCAACCGGAAACGTTACACGGCCGAACACCAAAGTAGGCCTCGGGGGTGCCACGGACGCGTGAGGGAGCTCCGGAACTCGAAACGGACAACGGAAAGAAACGAGTGGGACCGGATGCAAACGACAACAAAAATGCATTGCGCTGCACATGACTACATGATATGAATGAATGAACACATGCACACGACAAAATACGAAAAACCCGAAAAGACAAAGAACCTGGAATGGAAATGATGAAGCCAGAGATATATATATTTCCCAAAAGGGAAAGTATTACATCCGGGGCATTACAAACTCTCCTCCACTACAAAAAGATCTCGTCCCGAGATCTAGGACTGGAAAAAGGAAGGGTACTCGGAACGAAGATGATCTTCTCGTTCCCACGTAGCTTCTCGGTCGGTATGGTGTGACCACTTGACTTTCAAGAATTTGGTGGACTTGTTGCGGGTCTTGCGCTCGGTTTCTTCGAGAATAGCAACTGGGTGCTCTCGGTAAGACAAATCTTGTTGAAGATCATTCTCTTCAAACGGAATCATGCGTTCAGGAGTCTTGAAGCATTTGCGGAGTTGAGACACATGAAACACATCATGAACATTGGCGAAGTTGGAAGGGAGCTCAAGTTGATAGGCTAGATCGCCTCTTTTGCCAAGGATCTTGAAAGGCCCGACGTATCTAGGAGCAAGCTTTCCTTTGATATCGAATCTTTGGGTGCCTTTCATAGGAGAAACACGGAGATAGACATGATCCCCAATGTTGAAAGCCAAATCACGATGCTTGCCGTCATAGTAGCTCTTCTGACGTGACTGAGCGGCCTTGAGATTCTCACGTATGACTTTGCACATTTCTTCGGCTTCTGAGATCAAGTCATTGCCAAGAAGTTGACGTTCACCAGTCTCGGACCAGTTGAGAGGGGTACGGCACTTTCTGCCATAGAGGATTTCAAACGAAGCTTTGCCGGCACTTGCTTGGAAGCTATTGTTGTAAGAGAACTCGGCAAATGGAAGGCAATCTTCCCATTTCATGCCAAAAGATATGACACAGGCTCTGAGCATGTCTTCTAGAATCTGATTTACTCTCTCGACTTGACCACTAGTCTGAGGGTGAAAAGCAGTGCTGAACCTGATCTTAGTGCCCATGGCAGACTGAAAGGAGTCCCAGAACTTGGAAGTGAACAAACTTCCACGGTCTGAGGCGATAACTTGAGGAATGCCATGTAAGGACACAATTTTGGAAGTATACAATTCTGCCAGTTGAGCTGCATTGATGGATTCTTTGACTGGAAGGAAGTGAGCGACTTTGGTAAGCTTGTCAATCACCACAAGGATAGAATCATTCCCTCTCTTGGACTTAGGAAAACCAGTGACGAAATTCATTTCAATGTGGTCGAATTTCCACTCAGGAATAGGAAGAGGTTGGAGAAGACCGGCTGGACGTTGATGCTCTGCCTTCACTCTTCTGCAGACATCACATTCATTCACGAATTGGGCAATCTCCCTTTTCATGCGTGTCCACCAGTAAGATTGCTTGAGGTCTTGGTACATCTTGGAACTGCCAGGATGAATGGAAAGGAGGGAATCATGTGCTTCGTCCATTATGAGCTTCCTGAGATCACCTTTGGGAACCACGAGTCTGTCCTCAAAGAACAAGGTATCTCTCTCATCAACGCGATAGCACTTGTATTTTTGGAGTACCCTTCGCAATACCATGTTTCACTTTCTGCACCATAGCATCACTGAGTTGGGCCTCACGGATCTGATCTTCCAAGGTAGGAGCAACTTGAAAATTTGCAAGAAAACCTTGCGGAACAACTTGGAAATTGAGTTTCCTGAATGCTTCACAAAGCTCAGGCTGGAACGGCTTGATAAGAAGGCTTTTGCAATATGCCTTTCTGCTCAAAGCATCTACAATCACATTCTCCTTGCCAGGAGTGTATTCAATGCTGGGATCATACTCTTGGATCATTTCGACCCAACGAGTCTGGCGGAGGTACAGATTCGGCTGTGTGAAGATGTACTTCAAGCTCTTGTGATCGGTGAAGATGTCGACTTTTCTGCCCAACAGAAGGTGTCTCCACGTAATCAAAGCATGTACCACAGCTGCTAGTTCAAGATCATGTGTGGGGTAGTTCTTCTCACTTGGCTTCAATTGACGAGAAGTGTATTCCACAATTCTCTTGTCCTGCATAAGCACACCACCAAGTCCTTGAAGAGAAGCATCACAGAATACTTCATAGGGCTTGGACTCATCTGGAGGAGTAAGAACTGGAGCAGAGACGAGCTTTTCTTTGAGAGTTTTGAATGCCACTTCACAATCTGGAGACCAGTAGTACTTGACATTCTTCTGCAGCAAGTTGGAGAGAGGCTTGGCAATCTTGGAGAAGTTCTCAACGAACCTTCTGCAATAGCTGGCAAGACCAAGAAAACTTCGGAGTTGCTTGACGTTTTGTGGAACTTCCAAGTTGACAATTGCTTCAACTTTCTCGGGGTTCACCACAATACCGTCAGCGGAGATGATATGGCCCAGATACAAGACCTTATCGAGCCAAAATTCGCACTTGGAGAACTTGGCATAGAACTTATGTTCACGGAGTCTGTCGAGAACCAGACGGAGGTGCTTTTCGTGATCCTCTTCATTTTTGGAGAAAACCAAAATATCATCCAGATACACAAGCACAAACTCGCTGGTGTAGGGGTTGAAAATGTAGTGCATCATTCTCGAGAAGGTAGGTGGAGCATTGGCGAGACCAAAGGACATGACTGTATACTCATATGAGCCGTAGCTCGTTCTGAAGGCAGTCTTGGGGATATCTTCTTCACGAATGCGAATTTGGTGATATCCCATTCGGAGATCAAGCTTTGAGAACACTTTAGCTCCTTTGAGCTGCTCGAACAGTTCGTTGATGTTGGGGAGCGGATACTTGTTCTTTATTGTCTTCTTGTTCAATGGCCGGTAATTGACGCAGAGACTCTCCGTGCCATCCTTCTTCTTGACAAATAAGACACCACAGCCCCAAGGAGACGTACTAGGCCTGATCAGACCCATACGCTCCTGTTCATCAAGCTGCTTCTTCAATTCCTTCAACTCTTTAGGAGAGAGCTTGTACGGACGCCGGCATGCTGGCTCAGTACCAGGCTCGAGTTCAATGACAAATTCCACTTGACGGTGTGGAGGCATGCCTGGAAGTTCTTCAGGAAAGATGTCTTGGTATTCGTTAACCACCGGAATTTGAGATATGGCATTCATCTCGCCCTGTTCATTGAGAGAGAAAAGCCTGATTGTATTATCCCTGGAGGCGAAGATAATCACATCATCATCGGAATGAGTAATCTTGACTTCCTTCTGTGCACAGTCAATTTGAGCATCATGCTGAGAAAGCCAATCCATTCCGAGGATAAGGTCGATGTCAGAATTGCCAAGAACCACCAGATTAGCCAGAAAGCGATAATCACCCATGTGAATAGATACATTCGGAGCAACTGAGTTGGAAGTCATTTGCAAACCCGGAGAAATAATCTTCAAAGGTCTAGGAATGCTCTCCAAAGCCAATTCATGCTTAGCAACAAAAGGTCTTGAAATGAAGGACAACGAAGCACCCGAATCAAACAAAACTTTAGCAGGTATAGAATTAATTGAGAGGTTACCCAAAATCACATCAGAAGAATTCTCCGCTTGCGCTGCATTCATCAGATTTACCCTTGCAGACTTTGGATTATGCTTGACAATAGCTGTGCTGACAGGTGGAGGAGGCGGAAGGCGCTTTGGGTTCGGACATCTGTTAGCATAATGACCCTTCTGGCCACACTTGTTGCACACCACTTCTGAGAGAGGACGGAAATGAGAACCACTTGACTTGGAACCTTGAGACTGAAACTGATTCTTCGACTGGTTGCTTGGGTTGGGTGGGTGGGAGAAACCACGGCCACTAGAGTTCTTGTTGCTGTTGTAGGGAGCTCGGATCACTGGAGGAAGAGGAAGCCAAAATTTCTGTTGCTTCGCGACGACTTGAGAAGATGAGGAGGAGTGAACGGCATCTCGAATCCTCTTTTTAGAAGCCTCCATTTTGAGCTGGGCTGCCTCTTGCTTAAGCGCCATGTTATAGAATTTGTCGAACTCCTCAGGCTCGAACAAGGTGAGAGCAAGTTGAAGTTCATCCTTGACACCTCCACGGAACTGATAGATCTTGCTCTTGGCATCTGGTATGTCTTTCTTAGCATAGCGGGCGAGGTTTTGGAACTTGACATTATACTGGTAGACAGTCATAGAGCCTTGCTTCAGGTTGCGGAATTTCTCACGCATACCCTCGATGACACTTGTTGGAATGTGGTGAGAGCAAAAGTCCTTGCAGAAATCATCCCAAGAGATCACACGCCCTTCTCTGGAGTCTTTGTACTGCTGCCACCAGTCATCTGCTTGGTCCTTGAGTTGGAAGGCTGCAAACTTCACATAGTCCTCTTCCCTTACGTTACTGCACTCAAAATGCTTCTTAATATCGGTTATCCAATCTTCAGCATCGAGAGGGTCGACACAGTAACTGAAAGCCTTTGGTTGATTGGCCAAGAACTGGTTGAGCGTAGCATGGTGTTGTTGGTTGAAGAAATTGCCTTGGTTCCCCGGAGCACCCTGATTTGCTTGATTTGCTTGCATTTGCTGCATCATCTGCATCAACATCTGGGTGTTCTGATTTATAGTTTGCATAATCGCTCTCCAAGCCTCAGACGGAGGAGGAGGGGAAGGAGGACGACCTGGAACCTCTTCACTCTCTGGGTTAGCGTTGGGAACCCGTTTCGGAGCCATCCTGAAAGAGATGGCCACCAATCAGCAATTTGATTGAAAGAAGACATAAGCTGAAACAACGGATATAAATGCAGCATAGTCTTCACAAGAATCATTCAAACAAGAGGAACGAATGAAATTCTCAGTTTAATGATAACAACAATCTTCATGAGAAGCCACTGGGAGACAAAAGGTAAATAAGAAAAACAACAAGGTACAGATGGAACAAACACAAGATAGGAGCTTCGTTCGACATCTTTGTGCTGAAAGCTTATGAACGCGTTACGAAAGGGTTTTGCAATCCCCGGATCAGCATAGGCAAGGACCCTTTAAGATACAAATCCCGATCGGAACATCGGCCATAAAACCACTTCACTCAATGTAGAACCCCGAACTCGCTAACCTGCATTCGCTGGAAGAATGCCTACGATCTACTGGATAAACCCACCTATTAATTTCCGAAAGTTTCCAGTTATGCAATCAGGTGTTGGGGATACAGGGGAAGCACCGCGCACTCAACTCTAAACCTACATCCAGTTGTATCCATCCTTCAACACATAACCAGTCTTTCTCGGAAACCATCTACCTCGGACCTTCGAAAAGCATCCACTATACAAAGCTATGGCAATACTCCCGAACTACCTCCCCAGTACTGGGTGATGTCTGGGTTATCTTGCCACTAACCGTATAGGAGAGTTTTCGATGTCGGCCGTCTTAAGTATTCTAGTACTGCCACGATATGCTTGTGACGACAATACCCCGAAGCTCAACTCCCTGGGACACTGCCACAACCCCTAATGTCAGGAGGCATCGAGAACAATATTCTCGTCACAAATACATCGAAACAATCCCACAATACTCGCGAGATTCCTAAAAACAATTTGGTGCAATTTTTGAAAGTAGAAGAGGCAAGAGTAGTCGTCAGGAGTCCTCACCAGAATGAAAAGAGATGAGGAGCAAAGAAATCCTACTCTCCGATATAAATATAGGACTCAAAATATTTTAAGTGTGTGCCTAGACTCGACCGTCAACGATTCGATCAAATAGTGGGGGCTTCTAGGTCGGAGAAGGCTCTGAATACCAACTTGTAATGCCCAGGATGGGACTATATCTCCTACGTGTCGAGGCACGACTTAAAGATATAAGCCCATTCTGGAATGATCGCTAGTTTGGTACCTTTGCACATCTCATGTAAAAATAGGGATGGAAAACTGAAAAGATAGTTGGCTTACACTCGCCACGTCACACAAATACATTACATGTTCAAGCATTATTCAGATAAACATCACAGCCCATCTAAGGGTAAAAAATCCAAATGACAAGATACCAAACATAACTTAAACCACAGGTCTAGATCGAATCCTTGTAGAAGCTCTACTGATCAACCAGATAGTTCACGTAGTAACGGCTACGCTCCTCGTCGTACTCCCAGTCTAGCTCAGTGCTATCGCCTGTGTAGCTCACCATCGTACCTGCATCTGGTGTGTTGAAGTAACTATGAGCCACAGAGGACTCAGCAATCCCGTTCCCGGGTAACACGACTATCCCAGCCTTGGGTGTGGAACAAGGCTGAAGAAAGAAATAAGAGTCTGCAGCAGAACTAGCCTAGCTTACGTAAAAGAGAGCGAGAAGAGAAGGTGCCTCGGTCGAGAGATGATCACGAAGTGATCCTAACTAAAGCAAGTCAAACATAACCTCACCGTGTTCATCTCCCGAAACCCCTTTCGAAAAATGACAGTCACGGTACTCACGCTGGTAGTGTATTGGAACATGGTGTCAAGTTTTCTACAACCGGATATTAACAAGCTCCCATCTGCCACATAACCGCGGGCACGACATTCGAAAGTTCATAACCCTGCAGCGGTGTTCCAACTTGGCCCATGACAAGCCCACGATCCACGGAGTCACAACTCCAAGGTGGGAAGGCCCGAGTATGCTCGGAATCCCGTGCTCAAGATACTCCGAACTAAGGTAAGGCTAATCCAGCAAATCCTCCCGGCGTGCCGACACCCTGATAGTAGCCGCGCGTATCTCGTCTCAGGCCACGACCGGATGGGCGATCCCACAGGTTTTTACCAGACCTTGAGTTCCCTCGAGGTGGCCCCGCGTAACCCCCAGTTTGGACCAACACTCATGTGGAGCACTGGCCCGGGTTGTTGATTAAGAAGAGGGTTAATTACTCCATATGCAAGTTTTTAGTTATTAGGAAAATAGTACCAACGTTGGGACTTGCTGGAAAAGACTTAGCACTTAGCGGTTTATCGAGGGGGTCCCATAACCCCAACCATGTGAGGAACGCATAATCAAGGAACATAACACCGGTTTATACGGTTCCTAGCGGCATGAGTGGAACAAAACACCAAGCAAACGGCTTAGCCTTCCACCCATTACCAATATATAGATGATTTCATTTAATAATTAATATAGTGTGATATCCCAACAAGCTTCAACAAGAAGCAAGAATCTTCAAGCTTCACCTGCAACTAACAATGCTATAAGAGGGGCTGAGCGAAGCCTACGTATAGCCAATCAAAGGTTTGCATAGGTAGGGTGGTTAAACAGGTTCATGGTTACAATAGGAGGCTGACAGGAAAAACATGGGCATCGAGGCAAAACTATAGATCGAGACTTCTAGCAATAGGCAAAGATAGTAATGTTATCAGGGTTCGGTCATCTTGCCTGAAGAGTTGTCGATAGGATCGTAAGAGGGTTCCTCGTTCTCAACCTCGGTAGTAACCTCGTGCTCGTACTCGTACTCGGTCTCAGCTTCTGGCTCTACTCAAACACAAGAACACAAGGCAACGAATCAAACAAGATGCAATGCGCAGAAAAATTACTGGATGCATGGCTGATGCACTATGGAAGCAAAACAGATGCACTATGGAAGCACAGAAAGTCTACATAGGAAGCACAGTGTTACAGCACAACAATATGCATCAAGCAAAATGCTTCAAAACATGATAAAAATAGGATATTATGAATCTACATGCAAAATCACACAAGTTACATATAGGACTTGCTCAAAACGGAGCAACGGGCTAAAAGTTACACCCGAAAAAATAAATAAGCACAAGCTGAAAATAACAGCCACATAGCAACTTCGGAGCAATAGATAAATAAGCTACAACACTCAAACATCATGGCAATGAGCATGGACATAAACTAGACATATCCTATAGCAAACAAATCCATTGGAGCATCCCCAAAGTATCCATGGATCAATAGCAACAAGCTATGACATATTGAACTTGACAACAAAATCCTGACAACAGTAATTTGTTGCAACTTGGGAGCAAGAGTTAAATATGCTACAGCCACTCAAATAAGCATGTGAGAGCATGAATGGATAGCCAACAATATATACAACAAGGAATCATCAAGAGTCACTCCAAAACTATCATGGATTGGCCTAGAACAACAAGCAAACATGGCATCTGGAAATTACAGATTCCAGACTTGGTGAAATTTTACGAAGTGTTAAAACAGCAGTTTTATCATGGCATCTTTAAGAGCAAGTTTAAGTCACCTCAAAGCATATCAAGACAAGGGGTAAGCACCACAACAAAGTACACATGATGGTGAATCCAAAACCTATAAGCATGCATCATGGGGACAAACACATCAATAGCAACGAATTCCTCTACAAGGCATCTCGTAACAAGTTTAACGACATAACAGCCACATCACACTTTGCAAAGGAGATAAACATGGCAAGATGAAATCTATCATGCAAGCTAAAGCACCCAACATGTAGAGCATCTCAAGACGAACACGTGGACATATCATTTGCATCATTTGGATAAACATGCACCAAGTTATCACATTGCAAAGATGGCATGAAAACAACTACTAACAACAGTTTTTAACAAGTAGCACTCTTGCAACAGATATTTAAGCATCTAGATGATCTCAAACATGCATGGCACAATGGAATAAAACGTAGTACAAGTCTCCACGATCATTTTGACATATCATATGCTCAAATTGGACCATCACACAAAAAGTTATCCATGTTGCAAAACTACTCCAGAAACTGAAATTACAGGGACTTAGTGGTTTTTGGAACAACCTCAGGGCGGTCAAAGTCAACGCGGGCGGAGTCAAACGGGCTGGAACTGCGGTGGATCGGGCTACCGGGCTTCGGGGTGGAGCGGATCGGGCCCTGGCGGAGTAGCCGATCGGGCCGGCGGAACGGGTGGTGGTTCGGGCGCCTAACGGGCCGGCGGGGAAGCGGATCGGGCGCCCCGGCCCGTTTGGGATCGATCCCACCTGGCGGATCTGGATCGAGGGAGCTCGCTCCTCCCTCGAGCGAGCGGCGGCGGTGACTGCTCGATGGCCACGGGCCGGAGGCGAAGGGGCGTTGGGGCGGTGCGGCGGCCCGGCCTGGGCGGCGGCGGTGCCTGAGCGGCATGGGGCGGCGGCCCCCCGGCGAGGGACGCGCGACGGCGCCCATCGGTGGTGGCCAGGGTCCCCGGCGGCGGCTGCGAGGGGAGCCCCAGCGGCGGACCTGCCGGATCGGCGGCGGAGGCCGGCGGGAGGTGTGGTGGCCGGCGGGAGGGGCGTGGAGGCGCGGCCGGCGGCGGGAACGACGGCGGAGAGCTGAGGAGACCGGCGGTGAGGGTCCGGCCAGCGGGGAGAGCTCCTCCGGCGAGGATTCCGGCGAGCTGCGAGAAACTCCGGCGAGGTCCCGATCTGGAGGTTGAAGATGACTGGAGGAAGGAGAACTAGGCTTTCTAGGGCAAAAATTGGGGAAGTTGGACAAATATATAGGCACAAGGAGCTAGGGTTGTCCAAATGACGTGTGGTTTTCGGCCACGCGATCAGAATTGGATGGCCTAGATGAAGGGAGGGGTTTGGGTTGGTTTGGTGGGCTGTTGGAGGGGTGTCTTGGGCCTCAAAGTGGGGGTACTTTCAGCCCACGAGAATAACTGTTGGGGTAGCAACCGAACTCCAAACGCGACGAGATTTGACAGGCGGGTTACACACACCAAAACAACAACACACGACAAGTCTCACGCCGACCGGAAACGTTACACGGCCAAACACCAAAGTAGGCCTCGGGGGTGCCACGGACGCGTGAGGGAGCTCCGGAACTCGAAACGGACAACGGAAAGAAACGAGTGGGACCGGATGCAAACGACAACACAAATGCAATGCGATGCACATGACTACATGATATGAATGAATGAACACACGCACACGACAAAAGACGAAAAACCAGAAAAGACAAAGAACCCGGAATGGAAATGATGAAGCCATAGATATATATATTGCCCAAAAGGGAAAGTATTACATCCGGGGCATTACATTAACCCTAGTTCTTCTTCTTCCTCATTCTTCGTCTTTTATTCTTGTTGAAGGGCGACGAACCTCGAGGCCCTAGGGACGATCAGGTCGACCTAGGGCAGCCCATAGCCACCGTGCGTCCAGACGGGGTCCCTCCCGAGCGCGTGAGGTTTCGGGTCTTCAAAAGCGCCCACCGGATTGTCTTGCGTACCGCGTTTCCGGCGGGTCTCCTTCGACGTGAGATGCGGTGCATCACCCCCGGCGTCGAGGGTACATGGTGACGTGTTCGTGTGCGAACACTTGGTACCCATAGCTGGCCGAAAAGAATCCCAGAATTTGGAAGTGAATAAGCTTCCACGATCTGAGGAGATTACTTGAGGGATACCATGCAAAGACACAATTCCGGAGGTGTACAACTCTGCCAGTTGTGTTGCGTTGATGGATTCCTTGACTGGAAGAAAACGAACCAATTTAGTGAGCTTGTCAATCACCACAAAGATGGCATCATTTCCTCGCTTGGACTTTGGAAAGCCGGTGACAAAATCCATCTCAATGTGATCGAATTTCCACTTGGGAATAGGTAGAAGTTCAAGGAGTCCGGTTGGACGTTGATGCTCTGCCTTCACTCTTCTGCAGACATCACACTCGTTCATGAATTGAGCAATTTCTCTTTTCATGCGAGTCCACCAATAGGATTGCTTGAGGTCGTGGTACATCTTGGAGCTTCCTGGATGTATCAAGAGGAGTGAGTCATGTGCTTCGTTCATTATGAGTTTCCTGAGATCACCTATGGGAACCACAATTTTGTCCTCAAAGAACAAAGTGTCTCTGTCATCAATGAAATAGCACTTGTACTTGGGAGTACCCTTAGCTATACCATGTTTCACCTTCTGCACCATAGCATCACTGAGTTGGGCCTCCCGGATTTGATCTTCCAAGGTAGGAGTGATTTGAAGGTTGGCAAGAAATCCTTCCGGAACAACTTGGAGGTTGAGCTTCCTGAATGACTCACAAAGTTTAGGTTGGAACGGTTTGATGAGGAGACTGTTGCAGTAAGCCTTTCTGCTCAAGGCATCTGAAATGACATTGGCCTTGCCAGGAGTACACTCAATGCTTGGATCGTACTCTTGAATCATTTCAACCCAACGAGTCTGGCGGAGGTTAAGGTTTGGCTGGGTGAAGATGTACTTTAGGCTCTTGTGATCGGTGAAGATGTCCACTTTTCTGCCCAACATAAGGTGTCTCCACGTGATCAAGGCATGAACAACTACTATTAGCTCAAGATCGTGTGTGGGGTAATTCTTCTCATTTGGTTTAAGCTGACGCGAAGTGTATGCAACGATCTTCTTGTCTTGCATGAGAACACCACGAAGACCTTGAAATGAAGCATCACAGAACACTTCATAAGGCTTGGACTCATCCGGAGGAGTAAGTACCGGAGAAGAAATGAGCTTCTCTTTGAGTATCGTGAATGCCACATCACAATTAGGAGTCCACGAGTACTTGACATTCTTCCTCAACAGGTTGGAAAGAGGCTTGGCAATCTTGGAGAAATTCTCAACGAACCTTCTTCAATAGCTAGCGAGACCGAGGAAACTTCGGAGTTGTTTGACATACTTAGGAGGATCCCAGTTGACAATAGCTTCAACCTTCTCGGGGTTAACAGAAATGCCCTCGGCAGAGATAATATGGCCAAGATAGAGGACTTTATCAAGCCAGAATTCACATTTGGAGAACTTCGCATAGAAACGGTGCTCACGGAGCCAAACGGAGGTGCTTGGCGTGGTCTTCTTCATTCTTGGAGAATAGCAAGATATCACCGAGGTACACAAGAACGAATTCATTGGTGTAGGGGTTGAATATGAAGTGCATCATCCGAGAGAAAGTGGGTGGAGCATTTGCAAGCCCGAAAGACATGATCGTGTAATCATAGGAGCCATAACTAGTTCTGAATACAGTCTTGGGAATATCCTCTTCACGGATACGAATATGATGGTAGCCCATCCGGAGATCAAGCTTCGAGAAAATCTTGGCTCCTTTGAGCTGCTCGAACAATTCATTGACATTGGGGAGCGGGTACTTATTCTTTATTGCCTTCTTGTTCAATGGCCGGTAATCAACGCAAAGGCGTTCCGTGCCATTCTTCTTTTTGACAAAAAGAACACCACAACCCCAAGGAGAAGTACTTGGTCTGATTAGACCCATTCGTTCTTGCTCATCGAGTTATTTCTTAAATTCCTTCAACTCATCAGGAGAAAGCTTGTACGGACGCCGACATGCTGGCTCGGTACCAGGTTCAAGTTCAATAACAAATTCAACTGGACGGTTGGGAGGCATGCCTGGAAGCTCTTCAAGGAATACATCCTCATATCTACAAACCACCGGAATCTGAGATATGTCATTAATCTCGCCCTTTTCATTGAGAGAGAATAGACTGATTGTGTTATCTCGAGCTGTGAAGATAATCACATCTTCGTCAGGATGAGTTAGTTTGACCTCCTTGTTTGCACAATCAATATTTGCATCTTGCTTAGAGAGCCAATCCATCCCAAGAATAAGATCAATGTCGGAGTTACCGAGAACAACCGGTGGAACCAAAAAACTGTAATCTCCCATGTGAATAAGATATATCCGGAGCAATCAAATTAGAAGTCATGTGTTTGCCCGAAGAAATAATTGATAACTTCTTATCCAGAAATGCTGAAGTGAAATTATGCTTGTTAAAAAATGGTCTTGATATGAAACTAAGTGATGCACCAGAGTCAAACAATTTTTTCGCAGGAATAGAGTTAAGTGGGAGATTATAATAATCACATCAGAAGAATTCTCTGCTTGAGCTGCATTCATCAGGTTCACTCTTGCATGCATGGGATTGTGCTTGACAATAGCATTGCTGACAGGTGGAGGAGGCGGAAGGCGCCTCTGGTTGGTGCACTTGTTGGAATAGTGACCCTTCAGACCACATTTGTAGCAAGTGACCTGTGAAATTGGATGGGAAGGAGGAACAATTGGTCTTGGAGCTTGGAACTGAGACTTGGACTGGTTGCTTGGGTTGGGTGGGTGGGAGAATCCACGACCACCTGAGTGCTTGTTGTTGCTTGGAGGACGGAGCACTGGATGAGGCGGTTGCCAGAACTTCTGCTGCTTGGCAACCACTTGAGAGGAAGAGGAGGATTGAACAACATCTCTTATCCACTTTTTGGAAGCTTCACACTTGATCTGAGCTGCTTCTTGCTTGAGAGCCATGTTGTAGAATTGGTCAAATTCATCTGGCTTGAACAAAGTGAGTGCAAGTTGGAGTTCATCCTTCAGACCACCTCGGAACTGGTAGATTTTGCTCTCGCCGTCGGGGATGTCTTGCTTCGCATCACAGGCAAGATTCTGGAACTTGACATTGTATTGATAGACGGACATGGTGCCTTGCTTCAGATTGCGGAATTGCTCATGCATGCCTTCAATGACACTGGTCGGAATGTGATGAGAATGGAAATCGCGACAGAAGTCAGTCCACGAGATCTGACGACCCGCTCTGGAGTCTTTGTACTGTTGCCACCAATCTGCATCTTGATCTTTGAGTTGGAAAGAAGAAAACTTGACATAATCCTAAGATCTGACATTACTGCATTCGAAATGCTTTTTGATGTCTGTGATCCAATCTTCAGCATCTACCGGGTCCACACAGTAACTGAAAGACTTGGGCTGATTTGCCAGGAATTGGTTCAGAGTCACAAAGTGAGGTTGATTGAACAGATTTCCTTGGCCTTGGTTCCCTTGATTGCCTTGATTTTCCTGATTTGCTTGAAAACTCTGCATCATTTGCATGAGAATCTGAGTGTTTTGGTTGGTTGCCTGCATAATCGCTCTCCATGTCTCAGATGGAGGAGGAGGGGAAGGAGGACGCTCTTCTTTACCCTCTGGGTTCTGGTTGGGAACTTTCTTAGGTGCCATCCTGAAGATGATGACAACCGTTAGCCATTGAAGCAAATAATAGATAAGCTGAATCAACAGCTAGATATTTGCAACATATAGTCTTCACAATGAACATCCGAACAAAATGAACGAATGAATTCCATAGCTTAATGGTACAACAACTTGTCGAGAAGCCACTTGGGAGAACAAAATTATAGAATAAAACAACAAGGTAATAGATGGAACAAATACATAATAGAGGTTTCGTCCCACATGTTTGTGCTGAATGCCACATGGCACGTGTTACAAAGGGCCTTGCAATCCCCGGATCACCATACCCAAGGATCCATTAAGATGCAACTCCCAACTGGACCAGCGCCCATGAAACCTCTTCACTAGATGTTTAACCCCAAACCTCATACCATGCACCCATTGGAAGATTACCTAAGAGGTACCTGAAACCCACCTATTAATTCCCGAAGCTTTCCGGTTATGCAATCTGGTGTTGGGGATACAGGGGAAGCACCGCGCACTCAACTCTAAACCTACATCCAGCTGTATCCATCCGTCAACACATAACCACTCATCTTCGGAAACTGTTTACCTCGGACCTTGAAAACACATCTGTTATACTAGTTGTGGCAATACTCCCGAACAATCTCCCCAGTACTGGGTGACGTCAGGGTTATCTCACCACCAGACATGCATAGAAGAGTTTTTGATGTCGTCCGCCTCTGGTATTCTGGAATCGCTACGGTACATTTGTGATGACAACACTTCGGAGCTCAACTCCCCGGGACACTGCCACAACCCCTAAATGACAGGAGGCATCGAGAACAATGTTCTCGTCACAAAGATATCGGAACAATCCAAACTATACCCGCGTGATCCTAAAAAAAATTTGGTGAAATTTTGAGAATAGTGCTGTTAAAACAACGTCAGGAGTCCACACCAGAGCGATGAAGGGGATGAGGAGTAAAAACAAATCCCACTCTCCGATATATATAGGACTCAAAACATTTTGTGTGTGTGCCTAGACTCAACCGTCAGCGGTTCGATCAATCAGGGGGGTCCTAGGTCGGAGAAGGCTCTGATACCAACCTGTAATGCACAGGATGCGACTATATCTCCTACGTGTCGAGGCACGACTTAGAGACACAAGCGCATTATGGAATGATCGCAAGCGTGGTATCTTAGCACATCTCATGTAAAAGTTCAGGGATGAAAGACGAAAATAGTTGGCTTACACTCGCCACTTCACACAATGAATACAATAGCATACATTCATCCAAATAACACAGGGTCCGTCTACGGACGAAATCCAAACGAGAAAAGATACCACGAAACACAAGGCATGGTCGCCCCTAGTAGGAACCACTACTGATCGTCGGGATATGATACATAGTAACGACCACGCTCTTCATCGAACTACCAGTGAAGTTCTGATCCATCTCCTGCATCATACTTGGTTGTACCTGCATCTGGAGTGTGTTGTAATCTGTGAGCCACAAGGACTCAGCAATCCCATTCCCGGGTATCAAAACTAACAAAGCCTTAGGTGTGGCAGGATAATAAAGTGTTTGCAGCAAGCAACAAGCAACTAGCATACTAGTTCAGAGCGAGTTGAAAATATGTGCCAACGGTCGCCAAGTTGATCAAGAAGTGATCCTAGCTACTCACGTTCATACATAACCGCACCGTGTTCGCTACCCGAAGCCCTTCGGAAAGAGACCATCACGGTTACTCACACAGGCAGTGTATTCTTAAGGATATGGTGTCAAGTTATCTACAAACGGATATTAACCAATTCCCATCTGCCACATAACCGTGGGCACGGCTTTTGAAAGTTCAAAACCCTACAGGGGTGTCCGAACTTAGCCCATCACAAGCTCACGATCTGCGGAGTCGCAACTCCAAAGTGGGAAGACCCGAGTATTCTCGGAATCCCATGCTCAACATATTTTGACAAAGGTAAAACTAATCTAGAAAGACCTCCCGGCGTGCCGACACCCTGATAGTAGCCACGCGTATATCGTCTCAGGCCACGACCGGATAGGTCAGCCTAAAGGTATATACCAATCCTCAAGTTCCCTAGTGGTGGCCCCGTAGTTTGCCCAGTTTTGACCAACACTCATGAGGAACACTGGCCCAGGTTTTTGATTGAGAACTCAGGTTTATAACTCCCGATGTAAGTTTTATTTGTTAGGAAAATGTAGAACCAATGTTGGGTCTTGCTGGAAAAGCTTTAAGCTGAGCGAATTATCAAGGGGGGCCCATAAACCCCAACCGTGTTAGGAACGCAAAATCAAGGAACATAACACCAGTTTATCGGGTCCTAAGGTGGCATGAGTGGAACAAAACACCAAGCAGAAGGCCAAGCCTTCCACCCATTACCAATATATATGTGCATTAATTTGATTAAGATAATATTGTGTTATCCCAATAAACAAGTCTGAACGTGGAGCAATCTTCAAACTTCACCTGCAACTAACGCTATAAGAGGGGCTGAGCAAAAGCGTACTTAGCCAATCAACGACTTGCTAGGAAAGCGACTAGAGTGTTTCATGGCAACAATAGGAGGCTGACAAATAGGAATAGGCATCGAGACATAGCTAAAGAGCTAGACAACTAGTAAGGCAAAGATAGAGGTGATATCGGGGAACAGTCATCTTGCCTGGTAAGTCGTCGGTTGGATGGTAAGATGGCTCCTCAAACTCAGTCTCGACAAGATCCTTGAACTCGGTAACGGCTCCTACCTCTACCAACACAAGAGCACAACAACGGTACAACATTAATCACGGTGCAATGCACAATCAATATGATGCAAGACATGTCATGGGATGCAAGTATGATGTGCGTATGCATGAGGATGCTCTCGAGCCTAAAGGAGAAGATGAAGGAAATGGCTTCATCTTGTGTAACCAAGCAAGCCACTGGATAGAGGAGAAGATTTCAATCGAAATCGATATAAAGATCATGGGAAATGGATGCACGGTTTGCAAATGACAAGCAAAACACTACACGATGCAATCTGCCAAAAACAGCAAGTAGCCCACTAAGTTACTAAGTTTAAGTATGCTACAGCACTCCAACAAGCAAGCAAAAGGCATGGCAATAAAATACATAACATGCTCTTCAAGAATAACCACATGGCTACTTATACAACATACTGGAATATGTCACAAACAGCATGGCAAAAGTGCAAAAGTTTATCCAGACTTAGAGAAAATCTGGGTATGGCACCAACAACAACAAGTATGCCTGTTTGCAAGCTTGTGAAACTCATCTCAAAACATAGCATGGCATGCGAATATAACCAACATCAATAAGACATATTTGTGAAGCTACTCATGGCAAGAACATGGTCATAGGATGCATAGAACACTAGCTATTCACATGGCAAAATTGAACTTGCTGATAACAGGCTGAAAGAAACATTTTATAGCAACTTGAGAGTAAGAAAACAACAAGCTACAACAAGGCATCATAGCAAACAAGAGCATGGATAGCTAGAGCATAACATATACATCAAGGAACACCCACTGGACAACTCTAACCATGCACAACAAAGGCGGTGTCATCATGCAAACATGGCATAAAAATTAACAGATTCACACTTAGCAGAAATGTAACATCACAATGGCATGTTAACAAGGTTGATGCACTTATCTCAAGACATATCATAGCATCAAAAAGAATTTATCATCTAGAGCACATCCCAATGAGCAAAACTCATTTTGACACCTAGCTCATATGAGACGTGGATTACTTCACACGAACAAGACAAAACATCATCTCATAACAAGTTCAGAAACTTATCAACCACATGCACTTTTGCAACAGGGTTAAACATGGCATAATGCAACCTAACATGTATGCAAATGCATCCATCATGAAGATCATCACAAGACAAACATCTGGACATATCATACACTCCATTTGGACCAACATGCACCAAGTTAAGACCTCACGAACATGCCAACAAAATGATAACAGACAACTAGTGCTGAAACAGTAACATCACGAAGCACTCTTGCAACGAAGATTAAGACATCTAGATGAACCCTAACATGCATGAAACTGATACTAACATGTAGAGCACTACGAGATGAACATTTCAATATATCATATGCGCAAAACGGAGCACCGAGCATAAAGTTACCACATGATGAAGAAGACAACAAAATTAAACGGATCTGGGACTTAGTGAAATATACCCCTCCGAAGAGTCAACGCGGGACGAGGCGAAGCGGGACGATATCCCGGTGGATCTTGTCCCGATCCGGCCGGATCCGGACCGGTGGCAGCTCCGGCAACCGGAGTTGGCCGGCGGCAATGGAGGAGGCGGTGGCCGGTCGGTGGAGAAGGCGGTAGTGATGGTGGAGTGGCCGGCGGTGGCACGGGGCCGGCGGGGTGCGCGGCGGCGAGCGCCGGAGGCGGCGACGACGGCGCTTGGCGGCGGTGTGCGCGGGGCCGGCGGCGGAGGACGAGGGCCGGCGGGGCAGTACGACGCGACAGCGGGGTTACGCGCAGGCGACCGAGGTAGGAGGAGGCGGGAGGGCGCGGGCGTCGGTGGCCCGGGTGTAGGATCGAAAGTATGTCTAGAGGGGGGGGGGTGATTAGACTACTTGTAAATATAAAAATTATGCCTTTTGACAAAGAACAGTTTTTGGCAGATTCACAATTATGATCAAGTCAAGCATCACCCTACACATGCAATTCTAGAGTATAGGCAGCGGAAAGTAAATTGCACATGTAGTAAAGAGAGGTGGAGAAGAGCAAACGCAATTTTGGAGACGCGGTGATTTTTCTCGTGGTTCCAATAGGTGGTGCTATCGTACATCCACGTTGATGGAGACTTCAACCCACGAAGGGTAACGGCTGCGCGAGTCCACGGAGGGCTCCACCCACGAAGGGTCCACGAAGAAGCAACCTTGTCTATTCCATCATGGCCTACGCCCACGGAGGGCTAGCCTTACTCGGGGTAGATCTTCACGAAGTAGGCGATCTCCTTGCCCTTACAAACTTCTTGGTTCAACTCCACGTCTCGATGACGGAGGCTCCCAAGCGACACCTAACCAATCTAGGAGGCACCACCCTCCAAAAGGTAATAGATGTTGTAGATGATGATGAACTCCTTGCTCTTGTGCTTCAAATGATAATCTCCCCAACACTCAACTCTCCTCACTGATTTGACTGTGGTGGAAGAAAGGATTGAGTGGAAAGCAACTTGGGAAGGTTAGAGATCAAGCTTCATATGGTGGGAGTGGAGCAACTTGATCTCAACACAAGGGTAGGTAGTTCTCTTCTCAGAAATGTAAGGTAGGAGTGGTAGTTCTTTCTGATGGCTCTCTCCACGAATGAAGAGGGGGTGGAGGGGTATAAATAGCCTCCACACAAAATCCAACCGTTACACACATTTGAGCAATCTCGGTGGGACCGAAGTGGACAACTCGGTGAGACCGAAAGTTCAAATAATGTGAACGTTGGGGTTTTCGGTGGGACCGAATATACAATCTCAGTTAGTCCGATTCGTGCAATGACAAGAGCATGCCAGTTTCGGTGGGACCGACTTTATCATCTCGGTGACACCGATTTGATGACAGAAGGTTACAGAAGCTTGGCAACTCATGTTTCGGTGAAACCGATTTCAGAATCAGAATATCCGAGTTTACTAGGGTTTGGCTTATGGCTGAGGTGGTTCATCTTGGTGTGACTGAGTTTGGAATATCGGTGGGACCGAGATTACTTATGAGTGTATATGGCAGTGAAAGTTGATGATAGCTTAGGAGATACATCACTAAGCACTTGAGCAACCAGATCATCATCATAACCTCATCCCCTTTTAATAGTATTGGCTTTTCCTATGGACTCAATGTGATCTTGGATCACTAAACCAAAAATGGAGTCTTGAGCTTTTGCCAATGCTTGCCTTAGCATTTTGAGGGGTCCACTTCTTCAGTCCTTGCCATACCCATATCACTGAACTTCTCTGAAATGATTCTCAAGAAACTATTAGTTCAATGATATATATGTTGTTATTAATTGCCAAAACCACCCGGGGATTAGTTGCACTTTCAATCTCCCCCTTTTTGGTAATTGATGACAACATATAGATCAAAGCTTTGACAAAGGATATAACCAATGAATAATATCGTCGCTTTGAGAAGTGTGTGATAAGCAAGAGCTCCCCCTAAATTTGTGCATTATTTAAGATTTGCGTTTGAATGCAAATGCACAATCGATTAGGATCATGGGTCACTCTTCCATGTCACATACATCTTGGTGGAGCGCACAAAATGATAAGAATGAACAGCATGCACCCAATCACCAAGATATGAGTAAATAGTCATACAAGATAGGAATAGCATATGATAAGCATTAAGCACACATTAAAGCATAGTACGACCAAGCACTCATTAAGGTAGCATCAAACGGAGTATCAAGCACACTGAATGTCTCGAAAACCAAAAGTATCTCAAAGAAACCGCAAAAGAACGAAAGAGCAAAAGCGCAAAGACAACAGCACTCTCTCTCTCGAAGCCCTATGATCTATACAATTTCTCCCCCTTTGGCAACAAGTTACCGAAAAGTTCGAAAAAGCATAGAGCTAAACGTCACTGTGGGCTCTGCTGGCGGGTCCCGTCTGGGTTGATGTCGGAGTAGATATGACAGCATCGGCGAAGACTTCAGCTGATGTCTGTGCTGGAGGAGTGGACACTGGAGCTGTAGTAACTGCTGGAACTGTGGGAGGTGCTGAAGCTGTAGTCCTGGTTTCAGTCACTGGAATAGCAGCTGATCGGGATCCTTTGGGAACCGGAGCAGTCTGTCGATGAGAATCCTGGACTAAGTCATCCTGCATAAGCTCTGCCTTGTCCTGCTTTGCTTCCTCAATGTCTGCCTCAAGCTTGTTGACGGTCACTTGTATTTCAGTCTGCTTCACGTCCAGAGCGTGGATCTTCTCGTCAACAATCCTCTCTAAGCTCTCCTGAGACTGTTCAATGCTGGCCAGGCGTTGTTCAATCCTTTGAGTAGCTTCAAGAATTTGCTCTCTGAAACTCTTTGGTTTAGCTGCTGCTGCTGCTGCTGCTTTGTCAGCTTTGGCTTTCTTAGCCGCTTCGATCATGGCTTGACCTTCAACAGATGTCGGATCCTCCTCATCTGTCACAACAACATTTTCTTCATGCTCTGGCTGCAGCGGTAAATGTTTTCTATCCAACAAGAATTTGCCCGTGCCAAACTTGGCATTGATAAGCATCTGAATCTGCGGGGCAAATCCACATGACCTTTTCTGGTCAGCTGCAGTCCTCTTAATGGTCTATACCATTAAGTCCATCACCTTGAAAGGTGCTTTCTCATCAAGTATATGCAGCATGTTGATAGAATATCCTCTGATCATGCGATGATCTCCAGACTTGGGCATCAAGGTATGCCTCAAAATGGTATTAGTGGTAGGTAAGCCTGCCTGGAGATGGTAGACTGAGCCGAGCTTCCAAATTTCCAACTCCTCTGCTGGAATCTCTTTGTACATGTTCTTCATGGATTCATGATTCTTCTTTGGAATCCCATATACATCAATATCATCTTCTCGTTGCACTGGATCATTTAGAATTTCTGCCCATTCTTCAACAGAAGAAGAGAATCTTTGACCTTCAGTCATCCACGTAATCTTTCCATCAGGGTAGAAGTGAGCTGTGGCATAGAATTGCATTATCATCTCATCGTTCCAACTGGTCAATTTCTGACCTACAAAATCTGCAACTCCACATGCAGTGAAGCTTTCATGCACATGTGGAAAGAAATCTCTGTTCTCTTCGCTGTCAATGTACTCCCAGTCAACATATCTGGTGTCTGCGACTATGGGCTTCTTGTACATCAGCACGGTCTCATAGAAGTCCTGCTGCTCTCTAGTGTGAAATCTGGGATCTACAGCAGTTCTTCTCCTCACGGCATATGGGTCAGTTTGTCTCCATAGCCTGAGACCTCTATCTTTCCTTGCCTTCATGTCCTCAGCTTGAGGATGAGCATCATTATGAAGTGGCAGTTTTGGACGAAGTTTCAGCAAAAATTGTCCTTCCTCGTCAGACTCAGCTGGTGGCACATCATCCTTGTTCTTTTCAGACGCTGGAATGTTTCTGATGGTCCTCTTGGGCTTGGCAGCAGGCTTTGCTGGAGCTGCCCTAGCTGGAGCAGATTTCTTGGGCTTTGATGTGGCTCCAGCCTTAATGGCATCACCCATGAGCTTCTGCTTCTGAGGAGGAGGCTGGGGTGCTTCCTCATCCTCATCCTCTGCTACTGCATCTGCATGAGAATCTGACACATGCACTACCCTCTTTCTCTTGGTGGTTTTCTTCACTTTGCTTGGAGCTGCCTCTCCCAAATTCAGCTTCTTAGCAACAATTGACTGCTTGACTTTGCTGGTGCCCTTCTTAGATTGCTGACCTTGTTGCTCTTTGGCAACAACCTTCCTTTTAGGCTTTGAGGTCACCTCTTCCTCAACGACAAAATCTGAATCCTCATCATCTGAATTCTTCTCCTTTCTAGCTCTGGTGGCTGCAGGAGGCATGCCACTTGGTGTACTCCTCTCACCATCATCAAATGGGCTACTAGGATCAGGACTAGTGTCTGCCTCTGGAATGTCTGCAATGGGTGTCTCTGACCTGGTCTGACTGTCACTGGCATCTGACATGGCTGACAACCTGTGAATAGATAAGGTATAGGCAGAGAAGAAGAGTTATCACAAACTACAGAAGTTTTTGCACAAAAAAATGAGTTCAAATTCTAGTTTTAAGTTTTCACAGAAGACATTTCGGTCAGATCGAGTTTAAGTTTCGGTGAATCCGAAGTGTTAAACAGGAGCTTGGCACACCACTTTCGGTTTGACCGAAGTGGGTTTCGGTCCTGCCAAAAACACTAGGGTTTCACAAAAACTTCATTTCGGTCACACCGAAATTATAAAATCGGTCTCACCGAGATGTGTTCAGTGGAAACCTAACCCTAAATTTTTTACTCGAATCTAGTTCAAACGAACCAATCTGGTGTACAGGAGGATTTCAATCGTGGCAAGATACTAGGCAATCCAAACGTGCATTGAATCGGAGATGGGAGCACGAGTAGGATCAAAACTCACCCTAATTTGGTGGAGTTTCTCTACGGCGGCAACGGCGCGGAGGAGATGGCCGTTGACGGCGACGGAGACCTGCGGCGTGGGCGCACAGGCGACGACGGCGACAATCCGGAGACCAAGGCGACGGCAGCAGGGGATGTGGAGGCGAAAGGTTTGAAGGAGGAATCAACGCGCGCGGCCCTTGGAATATATACCCCTTTGCTGTCGGTGGGACCGAATTGTAAAACTCGGTGGCACCGAGATGGATAACTGTTAGGCAGTTATGCACTTCGGTCACGCCGAAAATCACAACTCGGTTTCACCGAGATGAAAACCTAGATCAGTCTAAATGCTTTCGGTTTGACCGAGTTTGAGTGAGTTGGTCTGACCGAAATCAATTAGAAGGTTTTGGAGATTAGCCCTAGACGGATCGGTGGCTCCGAGTGCTCCTCACCCGGAGGGTCCGAAAATGACTTGTTCAAAGTTTGGGATGTAAGCATGAATAGAATTTGAGACAAGAAAGCATAGATAGCTAGGGGAGGTACTTAGGCATTCTTGTCCATCCATTTGGTCAGAAAAATCAAAACAACCAAAACAACAAATGGATGTCCTCGAATGGATAAAATCATGCATCCAACATGCTCACACAATAAGATAGCAAATGAAATATGTGTCAAACATGCACAACCAGAACTCTAGCAACTAACACACAATTTGTCGATGACTAGGTCATCTTTATATGAGTATTTTGACTTAGGAGCCAAATGAGAACATTTGATCATAGGTCATACTCATCGTTTAAGCACAAGTGGGGTTACCACTTTTACATAAAGCATTGATGTGTTCACATCATTTGAAGATGCTTTAGCTCAATTTTTAGAGCAAAGCTCCCCCTAGATGTGAGAACCCCTTTTAAAGGGTCAAACTAACCTTGGGTTGTCGTAGAAGACTTCATGTAGATGTTGAAGATGTGGATGCTCAATGTTGATGGAGATCATCAAGAGTTGGGAGCTATCCTTTGGATTCGGGCACTTTCAATACCTACATGGGTTAGTCCCACAAGGAACAAACAAGGATATCCATGGACATAGATTGAAGTTCACAATAGATGATGTCCATGAAAGCAATGATTACCTTGTCCCTTGACTTACCAACAAGAGGGTTTGTGACTCCATGAACTAGTGCACGATATGGAAGTTGATTGCACAAGTTCTTTGCCAAAAAGAATGTGAGTGAAGAATGTTGGCGGAGTCACCCTCAAGAACTTTCTAGTTCTTCTTCTTCGGGATCCACATCATCTTGATGGGAATTCTTGGGGTTGTAGTTGAGCTTGACGAAGTAGAACTTGACGTTTTCTTGGGAACCCACTTGACCATGGCTTGAGGTGCTTCAACGAATGCATCAATCTCCTCTTGAAGCTTGTCCTTGGCTTTTAGCTTGTGGTCTTGTGGTGGAAGGTCATCTTGAGCTTGTTCCACATTGGAAGAAGTAGGATCATACTTCTCCTTTTGAGAAACAAACTGTGGAGTAGGATATTGACCTGCTTCCCACTTAACACCTTCGGCATTGAACTTTCGCTCAAAACCAATTCCTTGATTCTTCCGGTGCCTTCCTTGCTTGCGAACAATTTCCTCAAAGTTCTAACTTCCGGCAAGGCTCTTGTAGACACCTTTCTCTATGATCCCTTTCAATAAATTATTCTCTTGCTCAAGTGTAACTTGGCTTGAAACATTGTTAGTGGAATCAAGAGAACTACTAGAAGCAACAACATTGGATTTAACATGGTTATTGTTACTGCTAGAGGAAGAATTTTTCTTATGCTTGTCATGCTTAGTCTTAATGGGTGGCAAGAAATTAGATAAGAGAAGTCGTTTGGCAAGATATGAAGAACTCTTCTTTCGAAGATCGTCATTGATTGCTTTTAGAAACTCATGTTCTTGCTCTAGAGTGAGCTTCTCGAAGCGTAGCTTCTCATGAGATCTTAGGAGCTCTCTATGATCTTCTTGAGTTGTTTCATGAGCTAACTTAAGAGTGTTTAGTTCTTTAGTTAGACGCTCAATCTCCTTCATAGCATTGTCATTCGACTCTTCTTGACTATAAAGACTACTAGCATGTTCATCGTTACTAGGCTCACTGGATTTATCATGCAAGAGCTCATCTTCACCAAGCAAGTCATCCTCATCACTATTGAAGTCAATGAATTCAGGGTGTGATACCTTGGGGCCTTTAGCCATGAAGCATCTTCCAATTCCCTCATTTGGTGAATCAAATAAGTCGTAGGAGTTGGAGTTGGAGGATACGAGAGCAAGACCGGCAACACCTTCATCTTGACTGTAGTCGGAGTCGGAGTGATAGCTTCCATCGGATTGATTGTCGGAATCGGAGCCGGAGACCCATTCACCTACATGAGCTTGATGTTTTATTCTTGTGTAGCTCCTTGATGACTTGTCTTTCCTCTCCGAATCCTTGCTTCTATAACGATCATCTCTACTCCTTCTCTCTTTCCGAGGTGACTCATCTCTTGAACTTCTTCTTCTTGGAGATTCTTCTCTTCTCTTGTGGGGAGCCGTACACTCATTTGAGTAGTGTCCGGGTCTTCCACAATTGTAGCAGTTTCGATCACGACTAGAAGATCTCTTTTCATCATATGATCTAGACTTTGAGCTTCTCTCTTTGCCTCTATTCTTGTAGAATTTGTTGAAGTTCTTAACCATTAGGCTTATCTCTTCATTGGAAACTAACTTGTCACTTGAGGTTGTGGGAGCATCACTTGTAGCTTTGTAAGCACCACTCGACTTGTTGTGAAGCTCTTCCTTATCCTTAAGTGTCATCTCATGAGCAACAATTCTTCCAATGAATTCGGTTGGCTTGAGAGTCTTGTAGTTTGGCATCATTTGGATCAAAGTGCACACGGTGTCATACTTTCCATCCAAAGCTCTGGGAATCTTCTTGATGATGAATCGGTCGGTCATTTCTTCGCTTCCTAAGCCGGCAATCTCATTTGTGATGAGAGCAAGCCTAGAGTACATTTCAGCGACTCCTTCACCATCCTTCATCTTGAACTTGTCAAGTTGACCTTGAAGAATATCTAGCTTTGATTCCTTCACAGACTCGGTACCTTCGTGCATTTCAAGCAAAGTATCCCAAATCTCTTTTGCATTTTCAAGACGCCTGATTTTGTTGAACTCCTTGGGACACAAGGCATTGAAGAGAATGTCACAAGCTTGAGCATTGTTTTGCAACATCCGCAATTCTTCCGGTGTAGCTTCGCGATTCGGAACTTTTCCTTCCTCGAAGAATTCGCCTTGCATACCAACACAAATAATGCCCCATGCGGCTGGGTTATGACCAAGAATATGCATTTTCATTTTATGCTTCCAACTAGCAAAATTTGTACCATCAAAGTAAGGACCTCTACGAAAATTACCCTCACTAGACGCCATACTCTCCTAGGTTGTGAAACCAAGCTTATGGAGTCCAATGCAATGGAAACCAATACAATGGAGACCAAAGTTCTGATACCACTTGTAGGATCGAAAGTATGTCTAGAGGGGGGGTGATTAGACTACTTGTAAATATAAAAATTCTGCCTTTTGACAAAGAACAGTTTTTGGCAGATTCACAATTATGATCAAGTCAAGCATCACCCTACACATGCAATTCTAGAGTATAGGCAGCGGAAAGTAAATTGCACATGTAGTAAAGAGAGGTGGAGAAGAGCAAACGCAATTTTGGAGACGCGGTGATTTTTCTCGTGGTTCCGATAGGTGGTGCTATCGTACATCCACGTTGATGGAGACTTCAACCCACGAAGGGTAACGGCTGCGCGAGTCCACGGAGGGCTCCACCCACGAAGGGTCCATGAAGAAGCAACCTTGTCTATTCCATCATGGCCTACGCCCACGGAGGGCTAGCCTTACTCGGGGTAGATCTTCACGAAGTAGGCGATCTCCTTGCCCTTACAAACTTCTTGGTTCAACTCCACATCTCGATGACGGAGGCTCCCAAGCGACACCTAACCAATCTAGGAGGCACCACCCTCCAAAAGGTAATAGATGTTGTAGATGATGATGAACTCCTTGCTCTTGTGCTTCAAATGATAATCTCCCCAACACTCAACTCTCCTCACTGATTTGGCTGTGGTGGAAGAAAGGATTGAGTGGAAAGCAACTTGGGAAGGTTAGAGATCAAGCTTCATATGGTGGGAGTGGAGCAACTTGATCTCAATACAAGGGTAGGTAGTTCTCTTCTCAGAAATGTAAGGTAGGAGTGGTAGTTCTTTCTGATGGCTCTCTCCACGAATGAAGAGGGGGTGGAGGGGTATAAATAGCCTCCACACAAAATCCAACCGTTACACACATTTGAGCAATCTCGGTGGGACCGAAGTGGACAACTCGGTGAGACCGAAAGTTCAAATAATGTGAACGTTGGGGTTTTCGGTGGGACCGAATATACAATCTCGGTTAGTCCAATTCGTGCAATGACAAGAGCATGCCAGTTTCGGTGGGACCGACTTTATCATCCCGGTGACACCGATTTGATGACAGAAGGTTACAGAAGCTTGGCAACTCATGTTTCGGTGAAACCGATTTCAGAATCGGAATATCCGAGTTTACTAGGGTTTGGCTTATGGCTGAGGTGGTTCATCTCGGTGTGACTGAGTTTGGAATATCGATGGGACCGAGATTACTTATGAGTGTATATGGCAATGAAAGTTGCTGATAGTTTAGGAGATACATCACTAAGCACTTGAGCAACCAGATCATCATCATAACCTCATCCCCTTTTAATAGTATTGGCTTTTCCTATGGACTCAATGTGATCTTGGATCACTAAACCAAAAGTGGAGTCTTGAGCTTTTGCCAATGCTTGCCTTAGCATTTTGAGGGGTCCACTTCTTCAGTCCTTGCCATACCCATATCACTAAACTTCTCTGAAATGATTCTCAAGAAACTATTAGTTCAATGATATATATGTTGTTATTAATTGCCAAAAACACCCGGGGATTAGTTGCACTTTCACCGGGCCGCGGGGGCCCGATTTAGGCCGGGCGGGCGGACCGGCGGGGATGTGGGCGCGGGGCGCGTGGCCAGTGGCGGCCTGCCACGTGGCGGCGGTGGAGGAGGACGAAGGGGGCTAGGGTTTTCCTTTGAAATTTTGGACGTGGAAAATGTTTTTATAGATAGAGGGAGCTAGGAGTTTCCAAATGGGGTGCGGCTTTCGTGCCCACGATCACGATCCGACGACCGAGAAGATGGAGGTGGTTGTGCTGGGGCTAATGGTCTGTTGTGGAGGGGTGTCGGGCCAAGAGAAATAGGGGTTTTTAGCCCACGTGGTTAACCGTTCGAGTACCAAACGACCTCCAAACGAGACAAAATTTAATAGGAGGTCTACCGGTGATATGCCATGACCACTCGACAAGTCTCGGCCCATTTCGAGAATGTTTTTAACCCACTCACGAAACAAAGGCTTGAGGGGTGCGACGGGCTCGTGTGTGAGTGTCAGAACTTGAAACGGACAACGGAGAGTACGGAGACGATGCAACTACACACGGATGCAAGTGAGACTATGTCAATGCAATGCACATAATGAAAATGACATGGTGACATGCAACACACGCACAAGGAAAAAACGAAGAAACCCGAAATGAAGGAAGAGCCCAGAATGGAATTGATTAAGTCAACGATGCATATATTGCCATAAATGGAATTGTTACATCCGGGGCGTTACATGAACTATGTGCCACTGTCGGTGATGACTCTGTTTGGCATACCAAAATGGCAGACTAGTCCCTTGAAGAACTTGATAGCTGATTGTGCAGTCACCTTTCTTACTGGTTCCACTTCCGGCCACTTTGTGAACCTGTTGATCGCGACGTAAAAGTACTCAAAGCCCCCGATGGCACGGGGAAAAGGGCCCAGTATGTCGAGCCCCCAGATCGAAAATGGTCAGGAAAGAGGGATTGTTTGAAGAGCTTGAGCTGGTTGATGAAGCTTCTTTGAATGGAACTGGCACGCTTCACACGTGGTTACTAGTGCAGTTGCATCCTGGAGGGTGGTGGGCCAGAAGAATCCTTGCCGGAATGCTTTTCCGGCAAGGGCTCTTGACCCTATGTGCGAGCCACACATGCCAACATGTATCTCTGCCAACAGCTCCATTCCGTCCTCCCGAGGAATGCACTTCAATTTCACAACGTTCGGTCTTCTTCTGTACAGGGCATTATCCAAGAAATGTTACATGCTGGACCGATGGGCTACTTTTTTTGCTTCTTCCTGTTTCATAGGGAGTTCCCCTATTTGCAGAAAACAGATGGTGTGATGCGCCCATGTCGGAGCCTAGAGCTCGACGGCAAGGACTAAAGGCTCTTCTTCTGCTGTGGGGGCAGCTGCCTCGACGGTCGGGGCCTGGGGCCCTGCCAGAGGTTGCTGCCCCCCGGCAAGCTCGGGGTACCCGACAACATCCTTGCCGGAGGCTCGTGGGAGTCCAGCGGGAAAGTACTTGCCGGGGCCTACCTTCCTTCGTTTGTTGTGTCCCATAGATGGCTCAACGGATGGCTGCGTTAACTAAAGCACAAAGGTACCTGGTTCCACAGGTAGCTTGAGGGAAGCACGTTTGGACAAGTCATCGGCAATGCTATTCTGTGCTTGGGGAACATGCTCTGCCTGCAAACCGTCAAAGCACTCCTCCAACTTCCTCACTTCATCCACATAGGCCTCCATCAATTGGCTCTGGTAATATTTGTTAACTTGCCTGACGACCAGCTACGAATCACCCCTGACGATAAGCTTCATGATTCCGAGGTCTGCCGTGATCCTAAGACCAGCAAACAGTCCCTCATACTCTGCAATGTTGTTTGTTGATTGTTCTTGTGGAAAGTGCATTTGGACTATGTACTTCAGGTGCTCTCCGGTGGGTGCGACGAGTAGCACGCCGGCACCAGCACCTTGAAGTGAGAAAGCTCCATCAAATTACATAACCCAATCATGGCTCATCTCCTTGCTAGGAAGGGTGATCTCCTGAATCTCTTCGTCAGGCTTTGAGGTCCATTCTGCTATGAACTCTGCCAAGGCTCGGCTCTTGATTGTTGAGGTTCTTTCAAACTTGAGGCCAAAGCTTGATAGTTCCAATGCCCACTCCACTATCCTCCCAGTTGCATATGGGTTGTGCAGGATCCGTTGCAAAGGGAGGCGAGTGACGACGGTGATCTCATGCGCTTGAAAATAGTGGCGCAGCTTCTTCGACGCCATAATGAGGCCGAAAAGTAGTTTCTGCCTACAAGAATATCTTGATCTAGCCCGCTGCAAGAGGGAACTAACAAAATAGACCGGGTGTTGCGCCATCTTCTTCCTCTGTTCGACTTCGCCTCCTTGCGCAGACTCTATCTTGCCGGGACCAAGCCTTGCCAGGTGCTCTGCCTTGCCGGCATCAGGCCCTGGCGAGGAGAGCTATGGCCCATCATCCGATGAATCCGCCGCTACTGCTGCCTCTTCCTCAAACCCCCTCCGTGCTACAAGCGCAACACTAACCACTTGATTCGTTGCCGCTAGATATAACAGCAACGGCTCTTGCTGTTTAGGCGCGACTAGTGCTGGCGTGGAGGAGAGGTATCTCTTCAAATCTCGCAGCGCTGCCTCTGCCTCTGGTGTCCATCTCATTGGACACGCCTTTTTCAAAATTTGAAAAAGGGGAGGGTGCGCTCATCAGATTTGGAGATGAACCTACTTAGTGAAGTAACGCAGCCGGACAGCTTACAGACGTCTTTGACTAGTCTTGGCGCCTCAATCTGCTCAATCGCTTTGATCTTTTCGGAATTTTCTTCGCTTATGCGTTGAGACACGAAGAAACCAAGGAGTTTGCCGGAGGGGACGCCGAAAACGCACTTCTCTGGGTTGATTTTGAGGTAGATCTTGCGCAAGTTCACAAACATTTCTTCCAGATCCTCGATGAGCGTGGCCTTGTCCTTGGTTTTGACCAGTATATCATCCATATATGTTTCCATATTTCTATGTAGCTCAGGCTCAGAACCGATTTGGCTTTCTCGGGAAAATGTTGAACCAGCTCTTTTCAACCTGAATGGCATCCGTACAAAGCAGTACGTGCACATGGGGTGATGAACGTTGTTTTCTCTTCATCTTCCTTCATCATGAAGATCTAGTGTTATCCTGAGTAGGCGTCGAGGAATGACAATAGGTCACACCCAGCAGTGGAGTCCACTATCTGGTCAATGCATGGCAAAGGGAGAGGGTCCTTCGGACAAGCTTTATTGATATAAGTATAGTCGATACACCACCTCCATTTCCTGTTTGCCTTACGCACTACGACCGGATTGGCCAACCACGTCGGGTGGAGTACTCCTCTGACTAAGCTTGGCGCCTCCAACTTCCTGATCTCCTCGATGATGAACTCTTGGCGCTCCAAAGCTTGATTCCTGACCTTCTGCTTGATGGGCCGTGCATGGGGACAAACAACAAGGTGGTGCTCAATCACCTCTCTGGGAATGTCGGGGATGTCGGATGCTTGCCATGAAAACACGTCGACATTCTCCCACAGGAAGGTGACGAGCTCGTTTTCTTATTTGTTGTCAAGGGTGGAGCTTATGGTAAAAGCCCCACCTGTGTCGTCCTCCCCAACGGGGACGTTCTTAGTGTCTGGTGGGGCCGCGTTGGACCTCTTGCTCTCACTAGCGGAGCTCTCTGGAACGTCCCCAACAGGAACGCGGTGCTCCGAAGAGGCACGTTTGCCGGAGGGGGTACAAGAGCTCTTGTCGGGGTCAGAAGCCTTGCCGGAAGGGGCCTTGCCGGCAGAGGCAAAGGTCTTGCCAGTTTTCTTCTCCCTTGGGGTCTCAGTGGTAGGAGCAAGTGCCTTGGCTGCGTCTGCTGCAAGTGCCTCTTGGTAGAGCTGGTCGGCGTAGATGAGCACATCTTTCTTGTTGGAGGGGACAGTGATGATGCTCATTTGGCCGGGTATCTTAAACGTGTTGTAAGCATAGTGTGATGGCGCCATAAACTTGGCCAACGCTGGGAGGCCGAGGATCCCATTATAGGCCAAGGGGATCTTGGCAACTTCAAAGACAATCTTCTCCGTCCTATAATTCAGCTCGCCCCCGAATGTAACGGGCAGAGCGATCTTTACTTTTGGATGACTCCTCCCCAGGTTGACCCCTTGAAACATGCCCGTCTCCTCGAGATCTACATTGGGGATTTGTAGCCTCACGATCATAGCGGGCGCGATCAGGTTTAGACCGGTCCTACCATGAACTAGCACTTTCGTCACCTTGAGGTTGCATATCGTTTGTGAGACCAACAACGGCAAACACCCGACCGCAGTTGTACGGTCAGGGTGATCCTCGGTGTCAACAATGATAGGCGTGCTAGACCACTTCAGTGGCCTATGGGCGTCGAATGATGGTTCTACCGTAGTGACGTCACGCGCCCACTGTTTTAGATGGCGGTGAGAGGTAAGCAGCGAGGCGCCACCGTCGATGCACATGGCCTCTGTAGCTTTATGGAACTCGTGCTTGTTCGACTCGTCGTCTTCACCATAATCATCGTTTCCCTCTTTCTTGTTGTGACCCCAAGCGGCCTTTCTGGTTGGTTATCTTGGCCACATCGACCACCTCGGCTGCCACGCTTCTTGCCGGGCGCCTCGGCACCGTCCTGG
The DNA here is from genome assembly GCA_902687465.1 of Secale cereale. Classification (NCBI taxonomy): domain Eukaryota; kingdom Viridiplantae; phylum Streptophyta; class Magnoliopsida; order Poales; family Poaceae; genus Secale; species Secale cereale. The sequence continues at coordinate 366,559,468 of LR738711.1, forward strand.
CCTTTCTCCTTATCACACATCTCATACTCAGCTTTCTGCTTCTCTGCGAGCAGCTCGACCTGCTGGAAATTCTGGATGTCATGGACTTTGGTGCGATGAATCTTGCAGTACTGCTTGTCGGAGCCCCCTGGCTTATCGGTATCCGCCACGGCCTGGCAGGCAGTGCACCTGGAAACTTCCTTGCCGGGGTCGTCAGCCTTGGCCTTTTTAGCGGCGCCCGGGTCGTCGGATCCCTCTACGGCAAGCACAGCCTTGCCCTTTCGCTTCCTGTTGCGGTGTCGACCCTTCTTCGCCGGGGCGACGGCGTCTCCGTCTGTGGAGTCAGTTTCCGTGCTGGCATCTTTGCTGGGGTACTTCCTTCCTTCTTCAGCCCGAGCGCATCTATCAGCTAGAACATAGAACTCGGATACATCTTTAACCTTGTTCATCGCCAGCTCCTCATGCATCTTGCGGTTGCGCACATTCTGATGGAATGCACTGATGGCGGCGGTGGGGTGAACGTCTGGGATGTTGTACTGCACACGGCTGAACCTTTGTGTGTACTTGTGCAAGGTTTCGCCGTCCTTCTTGGGGATGACATGCAAATCGCTTTCCTGGCCAGGAGCTTCGTGGCCCCCGGTAAAGGTGCCAACAAACTCGTGGCACAGATCCAACCAGGAAGAGATGGAACCCACGGGCAGGTGCATTAACCACGACATAACGTTGTGCTTAAGAACCAATGGAAAGTAGTTGGCGAGCACCTTGTCATCGCGAGCCCCAACAGCCTGCATCGTGATGGTATAGATGTTGAGGAACTCCGACGGGTGAGTCTTTCCGTTGTACTTTTCACCGACCTCAGGCTTGAACATGCGGTGTGAGGGCCACTAGAACTGCCGCAGCTCACGGGTAAAGGCCGGACAACCCACCTCGTAAGGTAAGTCACCAGAGCCCCCCGGCACCAGGTGTTCCATAGTAAGCCTGGCACGCTTGTCTGATTGATTGTGCGCTTCCCGCGTCACTCGATAGTGGCCCGAGTGTCTTCCTGGGCTCGCTCCCAAAGGACTTGACGTTGGTTGTGACGCGCTCGCGGGTCGGACGAAGGCGTGGAAAAGTTGTCACGGGCGTCGTCCCGACGAGCCGGCGGCTGCTGTTGCTGGCGTGGGTGAGGAGAGTGCACCATGGTCGCAACAGCTCCAGTCCTCCCACCACCAGCGTGCATTGGCCAACCAGAGCGCCGACGCGAGGGTCCTGCTGGTCGCGGTTCATCTCTATTTGCGAAGCTAATGAGGCTCCGGATGGTGGCTCTCCACTTGTCGAGCTTCTCTACAGCGGGATCAAAGTCAAGGAGAAGTTGTACGTGCGCCAATGCTTCTGCTGGCGTGGGTGGCGGCGAAAGCTGCATGGATTGTGTCACGCTCTGACTTCTAACCATGTTAGAAGGAGCTCTATCATGGTCCTGCCATTGCACGCCGCTTCCGCCCGCGTCCGGACTTGCATTCTGGCGTGATGCATCTTGAGAGTGACGCAAAGGGCTCTTCTCGCGGAGGTGCCCGGGGGCACCGACGTCTCGGTGTTTCTCATCATGTACGAGCTGGGAAGACCGCGGAGCCGGCGCCGACGGAGGCATCCTGGAGGTCGCCGTGCCGCCCATGTGCAGCACGGCGATGGCTTTGGACCCAACGGCGCGTGGCTCGCCGTCTTGGGCACGAATGACACCGCTCGCTTGGCTCCAATGGCCAGAGTGGTGTGGAAGCTCGCGGGCCACACCTCCGCCACCATCCGCAGCCGCCCCATCGCCTGTCCATCCTGGTACGGGCGGCTCGGCCCTAGACGGACCGATCGCTGCTATCTCCTTCTTCTTGGGAGCCAATGCGATGAAGAAGTCGATGCGCTAGATGCTAGACCAGATTTTCACAACCTAATGCCCCTACGTGGCGGGCCAAAGTTGTCGGGGAAAACGACACCTATGAGATCCCGGGGACCCTTAAAACGGTTTGCGGTGCGTAGAGCTGTGCAAAGAGCAGGTGTAGTCGATCAAAACATGGGAATTTTTACCCAGGTCCGGGCCGTAGATCATGCGTAAAACCCTAGTCCTGCTTGTCTGTGTATATCTCGTGTTCTTGAGCTCTTAAACCGGCTACTATGCGTGCCTATCCAAAAATTCTGAATCCTCTCCTAGTACGCCTCAGGCCTCCTTTTATATGACAAAGGGGTCGCCAAAGTGGCACACAGGAGATGGAAAGTATCTAGAGTGTACAAGGTTATCTCCTGACATCATAGGACAAATGCATTTAATGTGCCGCCTATGTGTCCTCTAGCTTTATCGGGGACGTCAATGGAGTTTGTCTCGCCCGTTGCCGCCTCACCTTGCTTCGACACGAGTCCATGCTGACGAGGCATGCAGCGCCACGCTGGCTGCTGGCTTGTGTGGTGGAAGGGTCTTCACGAAGATCTGCATGCCACCATGCGGGTGCTTTGCTAGTTAGCTTGGAGGATGCATGCTGCCACTCATGAACTTGTCTAGTAGGCGAGTTGGTCATTGGGTAGAAGCGGCCGCGGGTCAGTGAAACATTGGAGGGTGCGGGCCTGGTTGTAGCCCCGCAGACGCCGCCAGCAAGGGGTCTTGCCGGGGTCTCATAGTTGTCCTCGACAAGGATCTTACTGAGGGTCTTCGGTCGTCCCCGGCAAGGCACTTGCCGGGGGTCTTCATCTTCTGGTCCCTTGTCTAGGTCTGCAGGCCCTTGGTCCCACAAAGATCTGCATGCCACCAAGCAGGCGCCCCTGAATCTTGGTCTTGACGTTGTCGACGGTGTAAGAGCTCTCAGACCCAAGGGTGGTGGCCTCGCTGGTTTGTGGCAGGCTGCCCGGGCAAGACTCTTGCTGGGGTTATGTAGGCCACCCCGGTAAGGGCATTGCCCGGGGGGGGGGGGGGTAGTCAACCTTGCCCCTCTGTTCTTCGTGCCTCTGGCTTGGGTGTTGCCTTGGCAGTCTCATGATTTTCCTTCTCCTACTCCGCCAAGTGTGGCCATAGGCGTGGCTACAACTGCACATGCACAATTAAGGGGTGCAAAAGGGCCCCTACATTTGTACACCGACAACTTCAAATAGTTCATCCCTCAGGTTGACATTGAAAGCCTGGTAGTGCCTTCCTCCTCCGGTGTGGTTTGGATCAGCGCACTCAAGCGTTGGCAGCATAATCTGCACACATGAACAAAAAGCCATTTTAGATACAGAACTAGTTGGTAAATAGTGAAAATGTTCAGGTTAAATAGGTTGCCAGAAAAAAGATGTGTTCATTCCAACTAATAGATATATCATGTGAAACTGAACATGCTGTGAGTGCTAACTAAGAGAGGGATCATGTACAGACATCACTGACCATGTCTTGTTTGTCAAGTTGGTTCTTGTATTCAAATCTTTAGTTTATATCAGACACATTGTGGATCGCTTGCTGTAATTTTGCCTGCATAAAAGATAAACATGTGTCAACTCATTATTACATAAAAATAAACCCTTGAAGTGGTCAACAAAAGTTTAAGCAAAAATGATACATGGATGAAAAAATGGTACAAAAAAAGAAGAGTGGTTTTTTAAAGAAATCTTACAGACAACCTTAGTGGCATACTGACCTTCTTTGACCCCGCTGGCAAGTTTTCGATAATGTGTATGATTGCAGTGTAAATAACAATGCTTGACCACCTTTGAAGATGCTTCAGAGAATCGACTAACTCCTAGAGAGAAATGAAGAAACCATCATAGTTGATTATCCGAGGGCTGGAAAATTTAAAAATAAAAGAAAAAGAACAACTAGAATGGTCAGTGCAACAAATATTGTGTATTGAACAAAATGATAACAATGTGCCCCTAAAATCCGTGTTCTGTGCAACCAACAAGCTTTGGTGTGCAACTAAATGGATGCTAGTGTGCAACTGAAATATACATAGAATGTATGGAGTTGATTTACGTGGTGGCAGGATCATCTGCCCCCGGATGATCTCTGACCCAACACAACAGTTTTGCGTAGAGCTTGTTAATTGCTTCGGTGCTGATGAACATCTTCTTCCTATTGGAATGAATAAATGGGGACCTTTGGCATGCTCCGGGCCTTATTACCCTCCTCTGTCTTGTGCCACCTGGTGCTTCTCCGCAAGTCGGGGTGTGATAACTATCTGGTGATGCGGCATATGCAAGGTCAGCTAATCCCTTACGAGCAGTCGTAGCAACGCATGCTTCATTCGTTGTTGTCATCTCCATGTCATCCTAATCTATGACAAACGGAGAGGCTTCTGCTGTCTGTGCTCCCGCAGGAGGTGTTGCCTGAGGCTCGGGAACATCATCTAGACCCAGGTCAAAACTTTTTGCATCGCAATACCCATCGCCATGATATGTGTATGACCTTGATCTGCGTATGGGTTGAATGAACATCACCCCTGCTTGCGGCATGTTTACCGGTCCATCATTGGCTGACTGGGTTCGCAAGAGTGTTGTACTTGGCGGCCTAGGAGGCTCTTACAATGTTGAGCACCTGCTCATGTGTTAATGTGCCCTGGAAATCAGCTCTTCGTGATGCAGGCTTGATAGGTTGTTGTGTGTTAGCCCTTGGAGATGGAAGTTCGGAAGATTGATCACCTCCTTTCACATTTGGTATTGATCTGACCCCAGTGCTAATTGACACTTCTGTTGGCACAGTGATGGTTGGAGTTGGCAGCAAGCTGGCAGAACTTGGAACTCCTGCATCGATTGCCGTGACTTGTTGTTCTGGCTCCTGTCTGAACTCCACACTTTTCTTGGCCTCTTCCCCCTTTGTGGACTTGGAAAACTTTACCATTTTCTTCTTCTTATCTTGTTGAGGCGGGAGCGTTGAAAAAGGGGTCTTCCCCTTGAATTGATGATCTTCTGGAATAGTTGTAGGCTGAACATGCATGACTGCCCCTGTTCAGCAGTCTTAGACTCTCTGTTCACAGCAGTTGGCGCCAGGTCTGCAGTAGAGGTAGCTTCCTTCTCCACATATATTTGAGCATTTTCCCTCAACAACTATTGATTGGTTTCAGCCAACTTAAAGTTCTTCTTCATCGAAACTGCCTTGTGCTTCTGGACGACAGGAGGGTTTGCTCTGGATGTTGCCTTCCTCTTGCCACAGCTTAGTTCAGGAAGGTTGTCCAAATATTCCTTGTATTTTGACTTTGAGCGTAACCATTTGATGACCCACATGTATAGGGGATCTATCGCAGTCCTTTGGATAAGTAAGAGTGCTGAACCCAACAAGGAGCAGAAGGAAATGACAAACAGTTTTCAGCAAGGTATTCTCTGCAAGTATTGAAATTATTGGTAACAAATAATTTTGTGATAAGATAATTCGTAATGGGCAACAAGTAAAAAGTGTAACAAAGGTGCAGCAAGGTGACCCAATACTTTTTGTAGCAAAGGATAAGCATGGTTGAACTCTTATATAAAGCAATGCGCTCCCGAGGACACATGGGAATTATTGTCAAGTTAGTTTTCATCATGCTCATATGATTCACGTTCATTACTTGGATAATTTGATATGTGTGTGGACCGGTACTTGTGTGCCTTCCCCTACGCCCAAATAATGGTGAAGTGTCATCTAGTATATGTTCACATAACACCACTAGAGGAAAGACAACATACATCTCATCAAAATAACGAACGAATACCAAATTCATATGATAACTTATACCAAGACTTCTCCGATGTCCCAAGGAACAAATGTAACTACTGATAAAACTTAGTCATGCTCATAATTAGCAACAATAGCATCAATTATCTTAACATATGATGTTCCACCAAATAAACCAACAAGCATCAACTACAAGGAGTAATCAACACTACTAGCAACCCACAGGTACCAATCTGAGGTTTTGAGGCAAAGATTGAATACAAGAGAAGAACTAGGGTTTGAGAGGAGATGGTTATGTTGAAGATGTTTATGAAGATTGAGCTCCCTCGATTAGAGGATCGATGGTGATGGCAATGGCTTCGATTTTCCCCTCCGGAGAGAAGTTTCCCCGACAGAACAGCTCCGCCGGAGCCCTAGATTGCTTCGGCCCAGGTTCCGCCTCGAGACGCCAACACTTCACCCCGAAAGCTCCCTTATGATTTTTTTCCAGGTCAAAACCCTGCATATAGCAGAAGATGGGTGTCAGATGATGGCCAGGGGCCCCACAAGCCCTGGGGCACCCCCTGGGGGTTAGGGCGCGCCCCCAGGCTTGTGGCCACCTAGTGGGTCCCCTTCTGGTTTTTCTTTGCACAATATTTTTTATATATTCCAAAATAATTCTCCATAAAATTTTAGGACATTTGGAGTTGTGCGGAATAGGCATCTCAAATTTTCTCCATCCCAGTCCAAAATTCCAGCTGTCGGTATTCTCCTTCTTCATGTAAATCCTGTAAAATAAGAGAGAAAAGGCATAAGTATTGTACCATAATGTGAAATAACAGTCCATAATGCAACAAATATGAACATAAAAGCATGACGCAAAATGGATGTATCAACTCCCCCAAGCTTAGACTTCGCTTGTCCTCAAGCGAAAGCCAAAATCGATAAGCATGACCACATATTTGGAGATAGATGTGTCAATAAAATAAAATAAAGACATGAGGGCATCATGATCATCTTTAGTACAACAATATATTGTCTTATAATTTATTATGCGAAAGTGACAACTCATTCACAAAGTAAAGTATGAATGGCAAACCTTATTGAAAACTAACAAACTATGACCTCAGTCATTGAAGCAATTACAATTTATCATAACATGGGAAAGAGTCAATGTAAGAGCTTTTACATAGCAAGTTCACATACACAACCATCTCTCAATCTTTCATAATTGCTAACACTCACATGATACTTATGAGATCAAAGCTTCAATCGAATACACTGGATGATAGGGGCTTATTGTTTCGCCTCCCAATGATTTACCTCATGGTAATATCAACAATAATAGTTTATGATCTTCTACATCCATATGTATATATTTATATATCTATATCTTCCTCCAACATACAGTGCTTGCCAAAAGATAAAAGTTAAAGGAATGGTGAAGATCACCAAGACTCCAGTATCGAGGTATGTAGTCAATAAAATAAAATAGAGGCCCTTCACAGAGGGAAGTAGAGGTTGTCATGCACTTTTTGGTTGGATGCATGTAATCTTAATGCAAAAGAACATCACTTTGTATTTCCACTTGTGATGGAGACATTTATTATGCAATCCGTCGCTTTTATTTCTTCCCAATCACAAGATCGTACAAAGCTTATTTTCCTCACACTAAAAGATAGTACATATTTAGAGAGCAATTTTTATTTCTTGCACGGATGACAACTTACTTGAAGGATCTTACTCAATCCATAGGTAGATATAGTGGACTCTCATGGCAAGACTAGGTTAAGGGTTTTTGTATGCACAAGTAGTATCTCTACTTGGTGCAGATTGTTTTTGGCTAGCACAAGAGGGAAAGCAAGCCCAACATGTTGGAGGATCTATGATAATATAACTTCTATTCTGATATAAAGGAACATAACACATTATGTTGTCTTCCTTGTCCAACATCGACTCTTTAGCATATAATATTTTAATGAGTGCTCACAATCGCAAAAGATGTCCAAGATAGTATATTTATCCGTGAAACCTCTCTTTCTTTATTACTTCCTTTTAATTGCAACAACGACCAAAACTATGTTTGTCAACTCTCAACAAGTTTCATGTAGCATACTCTTTATATGTGAAGTCATTACTCCCCTTAAGATTATTATATAGAATGGTACAACGAGGTGCTATACAAATGGTTTTTAACCCCTTTCCATGACAACATTTTGAACTGTCGCCAAGTGAGTGTGTGTGATAGGGGGGTCCTTCCCACACGACCAAGAAACCGCCGGGGATATGGAGCCATGATGTAGTGGCCTTGTCGTAACGAACCGTTTATGAAACAATATGTAAGGCACACGGTTTCGGTGGAGAACGACACCTATGGGATCACTGGAATCCCTTCTACGGTTGGCGGGCGCGAGGTTATGCAAAGAGCGGGTCTAAGAGTCAGTACGAGGATCGTTTATCCAGGTTCGGGCTGCTTGAATGCGTAATATCCTAGTACTGCTTTGGTGTGTATTTGAGTGTTCTTGATTTCTTGAACTAGCTACGGCCCATGTCTAGCCAAAAAGATCTGAATCCTTCTCCAGTATGCTTCGGGCCACCTTTTATAGTCAAAAGGGGCTGCCACAGTGGCACACAGTAGGTGGAAAGGTGTACAGTGCACATGCTTATCTCATGCAATTACGGGACAAGACGCATTAAATGCGCTACTTAGGTGTCCACTCGCTTTATCGGGGATGGAAACGAGGCCCGTCCCGTCCGTGGCTGCTCCGTCTGGTTGCGACGCGCGTCCAGGCCAGCGGGGCAGGTAGCTGAGATGGCAATGTGGTAGGGTCTTCACGAAGATCTGCATGCCACCGTGCAGGTTCTTGACTAGCTGGACCAGGAACCACGTACCGCCATGTGGGTACCTGCCTGGGCTTGTGGGTCGGCCGCCGAGCTTAGGCGACGATGGGGCGGATAGGGCTTGCCACGGTCCTGCGTTTGTTCCCGGCAAGGGTCTTGCCGGGGCCTCTGTGAGCATCCTCGGCAAGAGGCTTGCCGGGGCTTCTGCGAGCGTCCTCGGTAAGAGGCTTGCCGGGGCTTCGGAGTGTCTTCGGCGAGGAGCCTTGTCGGGGCCTCGTGGGCATCCTCGGCAAGGAGCCTTGTCATTCCCGTGTCTTCTGGTTCTCCTCTTGGCAGTCATAGACCCTTGTCTTTACAAAGATCTGCATGCCATCACGTGGGCGCTTCCCGAGCCTTGGTTCCAACGCTGTTGATGATGTTGGAGCTCCTAGGCTCAAGGGTGGCTGCAACGGATGCATTTGGGTGAGTTGCCCCCCCCCCCCGGCAAGGGGTCTTGCCGGGGGTGTGTAGGCCTCCCCGGCAATGGTCTTGCCGGGGGAAGCCTGCCTTCTTGTTTTGTCTTCTTGTGCCACCGTCTTGGCGTTGCTCTCGTAACTTTGTGTCTCTGGCTGCCCTCCTCTACATTGCTATGGCTGGCCGCAGGCGTGGCTCTGACTACCCGTGCACAACTAAGGTGTACAAAGGAGCGCCCCTAGTTTTGTACACCGACAGGAGCCCCCGGTCCTGGGCCATACATAAGCGCGACGCGTTGTTGGGCTTGGCCCAAAACGGTGTGCGGGTAGTGGGGTTGGATCCTTTTTACTATAGTAACTCCTCCGGTGGTTGCGCTTCCCCACGATCTGTGCTGACGTGGGGGTCGTGCGTGGGGCGGTTGCTGCATGCCGGTGTCTCATCGTAGTAAATGGTAAAGGGGGCAACCCACACCTTCCCCATAAAAACGGAAAAAACCGCAGGCACGCCGCTCATTTACCTTCTGTGCTCCTCCAATCTCGGGTTCGCCGTTCTTATACTTCTTCTTCAAGCAAGAAAGCTAAAGCTCTTGCCTCTGCTCGCCACCTCCGTACTCCCCTTGCTTCCGATTCCTATCCTCTTCCCCAGCCGCCATGGCACCTAAGTCCAGCAAAGGCAAGGGAGCGGCCGAGGATGTGTGGGAGAAGGAGTTACCAGAGAGTAAGTTGGCAGCGCTTCGGATGCAGCACGCCTACTTCCCTCCGACGGTCGACGCAGTCCATCTCAGGGACTACTTCCAGCCCCTGTGGGGGTGTAAGACGATGGGGCATCCAGCCACGCGCATCGTCCCCGCCCAATTCGCCTAGGCCGACCCGAATCAGTACCCCTTGTTTGTCGACTACTTCTCTTGCGGCCTCCGTCCCCCTTTCTTCGATTTCTTCAATGACATCATGCACACCTACGGCTTCCTTCTCCTTGATTTCACGCCGAATGTCGTGCCATGCATGGCTTTCTTCGCCCACCTCTGCGAAGGGTTCGCCAGGGTAGTTCCAAGCACGGCGCTCTTCCGCCATTACTTCTATCCTCGCATCCAGACGGGGGACGCCATCTCCGGCGGTGTCACCTGGATTTCACGGAACCAGTGGAAAGGTACGTATCCGGAGGGTGCGTAGAAGGACAGGTGGGAGGAGTGGAGGAGCCGGTGGCTATGGATTGAGGAGGAGGACCCACCGGAGTTCTTCCGAGTTCGTCAGGGCCCGCCGGTCCGCCACAAGGACTGGGGGAATGTCGACGACGACGACAAGAAACTTTCGATCGCCACCACCAGGATCCACCGTCTCTCTCAGGCCGGGCTCACCCTTGAGATGATTGGGGCCGATTTCATCCGCCGTCGAATCGCGCCACTGCACAACAAGGGGAGGTCGGCTTGGCTTTTCCAGAACGTGGCCGAAGTCATGAGGCTCTGCCCTGGTTTGAAGCAAAACTTCACGGTGATGGAGCATGCTCATATTTGCCATAGGCTCTTCCAGCTTGACGTGGACCGCGACGGCAGGGCCAAGAGGACCGGCAAGGCCGCCAAGACCGTCAAGGGCGTCAAGGGGCCTCTGTTTGGGTTGTCGGCGGGAGCGGTCCCGCTGAGAAAAAACTCTCGCCAGTCCGCCATCATTGCCATGATGATGGACTTCAGCGCGCAGGCCTTGACCCGGCCTGGGTTGAGCCGCTAGCGGATCGGGTGCATGAGTTCTTCGACACCTTGTCGGAGAGCTATGTCTGCGACGAGCCGGTGCTCATTCACGACACCACCCAGGCGGAGCTGGATTATATTGCCGCCAGGGCGGCGGATGCGGCGCTTGCCTTGGAGGCCGGCAGCGCTGGCAACGTGGAGGATGAGGCCAATGCGGCCGCTGAGGAAGAGGAGCTCGCCGGATGGGCGAAGTCTGCCGGGGAGCCAGCCGCGCTCGCGTCAACGCCGATGCCCCTCTTGTTGAAGACGTGGTCGAGGAATTGACCTAAGAGGAAGCTGAGGCCGCCAACCCTCCCGTCACGGGGAGGCGGCACATCCTGCGGCGGGATCGCTCGAGTGAGCTGCTTCGGCATGGCAGTGTCGTGCAACCACAGCAGCCCCAAGAGCTATTTGTGCATGAGACGAGGGCGATGAAGGCCACGGCAGAGAAGAAGGCGGGGAAGAGTGCGGTGGCGAACAGGACGACAGCTGCTTCCTCTTTGTACAAGCGTGGCCAGACCCCATCTCCTTCTCCCGCAGATATCGCCATGGATGTTGATTTTGACCTCGGGTCTCTCAGCCCAAGGAGGAAGAGGAAGCTATAGGAGGAGGAGGAGGAGGAGGAGGAGGCTGAGCACGATATCTGTGCTACCTTTCTCTGTATTACCTCCTGATCCCACATCTGTGCTACCTTTCCCTGATTCGATATTGTCTTTGCAGGGTCATGGAGACGCTAGCCCAGAGGGCAGCAAAGAGGGCCAGGGCCTAGACTGGCGAAGCCCCCGGTGGGTACTTCAAGTACGCCGCTGCTGGTAGAGAGCAGCCTGGAGAACAGCCCCCGGCATAGCCCCCATTCTAGCCCCCCAGCATAAGTTCATTACTCACTTCTCCACAGATGAACATTAGGGCGTGAACCTTTGGTGCTGACCTTGCCGGGTTTGTAGGAGTGGAACGACAGTAGGAGGGCCCGCAGGGGGCCATCCCTAATATGCCGCCCCCTCAACTACACCACCCCAAGGAGCGTCCCCAGCAAGGGCACTGACCATCGAGCCCCCGTCTATGGAGGAGAAGGAGACGAACTTGTGCACTGGTGACTCTACACCAGCAACGATCGTTGGCGGGGAGGGCGCCACTTCTTCCCAGCCTGGTACAGATAAGGTGTTTGTTTCCTGTTTTTTGCTCTGTTTTCTTCGAGTTAAGCCGTGCTCCTGACTTTGTCTTACCCTTTCTCCTCGTTTTTAGCCCCTCCCTTGACAGACTAGGTGGATGTCGACTCCATCATCGAGGAGGTCGTCAAGGACACTGAGGCCGAGGCCGACAGGATCGCTGCCGAGGAGGCCGCCAAGACCATTGCTGAGGAGACTGCCAAGGAGCCAACAGGAGGGACCGGCGAGGCCAGCAAGGATGCTGCCGAGGAGCCGACAAGGCCACTGCCGAGGAGGCCGACAAGGCTGCTGCCGAGGACCAACCTTCCTCGGCTGCCGCCTCTAGCTTAGGCCGTTACTTGAGGGTGAGCGATGACCTGTTTGTTCACCTCCTATGGACGGCAAGCGCCAGGGCGCCAACCAAGGGGGAGGCGTCCGACGATGAGGTGATCGCCGCCGCCGGGCTTGAGGTGGTTGACGAGCCAAGCGTCGGAGGTGATGGTTCTCGAGAAGAGCAGCTCCTTCGGGCTGTGGGTGCCAGCTTCCAGAAGGTCCAAGAGCTCTACCACGCCCGCCTGGACATGGCAAAGTCCAGGTCGGCGGTGGTGGATAAGGCACATGTGGACTGCCAGGAGCGTGTCGCCCAGATGAAAACTTGGTTCACCGAGGCTCGGGAGGAGTTGAGGGTTTGTCACGATCAGCTGGATGAGCGCGCCCGATAACTTATCTTAGCGCAATCTAATTTTGATAAGGCCCATGAGATTGCAAAGGAGCGGGCCGCCAAGGATGAGGCCGACCACAACCAGCGCCAAGCTCGACTAGATTCTCAGGAGGAGGACCTCGTGGCTCGTGAGCAGGCACTTGCCGTTGCACTCCGCGTCAAGGATCAAGAGGTCGAGAAGCTCGTCGCGCAGCGGACCCAGGAGCTGAGCAGAGGCACGAAGAGGCACTCAATGCTCAGGCTCTGGTCCATGCCGGCAAGGTAAAGGAGCTGGAGGCGGAGCGGGATGGCCTAGACAAACGGGTCCTGGGGCTGACCAAGCAGAGGGATACGATCAACGCCACCTTGACAGAGGTGCAGGCCGAAGTCCTCGGCGAGGCCGAGAAACTCTCCGTGGCCTAGGACTCCATCAAAGACCTGAAGCTAGAGCTGGAGGGCCTCAAGGGGATGCTTTTGGAGGCCAGGGCTCAGGACGAGACTCTGAACAAGGATCTGGAGAAGGGGAAGCAGCTGCGGAAGGACGATGCTGCTAGCCACGCATATTACGTGAAGGGCGAGAACCTCTGGATCAGCCGCCTCGTCACTGTCGCGGAGAAGCTCACCGCGCAGTTGGCCGCCATGGGCATGCCAAACTTCAGGTTTCCCCGGGAGGGGAACCTCACCATCAACGCTAGCCTGACCGTGTTCTTCGAGTGCATCCTCGATGCCTTGGAAAAGCTCCGCTCCCACCGAGCGGTTTATCTGGCCGACGTGTCATGGAGGCTCTACCGGGGCGCCTTGACCAAGGTTCTCACCAAGGTGGCCTACTGGAACCCCGACCTCGACTTCGACGACACGCTGGATAGCTTGCTGGATGGTGTAGATCTCACGGCGCTCAGGGAGCGTATCAAGCCCATCATCAGCCGCGTCAACGGAATCCAGAGGGTAGAAGGCTAGTGTTGGGATTCGGCACCTTGTTTCTCATCGCCACTGCAGGTTCACAACCAAGACAATTTTTATCTTTAGTTAGAATCGCAGCAACAATTGATGTAATATAACTCTGAAGTACTCTGAAGCGATGCACGCTATTTTCCTGTTTGATTCCCCTTTGTATGTCCACCCTACGGTTAGTTGGATAGGATTGCCAGTACACAAACCCAAGCCAGGACGCTTTAAGGACGGATCCACAATAGCCTGCCGGGTGTGCTTGCCGCCAAGCAAACCACCTTACCACTCTCAGCACGGCCGTTTGAACTGTTGAGCTCGAAACAGGACAAAGGCGTTGCCAATAACGGAAAGGCTACCCTGCCGTTCTCAACGCGGCCGCTCAAACTGTTGAGCGGGCTCAAAACAAGACGAAGGTGTTGCCAATAGCGGAGGGGTCCCATCACGTACAAGTTTATTATACATAGGGCGAGATCTCCAAGGAGAATAACCTTACGTGAAAAGGAATTACTCAAGGTTTTGCATGACTTATCTTTTCTGTTGTCGCACGGGCGTCCGTTGCACTTGGTGATGATGCCGCATGCTTGGTCACCTTCTTCCTCGGAAACCATGGTGAAGAAGAACTGCTAAACTAACTGCTAGACCGGATTTTCACAACTGCGCCCCCTGCATGGCACGCCAAAGATGTCGGTGGAGAACGATACCTATGGGATCACTGGAATCCCTTCTACGGTTGGCGGGCGTGAGGTTCTGCAACGAGCGAGTCTAAGAGTCAGTACGAGAATCGTTTACCCAGGTTCTGGCCGCTTGAATGCGTAATACCCTAGTCCTGCTTTGGTGTGTATTTGAGTGTTCTTGGGTTCTTGAACTAGCTACGGTGCATGTCTAGCCCAAAAGATCTGAATCCTTCTCCAGTATGCCTCGGGCCTCCTTTTATAGTCAAAAGGGGCTGCCACAGTGGCACAGATGAGGTGGAAAGGTGTACAGTCCACAGGCTTATCTCATGCCATTACGAGATAAGATGCATTAAATGCACTACTTAGGTGTCCACTTGCTTTATTGGGGACGGAAACGAGGCCCGTCCCGTCCGTGGCTGCTCCGTCTGGTTGTGACGCACATCTAGGCCAGCGGGGCAGGCATCTAAGATGGCATGGTGGTAGGGTCTTCACGAAGATCTGCATGCCACCACGCAGGTGCTTGACTAGATGGACCGGGAACCACCTACCGCCATGTGGGTACCTGCCAGGGCTTGTGAGTCGGCCGCCGAGCTTAGGCGACGATGGGGCAGCAAGGCCTTGCTGCGGTCCTGCATTTGTTCCTAGCAAGGGTCTTGCCGAGGCCTCTGTGAGCGTCCTCGGCAAGAGGCTTGCGAGGGCTTCTACGAGCGTCCTCGGCAAGAGGCTTGCCTGGGCCTTGGGCTGTCTTCGATGAGGAGGCTTGTCGGGGCCTCGTGTACATCCTCGGTGAGGATCCTTGTGATCACCTTGTCTTCTAGTTCTCATCTTGGGAGTCATAGACCCTTGTCTTTACAAAGATCTGCATGCCATAACGTGGGTGCTTCCCGAGCCTTCGTTCCAACGTTGTTGATGATGTTGGATCTCCTAGGCTCAAGGGTGGCAGCAACAGAGGCGTTTTGGTGAGTTCCCCCCCCCCCCCCCGGCAAGGGGTCTTGCCGGGGGTGTGTAGGCCTCCCGGGCAAGGGTCTTGCCAGGGAAAGCCTGCCTTCCTGTTTTGTCTTCTTGTGCCATCGTCTTGGCGTTGCTCTGGTAACTTTGTGTCTCTGGCTTCCCTGCTCTGCATTGTTATGGCTGGCCGCAGGCGTGGCTCTGACTGCCCGTGCACAAGGGGTACAAAGGAGCGCCCCTACTTTTGTACACCAAGACACGGGCCAACATATGAACTGTGTGCGATATGTAGCCCATCGCACATGAGTTTTCTACGGAACTCGTCTACCATGCCAGACTCCATCGCACACATTTTTGAACAATTACCATATGTGATAATATTCTATCACAAACGGTCCAGGAGCCCCTTCGCACACATGCAAGTGCCGCATGCCGTTTGTGATTTCTTGTGTATTGCCGATGGTTGCGTTAAGAGTGACATGTGCTTTTCGCTTGGGATCCCACACGTTTCCATAAAAAATTACGATTGGGATTGTATTGTACATTGGGCATGGTTTACTTTTGAGCTCTCGTGTGCGATAATGTGATATCACGAACGGTTCCTGATCACCTACGCACACATAGTAGTGCTGCAAATCATCTGCGATCTGCTGTGTATCAGCGACGGTTCTACTATGATTGACGTATGCTTTCCTATGTGGATCGCACACACTCATTTTGTTGAACCGTGTGTGGAGAAATTTCCAGGTTAAAGAAAAAATATCGAGATTGAATTAGCATGCAAAAAGAAAATTCGCTACAATAAGCAATTGGACAAATAGTGTCCACAGGAAGAACATTCATCAGATTTGGCAACAATTGCAATTGAACAAATTGTAGCTAAATTCCAATGATTTGTCAACATATATATGCATTACATAACTATTCATAGTGTACGAAATACGCAGACCTCATCAGATGGAAAACAATGGATCCATGCTTATATGTTTAGCGGCTAAATATTACTCTATGTTTCAGGAGAAGGCATGCTGAAATCTTCATTATCATCCTTGGGATTGATGTAGCGATTCAGGAAGAAGTCGCTGATAAATCTCCGAACCATCAGTAATTCACCAGCAGGGAGTGGTTCCATAGTCCTCGGTTCTAAGATGAGTTGTAGTATTTTTAAGATCAGAATGTGCCATATGAGTGGAGTAGAAGATATTAATTAAGATAGACTTACTAGTACTAATTCGCGAGCATCTTCACAACTATCAGCATATTTGCAAATGGAGATCATGTGTCTGCAAACATAGTATCCACAAAGGTTGGTCCCTGCTTGTTGCTGAGGACACTAAACTTATTTGTATAGAATTAGTCATGTATTTGTCTTGTTAGGAACAACATAAACGGTGTTAGATGTATTTTTTCTTTGGGCAGAAATAGAAAGAGGTTTATTTAGAAGTCTAAACATTTGACTAGCATAAGAAAAGGTATTTGGAGACTATTGGATACATTTCCAAAAATAATGGATTTCAGTGTGTTACCGGACAAACGATCTCGTGCTGCAGAGGTAGTTCCCTCTTGAACAGGTTCCCTGGTTTAGTTTTCCACAGTGCGAGCACACAACCAATGAAGATACATTTTCACAACATCAATTATTGAACCAAATATGAATGCAAATTAATTTCAACGTCATTGAATTCAATACCTATCCATGAATTGTTGAAGATGGGTCAGATCCTGAGCGTTAGTTGACTCTCTAAGAGAATCCATGTAGTAAACTATGTTCTTGTTTGGAACAATGAATACCAATATCTGGTGATTGCTACATATTAAGATAGCCATGAGCTTACGGATTATGTCGAAATTTGAATGACAATCAGTGTGTGTGTGGTTGTTTATTTGACTTACCGTTCATGATATTGACAGAGAAATGATTCTGCATGGGACGTGTTTTCGAAGATATGGGGGACCGTGTTAATGGCCCACTCCCTTTGATCCTAACGGTGCAATTGTCATGGGAAAACACGATAACCTATGGGACCATTGGCCCCTTGTGGTTCGGCAAGGGGGAAGGGCGCATTGCACAAAGAGCGGAGATCATTGAGCAGCACGATAGGGGGTGACTCTGGTCATTTACCCAGGCTCGGGCCACTGCGAAGTGTAAAACCCTACTTATGCTTTGGTGGATTGGATGAGGGACTGTGATGAGCACGTAGCTCTCAAGCCCGGAAAGGTTGCCTCGGGGAGAGCAGCTACGCGTGTATGAGTGTACAAGGGTCCGAATCCTTTTCTAGCTTGCCTCGGTCCTCCTTTTATAGTTCAAGGCCCATTCACAGTGGCAACACAATCACTATTGGTCGATTAGATAGCTAACAGTGCTATCATACCTAACTCTAGCAGTTAGGACAAAGTGCATTAAATGCACAACTAGGTGTCATGCGGGGGAGGCAGCCCGGCAGCCCTGCCGCGCCGCCTAACCACCTTCCTGTGTGTCATCATTACACGCCACTGGACGGGTGCCGCATGGGTGGAAAATATCTTCTACATGGCGGCCACGTGCCGAGTGATAGCAACTTAATAAGTTGATGGCTCCGCACCACACTAATAAGTGACTGGCGTTGCTGTGTGGTGGAGTGGTGGAGCCTTAGCGGGGTGATATACCTTGGGGCCCCGGCAAGCCTACCGGGGAAAAGCTTGGCCTTGTTCTTGGGGAGGCCTCGACCCGACCGGGCTCGCCTGCCCGGCAAGGGAGGCTTTCCCTTAATGGAATCTTGTTCCCTCGGCTTGTATTTGTCTTCTTGATCCACTCTTTGACTCCCAAAGAGCACTCTATCTCTCTCTGGCTTGGTTCTTGTCTTGGATGCTTGATGAAACTTGATCCCTTGTCTCCATTTCGACTTCTAGGGTTGGCCTCTTTGCTATCTGTGCAAAGTCAGGGGAAACACGTACCCCTGTTTGTGTACTCCAACAGAAGCACCAGGCCTAAGCCATACGTGTCGCCGAGCACGTTGCGTTAGGCCCCAAATAGTGCACAGACACGTGTCGCGGAGGTGCTGCGTGTGCAGCAGTTTGTCATGATGACCTGGCAATGCAACGTCCACTGTGTGTAATTACCGCAGATCGTGTGGGGTCGTGGGACTGTAGCAGTTAATGTAAAACGGTAACTTGATGAGGAAGAATGGCGAAAATTCGTCCCTTCCATGTTTGTTCCCCATAAAAGGGGAAAACGCGAAAGGTTACTGCTCATCGAGGTCTGCTTCATCCTCCCCCATCTTCTTCCTCAAGCCAGGCGACTGCTCCCGTACCCATTGATACATCCATTTTTTATCATGCTTTTATATCATTATTTTTTGCATTTGGGGATGTTATTACACATTATGCCACAATACTTATTCCTTTTCTCTCTTATTTTTTACAAGGTTTACATGAAGAGGGAGAATACCGATAGCTGGAATTCTGAACTAGATAAGGAGGAAATCTGAGAGACCTATTCTACAGAACTCCAAAAGTCCTGAAACATCACGAAGAATTATTTTGGAAAATATAAAAAAAAAATTAGCCAAAGAAAGAACTAGAGGTTTGCCACCTGCCATCCACAAGGGTGGGGGGCACGCCCTAGCGCCCTGGGCATGCCCCCTGCCCTTGCGGGCAGCCTGGTAGGCCCCCGGTGCCCACCTTCTGCTATATCACGTGTTTTGACCTGGAAATATCATAAGGATGTTTTTGGGATGAAGAACTGCCTTCTCGAGGCGGAATCCCCGCGAAACCAATCTAGGGCTCCGGCAGAGCTGTTTTGTTGGGGATACTTCCCTCCGGGAGGGGGAAATCGTAGCCATCATCATCACCAACGATCCTCTCACTGAGTGGGGGTCAATCTCCATCAACATCTTCACCGGCACCATCTCCTCTCAAACCATAATTCATCTCTAGTATCCGATCTTTGTCTCAAAACCTCAGATTGGTACCTGCGGGTTGCTAGTAGTTTTGGTTACTCCTTGTAGTTGATGCTAGTTGGTTTATTTGGTGGGAGATCATATGTTTAGATCCTTAATGCTATTCAATACCCCTCTGATTATGAACATGAATATGCTTTGTGAGTATTTACTTTTGTTCCTGAGGAAATGGCAGAAGTCTTGTTATAAGTAATCATGTGAATTTGGTATTCGTTCAATATTTTGATGAGATGTATTTTGTCTTTCCTCTGGCGGTGTTATGTGAACTTCGACTACATGAAACTTCACCATTATTTGGGCCTAGGGGAAGGCATTGGGAAGTAATAAGTGGATGATGGGTTGCTAGAGTGACAGAAGCTTAAACCTTAGTTTATGTGTTGCTTCGTAAGGGGCTGATTTGGATCCATATGTTTCATGCTATCGTTAGATTTATCTTAATTCTTATTTAATAGTTGTGAATGCTTGTGAAAGGGGTTAATCATAAGTGGGAGGCTTGTCCAAGTAAGGTAAGCACCCAAGCACCGGTCTCCCCAGATATCAAATTATCAAACTAACCAACGGGAATCATATGAGTATGATGAAAACTAACTTGACAACAATTTCCATGTGTCTTCGGGAGCACTTCGCTTTATACAAGAGTTTGTCCAAGCTTGTCCTTTTCTACAAAAAGGGTTGGTCCACCTTCCTGCACCTTAGTTACTTTTATTTCTTGTTACCCGTTACGAATTACCTTATCACACAACTATCTGTTACCGATAATTTCAGTACTTACAGAGAATACCTTGCTGAAAACCGCTTGTCATTTCCTTCTGCTCCTCATTGGGATCGGCACTCTTACTTATCTAATGGAATATGATAAATCCCCTATACTTGTGGGTCATCAATACTCTTTTTTGGCGCCATTGCCGGGCAATGAAGCGCCTTTGGTAAGTGGAATTTGGTAAGGAAACATTTATATAGTGTGCTGAAGTTTACTATCACTTGTTACTATGGAAAGTAATCTTTTGAGGGGTATGTTCGGGGTGTCTTCACCCCGAATATTGGAGCAAATATTTTCCCCTCAACTACTTCACCTACTAAAAATATTTATTATGAAATTCCTTCCGGTATGATAGAGAAACTGCTAGATAATCCTTATGCGGGAGATGGAACATTACATCCTCATATGCATCTAATCTATGTGGATGGACTTTGTGGATTATTTAAGCTTATGGGTTTGCCCGAGGATGATGTCAAGAACAAGGTCTTCCCTTTACCTTTTGAAGAGAAATTCGTTGTCGGGGTATAACCACGGCCACCTATGGGACAGAGGTCCCTTTTGGTATGACAAGGGGACCTACACATTGCACAAAAAGCAGAGTAGCGCCGAGCAGCGCGTCGGGGAGCACACGAGCAATTTTACCCAGGTTCGGGCTGCCGCGAGATGTAAAACCTTACTCATGCTTTGGTGGTTTGATGGTGGAAATGGTGGTAAATGGGCATGCCACTCTTGCCCGCCAAGGTTGCCTCGGGGTGTGAGTTGTCGCGCGTATGGGTGTGTGCAGGTTCGAATGGCCGTATTCTTTCTACGGTTGCCATGGGCCTCCAATTATAGGTTAAGGGGTCACCACAATGGCAAATTAGTCTTTCTAGGCTGATTAGATAGCAAACAGTGCTATCGTACCTAACTCTGCAGCTAACAGAGCGCATTTAATGAACCGCTTAGTGTCACATCACAGCTCGTCCGACAAGCCTTGCCGGACTCGTCTTGCCAGCTGCGCTCATGTTTTCTTGATACGTCTCTAGACGGGTGTCATTTGGTGGTTCTTGTGCTAGGAGATGGCTGCCACGTATACATGGGCGGCCACTAAGCCATCTTAGAGCTTGACACCGTATTGATTGGCGATGGGCGTTGCTGTGCGGTGGAGTTTTACCCCCGCATGCCCCAGCAAGCATGCCGGGGTGGTCCTGGTGACTTGCGACCGGGAGAATCCGGCTCCCCACAAGGCTCACATGCATGGCAAGGATGGTTTCCTTCTGGTGGCGTCTCGTACCTTAGTTGTCTTGATGTCATCGACTAGCTTGCGTGATTCATCAAGGGGACGATTTCTCTGTGTCTCGTTCTAGTGCTTGATGTTGTAAACTTGCCCTCAAGCCTGTGCACAGTTTGGTGCAACGGGCCCAGGGTCTGTTGCACCGATAGAGGCCCCCAAGCCTGGCATGGTCGTGCCGCTGGGCGTCCCCAGGGTAGGCTCTAGCCAGTGCACAGGCAAGGGTGAATGCTTCCTTTGCTTCTTCATTAATCTTGAGCTTGGGCCAGTTTCGCTTCCTCCGGGCGTTGCGTAACGCCAATGCTGGCGGGGCCATCTTGTATAGGCCCGTGAATGACTTTAATGCATGGGTCGGTAACTGCCCGGAGAGTGGCGGTCGAGGGCGACGGACGGCGCGAGGGCGGGCAAGGCGGCGACAGAGTAGGGGGAGAGGGTGGGGAGAGTGGTACTTGGCGGACTTGGCAAAAATCGGGCCCTCGCGGGTTAACTCAAAATAACAGTAGCGCTGGACTGTGAACCGGTGATTTAGCTAACTTAGCTATAGCGCTGGGTTGTAATGCAGCGCTACTGGTAATGGCACATAGTAGTAGCACTTTTCTAGAGTCCCGCGCTACTTCTAACTTAGATATAGCGCTGGTTCTCAATCCAGCGCCACTGCTAACTGTTCCAATTTTTATTCTTTTCTTTTTATTATTTTTTCTTTTCTAGTTTTTAGTTTTCTTTTCTTTTATTATTTTCCTTTTCTTTTCTGTTTACTTTTATTTTTCTTTTGTACTGCTTTCTCCCTTTTGTTTTTGTTTTTTTGTTTTTCTCCTGACGACGGCGTCTCCCTCTCCCCCACTGCGCGAATATCACCAGAACCAGTGCATGTGGTGGTAACATATCAGTTGACCGATAATAGTTACTTATGTGCGTACACAAAATATATACATATATATAAATGTAGGTTTCTGATCAGCTGCGTCGACAATGTTTCACATTGAGCTTCTTCTCCTCCTTGTTCGTTGCCGAGTAATTGAGCCCGTCCTTGTGAATTTTCGGGAGCCATGGATTACGATCTTTCTTAGGTAATGTAGTATTGATTCTTCTTTTCACGTATGCTTCATCGTTATTGTCATCTTCCCTCATCGGGTCGCCATATTGGTCGTAGTCTTCCTCGTTGGCTACTACATCCATTCCGACTATGCCCCTTTTGGATCTCCTCATGACAACCCGGCTGGGATTGGCCGGGTCGGTTATGAAGAAGCATTGTGTCACGTGCTTAGTGTGTACCCATGGCTCATTTTTGGTGATGACGTCAACGTTCATGGGAGTGCTCTTCGCATCGGGTATAGACATGGTGGTGAAATACTTGTTTTCTCTTAAGACGTCCTTGGCCCATCTGACACGGAACATCGTCGCATCGTGCATTCCAGCATAGTCAAGCTCCCAGATCTCTTCGACCCTTCCGTAGAATCTTTCAGTTATGCCGTTGGCGTTAGTCATGCATTGAATTGTCACCCCGGAGTTCTAGTAATCACTGTCCATGTCTTTGGCCTCCATGTAGAACGTGTACCCATTGATATCGTAGGACTGATAGATCGCGAGCTTAGGCGCGGGGCCATGTGCTAAGGCGTGTATGAGCAATCCGTCCGAACTGTCCTCTTCCGGGGGATTTTCAAGAACTTGCTCTTTGAACCAACCCAAGAAAGTGGTGTTGTGCTCTATAGTAACTTCGTCGTCCGTCTTGAGCATCCCCTTATCACCGTACTTCTTTGTGATGTTTTCTTTATGTTGTGCCACATAATCATCTACCACATCTAGGTTTTGTAGCACTACTAAGTTAGCCCTGTCATAGTTGTTCTGTCGATCCGAGTAGTCCATGTGCAATTCCCTCCAGTCGTTGTTGTGACCATCTCCTTCGAGCTTCCCATCGTGTTTCTTGACGGGCAAACGAACAATAGGGTCTCCGACACCTATATAATTCTCGCAAAAGGAGACAAACTCATGCGTCAGATACCCATGGATGATGCTCCCTTCGGGACGGGACATGTTACGAACGAATCCTTTGATGACCCCATTCATCCCCTCGAACGGCATCATGCTATGAAGGAATGTCGGCCCGAGGTCGATGATGTCGTCCACGATGTGGACAAACAGATGCACCATGACGTCAAAGAACGCGGGCGGGAAGTACATCTCAAGCTTACATAGTATGAGAACGATCTCTTCTTGTATTCTTCGGAGCTGCTTCACACTTGTAACGTCGAAGAAGTTGCAGAGATCAGTAAGCGTCTCACGGACGTGCTTGTCCATTCTCCCTCTAATTGCAACCAGGAGTATATGCGTCATCATCACGTGACTGTCATGAGACTTCATCCCGCTGAACCTTTTCTTCTTGGGGTCTAGAAATCTGCTTATCTTCCCACTGTAACCGGAATTGACTTTGATTCCCATAAGGCACTTGACGAATTGATCGATCTCCTTAATACTTAAGGTGAAGCAACAAAGGGGGAAATAATTCTCCTCCTTCTTGTTGATTTTTCTGTCCCTTTCCTCCTCCTCCGTCTCCATCTTGGTCTCCTCCATCGACTTTTTATGGTGGAGCTCTTTCCCGATCTTCAAATCTTCCAAGTCTTCCCTTTCCTTCGGCCCATCCTTGATCTTCTCCGGCATGTTCATCAGTGTGCCAAAGCTCTCGAGGACACTCTTCGTGATATGCATTTGATCAAGGCAATGAGGCGTGTCGTGATTGGGCCAACACTCCAAGTACCAGAAAACATACCTCATTTTCCATACCTTTAGCAGCGGCTCCGGCGCCTTTTTGATCTTTCCCGGAGCGGGGCATTGTTCCTAGTTTCTCAACAACTTGTCGATTTCGGGGCCGCTCCTCTTACGTGGAGGTCCTTGAAGCTCAGCCAACCCATTGAATAGATCTCCATGCTTTCTCCATGAGTCATTCTTCTCGAGCCATCTACGATGCCCCATGTACACGATTTTCGTGGACCCGCCATCTTTCGTTGATGTAAGCTGCTGAGACGTTGTATCCTCCATGCACCTCGTGCATCCGCAGTATCCGTGGCACACATGGTCTTAGGTGTACCCGTAACCGAGATAGTCATACACCGTCGCCATCAGCGCGACTCTGATATGGAAATATTCTCCTTTGCTGGTGTCCCATGTCCATGCCGGTGTTTTCCATAACGTGTCTAGCTCCTCTTGCAGAAGCCCCATATACAGGTAAATACTATTTCCCCGTTGTTTCGGTCCTTGAATCATCATGCTCATGTGTATGTACTTTGTCTTCATGCACTTCCATGGGGGGAGGTTGTACAACCATACAAACACGGGCCACGTGTTGTGGTTGGTGTTCTGGATTGCAAACGGATTCATGTCATTATTACTCGCACCAAGCGCAATGTTACTTGGACCCTCTGCAGCAAATCCATATATGGCGTTGAATGCTCTCCACTGGCTACCATCCATGAGGTGTCTCGGCCTTGGATCATCTACATCGTCGGGCTTCTTCCTCTCTTTGTGCCAGCGCATGAGCTTTGCTTCCTTAGAATCTACGAAATACTGCTGCAGACGAGGAGTGATCGGAAGGTACCATACAACTTTCTGAGGAGCTTTCTTTCTTGCCTTCTTGTATCGAGAAGCATTGCACACTGGACAGCTGGTTTTTTCCGCGTGCTCCCCCTGATAAATGATGCAATCGTTGATGCATGCGTGGTACCTAATGTGCGGCAAATCAAAAGGGAAAATGATTTTGTTGGCCTCCTCCACACTAGTAGGACACAGGTTCCCTGCGAGAAGAACTTTATTATGTAGATACTTCAAATGCTCATCGTGGCTTTTGTCTGTCCATTTGTTTTTGGCCTTCGTCTTTGGAAGTTCGAGCGTGAAACTCAAGCGGCCCACCTTGGGATCGCAACAGTCATACAATGGAGTCCTCGAGCCTACTTCAAGTTGCACCAGCTTGGCCTCCTCTCTAGAAGCAGCTCTCTCGCTAGTTCTACTCTTAAGAAGAACGTCTCGAACATGAGGGTCCTACACGACTACACTTAGTAGCGTCGAAGACTGCGGCGTGACCGCCGCCTCTTCTCCGCCATGTCCGGACGCTTCTTCGCCGTGTCCAGAATCTTCTCCGCCGCCGTCGTCATTTCCGGACTCTTCCTCGCCGACATGCCCGGCGCCATCGTCTTCATGTCGATCGGTCATCTCTTCATCTAGCCCCATGTCGTTATTCCCTACCATGTCGACGTCCTCATCATCCTCATCATCTTCTTCACTTATCCACTGAGTATAGCCATCCATGAAACCATTCATCAGCAGGTATGCCTTCAAAGCCCAACGATCAAAAGGGTCCAAAAGGACTCCTTCGTTGCATCTTGCACACGGACATCTAATCCTAGTCCGATTATTTGCATACATGTCCATCACCGCGGATTGCATGTACCGCTCCACCTTCCATCCACTCACCTTCATGACTGACTGCACGGTATAACAAGCAAAAGGGTTATAAAATAAATAACGCATGCTTCAAAGTCATATATATATAATTTTGGCATGACCTTGCCTAAAAATAGGACATATTGAGTTTGCTCGAAATTCACCGAAATGGAAATAAATCGACAGTTCGTCAAAACATAAGCAACTCGAGGGCATGTCACTCGCAGAAATCTCTCCATATATATATATATATATATATATATATATATATATATATATATATATATATATATATATATATATATATATATATATATATATATATACATAAACACTATTCTGATCACGAGATCAGAATATTTTTGTGATCACAACACATACTTCCTGAAATACACGCATGAACTTCCCTCTATATGAACCCGACCTTCTGGCTATCTTCGCAACCGTGGCTCTCCCCGCGAATTTTTCTATTTAGTCGTGTTCTATGTGATGTAAGAGTTATCTGCAAATGGTTTGTCGCAACTAAGTACTCATTTTAAATAGAAATCTCGCTCATGGGCGGATTTTGCTCTGGGGTTGTGATGAACTCGTGTTTTTTGCAATTTTACTGCCTGAGTTGCATGTCTGACCTTCCCTCTGAACTAGGTTGAACTTCGGTCAACATTGCCCAAACGGGGCTTGCGATATACCATTGGAAAGCTATGGACACCGGTATCACGACCCAACTTAATTTTTTCTCAAAATGTAAGCGGTTTAAGAGCAGTTTTGAAAACGGTTTTTTCTTCACACAAAAAACGTGAATCGTATTTTCGATCTCATATCTAAACCGTTTTTCGGAATGCGGCATATAATATGTCGTTGGAAAGCTGCTGCAAAACCGCTCCTTTCTCATGTTGAATGTTTTCTCTAATTCCCTATGATTAAAACATTATTTGGAAAAATGTAAAATTTCGCAAACAGAACAGCCGAGTTCGTATTTTCGATGTGATTTATAAAAGGCTAATCTAATTAGGGCATATTATATGGCGTTGGAAAGCTTATAAAAATGCACTACTTTTTCATGTTGAAAGTTTTTTTAATTTTGAACGTTTTAAGAGTAATCTCGAAAACGGTACAAGTCCTACCGAGTTCGTTTTTTCGAGTTAATCTTTTAACCATGCTTCCGAATGCAGCAAGTGATATGGCGTCAGAAAGGTTGAACAAATGCGAAACTTTTTTGTATGTATTGTTTCTCCCAATTCATTACGGTTTTTTGTCAGTTTTGAAAATAGCGAAAAACGTATGTTCACGGTAATTTCTACAAAGTTAATCGGAATAAGGCATATAATATACCGTTGAAAAGCTACGGAAAATGCGAAACTTTTTTATGTTGATGGTTTTCTTTGATTCCTAGCCGTTTTCAAGTAATTGCGAAAATGGAGAGATCATTTTTCTACCTCTATCGTGAAACGGATTCTTCGAAAATGCACCGCGTGAAGAACGTGAACTTCTATGGCAGTTCTGCTTGAACTTCACTCTGTTTTTTGAAGTAATGTTTTTCGCCCGTAACTCCAAAACCACTTACCGAAATTGAGCAAATGATATACTGATGGAAAGCTGTTGAAAACACGCAACTTTTTCGTGTTGATCATTTTTCCATATTCGCGACGGTTCAAAATATTTTTTTGATTGCGTAAAAATGTGCTTTAAACATTATAGATAAAACTTTTAAACCATTGATCGGAATGTAGCATATAATAGACCATTGGAAAGCTTATGAATAGAAGCAACTTTGTCATGTAGACAGGTGTTGCAAATTCTTTGTCGTTTAAGAGTAGTTTTAAAAATGGCAAAAACAATGTCGTTTTGCCTGTTTTTACATGTAATTGAAGGTCGGACGTCTCGCACTATAGATCTTGACCTTCACCCGGAGGAGCACGTGAACTTCTTGCCGCAAACCTTGTAAGCGCTTTGTTTTCTATTCATATATTCTTACGTGAAACGCATTCCGTGTAGTAGTTGAACTTCTCGCTGTTTCCATCTTGAACTTCTGTCACGTATCTTTGTTCAACCTCTCTCACAAGAATTTTGAATTTTTCTTGGACCGAGTACTTGAACTTCTAGCAACAAAACTTTTAGCCTTTGCTTTTTCATTCTTTTTTTCATACAAAATGCACACTATGTAGTGCGCGGACTTCTGTTATGTGACCTTCTCCCTACCTCTATGGTGACCTTCTCCCTGTTACGTGAAAATAACTAAGTTATTCATAGACATTGAACTGCTCTACCTTTTTTTATTTAAAGTTCATTGTGTATTTTTAGAAATGTGAAAATTGAATTTTTTTAGAAACATCGAACTTCTTCGTTATTTGGAATTGAACTTATTTTGTTTTATTCTTTGATAAATATCAAACCGCTCCGCTTTTACAAATTGAACTTCTTGGTTTTATTCTATATTAGCGAGAAAACTGAGTTTATTGTATACATTGAGCTTCTCCTTTTTTTAATTGAACTTCTTAGTTTTAATCTTTAGCGTGAAAAGTTGCATTTTCTAGTGAACTTTATTGTTGTTTTATTTTCTATCTTTTTAATACTAAATGGACTGTGCAATTTTTGCATGGCGAACTTCTATCTTTCAAATAAACACAATGAATTGCTACACACAATAATTTTATCTACACTTGCTCCAAGTCAGTTTTTTTGGGGCTTAGGCACAAACATCTTTGCACACACATGTACGACTGAACTTCAGACGATAAGCTATTTAGAAACACTACATAAGTGGACATAGTACAGCTGAACGAAAACGAGATTTCTGCCTCCGAAATTCAAAGCAACTGCGATCTAAACTATTGTGTTCAAACTTAGTTGGGTTCACAACATGTACTTCAAAAAAATACATCATACATCACAGCACACCAAGCGCACACACCAACGCCAGCACTCACACACACACTAGTGCATGAACAGACGCACTAGAACATACCTTGCGCATAGAGAGAGCTATAGTTGTTCCTTTCCAAGTATATCTGAACTTCTACTGTCAATGTATTTTTTGTAGCTCTGTCAAGAACAAACTTTTTTATCTCTGTCAAGAACAACACACATAAGCAATGTTCAGGCAAAAGTGGAAACTAATCACCAAGACACCAAATGCTAACATATATACATATTGGTTCTCGATGGCCTTCATGCAAACACAGTACCCATGTGCATTCCCATACATATAGATTGAACCTTTACAAATGATAAGCCTGAACTTCCTAATGCAGATCGGAAAGGAGCACAAGAAACAAGCTCCCACAAAGTGAGCGGGGATACACACGCGAAACACCAGTCCCAGCACGCACGACCCAGGACATGATGCTCTTTTATTTATTTTTTGGGTCTTCCTTGAAATTCTGAATATTGTTTTTACAAGCTTGAGGCCATCACGTTTCAGTGCCTGAACAGTTAGTTATCTATGCTCTAAGCAATACTACATATTTTATAGAGGAACTTCTCTCATTCATCCTTGCATATTTTTTTGCAGCCAAAATACAATGATGAAACTGGAGAGCAGACCAAATGCCATGCCAGGATACCGTTCCGTTGAATAGCTATTTTTTCATATTGAACTTCGAGTTTCAGATATCACAACACAGGAGTCGTGCATCGTGGTGCTCGACGAGACTGAGATAAAAGCTTGGGAAAAACACATAAAGAAATCCATAGATATGAACTCCTATATGGGCATGGAACCAATTAGTACACACAAGACACTACATGCATGAATCAATTGGAGAGATTGTGCAGGGAAAATCAATTGTAGAGAACGGACCAGGGAGAACACATGAGTTGTGGGAAGCAGCCAATTTTGTCGAGTCTCTGCATCTCAGTGCTACACAACACCATGAATAAGTGGGCTCGATGCAGCCACACCGGGAGCCAGCCGGAGGACGCATCATTGACGCAGCGGCAGGGGAAGCTAGTCGTAGGGCACGCCACCTCCTGTTCGCTCCGACACCACCTACTGCATGGTTATCCCGCAGCCGTGTGTGCCGACTGCCACTACTTTTGGTGACTACGGTCAGTTGGTGGATCTTGCCGGCTCCTGTCCAATCCGTCGGTGGTGATTGAAGGTCGCGTCGGCAGGTTGAGGAAGGTCACGTCTGCAGGTTGAGGAAGGTCGCCGTGGAGTTAGCTTGCTGCAGCGGGAGGCCGTGGCCACAATGGCGCACCTAAATGGAGCGATGAGGTGCCGGGAGAAAGCACTGGGCTCTTCTCATGCGGTGGCATGCATCACTGGAGCGCCCGGGGTGGGGGACGGGGCTGCCACGCCGTCGGCCGATCCGGCGAAATTGAACGGCGCGGCTTTCATGGTGGGACTGCACGGAGGGAAGTACAGGGTCGACGGTTTGTCCCGGTGGCGCCCTTTCGCTGGGAGTTTGGCGGCTGAGGCCGCACCAGATGGATGGCAACGGCGGCCATGTCGGGTGCATGTGGCGAAGCATCAAGCCTCACCCACACCTGAAAATTGAAAAAGAAATAGAAACAGAGAGTTAGAGACGCACAAGCATGAGTAGATATTCAAACAAGGTGGATGCAATGGATAGATACAGCGCACGCAGCCAAGACCGATCAAGCAGACCGACCAGCGTCCAGCTTACCAAATTTCAGAAGAAAGTAAGAGCACATCCTCCAGTGATAGTGCTGGACTAGAGTCTCTCCCTGTCCGTTGCAGGTAGCAGCAACTTGGAAAAGATACAAGCATGAAGGTCGAGCTTTGGCCTCAGAAAGGTCGCTGCTTATGCCTTGGCAGTTCGTCGATGGCGCGAGGTGAGTGGCAATGGCGGTAGGATCCAGCAGTTTGAGCCGACCTGCTGTTGCATGTGTTGTTCTCCGACGGTGGCGTCGCGCGGGGACGTGGGCCTTCCAGCGACGCACAGGAAGAAGTAGGGGAAGCCGCCGACGAGCTTTATTGCAGGGGTCGAAGTGGTTGCCTATGTCGCGGGAACCGACGATGAGGTAGGAACCGGCGAGCGCTCCGACGGATCTGGGCGGCGTAGGTGGTTCCCAGTGCAGCGGGGTGGGTGAATGGGCGGCGGCTGGAGGTCGCGCACAACCCCTGCGCCTGACCAGGAGCGTTCCTGGTCGCCGGATGTGGTGGTAGGTGGCGGGGCCAGGGGAGGTCCAGGAATGCCGGGGACGGGGGCCCGCGGCGGGGGCGGTTGTTGGCCATGGTCCTGGCGGCGGTGCATTGGGTGGCCGGGTAGGAGGCGGCCCCGGCGGTGCGATGCAGTTGGAGGGATCGAGGGAGGTGAGGTGATACGAGGGGATCATGGGAGGGGGTGGATGGTTTTTTTTCTTGTACCGGTTAGGGAGTTCGGGAGGTCCTGCGTGCGCCCCCCCCCTCTCTCTCTCTCTATATATATATATATATATATATATATATATATATATATATATATATATATATATATATAGGAAAATGGTTGTGTACTCTTGGGAGTACGTACTCCCGCTCATCATATACCATATAGATGAATCTTTTATACCTCTATATTATTTTTTAATATACTTCATTAGTAATTATTAGATACCCCAAAATGATTTTCATGAAAAAAAATCATGCGAGTCTACATATTTTAAATGTTTACGTATATACTGATGTGTTTGTACGTGAAAAGGTATATTACAAAAAGTACGTCGCAGATTATATTTTTTCAACAAAACTCTTATTACGGTATCTTGGAATATTTAATAAAGTATATTAAGAATGATAAAGAGGTATAATTAGTGCGTATATGAGGTATATTGAGGATGGGAGTACATACTCCCAGGAGTACAAAAGAGGAGTCCTATATATATATATATATATATATATATATATATATATATATATATATATATATATACCGAGGGAGACCGAGAGCACGCGGTTAATTAGGTGATGAGAGAGAACAATCGAGAGAGCATGTGTGGTTGGCTAAATAGCTAGAAAGATCCAGTTGTTGGGGAGGAGAGGTGAATCTAGCTAGCTAACTAATGGAGAGGGGTTATGGTGGAGGGGGGGGCATT
>LR738711.1:366592516-366697695 GCA_902687465.1 Secale cereale
TAGGTGATGAGAGAGAACAATCGAGAGAGCATGTGTGGTTGGCTAAATAGCTAGAAAGATCCAGTTGTTGGGGAGGAGAGGTGAATCTAGCTAGCTAACTAATGGAGAGGGGTTATGGTGGAGGGGGGGGCATTAATGGGGGAGAGAAGAGAGGTGTAGGAGAAAGAGAGAGGCCATTTATGGAGGAGGGTTCCATTAATGAGGAGAGAAGAGAGGTAGGAGGAAGAGAGAAGAAGAGCAACAATGGTGGGGAGTGGAGAGTGGTGGAGAGGGGAAAGGAGTGGGGGAGAGAGCAAAGTGGGGGGAGGAGGGGGAGGGGGTGGAAAAAAGGTGGCACCAGCCACAACTAGTAGTAGAGCTGCTTTGAAAAAAGCATTGCTGCTACACGAATTAGTAGTAGTGATGTTTAGGAAAAAACGGTACTACTATGTGGGGCCCACTAGCAGTAGCGGCACAATAAAACCAAGCGCTACTACTAAAGAGTTAGTAGTAGCACTTTTTCCTATACACCACTACAACTCCGGCTACTATCGGTGGCCTCGTCTGGTCCCACGTAGTAGTAGCATTTTATTTCGTACCAGTGCTACTACTATGGAGTTACTAGTAGCGCTTTCCAGAAAAAGCGCTACTGCTAAATAACAGCAGCGTTTACTATTATCCAATGCTACTACTACGCTACTGTGTATAAGCATTTTCCTAATAGTGCACAGATCATATAACCGGAGATAAGGACATGTTTGATGATAACTCTAAGGGTAAAGTTGTTAGCCTTAGTAAGGTGGCCATATCCAACGATAGCTCTATCAAAAATGTTATGCTTGTTGAATCTATCGACTATAACTTTCTTTCTGTGTCTAGATTAGCTGATTTTGGATTAAATGTGCTATTTACTCATGTTGATTGCCAATTCTTTCATAGAGATAATCATAATATGGACTTTACCGGCATTCATAGAGGTGACCTATACATTGTTGACTTCACTGAGAAAGCCCAACCTGGCACTTGTTTTATTGCTAAATCTTCTAGAGGTTGATTGTGGCTTAGAAGGTTAGGTCATGTCGGCAGGAGAAATCTTGATAAGCTTATTAAAGGTGATCATATCCTTGTTGTTATAGATGTTATATTTGACAAGGATAGACTTCGTAGTGCTTGTCAAGAATAAAAACAAGTTGGAGGAAGTCATCCCGTGAAGAACATCAAGACCACGAGAAGGCCGCTTGAGCTACTTCACATGGATCTTTTTGGTCTCAACGCTTACAAGATTCTTAGTGGTAACTCTTTTGGATTGGTCATTGTTGATGATTTTTCAAGATTTACGTGGGTGTTCTTTCTTGATGATAAATTGCAGGTCCAAAATATCTTCAAGAACTTCGCTAGGAAGGCCAAAAACCAATTTGAATTGAAGATCAAGAAGGTTCGGAGCGACAATGGAACGGAGTTCAAGAACGCCAATGTGGATACCTTTCTTGACGAAGAAGGGATTTCACATGAGTTCTCGGCTACGTACACACGTCAACAAAATGGAGTTGTCGAGAGGAAGAACCGGACACTCATCTAAATGGCGAGAATGATGCTTGTTGAGAACAAGATGCCAAAACAATTTTGGGCGGAAGCGGTTGAGACCGCTTGTCATGCTACAAATCGACTAGATCTTCACAAGCTTCTCGGCAAGACGACATACGAGCTTCTCACCGGTAACAAACCCCAAGTTGGATAGTTTCGAGTATTTGTCTCAAAGTGTTACATTCAAGACAAGCATCATCGTTCAAAATTTTCTCCTAAATCTCATGAAGGTTTTCTACTCGGTTACGGCTCAAACTCTCACACTTACTGTGTCTACAACACTTTTACCCGAAAGGTTGAAGAGATGGTAGATGTGAAGTTTGATGAATCTAACGGCTCGCAAGTAGAGAAATTGCCGATTGATGTAGGCGACAAAGACCCTTTGGAAGCAATACAAGACTTGTCAATTGGCAATATTCGCCCAACAGAGGTGAAGGAGAATACTTCAACCATTCAAGTGGAAGCCTCAACTTCACATCAAGGTGAACCACAAATTGACTTGGAGGCATCCACAAGTGGGACACTCCAAGATGAAGGAAATAAGGAAGTGCATCAAGATGAACCTCATCGATCTCCTTCTCCACCTCCACAAGAGGACAACAATGCCAACAACAATGAAGAAGGACAAGAAGAAAAAGAAAATGAAGAAGATGTTCCACCCTGACCTAAGCAAAACTCTTACGACTTAGGGCAAGAATTGCTAGAGATCATCCCGTAGAGCAAATCTATGATGATATCCAAACAGGGAGAATCACTCGATCTAAATTGCATTTACCTAACTTTTGTGAACTTTACTCCTTCGTATCTAACCTTGAACCTATGAAGGTTGAAGACGCTCTTGATGGTCCGGATTGGGTGAACGCTATGCACAAGGAACTACATAACTTTGAGATAAACCAAGTTTGGACATGGGTTGAGAAGCCCGACAGCAACCACAACATCATCGGTGCCAAATGGGTGTTTCGTAATAAGCAAGATGAAGATGGACAAGTTGTATGCAACAAGGCCCGTCTTGTCGCCCAAGGCTACACTCAAGTTGAAGGTATGGATTACGGTGAGACATAAGCCCCCGTTGCTAGACTTGAGTCTATACGCGTCTTACTTGCTTATGCCAATCATCATGATATCACCTTATATCAAGTGGACATTAAAAGTGCTTTTCTCGACGTTGAAATTGAGGAGGAAGTTTATGTTAAACAACCTCCTTGCTTTGTTAATCCCAAGAATCCTAATCATGTTTACAAGCTTCACAAAGCTCTTTGTGGTCTTAAACAAGCTCCTAGAGCATGGTATAAATGCTTGACCAAGTTCCTTATTGAAAAAGGCTTCGAAATTGGGAAAATTGATTCAACACTTTTTACTAAAAGAGTTAATGGTGAATTATTTTTGTGCTCAATTTATGTTCATGATGTCATATTTGGCTCGACTAACCCTCATCTTAGTGAAAAGGTTGGAAGACTAATGTTGGAGAAGTTTGAGATGTATATGATGAGTGAACTCAAGTTCTTTCTTGGTTTGCAAATCAAGCAAACAAAGGAGGGTACCTTTGTTCTCAAACAAAGTATACCAGGGGCTTATTCAAGAAGTTCAACATGCAAATGCAAAGGTATGAATACACCCATGCCTACTAGTGGAACCATTGACTTGACTAAGGATGGCGAATCGATTGACCAAAAGGTTTACCGCTCTATGATTGGTTCATTGTTATATATATGTGCCTCCCGTCTAGACATCATGCTAAGTCTGTGCATGTGTGCACGATATCAAGAGCCCTCCAAAGAATGGCGTCTTATGGTTGTGACAAGGATAGTGAGATACTTAATTCACACACCAAACTTTGGCATTTGGTATCCTAATAGGTCTTATTTTGATCTTGTTGGCTACTCCGATTCAGACTATGCTGGAGACAAGGTTGATAGAAAGTCCACTTCAGGTACTTGTCAATTTCTTGGTAGATCTCTTGTATCTTGGTCCCCCAAGAAATAAAACTCAGTATCCTTATCCATCGCCAAAGCGGATTACATTGCCACCGGCTCATGTTGTGCTCAATTACTTTGGATGACCCAAACTCTTAAATGTTATGGAATCTACGTGAAACATGTTCCATTGCTTTGTGATAATGAAAGTGCTATTAAGATTGCTCACAATCCCGTGCATCATTCTCGAACTAAGCATATTGAAGTTCGTCATCATTTCATTCGAGATCATGTTGCTAAGGGAGACATTGATATTAAACATGTTCGTACCGATAAGCAATTGGCAGATATATTGGCCAAACCACTTGATGAGAAAGTATTTTGTCGTTTGAGAGTGAATTGAACATTATTGATGCCTCAAACTTGGAGTAGTAACTCTTTTTTGAATGCATGCAAGGCATAATCCTTTGACTAATCCTTGATATTTCTCTTATGATGATGATCATATGTCTTGGATCTATACTTGTTCCCTTGCATGCTATCGAACCCTTGTAGGTACATTGATGATCCCAAATCTATGAGATTTCAACTCACTCACATCCTAAGCAATCTTTACATCACCAAGTCTCTACAATATGGTGGCTGAAGACAATTTCTATATATCAAATTTCATTTGGTACCAAATTTTCATGATTGTCATTTTGGATACACAAGTGCTCTTCCTTGCAAATCTAACCCATGTAGGTAGATGAACTCAAATTACAAGTGGTGCTCCCAACTCCAGATGAACTACATCAACCTTGAGCATCCAACACAAGTCCAACTACATGATCAAGATCAACACCACCACCCAAGGGATGTTATTCCATCTTAGAGAAGATTTACCCCAAGACATGGGTCAAAGCAGCTCAACAAGATGTTAATACATCAAAATGCTTAAATGAAAAACGGCAACCCCATTTTGAGCTTAAACGATGAGTATGACCTGTGATCAAGTGTTCTCAATTGACTCCTAAGTCAATATACACTAACATAGGTGATTCTGTCGCCGACCATTTCTAGATGAAGTTCTTCGGTGTTTCTCTATGATCTTGCACTCATCTTTTGCATGCTTGTTCCCCTTTCCAAAAACTTCATCTAGATTTCTTTTCTTTTCTCTATTATTTTTGCATCAAATTCATTGCAAATCCTTTAGCTAATTCCCTGCAAATCTTTGTGAGATCTTATCAACAGTGAGCTGAATTGACAAAATCCTTCCTCTATATTGAACTCGGTCGCACCAATCTTTGCCTCTCGGCTAGACCGAACTGTCATGCTATATTGCAGACTGTTCATCGGTCCAACCGACAAGGACTAACCCGGTCTGACCGATATGCAACATCCTTGACACTACCAACTCGGTGTCACCGATGAAAATGAATCGGTCTCACCGATTTTTCCATTTGCATCCTGCATATTTATTCTAGCTCCACTCAATGATTCTTTTCCTCTAGTAGCATCTTAATCTACATGTTGCTTTGTAATGTGACCCAAGGACCAAACCTATTTGACTCATGCTCCAGAAAATCCCTTCTTTGAAATTGATGTCAAAGGGGGAGAGAGAGCACATCAAAGCCTTTCACACAAAGAGGAGAGAGAGCACATCAAAGCTTATCTCCAGATGCTTATTATCCAAAGAGGAGAGAAGACACATGTCTTTAAGAGGGGAAAGACATCTTAGTATGTATTATGATTGTTTTACTCTTTTTTTCTATTTTGCTAGTTTGCTCTGATCTTCTTCTACCCTATCTTCTCCCATTATCCAATATAAAATTCATGGGGGATAAAGACATTAAGGAAGAAAATCTTTGGAACACATTGCATATCTTTATCTCTTTGGGGACATGTCTATATCCATATAGAGTACTAAGTACTCACTCTCTACTTGTCATCCCAATATTGTTACTTTCGTGGTAACTCGTTGTGTTTTTTAATAGGTTATCTTGTGTTATCTAACCCTATTTTCTCAAGTTCACCCTCTCCTAAGACAGCTCAAGAGCACAAGGTAATTATATGCATCACATCCATGTGATGATGATCTCTTGTTGCTCTACATATTGTTTGCAAGGAGGACTCATAAACATGGAGGTACATTTTCTACATTAAACATCATTTACTCTGATGCATATAGCCAAGATACATGTAAATCATTGCTTGCCCAGACATGCTTATGCTTTCACATGCTCTTATATTCTATGTTTACATGATTTCATACATGTAGGCGGAGCATATGCTTGTTACATGTTTTTACAAAGCTTTACTTGCTATCCTTCATATCATTATCTGAAGCTTTGATGTATGATTGTTATCAATTACCAAAAAGGAGGAGACTGGAAGCAGAAGTGCACCCTGGGTGATTTTGGTAATTAATGACAACATATCTCTTGTTGGACAAATATTTTGATCTAGCATATTTCAGATGAGTTCAACAGTGGAGTGGCAGTACAAGAGGATGTGGAACCCTTTTCAAGAAACTAAGGACAAAGATGGGCAAAAGCTCAAGACTCTTCATTTCTATTTTAGTCATCCAAGATCACATCAATACTATTAAAAGGGGATGAGGTGTTGCTTAATGGTATACATGCTCAAACTGCTCAGTGATATGCTCCAAAGCCATCAACTAATTTCTCATTTCCACATATTTCCTAAACCAAAAGTCAAACTCGGCCCGACCAATTTCATCTATCCGACGCCATCAAGTTCACTTGACATAGCCACTGCCACGAACCCTAATCAATTCGGTCTCACCGATAGGGATCTTGGTCTCACCAAGATCAAAACGCAAACTCTCTGTTTCCTTTTCGTAATGTTTCGGTCTCACCGAGATGAGTGAATCGGTCCCATAGAGTTTGCCTGACCAACACTCTATTATCCTATTACCAAAATCGGTATCACCGAGTTTGTGTAATTGGTCAAACCGAGTTGAGGTTTTGCCCTAACCCTAACGCATCGGTCTCACTGAGTTGATACTGTCAGTCCCACCGAAATGTCTAACGTTCACATTTTGTACTGCTTTGGTCTGACCGAGTTCGTTTATTCGGTCGAACCCAGTTGGGTCAAATGTGTGTAACAGCTAGATTTTGTGTGGAGGTTATATATACCCCTCCACCCCTTCTCCATCAGTGTGAGAGCCATCAGAACTGCCTACACTTCCACTATTCATTTTTTGAGCGAGAACTAGTTGCATATGTGCAGAGACCAAGATATTCCAATCGAAACACAAGAACCTTAATCTCTAGCCTTCCCCAAGTTGCTTTTCACTCAAATATTCTTTCCACTATATACAAAGCTGTGAGAGAGAGTTGAGTGTTGGGGAGACTATTAGTTGAAGCACAAGAGCAAGGAGTTCATCATCAACACATCATCGATTACCTTTTGGAGAGTGGTGTCTCCTAGATTGGTTAGGTGTCACTTGGGAGCCTCTGACAAGATTGTGGAGTTGAACTAAAGAGTTTGTAAGGGCAAGGAGATCGGCTAATTCGTGAAGATCTACCCTAGTGAGGCAAGTCCTTCGTGGGCGATGGCCATGGTGGGATACACAAGGTTGCTTCTTCGTGGACCCTTCGTGGGTGGAGCCCTCCGTGGACTCGCGCAACCGTTGCCCTTCGTGGGTTGAAGTCTCCATCAACGTGGATGTACGATAGCACCACCTACCAGAACCATGCCAAAAACATCAGTGTCTCCAATTGCGTTTGCACACTCCAATCCCATCCCTTTACTTTCTTGCAACTTGCAAGCTTTACTTTCCGATGGTCATATACTCTTGCCATGATTGCTTGAAATGTATTGTGAATGTTCGAAATAGTGCTAAAAACTCCACCTCAACTTAAAGAACTTAAAAACTGCTACTTTTCTTGTTGAGTGTCTAATCACCCCCCCTCTAGACACCTCTTCTTCGATCCTCTCAAACCATCCTGACCGAAGCATCATTCAAGTCAAAGGATGGGAGAACCTAAGTCTCGAAAAGGAAGGGTGGTCTCCTTGTCCACAAGTATATACATAACATGCATGGATAATGGAAAGAAATTATCTGTCTGGCTTGCCGAAGATTGCAGGGTTGGCTTCTCCTTTCATCTCCTCTTGGGGGAACCAAGTCCACGACAGGAACCTGTTATTTATGCAGATGAAATGATGCCAAATACAATCTAATATATGTGAGTATGCAAAACTCATAATATGATCATGCATGCATGCAATCTTATTGGGGGGGCCCTCTACAGCGATTCGATCTTTTATCTGTTGCTCAGGGTCTGCGCCTGGCTTTGTACAAGGGGTTACATGCAACTGAGGCAAGGCATGTCCAAAAGGGTGACTGCTAGGCAGGGCCCGACAGCCGCGCCATACGGGTAGTACTTACGTA
The DNA here is from genome assembly GCA_902687465.1 of Secale cereale. Classification (NCBI taxonomy): domain Eukaryota; kingdom Viridiplantae; phylum Streptophyta; class Magnoliopsida; order Poales; family Poaceae; genus Secale; species Secale cereale. The sequence continues at coordinate 366,600,395 of LR738711.1, forward strand.
GATGCTCAATGTGCCATGAGTTTTGCAACTGAATGCCATCTCTGGTCTCCTGACAGACTGCGCCAGGTCTGGTGACTCAAACCACCCGGTAAGGCCCTTCCCACTTTGGCATTAACTTGTGTTGTACCCTTGGCCGACTAAAGCGCCAAAGTACAAGTTCACCTTCCTTAAAACACCAGGCACGAACCCTTCGGCTATGAAAGACCAAGGGCTTGCTGATAGCGTGCAACACATGTAGCGGCCCGGAGACGGTTCTCCTCAATTAGCACAACATCATCACACCGGTGCTGGTCTTTGTACGGTTTAATCGTACACAAGCACTAAAGGAGACCTGTAAATGAGTTCTGTGGGGATAACTGCTTCTGCCCCATAGACTAGGGAGAAGGGAGTCTGTCCGGTAACTCGATTTGGTGTCATTCTGAGGGACCAAAGAACTAACGGGAGCTCATCAATCCATCGCTTGCCGCACTTCTGCAGCTTATCAAAGGTTCTTGTCTTGAGACCTTGAAGCACTTTAGCGCTAGCCCTCTCAGCTTGTCCATTGCTTCTAGGAAGTTCCACAGAAGCAAATGAGATCTTGCTTCCGAGGGCATGAACATATTGCATGAAGGCTCGACTCGTGAATTGGGTGCCATTGTCGGTGATGATCCGTGTCGGGACCCCAAAGTGACACACCAATTCTTTCAAGAACTTGATAGCTGACTGAGAAGTCACCTTTCTCATGGAAGCTACTTCCGGCCACTTTGTAAACTTGTTGATGGCAACGAAAAAGAATTCAAAGCATCCGGCAGCTCAGGGGAAAGTGTTGAGGATATCGAGCCCCAAGACCGAAAACGACCATGACAAAAGGATTGTCTGAATAGCTTGGGAAGGAAGATGGATGTTCTTGGAATGGAACTGACAGGCATCACATTTCATGATGAGCTCGACCGCATCTTGAAGGGCTGTGGGCCAATAGAATCCTTGCCGGAATGCTTTCCCAACTAATGCTCTTGATCCAATGTGGGAGCCGCACATTCCTTTGTGAATCTCTGCCAGCAGTTCCTTTCCTTCTTCCCGGCAGATGCACTTCAATTTCACACCGTTGGGCATCCTTCTATACAGAGTGTCATCGACAAACTGATACATGCTGGCCCTCCGGACTACTCTTTCAGCCTCATCTTGCTCTTTGGAAAGTTCTCCAGTTTGTATTAAATGGACAATGTGCGTCGCCCAAGTTGGAGCCTGGGGCTCGACAAAAAGGATTAACGGCACTTCGCATTTGCAGGGGCGCGGTCTTCGACTACGAGGACCGGGGGTCCAGTAGGAGGATGCGGCTCGACAAGAAAATGGTAGTTGTTTCCGGCAGGGTCCCTGCCAGGTGCCCCGGAGAGCTCGACTGACAGAGGTTTACCAGAGTCCAGTTTCCTCCTTTTTCTTGCCATTGTTGCTGGGGATACGAAGGGCTGAGTAAGGTGGAGAACAAAACTTCCTGGTCCCAAAGGAAGCTTGTGCGCAACACATTTTGACAGAAGATCAGCAATGTTGTTTTCTGCACGAGGTATGTGCTCTGTTTGCAATCCATCAAAATGCTACAACAATCTTCTCACTTCCTCGATGTATGCCTCCATCAACGGGCTTTGATAATCTTTGTTGACTTGCCTCACCACCAACTGTGAATCTGCTCAGATGATCAGTTTCTTGATTCCCAATACGGTGGCAATCCTGAGCACGGCAAGGAGCCCTTCATACACTGCTGTATTGTCGGTAGCCTCCTCCTATGGAAAGCGCATCTGGATGACGTACATCAAATGTTCCCCAATGGGGGCAACGAGAAGCATGCTAGCTCCAGCGCCCTGCAAGGAGAAGGCACCATCAAAATACATGATCCATTCTTGTGGTGATTCCTTGCCGGGGATATCTATCTCTGGGTTTTCATCATCAGGGGTTGGCATCCATTTTGTAATAAACTCTGCCAATGCCCTGCTCTGTATAGTGGATGCGCTCTCAAACTTCAAATCAAAGATGGATAACTCCAAATCCCATTCCAGTATTCTGCCGGTAGCCTCTGGGTTCCAGAGGATCCTTTGCAATTGGAAGCATGTGACAACCGTTATCTCATGAGCTTGGAAGTAGTGGCGCAGTTTCCTTGAGGTCGTGACAAGGCCAAAAATCAATTTTTGCACACCAGAGTGCCTAGATCTAGCCCCTTGCAACAGAGAGCCGACGAAGTATACTGGGCTCTGCACCACTTTCTTCCTCACCATATCCTCCGGGTCGCCACTTCTATCATGCTCATCCTTATCCTGATCCAGAACTGACTCTGCCGGGTGGTGCTCATCTCTGTCCCTGGAAGGAACAATAGTTGAGTTTGTTGCTTCCTCTGCTTCCCGTTGTACTACCAAGGTTGCACTAACCACTTGATTAGTTGCCGCTAGATATAGCAGCACCGGCTCTTGTGGGTTGGGTGCAACAAGGTAGGCAAAGAAGACAAGTAGGTCTTCAACTCTTGCAGTGCTAGATCTGCTTCCGGGGTCCACTTCATGGGTCTTGCCTTCTTCAAGACGTTAATGAACAGCAGGGCATGCTAGACAGACCTGGAGATGAATGTGCTCAATGCGGCAACGCACCCAGCTAAACATCTAACATCCTTCACTATCTTTGGTGCTTGGAACTGTTCAATGGCTTTGATCTTGTCTGGGTTGGCCTCTACACCACGGTGGGATACGAAGAAACCAAGCAGCTTGCCGGAGGGAACTCCAAACACGCACTTCTCCAGGTTTAGCTTCAAGTTGATCTTGCGCAAATTGGCAAATGTCTATTCTAGATCTTGGATGAGGGTTGATTTGTCTTTAGTTTTGACCACAATGTCCTCCTTATATGCTTCAACATTCCTGTGCAGGTGTGGCTCTAAACCAATATAGATAGCTCTTGCAAAGGTATACCCAGCACTCTTCAACCTGAAAGGCATATACAAAAAGTAGTAAATACCACATGGGGTGATGAATGAGATCTTCTCTTCTTCTTCTCTAGACATGAAGATCTGATGATATCCAGAATATGCGTCCAGGAAAGAGAGTAGATCACAACCTGAGGTGGAGTCCACTATCTGATCTACGCGCGACAAGGGAAATGGATCCTATGGGCAGGCATTCAGTGAAATCTATTCACAACCTCCACTTTCCATTGGCCTTGTGCACAACCACTGGATTTGCCAACCATGTTGGGTGTAAAACTCCTCTGACCAGACCACCTGCTTCAAGTTTCTTATTATCCTCAGCAACGAACTGTTGCCGTTCCAAAGCTTGCTTCTGGACCTTTTGCTTGATGGGTCGGGCATGTGGGCAGATAGCCAGGTGGTTCTCTGTCGGTGTACAAAAGTAGGGGACTTTCTGTACCCCTTTAATTGTGTACGGGCAGTCGTAGCCACACCTGCGACCATGCTTGGCGGGACAGAGGAAGAAAAAGGTACGAGACTGCCAAGGCAGCACTCCAGCCAGAGGCATGAAGAGCAAAGGGGTAAGATGGGCTCCCCCCGGCAACACCCTTACCGGGGCGCCCTACGTGGCCCTGACAAGGGTCTTGCCGGGGCGACTTGCCCAACACCAGCAAGGCTGCCACCCTTGGGCCTAGGAGCTCTGGCACCAACAACAACGTCAAGACAAAGACTCGGGGGCGCCTGCATGGTGGCATGCAAATCTTTGTGAAGAACAAAGGCCTGTGAATCTAGATAAGTACCAGAAGACGAAGACCCCAGGCAAAATCCTTGCCGGGGACGACCAAAGACCCCAGGCAAGATCCTTGCCAGGGACGATCGAAAACCCCCGGCAAGATCCTTGCCGGGGACGCCCACAAGACCCCGGTAAGACCGTTGCCGGGGTTGTCTGCGGGGCCGCGGCTAGGCCCGCACCTGCTAAGGTTTCGCCACCTCGTGACCGTTCCAACGCGAAAACCAGCCCACCAACTAGTCAAGCATCTGGGTGGTGGCATGCAGATCTTCGTGAAGACCCTATCACCACACCAGCATAGCGACCAGCCAGTTAGCATGGTGCTACATGCCTCGTCAGCCTGGACGCATGTCGGAACAAGGTGAGGCGGCGACGGACGGGGCGAGCTCTGTTGTCGTCCCCGATAAAGCAAGATGGAACGTAGGCAGCGCATTAAGTGTGTTTATCCTACGATGTCAGGCGATAAACTTGTACACAGTAGATAGTTTCCACCTCTTGTGTGCCACTGTTGTGTCCCCTTTGCCATATAAAAGGAGGCCCGAGGGGTAGTGTGGAAGGATTCAGACTTTTTGGAAAGGGCACACATAGTAGCTAGTTCAAGAACTCAAGAACACAAGATAAACACACACAAACAGGACTAGAGTGTTACACATCATTTGCGGCCCGAACCTGGGTAAAAATCCCCACGCGTTGATCGCTAGACCTGCTCTTTGCACGGTTCTACGCCCCCGCCAACCGTAGTAGGGGTCCCCGGGATCACATAGGTGTCGTTTCCCCCGACATCTTTGGCACGCCAGGTAGGGGGTGCTAGGCTATGAAAATCAGGCCTAGAAGTTAGCGCATCGACTCCTTTATCGTGATGGCCTCGAAGAAGAAGAAGGCCCCGTCGGTTGGCTCGTCTGGAGCCGGTCGGTCCATGCCGACGTAGGCAAGCGACAGGGCGGACGCTAGAGGCGGAGGAGGTGAAAAGCATCCCCGTCACTCTGTTGTCGTCAGCCAGGTGAGCGGTGTCATCTATAGCCGCAACAACCGTCTGCGTGGCGACGAAAAAGCTAACTCCCGCAAAACCTTGAGCAATTTCCTTCCTATAGGGTTATTTCCTCGAAGGAACCCTTCCGGTATTGGCGACGCCCTTGTTCTACTCCGAGTCCGCTCAACAGTTCAAGCAGCTGTGCCGAGAAATGGCAAGGTGGTTTGCCCGACAGCATGTGTACCCGGCAGGCTGCTAAGGATCGGTTCCTCAAAGCGCCATAGCACGGGTTTACGCGCCGGCAAACCTATCCAACTAAGCTTAGGGTGCGTACATACAAGGAAAGATCAAACAGGAAGATAGCATGCACTATTTTAAAAGTACTGCAAAGTTATATTACATCAGTGGTTGCCTTGGTTCTAACTTAAGATAAAATTTTCTTGGGCATGAACTCGCAGCGGCAAGGAGAAACAGGGTGGCTAGTCCCGGCGCTGGCCTTCCAACATCTTGAATCCATCAACGCAGCTGTTGATGGGCTCGATATGCTCATTGAGTACCATGAGGTCTGCATCCTCTGGAAAACTCTCAAGCGCGTTGGCAAAGTCGACGTTAGGGTTCCAGAACGTCACCTTGGTGAGCACCTTGGTTAGGGCGCCCCAGCAAAGCTTCCAAGCCTCATTGGCCAGATAAGTCGGTAGACTAGAGCGGAGCTGCTCCATGGCATCGAGGACGCGCTCGAAGAACAAGGTCAGCCTGGCATTCGGCTTATGTTCACCTCCTGGGAGTACTTGAAGTACATAATACCCATGACGGCTAGCTGCGTGGTGAGCCTCTCTGCAACGTCGATGAGGCCGCTGGTCAAGAGCTGTACCCTGTCCACATAGTCCTTGTGGGCGGCGGCGTCATCCTGCCGCAGCTATCTCTCACTCTTGAGGGCCTTATTCAGGGTCTCCTCATGGTCCCTGACCTCCGATAGGGTCCCTTCCATGGTGTCCATCTTTAGCTTCAGATCATGGATGGATTTGTTGGCCTCGGAGAGCAACTTGGTCTTGTTGGAGATAGTGACCTGCAAATCCACCGGAGTGCGGTTGCTCATGTCCTTGTCCTTCGTCAGCTTTGAGATCTCCTCCTTCAGCTCCTCCCACTCTAGCTCTAGCTTCTCCACCTTGCTGGCCTGGTCCAGGGCCAGAGCATCAAGTGCATCTTTGTGCTTCAGCTCCAGCTCCTTGGTCCGCTGCGCGGCAACCTTCTCGATCTCCTTGTCCTTGCCGTGGAGCGCGGCGGTGAGCGCCTGTTCACGAGCAATGAGGTCTTCCTATTAGGTGTCCAGTAGAGCTTGCTGCTGCCTCCGTCCAGCTTTGTCCCTAGCGTCCTATTCCTTCGCCGCCTCCTAGGCCTTCTCGATGCCAGCTTGCTTCAGGACGAGCTCTCGCTTGTGCTCATCCAGCTGATCCTGGATGGCCCTCAGTTCCTCCCGGGCCTCGCCGAACCAGACTTGCGACTAAGCGACGTTCTCCAGAAAGTCTGATTCCGCCTTGTCCACGGCCGCCATGCTGGAGTTCGCCTTATCCTGGCAGGTACAGTGGAGCGCCTGAAGCTTCTGGAAATTGGCGCTCATGGCCCGAAGGAACTACTCCTCTTGGGAACCACCGCTGCTGGCGGTCGGTTCATCGACAACCTGGAGCCCGGCGGTGGCGAGAACTTCATCATTGAAAACCTCCCCTTCGGCTGGCGCTCTAGTGCTTACCGTCCCACGGAGGATGATGAACAGATAATCGCCCACCTTCATGTACATTCCCGGGGCGGGGCCTGTAGGGGAGGGAGGTTGGTCATCGGCCACCTCCTCCCCGGCGGGCTCCTTGGCGGCCTCCTCGGCAATAGCCTTGCCTGCCTCCCTGGCAAGCCCCTCGGCAGCAGCCTTGCTGGTCTCCCCGTAAGGCCCCTTGGCGGCCTCCTCGGCGGCGGACTTGGCGGCTTCCTTAGCCGCAATCTTGGTGGTCTCAGTTTCGGCATCCTTGGCGACCTCCTCGATGACAGTATCGACGTCCACCTGGTCCATCGAGGGAGGGTGTGGAAACCAAAAAGAAAATGAAGCTAGGCCAAGATCAAAGTTCAGGACAAAGAACGGAAAGAACACCACATGGTAGATATAGCAAGGGATGGGAGGGAGGCAACTTACCTGTGCTGAGCCGAGGAGAAGTGGTTCCCTCCTCGCCAACATTTATTGTCGGGGCGGAGCCACCAACACTCGTGCTTGCCCCCTCTTCCTCCATGCACGTGGGCTCGGCGGTAGATGCCCCTGCTGGTGAAGCCCCTCTGGGAGGCGTGGTCGACGGGGACGGCATGTCAGAGGCGGCCCTCAGCGGCTCCTCCTATTGGCGCTCTCCTCCTACAAACCCGGCAAGGTAAGCGCTAAGGATACGCACCCCAACGCACATCAGTGGGGAGTGAATAACGGACTCACCCTCGCCAAGGATACGCACCCCAACGCATATCAGTGGGGAGTGAATAACGGACTAAGCCTCAGGGCTGGAGCGGGGGCTGTGCTGAGGGCTGTTGTCCGGGCTGATCACTCACAACGCTGGCGTGCGCGGAGCGCTCGTCGGGGGCTCGTCGCCCGACGAAGCCTTGGCCCTCTTTGCCGCCCTCTGGGCCAGTGTCTCCATGTCACTATGAAGATAAGATCAAGTTAGGAAAAGATAGCGCAGGCGGGGGAGTCAGGAGATGGTGAGGAGCAAGTTGCTTACTCGTCCTCTTCCTCCTCTAGCCTCCTCTTCCTCTTCGGGCTAAAGGACTCAAGATCAAAATCGGCCTCCGGGGCGGCTGATGACCCTCAACCGTAAGGGATCTGTTGCAGCGTTTTCGATAAGTTAGAGTGTCGAACCCAACGAGGAGCAAAAGGTATTGATAAGCGATTCTGACCAAGAAATTACTGCAAGCACTAAAAGATAACTTTTAGGGGTTTTCTAGATATAAGCAACAGGAATTTAAAGGCAAGTAATGTAAAAGGTACTGAGAGTAACAAGTGGCCCAATCCTTTCATGAAGAGGATAAAACTTAGTATAGAAAAGAGACATAAGCTCCTGCCAGTCCAGCAAATGTGAGTTATCGAGAAGCCCATACAAATCTGAAGCTTTATCTATAAGGGATACTGCAAACAATTTCCTCATGAAAAACTCCCTCGATACACCTGCAAGCTTAAATAATGAACATAGTCGTGGCAAATATAGCAAGTGCTCACCGGGATGTCTGTCTCCTGCATAACGATTAGCCAAAACATAATTGATAATGCCAGCTGGTAATTTGTAAGGCACAATTTCAGTAGGGGGAGGATCAACCGCCACAGGTGTGGGGTGTCTTCCCGCAAGCAACGCTCCAATAATAGGGTTATCCATAGGGACAAAGAACAGCAATAGCAAAAAATAAAAACAGAATTATAAAAAGACTTTCTTACCAGTTTCACTTTACCAATAGCGCTACGCTCCCAGGCAACGGCGCCAGAAAACGGTACTTGATGACCCTCAACCGTAAGGGATCTGTTGCAGCGTTTTCGATAAGTAAGAGTGTCGAACCCAACGAGGAGCAGAAGGTATTGATAAGCGATTCTGAGCAAGAAATTACTGCAAGCACTGAAAGATAACTTTTAGGGGTTTTCTCGATATAAGCAACAGGAATGTAAAGGCAAGTAATGTAAAAGGTACTGAGAGTAACAAGTGGCCCAATCCTTTCTTAGCAAAGGAGAGGCCTAGCAACTGAACTTATAAAGACTAAAGCGTTCTTGAGGACACACGGGAGAGGTAGTCATGTGCTTTCGCCATATTCCCTATCGATACTATGTTATGTGTTGATAAGTGTTGGTGGGTGGATCTATGCTAGTGCACTCTCTAGACTAAGATGAATGCACTCTTATGATTAAACACCTTGCAAGCATCCGCAAATACAAGATAGAATTTAAGGCAAAAGCCTAACCATAGCAATACGATCGAGGATCCATTATTCCCTTATGCAAAAGCGTGCGAACTGGGGTTCAGGTTTCTGTCACTCCGGCAACCCACCATAAGCATTCTTTATACACAATGTATTCTCCTAGGTCCTTAATAAGGCGAAGTGTTGGGTGTTCGACTCACACAACACCACTAGTAGAATGACAACGCAACTTAAGTATCAAACAACACATATTACTTCAACAACATATGACTACTAACAACAAGACTTTCCCCATGTCCTCAAGAACTAAGGTAACTACTCACAAGACATAAAAGAGATCATGATCAGTGGGGATAAATATGTGATAAACAATCTGGACATAATAATATTTCTCCAACAAAACTCAATAGCATTCACCACAAGGTAGCAATCAACACCGATAGAGTAGAGAGGATAGGTAGTACAAGTTACAACAAGAGTTGCGATGGAAAGATGAGGTTTGGATGAAGATGGAGATGGTGCTGGTGTTGGGGATGATGTTGATGATGATCTCGATGATGCCCGTGATGATGGTGATGACGATGGCGACGATCTCCCCTTCCAGGAGGTGATCTCCCCGGCGGAATCTGCCCGCCGAAGATGCCCTTTTCTTCTCTGTAGGTTTCCGCCTCGAAGCGGCGGCGGAACTCCGTAAAAAGTCCCGTGCCTAGGGTTTTCGGAGGACGGGGAACATATATGCAAAAGGGGGCGACCAGAGGTGGGCCAGGGGCTCCAGGCGCCCCCCCCGGCGCGGCCAGGGGGGGCGCCCCCTGGCCGCCTGGGCACCCTGTGGCCCCCCTCTGACTCCCCTTTTGCGTGTCTTCGTTATTCTTCCGAAAAATACCTCCCGTCAATTTTCAGGTAATTTGGAGGTGTTCTTCTTCAGCAACTCAGTATCCACTTTTTCCTGCTGAATTCTGCGTCTGCTGTTCCGGCACCGGAAAGTTGCAAACTGTGTAAAATAGACCAAAACAACATAAGAACATCATCATAACGTGAAATATATCAATGAATAAGGATAAATTATAATACAAAATAGTGATGCATTTTGGACGTATCAACACCCCCAAGCTTAGACCTCGCTTGTCCCCAAGTGAATATGAACTCGGTAGACCTGTCCACAAGTTTAGAGAGTGAAGTGTCGATAAATAGAATACGGACAAGAAGCATCATAGTCTCTTCACCAACTCAAATATTCTCAGCAACAATCTTCAACTCATAAGACTCTTATGAAAGAGTGTCAACACTTATATTCGAAAGTAAGACCAATGGGAACTCATTATATCATGGCAAACATGTCCTTTGGTCAAAGAACAACAAATAATTTTAACTTTTGCTTTTGATGGGATTAATTGAAGCTTTTTTAAATAACAAGTTAATAAGCAAGAAGTGAAAGTGTTAACACGAAGGAAGATATTTGCCTTAGCTGGGCATGACAAACAACTTACTTATCAAATGATAATGTCAACAAGGATATGATATGGCAAATCTTAATGCAGCTTTATATGAATGAATCCCTATCAACATCAAATGTCTGCTCTCTTTGGGAAATAGAGGGAAGTAGAAATAACTGACTCAACTTAAAATTAAAAGATAGGCCCTGCTCTAGGGTAGTAGGGAAAACTCATGTGCTATCCTTAAATCAAACAGAATGAAAACAAGTTTTTGAAAGGTGCATGATTCGTCAACGAATGCTAATAGATAACTCAATTACTTCTTGAACTGGACAAGTTTCGCGGAACGGCTCCCGTATGAGGACGATAACATCCTCTTATTCTCCTTTGTTTATCACTGCCAAAGTTTTTTGATTTCTCATGAACAAAGCATGAAGGAGGGTTTGTTTGTTATATTATTTTTAAGCCGGGCGCACTCAATGCCAGTTTCTTTTCGTATTATGGCTTTGCACATTATACATGCAATCCCGGGGTGAAGCTTGTCCAACTCAAAAAGGTCATGAATTAGCTACTACTTCCTCATGAGCTAAAGCAGAGGCAGAAAATAAAAGATTTTGAACATTTAAGGATAACACATAAATTATATACTTTAGGAGGTGGTAGTGGAGTACCACGAGTAGGTAGGTATGGTGGACTCATATGGAAGGTATTGGCTTAAGGGTATGGACGCACAAGCAGAATTCCGCTTAGTGCAGAGTTAGGCTAGCAAAGGTTTGAAAGAGCAGACAACTGATGATGACTAAGATGCAAAGCAATATAAAGCATGAACATTGAAATAAGCATAACACATCAAGTTGTCCTCCTTGTCAACATAACACTTCAAGCATAATAACATAAAGGTTTTGGCTATGTTGATACTTTAAGAACATCATGCTTGTTGTTATGACCAAAGCTATGTTTGCCAAGATTAAATAAAGTTTCATAGTCATACCTGACATAAGGTCAATACTCCCCATAAGAATCATCATATAAGGTCGATTGCGTGAAGAGAATACCGAGTGCAGCAAAAAGGAACCGATAAACTTCTCATTAATATTCCATCATAAACGACTCCACACACACGGATACAATTCTTCACCGAAGGGGTGATAGACCTCAATGCACACACCTATCTCATATAATAACCTCCCTAGACATGATACGACTCTACTTGACTTCTGAAAGACAAAAGGTAAAAGATAAAGATACCGGGCACTCCCCCAAGCTTGGAACAAGCCAAGGGAATGCCATTACCCACGGAGATTTCGCCCATACTTGCTGGCGTTAATCACGTAGTCCTTGGCGAAACGCTTCCATGGATATCTTGCTAAAGTCTCTTGTGAGAGGCTCAGCTCCTGAATCCTGCATTCAGCACCCAAACTCATGCGCATAAATCTTAGTTCATACTGACAGTTCTGGTTATATAGATCGTTAATTTGCCCTTGGAGTTCTATAATTCTGTCTTCAGATGCGGCGACTCTTTCCCACATCTCCTTCATCTCCTTCAGAAAGTAGTTCTTCAGCTCGTTGGTGATGTCAAAGTTAGCTTCGACACCACGCTCGGTCATCTTCTTGTACTTGAAGACTTCTTGCTCCACTTCTTCCAGCCTGGCCTGGACGCTCCCCTCCTTGATAGGTCCCTTTAGATCTTCTTGATGAAGGACTCCCTCCTTCATCTGAACAACCTGAGGGTGCTTCTTCACCTCAGCGAGGTAAGGGTTGATGACGTTGACGACGAACGTGTCCTTGGGGGAACTTGGAGAAGCTATGGCACCTAAATTTAGCTGAAAGATTTCCTAGCAGAAACAGATCGAAGAGAAAACACGCGAAATCGCAAGATACGTTGCCGGAACACCCCGGGCAAATATATAGGAAAAATTTATGCACAGAAAGGAAGGTAACGGACCAAAGCGGGGTCGGAGACGGGCTCCGGGGTGTCCAGGCGGCCTGCCGGCGCGGCCCAGGGGGGGCGCCAGGGGGGCGCCTGGACTCCCTGGTGGTCGTCTCCGGCTCCACTTCGACTCGGAATTTTACTAATTTTACAAAAACTCGTAATACGGAACTTTTATGATGTTTTACGGTGTTTTCTTACCGTACTACATACCTTTTCTTTATTCTGCTTCTGCTGGCGTCTGAAACAGGGCTGCAACATGTTCTTCGTGGGTTGTTGTGTATATTATATTCACATCAACATCGACAGGGTCTCCTGCTATGTAATGTTTAAGTCTTTGCCCATTCACAACTTGAGGTTTGGTGCCTTCAAAATTATTAATCTTAATTGCACCAGACCGATAAACTTCTTCAATATGAAATGGTCCTTCCCACCTGGAAAGTTGTTTACCTGGAGAAAACCTGAAACGGGATCTAAACAACAAAACTTTATCACCAACATTAAATTCACGTTTCAGAATCTTCCTATCATGCCACCTTTTTACCTTTTCCTTGAACATTTTAGCGCTCTCGTAAGCTTCACTTCTCCATTCATCTAGAGAAGTCAAGTTCATGAGACGCTTCTCACCAGCTAGTTTTGGGTCAGCATTAAGCTCTCTAACAGCCCAGAAAGCTTTGTGCTCTAGCTCTAATGGCAAATGGCAAGCCTTGCCATATACCATCTTATAGGGGGACATGCCCATGGGGTTTCTGTAAGCAGTTCTATATGCCCACAAAGCATCTCCTAATTATTTGACCAATCCTTCCTATTTCTGTTTACTGTTTTCTGCAAGATCAACTTAATCTCTCTATTGGTAAGCTCAAGTTGCCCACTAGTTTGAGGATGATAAGGTGAAGCAATTCTATGATTAACATCGTATTTAGCCAAAGCTTTTCTAAAAGCTCCGTGTGTGAAGTGTGATCCTCCATCGGTCATGAGATACCTTGGTACACCAAACCTAGGAAATATTACATCCTTAAGCATTTTCAAAGATGTTTTGTGATCAGCACTTTCAGTGGGGATTGCTTCAACCCACTTGGTCACATAATCAACAGCTACTAAAATGTGAGTGTACTTGTGCGAAGAAGGAAAATGACCCATAAAATCAAAACCCCAACAATCGAAAGGTTCAATCACTAGTGAGTAATTCATAGGCATCTCATTCCTTCTACTAATGTTACCAACTCTCTGACATTTATCACAGGCTAAAACATAATTTCTAGCATCTTTAAAGAGAGTAGGCCAATAAAAACCTGATTGAAGAACCTTATGTGCAGTCCTCTCACCGGCATGATGTCCTTCATAGGGACTATCATAACACCGTCGGAGAACGTCCTTCTGCTCATGTTCTGGAATGCATCTTCTCACGATCCCGTCGGGACCTTCTTTGAAAAGATGTGGGTCATCCCAAAAGTAGTGCCTCAAATCATGAAAGAACTTCTTCCTTTGCTGAAATGTTAGACCTGGAGGCAAATACTTCGCAACAATAAAATTAGCATAATCTGCATACCAAGGGTCGGAAAGAGGTTGTATTTTTACTACGGCAAATTGCTCGTCTGGAAAATTATCGTTAACTGGGATGGGGTCATGCGGTATATCTTCCATTCTTGAAAGATTGTCCGCTACCGGATTGTCTTCCCCTTTCCTATCAACAATCTGCAAATCAAATTCTTGGAGAAGGAGTACCCATCTGATAAGCCTTGGCTTGGCATCCTTCTTTGTCATAAGATATTTAATGGCAGCATGATCAGTATGAATAATAACTTTGGAATCAACAATATACTGCCTAAACTTATCACAAGCAAAAACTACAGCTAAGAATTCCTTCTCAGTAGTAGCATAATTTCTTTGAGCACTATCAAGGGTTTTACTAGCATAATGTATAACATTCAATTTCTTATCAACCCTTTGTCCTAAAACAGCTCCAACAGCAAAATCACTTGCATCACACATAATTTCAAAAGGTAAATTCCAGTCAGGTGGTTGTACTATAGGAGCAGTTATTAAAGCTTTCTTAAGGATTTCAAAAGCTTCCTTACAATTTTCATCAAACGCAAAAGGAACATCCTTCTGGAGAAGATTAGTGAGGGGTCTCGATGTTTTAGAAAAGTCTTTAATAAATCTTCTATAAAAACCTGCATGACCGAGAAAACTGCGAATACCTTTGATGTCCCTTGGATAGGGCATCCTCTCAATAGCTTCGATCTTGGCTTTGTCCACTTCAATTCCCCTTTCAGAAATCTTGTGACCAAGAACAATTCCTTCATTAACCATAAAGTGGCACTTCTCCCAGTTGAGTACCAAATTTATCTCCTCGCATCTCTGCAAAACTTTATTAAGGTTGTGAAGACAATGGTCAAATGAAGTTCCATAGACGGAGAAATCGTCCATGAAGACTTCCATAATATCCCCGCAGAAACCATGAAAGATAGCAGACATACAACTTTGAAAAGTAGCAGGGGCATTACATAAACCAAAAGGCATACGTCTGTAAGCATAAGTACCAAAAGGACAAGTAAAAGTGGTCTTCTCTTGATCGACAGTGTTAACATGAATTTGAGAGAAGCCAGAATAACCATCGAGATAACAAAAGTGGGTATTTTTGGATAACCTTTCAAGCATTTGGTCGATGAACGGCAATGGGTAGTGATCCTTCCTGGTTGCCTTGTTCAACTTCCTGTAATCAATACACATTCTATATCCAATAATAATTCTCTGAGGTATTAGTTCATTTTTATCATTAGGAACCACAGTTGTACCTCCTTTCTTAGGAACACAATGTACCGGACTTACCCACTTACTGTCAGCTATAGGGTAGATAATACCTGCGGCTAGAAGCTTGAGAATCTCAGTTCTCACGACATCCATCATCTTCGGGTTCAACCGTCGTTGATGATCAACAACTGGTTTAGCGTCGGGCTCAAGGTTGATAGTATGTTGACAGATAGATGGTCTAATCCCCTTAAGGTCATCACGGGTGTAGCCAATTGCGCCTCGGTGTTTACGAAGTACTTCCAATAATCGCTCTTCTTCATATCCTGAAAGGTTAGAATTGATAATAACAGGATATACTTTCTTTTCATCTAAATAAGCATACTTGAGCGTATCGGGAAGAGGTTTAAGATCGAACACCGGGTCTTCTTTCGGTTTTGATAAAATTCCCAAAGGTTCAACCGGAAGGTTGTGCTTCAGGATAGCAGGCTGCCTCAAGAATATTTCATATAGTTCATTTCTTTCCTGCATATGCAAATCATTCTCGTGGTCCTCCATGTATTGCTGCAAGGGATCATCAGGGGGAATAGCAATAGAGGCAATACTTTCAATAATTTTATCATCACTAGGTAAATCAGTACCACGAGGCTGCTTAGAGAACTTAGAAAAGTTAAATTCATATGGCTCACCATCGAATTCAACAGAAACTTTACCTTTCTTGCAATCTATTATAGCTCCACAAGTTCTAAGAAAAGGTCTACCAAAAATGATTGGACAAAATTTGTCCCTGGCTGAACCAAGTACCAGAAAGTCGGTAGGGTATTTTACCTTTCCACATAGGACTTCAACGTCCCTCACAATTCCGATAGGAGAGATAGTTGATCTATTTGCAAGATGAATAGTAACATCAACTTCTTCAAGTTCACAAGGGGAAATCTCACCGATGATTTCTTCATAGAGTGAATAAGGAATAGCACTTACACTCGATCCCAAGTCGCATAGCCCATAATAATTGTGATCTCCTATTTTAACAGATACCACCGGAGTACCTGAAATTGGGCCTTTGTTCTTGGCCGTGACAAGGTTAGTGGAAACAACACAAAAAGTTATATTGGAATCCAAAACATCATCAGTAGCAATGTCTTTAATCAATGCAACTTGAGGATCGATCCTGATCTGGTCCTCAGGTTCATCAACTTTTCTCTCACTTTTATTTATTATGTCTGTCACAAGAGAGTGCTCCTTTATCCTCGTGGGAAAAGGAGGCTGTTCATATATAACTGCAGGTAAAATAGGCTCAGCAACATAAATATCAATAGGTGGTTATTTAAAAGGTGCATGGTGCTGGTCTCTAATCTTTTTAAAAGCATCAACGTGAGAGGCAAAGTTCTTACATAAATCAATCACTAGATGGGAATCAAGACCAATCTTAGAGCAAAAAGTATTGAAGTAATCAGTTTCCACATAGCTCTCAATATAGTCATGTTCATAATTTATAGCGGGTTCAATACCTTTATCAATTTCCCAATCTTCAGTATTCCTTTGGATTCTTTCAAGGAGATCCCACCTTTTTTCAACGCTCTTCTTCTGAAATACCCCACTAGAGGAGGCATCCAGCATCTCCTTATCCTGACGAGAAAGCCTGGCATAAAAAATTGTAAGTATAATTTCCTTGGGAAGCTTATGAATTGGGCATTTGAGCATTAGAGACTTCAGTCTCCCCCAAGCTTGAGCAATGCTTTCTCCGTCACGAGACCTAAAGTTATATATATAATTCCTGTCTCGATAAATTTCATGAAGAGGATAAAACTTAGTATAGAAAAGAGACATAAGCTCCTGCCAGTCCAGCAAATGTGAGTTATCGAGAAGCCCATACCAATCTGAAGCTTTATCTACAAGGGATACGGCAAACAATTTCCTCATGACAAACTCCCTCGATACACCTGCAAGCTTAAATAATGAACATAGTCGTGACAAATATAGCAAGTGCTCACCGGGATGTCTGTCTCCTGCATAACGATTAGCCAAAACATAATTGATAATGCCAACTGGTATTTTGTAAGGCACAATTTCAGTAGGGGGAGGATCAACCACCACAGGTGTGGGGTGTCTTCCCGCAAGCAACGCTCCAATAATAGGGTTATCCATAGCGACAAAGAACAGCAATAGCAAAAAATAAAAACAGAATTATAAAAAGACTTTCTTACCAGTTTCACTTTACCAATAGCGCTATGCTCCCCGGCAACGGCGCCAGAAAACGGTACTTGATGACCCTCAACCGTAAGGGATCTGTTGCAGCGTTTTCAATAAGTAAGAGTGTCGAACCCAACGAGGAGCAGAAGGTATTGATAAGCGATTCTGAGCAAGAAATTACTGCAAGCACTGAAAGATAACTTTTAGGGGTTTTCTCGATATAAGCAACAGGAATGTAAAGGCAAGTAATGTAAAAGGTACTGAGAGTAACAAGTGGCCCAATCCTTTCTTAGCAAAGGAGAGGCCTAGCAACTGAACTTATAAAGACTAAAGCGTTCTTGAGGACACACGGGAGAGGTAGTCATGTGCTTTTGCCATATTCCGTATCGATACTATGTTATGTGTTGATAAGTGTTGGTGGGTGGATCTATGCTAGTGCACTCTCTAGACTAAGATGAATGCACTCTTATGATTAAACACCTTGCAAGCATCCGCAAATACAAGATAGAATTTAAGGCAAAAGCCTAACCATAGCAATACGATCGAGGATCCATTATTCCCTTATGCAAAAGCGTGCGAACTGGGGTTCAGGTTTCTGTCACTCCGGCAACCCACCATAAGCATTCTTTATACACAATGTATTCTCCTAGGTCCTTAATAAGGCGAAGTGTTGGGTGTTCGACTCACACAACACCACTAGTAGAATGACAACGCAACTTAAGTATCAAACAACACATATTACTTCAACAGCATATGACTACTAACAACAAGACTTTCCCCATGTCCTCAAGAACTAAGGTAACTACTCACAAGACATAAAAGAGATCATGATCAGTGGGGATAAATATGTGATAAACAATCTGGACATAATAATATTTCTCCAACAAAACTCAATAGCATTCACCACAAGGTAGTAATCAACACCGATAGAGTAGAGAGGATAGGTAGTACAAGTTACAACAAGAGTTGCGATGGAAAGATGAGGTTTGGATGAAGATGGAGATGGTGCTGGTGTTGGGGATGATGTTGATGATGATCTCGATGATGCCCGTGATGATGGTGATGACGATGGCGACGATCTCCCCTTCCGGGAGGCGATCTCCCCGGCGGAATCTGCCCGCCGGAGATGCCCTTTTCTTCTCTGTAGGTTTGCGCCTCGAAGCGGCGGCGGAACTCCGTAAAAAGTCCCGTGCCTAGGGTTTTCGGAGGACGGGGAATATATATGCAAAAGGGGGCGACCAGAGGTGGGCTAGGGGCTCCAGGCGCCCCCCCGGCGCGGCCAGGGGGGCGCCCCCAGGCCGCCTGGGCACCCTATGGCCCCCCTCTGACTCCCCTTTTCCGTGTCTTCGTTATTCTTCCGAAAAATACCTCCCGTCAATTTTCAGGTAATTTGGAGGTGTTCTTCTTCAGCAACTCAGTATCCACTTTTTCCTGCTGAATTCTGCGTCTGCTGTTCCGGCACCGGAAAGTTGCAAACTGTGTAAAAGAGACCAAAACAACATAAGAACATCATCATAACGTGAAATATATCAATGAATAAGGATAAATTATAATACAAAATAGTGATGCATTTTGGACGTATCAGCGGCGTCCGTGAGGGGAGGAGAAGGAGATGGTGTCCTGGGCCGCTTGGATGAGGAAGAGGTGGCGGCCTAAAAATCCTCTTCACTGCCGCAGCCCTCGTCTGGCGCATGGGCTATGTCTGGGCCTGTTGCCGCTTCGCGGTATTGGCGGGACAGACCGGCTCGTCGGAGCCAGCCTGCCACAGGACATGTTTCTTCCCTATTGTCAAGGAGTCATCCGCATTGGTCTCCCCTTCTACCGACTCCTCGACCGCTTCTCCAACAAGGGGAACCCCAGCACCGGCACCGTTGGGCTCCTTGGCAGACCACGTCGACTTAGCAAACCCTTTCTTTTGTGCGGCCATATCGGCCTCGTCCTCCACCGTGCCAAAGCTGCCGGCCTCCTCGGCAAGTGATGCCTTTTCCGCCCTGGCGGCGATATATTTGATTGCTTGTTTGATGTGCTGAGTGAAATTGAGTGAAATTGGAAACTTTTGAAAGTGAAATGAGAGCGAATAAAATGACTTTCCCAAAACTTTCACTTTGCATTTTGATCTCCGGGAATTCAAATTATTTTCAACACAAAACCCTGGAGTGAAGATAATATGACTTCTTCCATTTATTAAATGAAAAAGGGTTTTGAGAGGATTTTGAATTTCATTCTCGAAATATTTCAAATTCAGAAACTTTATGCAACTCAATGATATTTCCCGAGAGAAGATAAAATGACTTCTTCAAATTATAGGAAATATGAGTTGGAAGTTTTTCTGAAATTTTCTTTAAACTCATTTTCAAAATTTGAGTTATTGGGTTTTATTCAAATTATTGTTCTCCAAAAATAAAATATGTTTAAAATAGGGTAACATGATTCCCTACAGTGGAAAATTGGAGAGAAATGAATTTGAAATCATTTTGGTATTTTTAAAATGATTTTAATTGGATTTTATTGCATCAGGAGCACCTTTTGATTTATTTAAAATTGTCAGGATTTTATTTGACTTCAGAAAAATGTTCATCTTGTAGAGATTCTTTTTCCGAAAATTTTGATATATAATATGTCTATATTAAAGTTTCCTCTATTTTCGTTATTTAGTTTTTCTTTTCTGCTTCTATTAAAAAACATGCGCGTGCGCCTTTATTTATCTGTCACCCAAGTGCGCGGCTTAGTAGCAGTGGGCGCCTTATTTTTTCCCTTTCCTCCTATTGGGCCAAGCCTAGTCAGCCTTTTTTATTTCTTACCATTTTTTTTTCTTCGGCCGAAATTAAAAAAAAAACTGCGCTTACGGTGCGTGCGCAGGAGCTTTTTAGCCTATGCGGTTTAAACTGTTTCATTTAACTTCGTCTATGTTTAGTCCCACATTGCCTAGCCTTTGACCCCTAAGCCACTATTCCACCTATAATATAGACCCATAGAGCCTCCAAAAATCATCCAATTCGGGTTAAATCAGTATTTTGGTTTGACTAGATTCACTTAAAAAATTATTTTTTTTCTCTCCGGCGGACTTCTGGAAGTTGTCTCTTCTCTCCGAAGTCATATTTTGTCTCCCTATAAAGGTTTCTTTCTTCGTTTTTTCTATATACTCCCATATCTTATTATTTCTAGACTAGTATAATAGAATAATTAGATTTATAAACTAGCCCTGTATTTACACTTTAGACATAGAATTCTTTTAGCCATAGCTATTTTTCTTCCACAAAACAGCTTGGCCCTGATTTTTCAAATAGCCATAACTTTTTACTCGTTCATCCAAATTAGATGAAACCAACGCCCACGTCTTCGTTACGATCCCCTCTTTCCAGTAAAACAACCTCCACATGTCTTTGAAAGTTTAAAATTTGAATTCAACTAGTTTTGTTTAAAACTAGTTTTGTTTAAAACTTGTTTTGTCATAATTTGAGTTTCGTAACTCCGTTTTCGTTGATTCTTTTTGAAAATAGAAGATCTTGACCAAAACTTTTTGATAAGGCCAAATTCACATAATTTTGGTACTGTTAGAAACTGTTTTCTGTTTCAAGAGTCATTCGTTTGTTTTCGATGTTTTCTGAAGTGTTTTATTCGTTCTTTCTGAGCTGCTGAGTGATTGCTTATGTGTGGTTACTATTGTTTGCTCACGATAGGTTGAACGGAGTGTGACGAGTAGATCTATCACGAGCTCTGAGTGCGAATCCTCTACATCGTCAGTACAAGGCAAGTTCACACTTCGATCATACTTTCCAATACCCAGTTTTCATTGCAATAGTTATATCCTCAAACACTTGCATGAGTAGGACTGGTTACATAATATGATGCTTTGTAGTTACATAATATTTGCAAGATGAATAGTAACATCAACTTCTTCAAGTTCACAAGGGGAAATCTCACCGATGATTTCTTCATAGAGTGAATAAGGAATAGCACTTACACTCGATCCCAAGTCGCATAGCCCATAATAATTGTGATCTCCTATTTTAACAGATACCACCGGAGTACCTGAAATTGGGCCTTTGTTCTTGGCCGTGACAAGGTTAGTGGAAACAACACAAAAAGTTATATTGGAATCCAAAACATCATCAGTAGCAAGGTCTTTAATCAATGCAACTTGAGGATCGATCCTGATCTGGTCCTACGGTTCATCAACTTTTCTCTCACTTTTATTTATTATGCCTGTCACAAGAGAGTGCTCCTTTATCCTCGTGGGAAAAGGAGGCTGTTCATATATAACTGCAGGTAAAATAGGCTCAGCAACATAAATATCAATAGGTGGTTCTTTAAAAGGTGCATGGTGCTGGTCTCTAATCTTTTTAAAAGCATTAACGTGAGAGGCAAAGTTCTTACATAAATCAATCACTAGATGGGAATCAAGACCAATCTTAGAGCAAAAAGTATTGAAGTAATCAGTTTCCACATAGCTCTCAATATAGTCATGTTCATAATTTATAGCGGGTTCAATACCTTTATCAATTTCCCAATCTTCAGTATTCCTTTGGATTCTTTCAAGGAGATCCCACCTTTCTTCAACGCTCTTCTTCTGAAATACCCCACTAGAGGAGGCATCCAACATCTCCTTATCCTGACGAGAAAGCCTGGCATAAAAATTTGTAAGTATAATTTCCTTGGGAAGCTTATGAATTGGGCATTTGAGCATTAGAGACTTCAGTCTCCCCAAGCTTGAGCAATGCTTTCTCCGTCACGAGACCTAAAGTTATATATATAATTCCTGTCTCGATAAATTTCATGAAGAGGATAAAACTTAGTATAGAAAAGAGACATAAGCTCCTGCCAGTCCAGCAAATATGAGTTATCGAGAAGCCCATACCAATCTGAAGCTTTATCTACAAGGGATACGGCAAACAATTTCCTCATGACAAACTCCCTCGATACACCTGCAAGCTTAAATAATGAACATAGTCGTGACAAATATAGCAAGTGCTCACCGGGATGTCTATCTCCTGCATAATGATTAGCCAGAACATAATTGATAATGCCAACTGGTATTTTGTAAGGCACAATTTCAGTAGGGGGAGGATCAACCACCACAGGTGTGGGGTGTCTTCCCTCAAGCAACGCTCCAATAATAGGGTTATCCATAGCGACAAAGAACAGCAATAGCAAAAAATAAAAACAGAATTATAAAAAGACTTTCTTACCAGTTTCACTTTACCAATAGCGCTACGCTCCCCTGCAACGGCGCCAGAAAACGGTACTTGATGACCCTCAACCGTAAGGGATCTGTTGCAGCGTGTTTGGTAAGTAAGAGTGTCGAACCCAATGAGGAGCAGAAGGTATTGATAAGCGATTCTGAGCAAGAAATTACTGCAAGCACTGAAAGATAACTTTTAGGGGTTTTCTCGATATAAGCAACAGGAATGTAAAGGCAAGTAATGTAAAAGGTACTGAGAGTAACAAGTGGCCCAATCCTTTCTTAGCAAAGGAGAGGCCTAGCAACTGAACTTATAAAGACTAAAGCGTTCTTGAGGACACACGGGAGAGGTAGTCATGTGCTTTCGCCATATTCCGTATCGATACTATGTTATGTGTTGATAAGTGTTGGTGGGTGGATCTATGCTAGTGCACTCTCTAGACTAAGATGAATGCACTCTTATGATTAAACACCTTGCAAGCATCCGCAAATACAAGATAGAATTTAAGGCAAAAGCCTAACCATAGCAATACGATCGAGGATCCATTATTCCCTTATGCAAAAGCGTGCGAACTGGGGTTCAGGTTTTTGTCACTCCGGCAACCCACCATAAGCATTCTTTATACACAATGTATTCTCCTAGGTCCTTAATAAGGCGAAGTGTTGGGTGTTCGACTCACACAACACCACTAGTAGAATGACAACGCAACTTAAGTATCAAACAACACATATTACTTCAACAACATATGACTACTAACAACAAGACTTTCCCCATGTCCTCAAGAACTAAGGTAACTACTCACAAGACATAAAAGAGATCATGATCAGTGGGGATAAATATGTGATAAACAATCTGGACATAATAATATTTCTCCAACAAAACTCAATAGCATTCACCACAAGGTAGTAATCAACACCGATAGAGTAGAGAGGATAGGTAGTACAAGTTACAACAAGAGTTGCGATGGAAAGATGAGGTTTGGATGAAGATGGAGATGGTGCTGGTGTTGGGGATGATGTTGATGATGATCTCGATGATGCCCGTGATGATGGTGATGACGATGGCGACGATCTCCCCTTCCGGGAGGTGATCTCCCCGGCGGAATCTGCCCGCCGGAGATGCCCTTTTCTTCTCTGTAGGTTTGCGCCTCGAAGCGGCGGCGGAACTCCGTAAAAAGTCCCGTGCCTAGGGTTTTCGGAGGATGGGGAACATATATGCAAAAGGGGGCGACCAGAGGTGGGCCAGGGGCTCCAGGCGCCCCCCCCCCCGGCGCGGCCAGGGGGGGCACCCCCAGGCCGCCTGGGCACCCTGTGGCCCCCCTCTGACTCCCCTTTTGCGTGTCTTCGTTATTCTTCCGAAAAAAACCTCCCATCAATTTTTAGGTAATTTGGAGGTGTTCTTCTTCAGCAACTCAGTATCCACTTTTTCCTGCTGAATTCTGCGTCTGCTGTTCCCGCACCGGAAAGTTGCAAACTGTGTAAAATAGACCAAAACAACATAAGAACATCATCATAACGTGAAATATATCAATGAATAAGGATAAATTATAATACAAAATAGTGATGCATTTTGGACGTATCAGCGGCGTCCGCGAGGGGAGGAGAAGGAGATGGTGTCCTGGGCCGCTTGGATGAGGAAGAGGTGGCGGCCTCAATCCTCTTCACTGCCGCAGCCCTCGTCGGGCGCATGGGCTATGTCTGGGCCTATTGCCGCTTCGCGGTATTGGCGGGACAGACCGGCTCGCTGGAGCTAGCCTGCCACAGGACGTGTTTCTTCCCTATTGTCAAGGAGTCATCCGCATTGGTCTCCCCTTCGACCGACTCCTCGACCGCTTCTTCAACAAGGGGAACCCCAGCACCGGCACCGTTGGGCTCCTTGACAGACCACGTCCACTCAGCAAACCCTTTCTCTTCTGCGGCCACATCGGCCTCATCCTCCACCGTGCCAAAGCTGCCGGCCTCCTCGGCAAGTGATGCCTTTTCCGCCCTGGCGGCGATATATTTGATTGCTTGTTTGATGTGCTGAGTGAAATTGAGTGAAATTGGAAACTTTTGAAAGTGAAATGAGAGCGAATAAAATGACTTTCCCAAAACTTTCACTTTGCATTTTGATCTCCGGGAATTCAAATTATTTTCAACACAAAACCCTGGAGTGAAGATAATATGACTTCTTCCATTTATTAAATGAAAAAGGGTTTTGAGAGGATTTTGAATTTCATTCTCGAAATATTTCAAATTCAGAAACTTTATGCAACTCAATGATTTTCCCGAGAGAAGATAAAATGACTTCATCAAATTATAGGAAATATGAGTTGGAAGTTTTTCTGAAATTTTCTTTAAACTCATTTTCAAAATTTGAGTTATTGGGTTTTATTCAAATTATTGTTCTCCAAAAATAAAATATGTTTAAAATAGGGTAACATGATTCCCTACAGTGGAAAATTGGAGAGAAATAAATTTGAAATCATTTTGGTATTTTTAAAATGATTTTAATTGGATTTTATTGCATCAGGAGCACCTTTTGATTTATTTAAAATTGTCAGGATTTTATTTGACTTCAGAAAAATGTTCATCTTGTAGAGATTCTTTTTCCGAAAATTTTGATATATAATATGCCTATATTAAAGTTTCCTCTATTTTCGTTATTTAGTTTTTCTTTTCTGCTTCTATTAAAAAACATGCGCGTGCGCCTTTATTTATCTGTCACCCAAGTGCGCGGCTTAGTAGCAGTGGGCGCCTTATTTTTTCCCTTTCCTCCTATTGGGCCAAGCCTAGTCAGCCTTTTTTATTTCTTACCATTTTTTTTCTTCGGCCGAAATTAAAAAAAAACTGCGCTTACGGTGCGTGCGCAGGAGCTTTTTAGCCTATGCGGTTTAAACTGTTTCATTTAATTTCGTCTATGTTTAGTCCCACATTGCCTAGCCTTTGACCCCTAAGCCACTATTCCGCCTATAATATAGACCCATAGAGCCTCCAAAAATCATCCAATTCGGGTTAAATCAGTATTTTGGTTTGACTAGATTCACTTAAAAAATTATTTTTTCTCTCCGGCGGACTTCTGGAAGTTGTCTCTTCTCTCCGAAGTCATATTTTGTCTCCCTATAAAGGTTTCTTTCTTCGTTTTTTCTATATACTCCCATATCTTATTATTTCTAGACTAGTATAATAGAATAATTAGATTTATAAACTAGCCCTGTATTTACACTTTAGACATAGAATTCTTTTAGCCGTAGCTATTTTTCTTCCACAAAATAGCTTGGCCCTGATTTTTCAAATAGCCATAACTTTTTACTCGTTCATCCAAATTAGATGAAACCAACGCCCACGTCTTCGTTACGATCCCCTCTTTCCAGTAAAACAACCTCCACATGTCTTTGAAAGTTTAAAATTTGAATTCAACTAGTTTTGTTTAAAACTAGTTTTGTTTAAAACTTGTTTTGTCATAAATTGAGTTTCATAACTCCGTTTTCGTTGATTCTTTTTGCAAATAGAAGATCTTGACCTAAACTTTTTGATAAGGCCAAATTCACATAATTTTGGTACTGTTAGAAACTGTTTTCTGTTTCAAGAGTCATTCGTTTGTTTTCGATGTTTTCTGAAGTGTTTTATTCGTTCTTTCTGAGCTGCTGAGTGATTGCTTATGTGTGGTTACTATTGTTTGCTCACGATAGGTTGAACGGAGTGTGACGAGTAGATCTATCACGAGCTCTGAGTGCGAATCCTCTACATCGTCAGTACAAGGCAAGTTCACACTTTGATCATACTTTCCAATACCCAGTTTTCATTGCATTAGTTATATCCTCAAACACTTGCATGAGTAGGACTGGTTACATAATATGATGCTTTGTAGTTCATGAGGTAGTAACCCAATGACCTGAGATCAACCAAGGGGGGGTATACGCTTTGTTACTTATTGCTTAGCCATGCTCGTAGATGTGTATTGGCATGAGGGTTTCATGAAAGTTGTGAGTGTTATTTAAGGGAAACTTTAAGGTAGAAATTTAATACACATCTGGGTGGATTGGTTGTGGCACCCTGGAGTACCCAGTGGTTGTCGGGCACCTGGAGAATCCAGTGTTTGCCCTAGGGGATCCCGGAGGAACCGTGTGATCACCCTATTGGAATGCCACCCAGGCTCAAAGGGATCATATAATATTTTCATGCCTAGAAACTTCCATGTGCAGCCACAAGCCATTATGGGCTCTAGCATAGTATGAGTAAGTTGTGTGACCACTTTCAGTGGTAGAATAGCAGATGTAGCGGATGTAGGTGTACCGATCTACCCGGGGTAAAGAGTTAATGCTTCCGAAAGACTGTGTCTCGGTCATCCCTTTCTCAAACACCATGCAGTGCGAGAAATTAAATGGAGGCGATCGAGTCTTGTGGGGAAAAGTGCACAAACCTCTGCAGAGTGTACAAACTATTCATGGAAATTAAATGAAACCAACGCCCATGTCTTCGTTACGATCCCCGGTCATGGACATCTTTGAGTATCTAGAAGTGGATTATTTGTTGATCTCAAAACTCTATTTAATTAATTTGTTGGGTTAATAATTACTTTGGTTTGGGATTGAGATGGAGGAACCATTCTCAATTGTTCATGATTTAAATATAACAAAGTAGTTGAATAAATGCATTCCTTTGTGGTAGGGAAAAATGAGCTTTATGCAAAAACAGCCTTATAGCCTTCACCAGCCAAATATGCATGTAGTTGTAGGCATTGTTCATCATTATCATTACAGTGTGAAATTGCCAGTACATTCAATGTACTGACCTACATGGATGCAACGTCTCATGTTGTAGGACTTATTCGACAAGCAAGTGTTACGTTAGGGTTGCGCTGTCTACACTCAACTTTGCCGTTGGTGTTGATGGAACTCCACAACCTTGGTGCTTCCTCTATGATTGATTGAGGTAATAGTATTTACGTTACTTAATACATGTGTTTTACCTCTATTATAAATCCTCGAGTACTATATGTGTCAGCATATCGATCCTGGGATGACACTTAAGCACACAGACTTGATCCATTCGGGTCGGGTCGCTACACTTCTTCAGTGGTGGGACAGGTGAGATGTGGGTTGTCACGAACATACCTCCTAACAAGTTGTCGAAGAATGTATGCGCCAGCTCCGCTTTTGGATCGGCCCATGTCAGATCGAGGCCGTGCGCGTTAAATATTGGCATCATGGCGATAATGGAGGTCAGGCAAGAATTGTTGCTCAACGGGACCACACCCGCTGGCAGCCCGAACAGGTTGTCAGGCTTGGCGGCCCTAACGGCCTTGCTGGTCTTATCGTCCTTGCCGGTCTTCTCTGCCTTGCTGGTCCTCTTGGCCCTGCCAACATCATCAACCTTGAGCTCAAAATCCTCTGACAAAGATGAGCATGCTGCAACACCGTGAAGTTGTGATTCAGGCCGGGGCGGAGCCTCATGATGTCGGCCGCATTCCTGAAATCCCAGCCCCCCCCCTTATTGTGCAATGGGGCAATCCGGCGGAGAATGAAGTCGGCCCCAATCATTTTGAGGGTGAGCCGGTTGAGGTGAGGTGATGGATCCTGGTGGTGGAAACCATGAGTTTACGGTCGTCGGCGTCGAGCTCGCACCAGTCCTTGCTACGAACCGGCGGCTTCCAACGGACCCGACAGAACTCCTACGGATCCGTCTACTCAATCCAGCACCACCGCCCTCGCCACTCATCCCACCTCTCCTTCTGGGCACCCTCCTGGTACGTGCCCTTGATCTGGGGCCGCGGGATACAAGTGATGCAGCTGGAGATGGTGCCCCCTGGCTGGATGCGAGGGGTCAAGTAATGGCGGAAGAGCGTCGTACTGGGGTGCACTCTGGCGAAGCCCTCGCAAAGGTGAGCAAAGAAGGCCATGCACTCTGTGGTGTTCGGCGTAAGATCCAGAAGGTGGAAGCTGTAGGTGTGCATGACATCATTGAAGAAATATGAGAGAGGGGGGAAGAGCCTGCAGGAGAAGTTGTCAACAAAGAAAGGGTATCTATTTGGACCGGGCTTGGCGAAGAAGGCAGGGACGATGCGCGCGGCAGGATTCCGCGTCGTCTCCCTCCCCCATAGGCACTTGAACTTCTCCCTGAGGGCGAGCGTGTTGATCGTCGGGGCGAAGAGGACGTACTTTGCCCGCAGCTCCACCAACTCGCTCTCCGACGCCTCCTTCCCCCGGTGTCCTTAGCAGCTCCCTTCCCATTGCTTGCGTTGGGCGCTATGGCGGCTGAGAGGGGGCGAGGGATCAAGGGAAATGGGGCGCGGCGGTGGCGAGCGGAGGTGAAAACTCCAGTTTGTGCTTGAAGAAGAAGAGGGGAATGATGGTTCAAAGATTGGAGAAGGCGCGGAGGGTAAATGAGTGACACTCCTGTGGTTTCCTCTTTTATATGGGGAAGACGCGGGCCGCCTCTTTACTATTCACCATGCGGTGATGCAAGTGTGTTGTGGCCATTCCACGCATGATCCCTACGTAACGCACTCAATGTGAGTCGTGGGGAAGCAAAATTGGCAAAGAAATTACCATGGTTAAAACTCTGCCACGCGTTCCCGCGCACCATTCTGGGCCTGGCCCAACAACGCTTCGCGCTTATGTGTGGCGCGGGGCCCGGGGCTCCTGTCGGTGCACAAAAGTAGGGGCCTTTATGTACCCCTCTACTTGTGCACGGGCAGTCCTAGCCACAGCTGTGGCCATGCTTGGCGGGACAAAGGAAGGAAAGGTACGAGACTGCCAAGGCAACACTCAACCGAGAGGCATGAAGATCAAAGGGGCAAGATGCGCTCCCCCCGGCAATACCCTTGCCAGGGCGGCCTACGTAGCCCGAGCAAGGGTCTTGCCGGGGCATCTTGCCCAACACTCGCAAGGGCACCACCCTTGGGCCTAGGAGCTCTGGTGCCATCAACAACGTCAAGACCAAGACTCGGGGGCGCCTGCGTGGTGGCATGCAGATCTTTGTGAAGAACAAAGGCCTGCAAATCTACATAAGGACCAGAAGACGAAGACCCCCGATAAGATCCTTGCCGTGGACGACCGAAGACCCCCGGCAAGATCCTTGCCGGGGACGACAGAAGACTCCTGGCAAGATCCTTGCCAGGGACGGCCACGAGACCCCGGCAAGACCCTTGCCGGGCCCGCACCTCCCAAGGTTTCGTTACCCCGCGGCTGTTTCGACGTGGCAACCAGCCCGCCAACTAGTCAAGCACCTGCCTGGTGGCATGCAAATCTTTGTGAAGACCCTATCACCGCACCAGCATAGTGACCAGCCAGCCAGCGTGGCGCTGCATGCCTCGTCAACCTGGACGCGCGTCAGAACAAGGCGAGGCGGCGACGGACAGGATGAGCTCTGTTGTCGTCCTCGATAAAGCAAGAGAGCACGTTGGCAGCGCATTGAATGCTTTTGTCCTACGATGTCAGGCGATAAACTTGTACACTGTAGATACTTTCCACTAGTTGTGTGCCACTTTGGTGACCCCTTTGCCATATAAAAGGAGGCCCGAGGCGTACTGTGGAAGGATTCGGACTTTTGGGACAGGGCCCACATAGTAGCTAGTTCAAGAACTCAAGAACACAAGATAAACACAGACAAGAAGGATTAGATTGTTACGCATCATTTGCGGCGCGAACCTGGGTAAAAATCCCCACGTGTTGATCGCTAGACCTGCTCTTTGCACAGCGCTACGCCGCCGCCAACTGTGGTAGGGGTCCCCGGGATCCCATAGATGTCGTTTCCCCCGACATGTTCCATTACCTCCCTGGGAACATCGGGTATGTCAGATGGTTGCCAGGCAAACACATCGGCATTCGCCCGTAGGTAGGACACAAGTGCCCTTTCCTATTTGTCATCGAGGGTGGCACCGATGGTGAAGGTACCATCAACACCATCCAGCCCTGCCGGGACCATTTTTACAATAAGAACAACAACCTTCAACCTCTTACTGTTGGAGCTTTCCGGCAAATCATCCGCAGGCAGAACATATCCAGGAAAGGTGAGCTTCCCAGGTCCGTTGGCGGGTGTAAGGGCATATTTCTTCCTAAGTAATTTTGGTGATTGATGACAATGCATTTGCGGACTAATCGTGTGCTCTAAGCTCTTTCAGATATATCTCACCTAGGCACAAGATGATTATGTGCCCCTCGGAAGATGGTGTTTCCTTTTGCTTCTTTTTCGGTGGATTTGAGCAACAGGAAAGCCGTACTATTAAGAGGGGGTCCGCTTCGGAAAGGTTTGGGTGGAATCAACACGTACACGTCTACACTTTCGCACCACCTTTCCTTTGCCTCTCTGGAGCTCCGGCTATTTTCATAGTGAGCGGTAGTACCGCACAGCCACACGGTAGTACCGCCTCACGACTGCGTAGTACCGCACAGAGCGGTAGTACCGTATCATGAGCACGGTAGTACCGTGTAGCTGGCCCGGCGTCGTAACTAGTGCGGTAGTAGGTGCGGAAGTAATTTTTTACTCCCGCATCCAACACGTTAGTACCGCTTGGGTCAAGTGGTAGTACCGTGTCATGTTTTTGCTACTACCGTATTTCTGCGGATGTAGCTACGGATGTATTTTATTTCATCTGCACTTGTCCTCGACCTGCTTATCTCTGCCTTGCGGTAGTACCGCAGGGACGTGCGGTAGTACCGCTCAGGCGGTACTACCGCCCATTGAGTCAACGCAACAGAGTTAAGTCTGGGCTAGTACTGCACCAGCGGTAGTACCGCAACCAGAGCGGTAGTATTGCTGGCCGAGAGGTAGTACCGTAACTTACGTGCGGTAGTACTGCGCTCTGTGGGCAGAAATGTGGAATAACGGTTGGATTTGTTCTCCCACTATATATAGAGAGTCTTCTTCTCCAAGAAGACTCACCTCTTCCTCCCCAAAGCTCCATTGTTGCTCAAAGCTCCATTTCCGCCCGATCTCTCACCCTACCCTATCAAACTTGTTGATTTCCTCGGGATTGCTTGAGAAGGCATCGATCTACACTTCCACCAAGAGATATTTGATTCCCCCCACTAATCCCTTGCAAATCTTGTTACTCTTGGGTGTTTGAGCACCTTAGACGGTTGAGGTCACCTCAGAGCCATATTCCATTGTGGTGAAGCTTCGTGGTGCCGTTGGGAGCCTCCAATTCGGTTGTGGAGATAGCCCCAACCTTGTTTGTAAAGGTTCGGTTGCTGCCTTCAAGGGCACCACTAGTGGAATCAGGGCACCTTGCATTGTGTGAGGGCGTGAGGAGAATACGGTGGCCCTAGTGGCTTCTTGGGGCGCATTGTGCCTCCACACCGCTCCAACAGAGACGTACTTCCCGTCAAAGGGAAGGAATTTTGGTAACACATCCTCGTCTTCACCGTCTCCACTTGTGGTTAACACTTTCCTTTCCTTGTGCAAGCTTTCCTTGTTTATCTTATATAGCTTGCTTGTGAGGTTGTTATCTTTGCTTCCTATAAGTTGTCATCATAGTAGCATATCTAGAAAACTTACTTTGTTGCTTAATTTAAATTGGTTAAGAAAAGCTAAAAATTGTTAGTTGCCTATTCACCCCCCTCTAGTCAACCATATCAATCCTTTCAATTGGTATCAGAGCCTCGTCTCTTTTTAAGGACTTTACCGTCCAAAGAGTATGGGTGACAACGTAGTCGAGACGGAGGAACATTCCGGTGGAACTCCGTCCTTGCCTACGTCCGATGGGGGAGCCTCGGTCTCTCGTGAGGAGTTCAATGTGGCTATGACCACATTGAAAGAATCACTAGTGACCGAGGTGAAAGGCATGTTTAAAGATTTGCTTGAGGGGCTTAAATTATCCACCACACCGTTGGAAGTGGTTCGTCCCGCTACCATTGTGTCGGAGGCTACTCCCGACAAGGGAGAAGCTATTAGTGAACAAGCCCCGGTTACTAAGAACGGGAATGGGATCTTTGCCCACTCCGCTCCTCCTACTCACTATGGAGGACCCGTTCCCACACCGCATTTAAATTCCGTTGGGCCTCCTCCTAAGTTTATACAAAATTCTGATTTTGCTACTAGGATGTTTTGCTTCAAACTTCATTTAAATCATTGCTCTACTAATCTTTGGAGAATCATTGAGCAAGGTTTTTATCCACATGATCCTGACAACTTAACTCTGAGAGAAGCTGTGGATCATCAATTCAACGAGTCCGTTCTTTGCATACTTCAAGATGCTATCCCTCCCGAAGACATTGGACATCTTCGACCCTTCACTGTGCCCAAGGAAGCCTGGGAGCATGTTGGCACCATGTACAAGGGGAGCGCTAGCATCCAACGCTCGAACTATGAAGTTGTGCAAGATGAAGCATATGAGTTTGCTATGATCGAAGAAGAAGATCCTCGTGAACTTTATCGGAGATTAACCACTCTTGCGGTCTCTGTTCGAGATCATGGGAGTAACGACACATATGACAATTGGATCAAGCGCAAGTTTCTCAAGGCCATGATGCCCTACCATAAGGCCATGTCCTCCGTCATTCGCCAAAGACCGGACTTCCACCATTTGTCATCAAATGAAGTATTGGATGAGTTCATTGCCATGAGGATCTTGGACAAGACCGCCAACAATGTGGTTTTAAGACCTCAACGATCAAAGAAGCCTAACCTTGCCTTGAAGGCCAAGGCTTGTGTGGAAGAAGAGGAGGAGGAGGATGACGATGAGTGTTGCCCCGAGGACACCAAATATGCCTATCATGAGCACATGGCTCTTGCTTCGCAGCAATTTTGGGGCAACAAGAAGAACTCAAGGCCCAACTTCAACAAGAACAACTCAAGTGGCAACAAGGGCAAGCAACGAGTGTGGACATGCTTCAACTGTGGAAATGTAAGCCACTTCATTGCAGATTGCCCATATGAGAAAAGAGAAGACTTTGGAGGCAAGCTTATCCGGAAGGAGAAGGCCAAGTCTTATCCCAACAAGAACAACTTCAACAAGAAGACTCCTCCTAAAGGGTTGGTGGCCCAAGAAGAATATGTTGAGGATGATGATAATGATGAAGATGATGAGATGGTCGCCATGGCCACAATTGCTATTGCTACTACTCCACACACATATCTCTTCGACTCTCCAAATGAGAACATCACCGCCAAGTGTCTCATGGCTAAGGCCACCAACAAGGTAACTCCAAACATCAACACTACCATCATCTCTAATCCTTCATTGACGGATTGTATTGATGATAGTGAGGGAGCTAAGGAGGAAGAGAATGAGTTTGAGTTGTTTATGAGCAAACTCAAGGGCAAACCCAAGAAGCATTTTGTTGCTCTCTTGGAACAACTCGGTGAGGCCAATTACATGATCGAGGCTCACGAGGAGACCATTTCCAAAATGGAAGGACATAGTCAAGACTATGCCGATGAAATATCGGATCTCTCTAATGCTCTAGAGGAAGAGTGTGGTCTTCGTTTGGCTCTTGGGGAGTCACACAACGATGATCATGCTAAATTAAAGAAAGATCTCGATCATGCTTTAGTTGTCTCTTGTATGCTTAACTCCGAGAAGGCAAAACTTGGGTTTGACCATGCTAGACTCAAGGAGGCGTTTGTTACACTTGACAAGGCTCACAAGGCCTTGAAAGGTATGCATGGTTCTCTCAAGGAGTCTAATGATCAACTCAAAGTTTCGCAAACCAAGGAAAAGACTATCTTTCCTCGCATGGTGTTGATTGATAATGCAAATGCTACTAACCCATGTTGCGAGCATGTGCATCTTGTTGAAGAAAATGCCAAGTTGAAGAAGCAAC
Source organism: Secale cereale (assembly GCA_902687465.1). NCBI lineage: Eukaryota > Viridiplantae > Streptophyta > Magnoliopsida > Poales > Poaceae > Secale > Secale cereale. Next base: position 366,634,235 of record LR738711.1, read on the forward strand.
TTGAGAAAGGCCTTGTGACATGTATACAAGGTGAGAAGAACCTCAACAATCTTTTGAGTAATCAAAAGGATGTTGTGGCAAAGGAAGGAATTGGGTTTGCTCCCAAGCCCAAGAAGAAGAAGAATGACAAGACCAAGCTACCTCCCCCTCTCCGACAAACCTTTGAGAAAGAGGGAGAGGGCGCGTCTAAGAAGAAGAGCAATGTGAAGGGTGGTGGAGTCAAGAAAAACCCCACCATACCATCAAACATGGCCGACGACTTTAATCCTTCTTATGTTTTATGTCGTGCTAGTGATGGTCATGTCTTTGCTAAATTTTTTGGTTCTTCTTATGAGTACATTGAATGGTCTATTTGGGTTCCTAAGACCCTTGTTACTAACCTCAAAGGACCCAGTACCAAATGGGTACCTAAATCCAAGCATTGATCTCTTGTAGGAGTTTGCTTCCAGTGGGGGATCATGGTTGCTCGATAGTGGAGCCACAAATCATATGACCGGAAGCAAAGACTTGGTGGTGGACGTGCATCTAGATTCATTTATGGCCACAAACGTCGAATCGGGTGATGCTTCATCTTCTAAGGTATTGGGGCTTGGCAAGGTTGTTGTTTCTCATGATCTCACGATCGAGAAAGTCATGCTTGTTGAGTCCCTTGCATATAACTTACTTTCTGTTCGCCAACTTGCACTCATGGGCTTTGCTACATTCTTTGATAATGATACCGTGGCCCTCTTGTGGAGCAAGACTCTTAAAGTAGCCTATGTTGGACATGTTGAGAACAGTCTCTATGTGGTTAAATTCTTGGAGCAACCCACTAAGACCGCGACATGCCTAATGGCTAAAGTTGATGTGGGATGGCTTTGGCATCGCCGGTTAGCCCATGTCAATATGAGATCTTTACAAAGTCTTCTCAAGGGGGACCATGTCCGTGGACTAACAAATGTTAGCTTTGCTAAAGATCGTGCTTGCAGTGCGTGTATTGAAGGAAAGTTACATGAGAAGGCTCATCCTCCCACTACTATCATCTACTCAAAAAGGACCTTAGAGCTCCTTCACATGGATCTCTTCGGGCCTGCATCCTTTGATAGTCTCGGGGGCAAAAAGTATTGCTTGGTGATTGTGGATGACTATTCAAGATACACATGGGTATACTTCTTCAAGAAGAAGAGTGAGACCCAACAAACCGTCATCAACTTTGCAAATGAAGCTCAACGACAACATGACGCAAATATTTTGATGATCCGAAGTGACAACGGCACCGAGTTCAAGAACTACACCTTGGATGAGTTTCTTAGTGATGAGGGGATTAAACATCAATATGCAGCACCTTATACCCCTCGACAAAGCGGTGTAGCGGAGAGAAAGAACCGGACACTGATGGACGCGACAAGGACAATGATGGCGGAATTCAAATCTCCATACAACTTTTGGGCCGAAGCCATCAACACTGCATGTCATGGATCCAATCGGCTCTATCTCTGCAAAGGCTTGAACAAAACTCCATATGAGATTCTTATCGGTAACAAGCCCAATCTCAAGTACTTCCGGGTGTTCGGGTGTAAGTGTTTCATCCTCAAGAAAGGTGTTCGTTTGTCTAAATTTGAATCTAGAGCTCATGATGGCATATTTGTTGGTTATGCTACAAACTCTCATGCTTACCGTGTCCTCAACAAGTCCAATGGACTCATTGAGGAGACGAGTAACATAGAGTTTGATGAGAATAACGGCTCCCAAGTGGAGCAAAGTGGTACTTGTGATGTAGGTGATGAAATTCCTCCTCAAGCCATAAGAAGAATGGGTGTTGGATATATCCTACCCATTGAGGAAACCCTTGTGGCTGAAGGAGAAGGACAATGTTCCACACAAGTGGAACCATCATCAACCCAAGACCCACACGCTTCCGAAGAACAAAGTGAAGGCCCTCAACCAGACGAACAAGGCCAAGTGCAAGATCAATCACAAGATGGTGGGGAGCCACCAAATGATGCACAAGGCCAATTTCTCTCCTCTAAGCAAGATCAAGATCAAGAGGAAACTCAAGATCAAGATCAAGCTATTGACGTTGCTCAAGATGATCAATTCAGTGCTCCTCAAATATCTCTTGAAGAGCAATTGGAGTGTCGTGCTGCAAAAATTGCTTCCAGGCTTGCTTCCAGAGAACATCACATGGAGAATATTCTTGGAAGCATCAAAAGGGGGGTAAGCACTCGTAGACAAATAGCAAAATATTGTGCTCATCAAGCTTTTGTCTCCTGTGTTGAACCTCAAAAGGTCTATGAGGCGCTCGAAGACCCAGATTGGCTTAATGCCATGCATGAAGAACTCCACAACTTCGAGCGCAACAAAGTGTGGCATCTGGTGCCGAGGCCAAAGGAGAACCATAATGTCATTGGAACCAAGTGGATCATTAAGAACAAGCAAGATGCTCATGGCATTGTCATCCGCAACAAGGCGCGTCTGGTGTCTCAAAGCTACTCCCAAGTCAAGGGTATCGACTACGGCGAATTCTTTGCCCCCGTTGCTCGCCTTGAATCTATTCATTTGTTGCTTGCCTATGTTTCTCATCATAATTTTAAGTTGCAACAAATGGATGTGAAAAGTGCATTTCTTAATGGTCCTATTAATGAGTTGGTATATGTCAAACAACCCCCGGGGTTTGAGGATCCCAAGTTCCCCAATCACGTGTATCAACTCGATAAGGCACTCTACGGCCTTAAACAAGCCCCACGTGCGTGGTATGAGCATATTACCGAGTTGTTACAAGATCGTGGGTTTGAAATTGGAAAAATCGACCCCACTCTTTTTACTAAGAAGGTCAAAGGGGAGTTGTTTGTTTGCCAACTATATGTTGATGATATTATCTTTGGTTCTCCTAACAAAGCTTTCAATGATAAGTTTACCGCACTCATGACCACACATTTTGAGATGTCCATGATGGGAGAGTTGAAGTACTTCCTTGGGTTTGAGATCAAGCAAAGAAGAGAAGGAATCTTCGTCAAACAATCCAAGTATACTCAAGACATGCTCAAGAGGTTCAATCTAAGTGATGTCAAGCTGGCTGCTACTCCAATGCCAACCAAGTGCCAACTTGACATTGATCCTAATGGTAAAGCGGTGGATGAAAAGGTATATTGTTCTATGATTGGATCCTTGCTTTACCTTTGTGCATCTAGACCGGATATTATGTTGAGTGTGGGAATCTGTGCACGGTTTCAAGCCTCACCTAAGGAAAGTCACTTTGTGGTAGTCAAGTGAATCTTTCGATATTTGGCTCATACCCCAAACTTTGGCTTATGGTACCCAAGAGGAGCAAACTTCAACCTTGTTGGTTTCTCTGGTTCGGACTGGGCAGGAGACAAAGTGGATAGGAACTCAACTTCCGGAGGGTGCCAATTCCTTGGTTGCTCTCTGGTAAGTTGGTCTTCCAAAAAGCAAAGTTGTGTGTCTCTCTCATCCACCGAAGCTGAGTATGTGGCAGCTGGCAGTTGTTGTGCTCAACTCCTATGGATGAGGCAAACTCTAAAGGATTATGGTGTCACTTGTGACAAAGTGCCTCTTTGGTGTGACAATGAAAGTGCCATCAAGATTTCTCTCAATCATGTGCAACACTTCAAGACGAAGCATATAGAGATTCGGTATCACTTCATCCGGGATCATATACGGCAAGGAGAGATCGAGCTTCACTATGTCAACACTCATGATAACCTTGCAGATATCTTCACAAAGCCTTTGGATGAAGCAAGATTTCGCGAGTTAAGGCATGAGCTAAATTTCATCGATTTGAGCAATGTGGCTTGAGACCTTGCACAAACACCTTCCCACTCAATATAGTTATCTTGTCTAGATGTAGGCATGGACATAGGGGGAGTATTGTTCTCTCAATGAACTATTCCTCCCCCATTATGCATAAATCGATCAAGTCTTTGTCATTTTCCATGTTAGATGGTATAAGTGCTTCAAGACGAGGGTTGGTCATGGGCCAAAGGATAGTTCTTTGCGGTGCCATACCAAATTACTCAAACATAGGTGGCTTCGGCCACCGACCTCCTCCTTGGAGTAGTGTCTTGTGTGCTGGTTTTTAGTGTGTGTTGTCTCTCTTTCCGTGTGCCTTGCGTGTGCGTTTTTTCTTTGCTAAAAGCCTCTTGTCAAAACTTGCATTCTTTTGGAGGGACGGTACTACCGTGAGTAGTCACGGTACTACCGCAAGGCCAATACGGTACTACCGCTACTAGCCCGGCAGTAATTTTTTACTGCCGTTGGTCGAGCTGTACTACCGCTCCGTGTGCGGTACTTCCGCCCGGGCGGTACTACCGCGATGACCGCAGTACTACCGCACTTATCCGAATGGCTGGGGTTTATAAGCAGGCAGGGGGAGTTCTAACTCCCCCATACCCATTCATCTCATATCCCCCACGTCGCCTCTCTCTCTCCCTCTCAAGAACGCCGCCGGAGGACCACGCCGGATCTCCTCCCCCGGCCACTCTCCTAGCATTCCGACCGGTGGGATCGTTCCCCACCTCGACCTCTTGCCATGGATGAAGGTTTCTCCCCAAATACCCTCTTCTTTTTTGCCCGTTTGTTGTTTTTAGGTTTTGGGGAGATGCTTGTTGTTCTAGTGTTCTTCTTGTTCCTATCCATGGAAGATTAGGATGTAGGAGAGTGGTTATGCAATAGAAATCCTAGTAAGTATGCTGCTACTAAGTTACTATGATCAGCCATAGTACCGTTCGTCGTTCTAGGCATTCTAGTCTAGATCCGTTTTTCCATATCTGACCCGTGTGGTACTACCGCTGGCTAACCGCGGTACTACTGCTTGGTCACGTAACAGTAATACCGCTCTACTGAGCGGTACTACCGTGACGATGCGGATGTAAATTTTTAGTACCGCGTTCTGCGTGGTACTACCGCAACTTCCAAGCGGTACTACCGCTCCCTAAGCGGCACTAAAATTTTACATCCGCCTTCGTCAAGCAGTACTACCGTTTGGTTCATATTTTCTTCGTAGCGCATGCATATTATCCTTTCTAAATATATCGTATGCATTTTTGTGGCTTTTGCATTGATTCTCTTTGTGTTTCCGTCGTGTTCTTGTGTTTTTGTCTTAGGTGGTGGCTCCGGTTCCAATGTTCGTCGCACCAATCCCAGCCGTGACACCGGGTCCAAGCGTCTGCGCACCCTAAGTGATGTGCCAGATGGCTCCAATCCCCAATGCAAATTCAAGACCGCCGCCAACAAGCACAAGGAATCAACTATGACCATGGAGGAGATGCCAGCTAATGAGTTCATGGCAAGGAGGAAGGTCAATCCTTATGAAGAACCCCGGGCTCAATTTCATGGAGATGAACTATTCTGGACCAAGCAGCAGTATCGTATCTACACAGAGGTACTCAAGAGCAAGCACAACCTGTATGTGGATGCTCATTGGATTGACATGGCCCACATGCGGAGGGATGATTACCAGGCCTACTTTGCCGAGGCTCTAGATCTGGTGGAGCAGTTTGGAATTGAGCACATCATGTCTTTTCAGATGGATTTTGACCCAGAAATCGTGGCTCAGTTCTATGCTTCGGTGCACTTCCATACCAAGGAAGACCGCACCATGACTTGGATGACAAATGGTCAAAAGATGACTGCTACTTGGAAGGACTTCATGGATCTGATTCAGGTAGCTGACGGGGGGCTCCACGACCCTATTGGACCTCGGCCTCATGCCAACGCACAATCTGCCAACAAAGACCGTCTATTACCTTTTTATGTGGAGAAGACACTTGCGAGTGGCAAGAAGACATGGGTGTTGAACCCCTTCCTGGACATCATGCATAGGATCTTCCGCAACACCTTGTTTCCTCGAGTTGGGGACAAGAACAAGATACATGCATACCTCATTGACATGTTGCTGATGTGTGAGGAGGCTCACAATGCTCAGACTCTGCCACTTGACATCTCCCATATCATGTGGTGTCAGCTTCGCTTTGCGATCTACACTCGCAAAGTTCCCATCTACGGTCCGTTCCTGTTTCTACTTATCTCCGAGACTTGGGACAAGATTTACCCTGATGAGGAGTTCGAGGCCCCTCAGTGGATTCTTCACGAGCCTATCCGACTTCGCATCAAGAGTCGTTGAGCTAATACCACTACCCGTGTAGAGGCTGCTGCAGCACAGATGGGTACAGATGAGGAGCCTGTGGAGGAGGAGCCAACTGAGGATAGTTCTGGAGGATATGCTCCTCCCTCGTCTGAGCCCTCTTGGGATAAGAAGCTGAAGAGAAAGATGAAGGCCCTATTATGTATGCAAGCTCAGGGACAGTACAAGGCACATGCGACTCACAAGCAATCTCGCCAGCGTGACAAGAAGATCATGAGGATCTTTGGTGAGCATGTGTCCAGTGGGTCAGAGGAGATCATCACTCCAGAGGCAGAGTGGATTTCCCAACAGGGCTACCAGTGGTCTGAGTCTGAGGAGGAGCAGCAGGAATCTGATGGAGAGCATGACGACTGAGATCTTCTGCCAGAGCTACCACCTATCTTAGGTCCTCTTTCCCTTTGTGGTGTCTCGATGCCAAAGGGGGAGAGAGTGTTCGGATTTGCGTCTTGTGTCGTGTCTATTTGATTTTCGTTTGTCGAACTTTGTTTGCTTTCTTGTGTTTGTGTCGTGTGCGTGAGACTTTCATATGGTGTAAGACATATGCTCCTCTATCGTTGAACTCGTTATTATGTCTATGCTATATTAGGTTGTGAGCAGTTGATTTACTTACCCTTTATATGTGCTCACCTTATCCTCCTTACTATTGTGCGTAGACTCTTATTCTTTGTATGCAAGGAGTATATTATTTGTAGAATATAGGGGGAGCATTGATCCTAGTATGTGTGTTGTGTAGTCCAAAGCACTCTCCCTTGTATGCACACATCTAGGGGGAGCTTACCTATATTCTATTGCTTTACTAGGTTTGCCTACTTACTTATATATCCTTGTGCAAATCCCGTATTGTCATCAATCCACCAAAAAGGAGGAGATTGTAAGGGCATATTTCTCCCTAAGTAGTTTTGGTGATTGATGACAATGCATTTGCGGACTAATCCTGTGCTCTAAGCTCTTTCAGATATATCTCACCTAGGCACAAGACGATTATGTGCCCCTCGGAACCTATGAAAGACGGTGTTTCCTTTTGCTTCTTTTTCGATGGATTTGAGTAATAGGAAAGCCGTACTATTAAGAGGGGGTCCGCTTCGGAAAGGTTTGGGTGGAAACAACACGTACACGTCTACACTTTCGCACCACCTTTCATTTGCTTATTTGGAGCTCCGGCTGTTTTCCTCGTCAGTACAAAACCATGGCTTCCTACTAATACAACTGCCTGGCATGCGGTAGTACCGCTCATAGTGAGCGGTAGTACCGCACAGCCACACGGTAGTACCGCCTCAGGACAGCGATAGTAACGCACACAGCGGTAGTACCGTATCATGAGCACGGTAGTACCGTGTAGCTGGCCCGGCGTCGTAACTAGTACGGTAGTAGGTGCGGAAGTAATTTTTTACTTCCGCATCCTACACGGTAGTACCGCTTGGGTCAAGTAGTAGTACCGTGTCGTGTTTTTGCTACTACCGTATTTCTGCGAATGTAGCTACGGATGTATTTTATTTCATCCGCACTTGTCCTCGGCCTGCTTATCTCTACCTTGCGGTAGTACCGCAGGGACGTGCGGTAGTACCGCTCAGGCAGTACTACCGCCCGTTGAGTCAACGCAACAGAATTAAGTCTGGGCTAGTACTGCACCAGTGGTAGTACCGCAACCAGAGCGGTAGTACCGCTGGCGGACCGGTAGTACCGTAACTTACGTGCGGTAGTACAGCGCTTTGCGGGCAGAAATATGGAAAACGGTTGGATTTGTTCTCCCACTATATATAGGGAGTCTTCCTCTCCAAGAAGACTCACCTCTTCCTCCCCAAAGCTCCATTGTTGCTCAAAGCTCCATTTCCGCCCGATATTTCTCCCTAGCCAATCAAAATTGTTGATTTCCTCGGGATTGCTTGAGAAGGCATCGATCTACACTTCCACCAAGAGATATTTAATTCCCCCGACTAATCCCTTGCGGATCTTGTTACCCTTGGGTGTTTGAGCACCCTAGACGGTTGAGGTCACCTCAGAGCCATATTCCATTGTGGTGAAGCTTCGTAGTGTCGTTGGGAGCCTCCAATTCGGTTGTGGAGATAGCCCCAACCTTGTTTGTAAAGGTTCGGTTGCCGCCTTCAAAGGCACCACTAGTGGTATCACGGTGGCCCTAGTGAGGAGAATACGGTGGCCCTAGTGGCTTCTTGGGGAGCATTGTGCCTCCACACCCCTCCAACGGAGACGTACTTCCCCTCAAAGGGAAGGAACTTCGGTAACACATCCTCGTCTTCACCGGCTCCACTTGTGGTTAACTCTTTCCTTTACTTGTGCAAGCTTTCCTTGTTTATCTTATATAGCTTGCTTGTGAGGTTGTTATCTTTGCTTCCTATAAGCTGTCATCATAGTAGCATATCTAGACAACTTACTTTGTTGCTTAATTTAAATTGGTTAAGAAAAGCTAAAAATTGTTAGTTGCCTATTCACCCCCCCTTTAGTCAACCATATCGATCCTTTCAGTGGGGCTCTAAACAGTTTCCTTCTCTCTCTTGCTCTCCTTGGCAGGACCAGTGATCTTTGTGGCCTCTGCTGCAACTGCATCCCTGTACATCTTAGTTACGTAAATGACTGTCCTTCTCATCTAATGGAATGGATAGGACTCCCATGGGCCCTGGCATCTTCAAGATGTTGTAAGCATAGTGGGATGCTTCCATGAACTTAGCCAGAGCTGGTCATCTAAGGATTCAATTGTACGACAGGGGAAGGTCCACCGCATCAAACACAACCTTCTCTGTCCTATAGTTCAATTCTCCCCCAAACGTTACCAACAATGTAATCTTCCCCTTGGGATGGCTCCTGCCGGGATTAACTGCTTGAAACGTGCCGGTATCCTCAAGCTCTTCCACCGACATCTGGAGTCTGCTAATAACCTTTGGGGAAATCAGATTCAACCCGGCCCCGCCGTCAACCAACATCTTTGTCACTTTGAGGTTGCGAATTGTTGGTGAGGCCAACAAGGGCAAGCACCCTACCACGGTATTGCGGCCAGGGTGATCCTCCTCGTCAAAGATGATGGGCGTGTGGGACCACTTGAGCGGCTTCCGAAACTCAGCTGCTGGTCCCGTGACATTAACTTAACTGGCCCACTGCTTGAGTTGGCGGTGTGAGGAATGCAGAGCTGCACCCTCGTCGATGCACAGAGCGTCAGTGGCCTTTTGGAACTCCTGTTCACTGGTTTCCTCTTCATCCCCTTCATTACTTTCCTCATTGCAATCCTCCTTCTCGCGGCCCCTGGCGGGTTTTTCTTTATTCCTAAAACCCTTGTCGCGGCGGTTTGCTTCACCGCTCCGGCCCTTTCCTCTAGTGCCATTCCGACCTTTCTCCTTATCTCTTTTCTCATACTCAACATTCTGCCTATTGACAAGCTATTAAACTTGATGGCATTCTTGGAGATCATGGCCCTTAGTTTGGTGGATTATTTAGTAAGGGCCATCACTCTTCCCGATCTTATCAGCGGCTGCGGCCTCCTGGCAATCATTTCTTGAGGCAATCTCCTTGCCGGGGGCCCCATATTTTGCCTTCTTACCGGTATTGGGTGTGTTTGATCCTTCAACTGTCATTACTACCTTATCTTTGTGCTTCTTACTGTGCTTCTTGTTCTACTTCTTCAGACTGGTGGTTTTGTCGTCATCCTCTGAATCGATGCCGACACGATCCTCTTGTCCAGGGAGTTTCCTCCCCTCCTCCACCCGAGCACACTTCTCAACCAAGGTTTAAAGCTCCTTCACAGTATTTGGCAGCCGGGAGTTCATCTTCGAATGTATCTGACGATTGCGCACGTTGGACTAAAAACCTGCTATCACTGTTGCCGAGCAGACGTCTGGTATGTTTCTGTGGACTCTGCTAAACCTTTGCATGTACCTCCGCTGAGTCTCTCATTCCTTTCGCGGCAGCAATTGCAAATCGCTAGGTTGCCCTTGTTCTTGCTGGCCGCCGGTGAAGGCGCCAACAAACTCATGGCACATGTCAGCCCAGGACGAAATGGAGTTCTCCGGCAGATGTATCAGCCAAGCTCTCACAGTAGGCTTAAGTGCTAATGGAAAATAGTTGGCAAATACCTTTTCATCTCTTCCTCCGTCAGCTTGAACAGTGATGGTGTAGATGCTCAAGAACTCTGCCGGGTTCAGCTTTCCATCGTACTTCTCTGGAATCTCGGGCTTGAACGTGCGAGTGGACGGCCAGCGGACTTTCCACAGCTCCCGGGTGAATCCAGGGCACCCCGCCTCGGAAGGCAAGTACCCGCCCCCACCGAGCGCGGGCTCGTCGATGTTGGAGCCGTCGTGCCCATCGGGCTGGCAGTGGTCACCACGGCGTTGGTCGATAGCAACACGCACATGCTCCCTCTGCCTACCTTCTGGGGCTCGTTGTTGGCCTTAGTGTGCTCGTAGATCCGACGAAGCCATCGAGACGCCGTTGGGCTCCTGGGTGCATAGCCCCCGCACCTGTGGTCGCGGAAGGGACCGCACCATGGGAGTAGCACCCTCGACATAGCTAGCAGCGCAGGCTATTGCCGTCGCTTGAGGAGGCCGTGGCGGGCCAGCTTGTCATTATCTCTCCGCCTAGGCGAAACCTATCAGACTTTGGATGGTGGCTCGCCACTCATCTATCTGATCAGCCTATGGGATAAAGGTCTCTTTTGGTTCGACAAGGGGATGTGCACGTTGCACAAAGAGCAGAGTAGCGCCGAGCAGCGCGTCGGGGAGCACACGAGAAATTTTACCCAGGTTCGTGCAGCCGCGAGGCGTAAAACCCTACCCCTTCTTTGGTGGATTGATGGTGGAAATGGTGGAAAATGGTCACGCCACTCTTGCCCGTCAAAGTTGCCTCGGGTAAGAGTGGTCGCGCGTATGGGTGTGTGCGGGTTCGAATGGCCAAACCCTTTCAACAGTTGCCATGGGCCTCCTTTTATAGGTTAACGGGTCACCACACTGGCAAATCAGTCTTTGTAGGGTGATTAGATAGCAAATAGTGCTATCATACCTAACTCTGCAGCTGATACGTCCAAAACGTATCTATAATTTCTGCTTGCTCCATGCCACTTTTGGGTGATATTGCTATGATATTCATACACTTCCATACACTTTTGATCATATTTGGACTAACTTACTAATCCAGTGCACCCCAGTGCCAGTTTCTGTTTTCGGCCGTTTTTGTATTTCAGGTTTTCACGTTTCGAGAACTGCCCAGAAAAATCCAGAAAAAATATATAAAAAATCAGCGAACCGGAAACAACACTGCGTCCGAAGGGCAGCCTAGGGGGGGGGCCATAGGGGCTCCAGGCGCCCTGTGGGCGCGCCCCCCCTGGGCCGCGCCGGGGGGGGGGGCGCCTGGGCCCCCCGAGGCTCCCCCGGTGCCCTACTTTGGCATATATTTAAAGGGTCCTCCGTAACCCTCAGAACATGAGTTCTTTCCGCGATCCCATCTCTGTTCCGCCGCCGCCGCCGCTTCCAAGATCGGGAGCACCAGGAGAACTCTTCCCGGCAACCTGCCGGAGGGGAGGATCACCACCGGGAGCTTCTCCACCACCATGGACGCCTCCCGGATGACTCGTGAGTAGTCTCCCTTGGACCATGAGTCCATGACCAGTAGCTATGTGATGTCCTCCTCCCGTTCTTGTGCTTCACTAATTAGTCCTCGTGAGCTGCCCTACATGATCGAGGCACCTATGTAATCCTTCTGCTGTTGCTATGTTGAGTTTGCTGGGATCCGATGGATTATGAGATTATGTTCAGATTGATCTTGAGTAATATATTTGATTCACCTCTTTTATATTATAGTTCATAAGTAATTTTTGCATGTTCTCCGTTGTTATTTATTGCTTTGGCCGAGTAATAGGTTGTGACTCCAAGAGGGAACGTTATGCTCGATTGTGGGTTCACACCCCTCGATGACTAGCTTGAGTGACAGAAACATGAGTCTAGGGGATGTGCTGTTGCCACAAGGGGGAAAACAACGGTGCGTGTGCCCGCGGGTGCAAGGATTGTTTACTTTACGCAAAGTTCTTTTAATGCAGTTGTCTGTTGCATTGAGTTTACACTATGGGTGGGACTCGCAACTTAATACCAGCGAGATGTTCTGGATAGATATCTCAAGGTGGATGATTAGTAGTATATATTGATGGATTTCGGTCTACTTACTTTGGCATACCGCCCATGCTTTGAACCTCAACCTTTCTTGCAATGTAATCAGCATTTGTATGCGCTCGTGGGTCCTGCCAATTGCCCAGCTGTAATTTGTTTACCTCACAAAGCTGTTTTATCGTCTTTTGGGAGAGATACATCACTAGTGAACATCATGAGACTCCGGTCCATATTACCATCATTGATCACATTCACTATTTACTTTTCGCTATTTTACTTACTATTGCAAAACACTATCTATCACTACTATCATATTGCTTTTAACCCTTTGTGAACTACAAGGCCGGAGAGATTGACAACCTCTCTGTACTCGTTGGGAGCAAAGTTATTTGTATCTGTGTGCAGGTCCACGTTGATTGCTAATTGCGCCGTTAGCAATTGACACCTACTTGTTGAACCTAGGAGTCTCTGGGGATTCGATCCTTGGCATCTTTGCTAGGGAAAACACTTCTACTTACTGCATCTTACACCTTCCACTTGGGGTAACCAACGAGGGGTTCGAGGCCCATCAAGGAGTATTTTCTGGCGCCGTTGCCGGGGACTCCACTCTTCAGGATAGGGGAGTTGCATGCTATCTTTTACCTTTGCTTTTTAGTCTTGTTAGTTTACCTTTCATTTTTTGCTTTAGTTCCTTTTATCGAAAATCACAAAAATAGTTATCTTGTTCTTTATTTATCATTATGTCGGGTTCTTTTGTCTTTGACGAGGCAGAAGTTCTCACCTTTAAACAAAGAGGTGGGGAAAGTGTGAAAGATGCTTGGTATAGAATTAATGATTCACAAAAAAGAGCCACCAAGAAGCCACCTAACACTATCTTGCTTAGAAATTTTTATGTTGGAATTACTTCTTGGAATAGGTTTATTCTAGATACTGCTATCAATGGGAATTTCCTAAAGGCCCCAGTTTGGGAGTCTCTTAGTATTATTGAAAATCTTGTTGGGAGTCCCCCTGTTGTTAGCATTCGAGAGGACATCACGCTAGCTCACATTATGAAAAAACTTGAAAAAATAGAGCTAGAGATGCCAAACACTAATAAGATGAATGAGTTGGATCGTAAGTTCCAAGGGAATTTGAATAGACTTGATAGCTCCATGCATAAAATTTTCAAAATTTTGGAGACCGTCAAATTCCATGGTTCTGACTCTTCTAGGATGGACAAGGTTGAGGAAATATTTGATACCTTAGGAACTACTTTCTCCTCGATCAAAACCGAAAAGGTAGAAACTCCGGCAAAGAGGGAGCCTAAGTTCGTTCACGTTCCAAAGGCTCCCCGTTCTAAAAACAATCCACCTATCGCCAAAGGGGTTGAAACTGTAAAGACTTTGGAAGAAACACCTATTGTTGATGAATTTATAAATGAATCTCCCCTTGACTTTTATCCTTTTGGTCTTCTACCTAGAAGTATCTCTATGAGGCCTTTATTTGAGAGTCCTCCCAAGACTAGTTGTATTATTGAAGAGCTTTTTGATGATCTTGATGATGGTTCAATTGATACAACTTGATCTATGCATTATGCCTAGCTTAAAGGCATAAAAGAAAGTGCTTTTGGGAGGCAGCCCACATGAATAAAATTTTGTTTTTGTTGTGTCTTGATGTTGTTTACTGCTGTAGCATCATCATTGTATCTTTGCTTTTCATATTTGTGCCAAGTATAGCCTCTGATTGCTAGAAAGTTCAAAAGTTGTGAGGTGCTGTCCAGGAAACAGATTCTGTCCTTGGATAGAAAAATTCGTATAAAATCACCAGATCATCTTTTTGGTCTGAATTTTTTCGACAGCGTTCTCTATATAATTGTCTTTCGTGCGTCAGTTCTGAGTTTTTTGATTTGAGTTGCAGAAGTATCCCGAACAGGTCAATTACTGCCTGCTGTTCTGTTTTTCACAGATTCTGTCCTGTTTTGCCTTACCTTCACTTTGCAAATTGAGAACTTGCTTTTTCTTTGCAAAAACCTTTTGGCAATCTTGAGAAATAGTAGAACTTCAAGAATATCCTTATTTCCAGCAAGGTATAATTATTTTATTAAGGGTACTAACCTCGCTAATCAGATTATGATGAGTTGTGTATGAACGGAGTTTTCAAGTGTGCGAGGGAAGATGATAAAAAGATTCAGGAGTGTCAAGCACTCAAGCTTGGGGATGCCCCCGTGCACCCCCAAGAAATATTCAAGGAGACTCAAGCGTCTAAGCTTGGGGATGCCCCCCGTGCATCCCCTTCTCCATCAACATTATCAGTTCGTCTTTTGTTCCGCTATATTTTTATCACTTCATATGTTATGTGCTATGCTTGGAGCGTCTTGCTTTTAGTTTTCTTTTTTGTTTTTCATAACGAGTCGGAACCCAACATTCCTTTATGTGGGAGAGAAACACGCTCCACCTCTACCTAGAACATTACATAGAATTTTCATGTGTATCTATGCTGTGTGTGTTCTTTATCTTTTAATAGCTACTATCGTGCTCTGCTCTTAGTATTCATGCTTATCTTTTCAAGAGCTTCTATTTAGTCGGTTGCTTGAACTCTCTTTAATTACCATGCTCACCTTATTAAGAGAGTTTGCTTCCGTTGCATGGGTTAATGTGTCTATGATAAAGATGCTACTTTCATGATGGTGCTTAGTAGTTCAGGTTTTCTTTTGGTTAATCTCAAATAGTTGGGGGGTTCCCAATGTGTTATTGGAATACCAACTTGGTTTGTTTGCCTATGATGTGGTATGGTTTAGTAATATCTTCCTTCGAGAATTTATTTTGATTGACTTGGCGTATGCTCACGCATATTCAAGACTGTAAAGAAAGTCTGTCAAGCCTTGATGATCTTTTGTTTCTAAGTAGCGATATAACTACAATGCCTGATTCAATATTGCTTTGTCGCTCTGCATGATTATGACCGTCATTGCTCTCTTAGTTGGTCGCTCCCAGTCTTTTGTAACCTCCACCTGCACTAAGAAAACTAACCATGCAATACATAGCTCATGGGAAAGTATCCTAAAAACTATTGTGGTAAAGAATATGTTGCCTATGTATCTTATTTCTTATGAGTTGCTTGCTGAGCGGTAACCATGTTTCTGGGGACGCCATCAACTGTCACACTTTTGTTGAATATCATGTGAGTTGCTATGCATGTTCGTCTTGTCTGAAGTAAGGGTGATTTACCGTGGGTTGAATTAATATGCATATTGTTAGAGAAGAACATTGGGCCGCCAACCAAAGCCATGCATCATGGTGGAAGTTTTAGCTTGGACCTTAATCCTCAATCTCTCATGAGAATATGCTTATGCATTAAAGAGGAGTCCATCATATATTTTCTATGTTGTCCCGGTATGGATGTCCTCAAGTTGAGATCTATCAAAAACGAGAAATCAAATGCGATCTATCTCCTTGGACCTTTGTACAGGTGGCATAGAGGTACCCCTTTGTGACACTTGGTTAAAACATGTGCAATGCAATGATAACCCATGGGGATCCGAGCTAATTAGGACAAGGAGCGAGCACTATTGGTATTCGATGCATGAGGCTTGCAACTTATAAGATGTTTTATACATGACACATATGAAGTACTACTACCGTTAACACAATTGCTTCCATGTTTTCAAAATAAAAAGCTCTAGCACTTAACCTTTCCTTTACCTTTATATTGAAGCACCAACTACTGAGAGCATGATTGTCATTCTGAGTGTAATGTGCATTGTCCCAAAGTAGCATTGTCTTTTGCATGATTGTGATATCGTTTATTCTGAAATGATTATATATAGTCATCACTTAAACCTTGAAGGTGCCCTTGCATTTATGTTTTGCATCACTAAAGGGGGCAAGCTAGATATCACTTTATCATATTTGCACATCATGTTCATTGCAAATCTTTTTGATGTTTCAGTTTCATATTGTAAAACTTTCAGTCATTTGTGATTTTCTCTTGAGACAACTTAATTACTTTAGAATCATTGTCTCAGTAAGTTTTTGTCATATGACTATGAGAAAGTCCTATATGGTTAATAGCATGTCACCACAGAAATTATTCTTGTTATCATTTACCTACTCGAGGACGAGCAGGAATTAAGCTTGGGGATGTTGATACGTCCCAAACGTATCTATAATTTCTGCTTGCTCCATGCCACTTTTGGGTGATATTGCTATGATATTCATACACTTCCATACACTTTTGATCATATTTGGACTAACTTACTAATCCAGTGCACCCCAGTGCTAGTTTCTGTTTTCGGCTGTTTTTGTATTTCAGGTTTTCACGTTTCGAGAACTGCCCAGAAAAATCCAGAAAAAATATATAAAAAATCAGCGAACCGGAAACAACACTGCGTCCGAAGGGCAGCCTAAGGGGGGCCACAGGGGCTCCAGGCGCCCTGTGGGCGCCCCCCCCCCTGGGCCGCGCCGGGAGGGGCGCCTGGGCCCCCCGAGGCTCCTCCGGTGCCCTACTTTGGCATATATTTAAAGGGTCCTCCGTAACCCTCAGAACAGGACTTCTTTTCACGATCCCATCTCTGTTCCGCCGCCGCCGCCGCTTCCAAGATCGGGAGCACCAGGAGAACTCTTCCCGGCACCCTGCCGGAGGGGAGGATCACCACCGGGAGCTTCTCCACCACCATGGACGCCTCCCGGATGACTCGTGAGTAGTCTCCCTTGGACCATGAGTCCATGACCAGTAGCTATGTGATGTTCTCCTCCCATTCTTGTGCTTCACTAATTAGTCCTCGTGAGCTGCCCTACATGATCAAGGCACCTATGTAATCCTTATGCTGTTGCTATGTTAAGTATGCTGGGATCCAATGGATTATGAGATTATGTTCAGATTGATCTTGAGTAATATATTTGATTCACCTCTTTTATATTTTAGTTCATAAGTAATTCTTGCATGTTCTCCGTTGTTATTTATTGCTTTGGCCGAGTAATAGGTAGTGACTCCAAGAGGGAACGTTATGCTCGATTGTGGGTTCATGCCCCTCGATGACTAGCTTGAGTGATAGAAACATGAGTCTAGGGGATGTGCTGTTGCCACAAGGGGGAAAACAACGGTGCTTGTGCCCGCGGGTGCAATGATTGTTTACTTACGCAAAGTTCTTTTAATGCAGTTGTCTGTTGCATTGAGTTTACACTATGGGTGGGACTCGTAACTTAATACCAGCGAGATGTTCTGGATAGATATCTCAAGGTGGATGATTAGTAGTAGATATTGATGGATTTCGGTCTACTTACTTTGGCGTACCGCCCATGCTTTGAACCTCAACCTTTCTTGCAATGTAATCAGCATTTGTATGCACTCTTGGGTCCTGTCAATTGCCCAGCTGTAATTTGTTTACCTCACATAGCTGTATTATCGTCTTTTGGGAGAGAGACATCACTAGTGAACATCATGAGACTCCGGTCCATATTACCATCATTGATCACATTCACTATTTACTTTTCGCTATTTTACTTACTATTGCAAAACACTATCTATCACTACTATCATATTGCTTTTAACCCTTTGTGAACTACAAGGCCGGAGAGATTGACAACCTCTCTGTACTCGTTGGGAGCAAAGTTATTTGTATCTGTTTGCAGGTCCACGTTGATTGCTAATTGCGCCGTTAGCAATTGACACCTACTTGTTGAACCTAGGAGTCTCTGGGGATTCGATCCGTGGCATCTTTGCTAGGGGAAAACACTTCTACTTACTGCATCTTACACCTTCCACTTGGGGTAACCAATGAGGGGTTCGAGGCCCATCAGCAGCTGATAGAGCACATTTAATGCAACGTTTAGTGTCACATCACAACTCATCCGGCAAACCTTGCCGGACTCGTCTTTCCAGCTGCGCTCTTGTTTGCTTTACATCTCTCTGGACAAGTGTCATTTGCTGGATCTCATGGTAGGAGATGGTTGCCACGTATCCAGGGCGGCCACAAAGCCATCTTAGAGCTTGACAATGTACTGATTGGCGATGGGTGTTGCTGTGCGGTGGAGTTTTACCTCCGCATGCCATGCCAAGCCTGCCGGGGTGGTCCTGGTGACTTGTTCCCGGGCGAATCAGGCTCCCTGTAAGGCTCACATGCCTGGCAAGGATGGTTTCCTTCTATTGGCGTCACGTACCGTGGTTGTCTTGATCCCCTCGAACAGCCTGCTGATTCATCAAGGGGCTGATCTCTCCATGTCTTGGTCTGGTTCTTGATGATGTAAACTTGCCCTAGAGCATGTGCACAATTTGGTGCAACGGGCCCAGGGTCTGTTGCACCGACATGCGTTGGCATGGTATAGGCTATGTGATGATATTGGATCAAGGAACTACAACTGATTGAAATTGGAATTTCATCAGATGTTTTATCATGTGCATCTAGTTCATCATGATTGGAATTATATATATAATTTCCGGCCTCGTGAAGGAGAAAGTATCGCTCAAGCTTGGGGGAGGCTTAAGTCAATGTTATATTCATTCCCGAATCATGAGCTCTCAACAGAAATTATTATTCAGAATTTTTATGCTCGGCTATCTCGTAATGATCAATCCATGCTCGATAATTCTTGTAGCGGTTCTTTTATGAAGAATACCATTGAATTCAAATGGGATATATTGGAAATAATTAAACGTAACTCTGAAGATTGGGAACTCGACGAAGGTAATGAGTCGGGTATAAACCTTAAGTTTAATTGTTTTATGGATACCGATGCTTTTCATGAATTTAGCACTAAATATGGACTTGACTCTGAGATAGTAGCTTCCTTCTGTGAATCATTTGCTAGTCATGTTGATCTCTTGAAAGAGAAGTTGTTTAAATATCATCCTCCCATTGAATTAAAAGTAGTAGAACCTATTAAAGTTGAAGAAGAAACTATTACTTATAGTGTTGATCCTATTGTTCTGACTACTTACATTGAGAAACAACCTTTTCCTGCTAGAATAAAGGATCATGCTAAAGCTTCAATTGTGGTTCGTACGAGTAATACTAGAACACCTACACCCTCTCAACAAATTAAAGTTTAACCAAGTATTGCTATGGTTAAAGATCTCTTGACTTATAATATTGATGGGCATGTTATTTATTTATGTGATGAAGCTGCTAGAATTGCTGAACTCGATATTAAAGATAAACATAGACCTATTGCTGGCATGCTTGTTGTTTCTGTTAAAACAAGAGATCATTGTTATCATGGCTTATGTGATGTTGGTGCTAGTGTGAGCGCAATTCCCTTTACTCTATATAAAGAAATGTTGAATGAAATTGCACCCGCTAAAATAGAAGAAATTGATGTCATTATCAAGCTTGCGAATAGAGATACTATATCACCTATTGGGATTGTCAGAGATGTTGAAGTATTGTGTGGGAAAATAAAATACCCTACTGATTTTCTTGTTCTTGGTTCTCCACAAGATGACTTTTCCCCATTATATTTGGTAGACCTTTCTTGAACACGGTTAATGCTAAGATAGACTGCAAGAAAGATATTGTTACTGTTGGTTTAGGGGATATGTCTCATGATTTTAATTTTCTAAATTTGATGACTTTTCCCCGTGATAATGAATTGCCAATTAAGGATGAAATTATTTGTCTTGCTTCTATTGTCGTGCCTCCTACCGATCCTTTAGAGCGATATTTGCTAGACCATGAAAATGATATGTTTATGAAAGAAGGAAGGGAATTGGATGAAATATTATTTAATCAAGAGCCCATTTTGAAACACAATTTTCATGTTGAAATCCTTGGGGATCTTGCTCCACCCAAGGGTGGCCCCATGTTTGAGCTTAAACAATTACTTGATACTTTGAAATATGCTTATCTTGAAGAAAAGAAGATATATCCTATTATTATTAGTGCTAACCTTTCATAGCATGAAGAAAGGAGATTATTGAAAACTATGAAGAAGCACCATGCCGCTATTATCTATACTCTTGATGGTCTTAAGGGCATTAGTCCCACTCTATGTCAGCACAAAATAAATATGGAACCTGATGCTAAACCAGTTGTTGATCACCAACGATGGTTAAATCCCAAAATGAAAGAAGTGGTAAGAAATGAAATACTAAAGCTTCTGGAGGAAGGTATAATTTATCCTATTGCTGATAGTAGATGGGTAAGTCATGTTCATTGTGTCCCTAAGAAGGGAGGTATTACTGTTGTTCCTAGTGATAAGAATGAATTGATTCCACAATGAATTGTTACAGGTTATAGAATGGTAATTGGTTTCTGCAAATTGAACAAAGCAACTAGAAAAGATCATTACCATCTACCTTTTATTAATCAAATACTAGAGAAACTATCCAACCATACATATTTTTTTGCTTTCTAAATAGTTATTCTGATTTTTCTCAAATACCTGTGTTAATAGAGGATCAAGAAAAGACCACTTTTACTTGCCCTTTCGGTACTTTTGCTTATAGACGTATGCCTTTCAGTTTATGCAATGCACCAACGACTTTTCAAAGATGTATGACTACTATATTCTCTGACTTTTGTGAAAAGATTTTTGAGGTTTTCACAGATGACTTCTCTGTTTACAAAACTTCTTTTGATGATTGCTTAAGCAACCTTGATCGAGTTATGTAGAGATGCGAAGAAACTAATCTTGTATTGAATTGGTAGAAGTGCCACTTTATAGTTAATGAAGGTATCGTGTGGGTGCATTAGATTTATGAAAGAGGTATTGAAGTGGATAAAGCTAAAGTAGACGCTATTGAAAAGATGCGGTGTCCTAAAGATATCAAAGGCATAAGAAGTTTTCTTGGTCATGCTGGTTTCTATAGGAGGTTTATTAAAGACTTCTCTAAAATTTCCAAGCCTCTCACTAATCTCTTGCAAAAAGATGTTCCTTTGTTTTTGATGATGATTGTGTAGAAGCATTTGAAATATTTAAGAAAGGCTTGATTTCTGCACCTATTGTTCAACCACTTGATTGGAATTTACCCTTTGAAATTATGTGTGATGCGAGTGATTATGTTGTTGGTGTTTTTCTAGGTCAAAGAGTTGATAAAAAATTTAATGTTATGACAGTGCCCAGAGAAAGTATGCTACTACTTAAAAAGAATTCTTAGCAATTGTTTTTGCTTGTGATAAGTTCACATCTTATATTGTTGATTCCAAAGTAACTGTTCACACTGATCATGCTGCTATTAAATGTTGGAAATATGCCCTAGAGGCAATAATAAAATGGTTATTATTATATTTTCTTATTGATGATAATTGTCTGTTATTCATGCTTGAATTGTATTATCCAGAAACAGTGATACATGTGTCAATACATAGACCACAAACGTGTCCCTGGTAAACCTCTAGTTACTAGCTGGTTGATCAACAGATGGTTACGGTTTCCTAACCATGGACATTGGATGTCATTGATAACGGGATCACATCATTAGGATAATGATGTGATGGACAAGACCCAATCCTAAGCCTAGCACGAGATCGTGTAGTTTGTAATGCTAAAGCTTTCCTAGTGTCAAATATCTTTTCCTTTGACCATGAGGTTGTGCAACTCCCGGATACCATGGGAATACTTTGGGTGTGCCAAACGTCACAATGTAACTAGGTGGCTATAAAGGTACACAACGGGTATCTCCGAAAGTATCTGTTGGGTTGGCACGAACCGAGACTGGGATTTGTCACTCCGTATGACGGAGAGGTATCTTTGGGCCCACTCGGTAAGACATCATGATAATGGGCTCAATGTGACTAAGGAGTTGGTCACGGGATGATGTATTACGGAACGAGTAAAGAGACTTGCCATGACGAGATTGAACAAGGTATCGGTATACCGACAATCGAATCTCGGGCAAGTACTATACCGATAGACAAAGAGAATTGCATACGGGATTGTTTGAATCCTTGACATCGTGGTTCATCTGATGAGATCATCGAGGAGCATGTGGGAACCAACATGGGTATCTAGATCCCTCTGTTGGTTATTGACCGAAGAGTCGTCTCGGTCATGTCTACGGGTCTCCCGAACTCATAGGGTCTACACACTTAAGGTTCGGTGACGCTAGGGTTGTAGAGATATATGTATGCGGTAACCCGAAAGATGTTCGAAGTCCCGGATGAGATCCCGGATGTCACGAGGAGTTCCGGAATGGTCCGGAGGTAAAGATTTATATATAGGAAGTCCATTTTCGGCCATCGGGAGAGTTTCGGGGGTCACCGATATTGTACCGGGACCACCGGAAGGGTCCCGGGGGTCCACCGGGTGGGGCCACCTATCCCGGAGGGCCCCGTGGGCCGAAAGGGGAAGGGAACCAGCCCATAGTTGGTTGGTGCGCCCCCATTGGGCCTCCCCCTGCGCCTAGGGTTGGAAACCCTATGGGTGGGGGGCGCCCCACCTGCTTGGGGGGCAAGTCCCCCCCCCTCTGGCCGCCGCCCCCCCTAGGATATTGGATCTCCTAGGGCCGGAGCCCCCCAGGGCCCCTATATATAGTGGGGGGGAGGGAGGGCAGCTGCACCCATGCCCTGGCGCCTCCCTCTCCCTCCCGTGACACCCCTTCCTCCTCCAGTGCTGTTTGGCGAAGCCCTGCTGGAATACTGCCTCATCCACCACCACGCCGTCGTGCTGCTGGATCTCCATCAACCTCTCCTCCCCCCTAGCTGGATAAAGAAGGAGGAGACGTCGTTGCTCCGTACGTTAGTTGAACGCGAAGGTGCCGTCCATTCGGCGCCAGGATCATCGGTTATTTGGATCACGACGAGTATGACTTGTAATGCCCAGGATGGGATTATACCTCCTACATGTCGAGGCACGACTTAAAGGTATAAGCCCATTCTAGAATGATCTCATGTTTGGTATCTTTGCACGACTCATGTAAAAATAGGGATGAAATTGCAAAAGGATAGTTGGCTTACACTCGCCACGTCATGCAAGTACATTACATAAGCAAATCATCATCCAAATAACATCACAACCTGACTACGGGCGAAGATCCAAATGAAAGATACCAAATACATAAAGCCACAAGGTCCGAATCGCCCCTAGTAGAAACCACTACCGATCATCAGGATAGTGCACATAGTATCGACTACGTTCTTCATCGATCTCCCAGTACAGCTCCGTGCCGTCACCTGAGTAGTTCACCATGGTACCTGCATCTGGTGTGGTGTAGAATCTGTGAGCCACGGAGGACTCAGCAATCCCGTTCCCGGGTAGCAAAACTATCTAAGCCTTGGGTGTGGAACAAGGCTGAAGAAAGATAAAAGGTTGCAGCTGCACTAGCACTAGCTTACGTGTTTAGAGCGAGAAGAGAAGTGCCACGAGCGTCAAGGTGATCACGAAGTGTTCCTATCTAAGCACGTCAATCATAACCCCACCGTGTTCACTTCCTAAACCCCTTTTCGAAAAATGACCGTCACGGATACTCACGCCGGTAGTGTGTTATGAACATGGTGTCAAATTTTCTACAATCGGATATTAACAAATTCCCATCTGCCACATAACCGCGGGCACGGCTTTCGAAAGTTCAAAACCCTGCGGGGGTGTCCCAACTTAGCCCATTACAAGCTCACGATCCGCGGAGTCACAACTCCAAGGTGGGAAGGCCCGAGTATTCTCGGAATCCCGTGCTCAAGATATTCCGACATAGGTAAAACTAATCCAGCAAGACCTCCCGGCGTGCCGACACCCTGATAGTAGCCACGCGTATCTAGTCTCAGGCCACGACCAGATGAGCAGTACGTACAGCAACCGAAGACCCCGGCGAACTGGGTGGCACCGCAAGTGGCTCTAGTTTGGACCAACACTCAAATCGAGCACTGGCCCAGGGGGGTTGATTAATTAATCCTTGGGTTAATTACTCCCTCTGCAAGTTTTTAGTTCTTAGGCAAATGGAGTACCAATGTTGGGCCTTGCTGGAAAAGGTTTAGCGCTAAGCAGGTTATCGAGGGGGTCCCATAACCCCAACCGTGTTAGGAACGCATAATCAAGGAACATAACACCGGTTTATACGGTTCCTAGGGCGGCATGAGTGGAACAAATCACCAAGCAAGAGGCTTAGCCTTCCACCCATTACCAATATATAGATGATTTAAATTAAGAATTTATATAGTGTGATATCCCAACAATACTTCAACATGAAGCAAGAATCTTCAAATCTTCTCCTGCAACTAGCAATGCTATAAGAGGGGCCAAGTGAAGCTTACGTAGCCAAACAAAGGTTTGCTAGGTTGGGTGGTTAGACAGATTCATGGTTACAATAGGAGGCTGACAAACAAACATGGGCATCAAGGCAATAAGCTAAAGAGCGAGACATCTAGCAATAGGCAAAGGTAGTAATGATCTCTGGGTCAGGTCATCTTGCCTGTTGAGTCGTCGATGGGATCGTAAGATGGCTCCTCGTACTCAACCTTGGTAGTAACCTTGTTCTCGTGCTCGGTCTCGGCTTCCGGCTCTACTTGACACAAGAACACAACGAGGCATGAAATCAAAACAAGGTGCAATGCACATTCAACATGATGCACGTATGATGCACGACAAGTCTATATATGATGCAATACATTGCAAGGTAGGAAGCACAGAGAAACAACACAAGAACATGACAATATGCTCAAGCAAGTATGATGCAAGACAAGTCTATATATGATGCAATACATGGCAAGGTAGGAAGCACAGAGAAACAAGACAAGAACATGACAATATGCTCAAGCAAGTATGATGCAAGACAAGTCTATATATGATGCAATACATGGCAAGGTAGGAAGCATAGAGAAACAACACAAGAACATGACAATATGCTCAAGCAAGTATCATACACGACAAGTCTATATATGATGCAATACATGGCAAAGTAGGAAGCACAGAGAAACAACACAAGTCAACAAGTTTAAATGAGGCCGGAAACTACATATAACAAATCCGGTAAGTCCTCATATGCATAGTTTGAAATGAGTCCAGATCTGAACAAACCTTAAGTTAAAGTTGTTAAATAGAAAGTTAACATGCACCATGATGATCTACACAAAAATCTAGTCAAGTTTCATATAAAGTTTGTTTAATTCGGAGCTACGGTCTAGAAGATATGAGCAAAACAAGTTAAGCATGGCAACGGTGCAAAATGCACCCAAACATCAAGCAAACATACTCCAAACATGTAAACAAGATGATATTAGGATTCTACATGCAAAATCACACAAGTTTCATGTAGGGCACGCTCAAAACAGAGCAACGGTTCAACACATACACTCGAAACAAGACGATGCAAAGCAGTAATTAACAGCCACATAGCAACTTTGGAGCAAGAAATATATACTCTACAGCACTCAAACATGGTGAAAAGAAGCATGGACATGAATTAGACATATCCTACAGCAAACAAGTCCATTGGAGCAA
Source organism: Secale cereale (assembly GCA_902687465.1). Taxonomy (NCBI): domain Eukaryota; kingdom Viridiplantae; phylum Streptophyta; class Magnoliopsida; order Poales; family Poaceae; genus Secale; species Secale cereale. The sequence goes on from LR738711.1 coordinate 366,659,824, forward strand.
CTCCATAGGAATCATGGATCTATAGCAACAAGCTACAACATTCTGATGATGACGTTAAAAACCTGACAGTAATACTTTATAGCAACTTGGGAGCAAGAAATAAATAAGCTACATCAGCCATATGAGCAAGTAAGGGTATTAATGGATAGACAATCACATATACAGCAAGTAATGATCAATGGCCACCCCAAAACTAACATGGATTTGCCTAGGGCATCAAGCAAACATAGCATCAGGATATGACAGATTCCAGACTTAGCCAAAATTTCACTAAGTGTTAAAACAGTTAAGTTGGCATGGCATGTTTGCAAGCATGTTTAAGTCACCTCAAGGCATATCATCGAAAATTGTTTGCACCACATCAAAGACCACATGATGGAGATTCCAAAACATATTGGCATGTGACAAGGGGACAAACACATCAATAGCAACGAGCTCTTCAAATCAGCATCTCATAACATGTTACAAAACTTAACAGCCACATGCACTTTTGCAACAGAGATTAACATGGCAATATGAACCCTAACATGCATGCTACAGCAACCAACATGTAGAGCATCTCATGATGAACATTTTGACATCTCATTTGCTTCATTTGGATAAACATGCACCAAGTTATCACATCTCAAACATGGCATGAAAATAACAAGTAGCAGCAGTTTATAACAAGTAGCACTCTTGTCACGAAGATTAAGACATCTAGATGAAGTCAAACAAGCATGGCACAATGGAATAAAACGGAGAGCACATCACCACGATCATTTTGACATATTATATGCAACATTTGGATAAGCACACAATTAGTTACAGATGTTCAAACATGCAACATTATAACACATGCCAGGGACTAATCTGTAATTATGCAATTATTCAAGAAAAAAGGAAAAAAAAAAACGCCGACGAAAAAAAACGAAACGGGCTAGATCTGGGGGACTAGGCCTCACCTCGCGGGCCGTGGCCCAGGTGGGGGTAGGGTTTCGCGCGGCCCATGGGAGGGGAAGAAGGCCCACAAGGCCTAAGCGACGGCGGTGTCGTGCTCGACCTCCCCAGGAGATCGAGCGAGGCGGCGGCGGCTGAACACCGCTCCGGCGACGGCGGGTTTGGCCGGAGGAGTCTTCCGGCGTGCTGGGGAGACTGGACCCCGGCAGATCTCGGCGGCGGCGGCCGGATCTGGAGGAACGAGGTATGCGGCGACGGGATCTGCGGCTTCCGGCGGCGGGGCAGCGGCGGCTCGCCGGCTACCGCCGAGGGCGGCGGAGAAGGCAGCCGGCGGCGGCTCCGGTGGCGATGATCCGACGCGGCGGCGGGGGCGCGCGGCGGTGACGGAGGCGAGGGCGCTGGGCGCTGTGGGCTGGCGGTGGTGCGATGCGGGCTGTGGGGGACGGGCCCGGCGGGCCCGCGCGGTGCGAGGCGGTGGTTGTGTTTGGTGCGGATGGACACGTCCGCCTGGCATAGAAAACGAGGTGGTGGCCGGAGCTAGGAGGAGGCTAGGGTTTTGCCCGAAAATTTTGACCGGGGAGACGTTTTTATAGGCACAAGGAGCTAGGAGACTCCAAATGGGGAGCGGTTTTCGGCCACGCGATCACAATTTGACGACCGAGATGATGGGAGTGGTTGTGCTGGGTTTGTGGGCTGTTGTGGAGGGGGTCTCGGGCCATAAGGAAGAGGTTATTTTAGCCCACTAGGTTAACCGTTGGAGTACCAAACGAACTCCAAACGCGACGAAACTTGACAGGCGGCCTACACGTACCCAAACAACATTGCACGACAAGTCTCACGTCATTCCGGGAACGTTACACGGCCACACACGAAAGAAGGACTCGGGGATGCCACGGGCACGCGTGTGAGCGCCGGAACTCGGAACGGACAACGGGAAGACACGAGTGGGACCGGATGCAAGTGACAACAAAAATGCAATGCAATGCACATGACTACATGACATAAATGAAATGCACACACGCACACGACAAAACGAAAAACCTGAAATGAAAGAAGAGCCCAGAAAGGAATGAATGAAGCCAAAGTTTATATATTGCCATATTGGGAAAGTGTAACATCTGGGGCATTACACGACTCCATCATGCACGTTCTCTTGAACGCTTCCGCTCATGATCTACAAGGGTATGTAGATGCACTCCCCTCTCCCTCCTTGCTAGATGACTCTATAGATTGATCTTGGTGATGTGTAGAATTTTTTTGATTTCTGCTACGTTCCACAAACAGTGGCATCATGAGCTAGGTCTATGCGTAGTATCTTGCATGAGTAGAACACAAAGCAATTGTGGGCGTAGATTTGTTCAATTCTCTTGCCGCTACTAGTCTTATCTTGATCCGGCGGCATCGTGGGATGAAGCTGCCCGGAACGACATTACACGTACGCTTACGTGAGATAGGTTCCACCGACTGACATGCACTAGTTGCATAAGGTGGCTAGCGGGTGACAGTCTCTCCCACTTTAGTCGGATCGGATTCGATGAAAAGGGTCCTTATGAAGGGTAAATAGAAATTGGCATATCACGTTGTGGTTTTGGCGTAGGTAAGAAACGTTCTTGCTAGAAACCTATAGCAGCCATGTAAAAACTTGCAACAACAATTAGAGGACATCTAACTTGTTCTTGCAGCATGTGCCATGTGATGTGATATGGCCAAAAGGATGTGATGAATGATATATGTGATGTATGAGATTGATCATGTTCATGTAATAGGAATCATGACTTGCATGTCGATGAGTATGACAACCGGCAGGAGCCATAGGAGTTGTCTTATTTTATTGTATGACCTGCGTGTCAATGAAAGACGCCATGTAATTACTTTACTTTATTGCTAACCGTTAGCCATAGTAGTAGAAGTAATGTTTGGCGGGACAACTTCATGAAGACACGATGATGGAGATCATGGTGTCATGCCGGTGACAAAGATGATCATGGAGCCCCGAAGATGAAGATCAAAGGAGCAAAATGATATTGGCCATATCATGTCACTATTTGATTGCATGTGATGTTTATCATGTTTTACATCTTATTTGTTTAGAACGATGATAGTAAATAAGATGATCTCTCACTAAAATTTCAAGAACTATGTTCCCCCTAACTGTGCACCGTTGCTAAGGTTTGTTGTTCCGAAGCACCACGTGATGATCGGGTGTGATAGGCTCTAACGTTCGCATACAATGGGTGTAAGCCAGATTTACACACGCAATACACTTAGGGTTCACTTGACGAGCATAGCATGTAGAGACATGGCCTTGGAACACGGAAGACCGAAAGGTCCAACATGAGTCGTATAGAAGATGCGATCAACATAAAGATGTTCACCATTGATGACTAGTCCGTCTCACGTGATGATCGGACACGGCCTAGTCGATTCGGATCATGTATCACTTAGATGACTAGAGAGATGTCTATCTAAGTGGGAGTTCATTAAATTTGTTTAGATGAACTTAATTGTCATGAACTTAGTCCAAAATCTTTACAATATGTCTTGTCGATCCAATGGCCCACGCTAATGTTGTCCTCAACTTCAACGCGTTCCTAGAGAAAACCAATCTGAAAGACGATGGCAGCAACTATACAGATTGGGTCCGTAACTTAAGGATCATCCTCATAGCAGCCAAGAAAACATATGTCCTTGAAGCACCGCTAGGTGACACTCCCGCCCCAGCGAACCAAGACGTTATGAACACTTGGCTGTCGCGTTGTGATGAATACTCCCTGGTTCAGTGCGGCATGCTTTACATCTTAGAATCGGGGCTCCAAAAGCGTTTTGAGCACCACGGGGCATATGAGATGTTCCAAGAGCTGAAAATTGTTTTCCAAGCTCATGCCTGAGTCGAGAGATATGACGTATTTGACGCATTCTACAGATGGAGGAGAATAGTTCTGTCAGCGAGCACATACTCAAATTGTCTAGGTTGCACAATCGCTTGTCTCAGTTGGGAATTAATCTCCCAGACGAAGCAGTCGTTGACAGAATCCTTCAGTCGCTCCCACCTAGCTACAAGAGCTTCGTGATGAACTTCAATATGCAAGGGATGGAGAAGTCCATTCCCGAAGTGTATTCAATGCTGTAATCAGCGGAGGTGGACATCAAGAAAGAACATCAAGTGTTGATGGTGAATAAAACCACTAAGTTCAAGAAAGGCAAGGGCAAGAATAACTTATAGAAGGACGGCAAAGGAGTTGCCGCGCCCGGTAAGCCAGTTGCCGGGAAGAAGCCAAAGAATGGACCCAAGCGTGAGACTAGGTGCTTTTATTGCAAGGGAACGGGTTACTGGAAGAAAAACCGCCCCAAATACTTAGCAGATAAGAAGGCCGACAACGTCAAAGGTATATGTGATATACATTTTATTGATGTGTACCTTACCAGCGCTCGTAGTAGCTCGTGGGTATTTGATACCGATGCAGTTGCTCACATTTGTAACTCAAAGGAGGAGCTACGGAGTAAGCAGAGACTGGCGAAGGACGAGGTGACAATGCGCGTTGGGAATGGTTCCAAGGTCGATGTGATCGCCGTCGGCACGCTACCTCTACATCTACCTTCGGGATTAGTTTTAAACCTTAATAATTGTGATTTAGTACCAGCTTTGAGCAGGAACATTGTATGTGGATCTCGTTTAATGCGAGATGGCTACTCATTTAAATCCGAGAATAATGGTTGTTCTATTTATATGAGAGAGATGTTTTATGGTCATGCCCCGCGGGTCAATGGTTTATTCTTAATGAATCTCAGACGTGATGTTACACATATTCATAGTGTGAATGCCAAAATATGTAAGGTTGATAATGATAGTCCCACATACTTGTGGCATTGCCGCCTTGGTCATATTGGTGTCAAACGTACGAAGAAGCTCCATGCAGATGGACTTTTGGAGTCTCTTGATTATGAATCATTTGACACGTGCGAACCATGCCTCTTAGGCAAGATGACCAAGACTCCGTTCTCCGGAACAATGGAGCGAGCAACCAACTTATCGGAAATCATACATACCGATGTGTGCGGTCCAATGAGTGTTGAAGCTCGCGGTGGCTATCGTTATGTTCTCACCCTCACTGATGACTTAAGTAGATATGGGTATGTCTACTTGATGAAACAAAGGTCTGAGACCTTTGAAAAGTTCAAGGAATTTCAGAATGAGGTTGAGAATCAACGTGACAGAAAAATAAAGTTCTTACGATCGGATCGTGGAGGACAATATTTAAGTCACGAATTTGGCACGCACCTAAGGAACTATGGAATTGTTTCACAATTGACACCGCCTGGAACACCTCAGCGTAATGGTGTGACCGAACGTTGTAATCGTACTCTGTTGGACATGGTGCGATCTAGGATGTCTCTTACCGACTTACCGCTATCATTTTGGGGTTATGCTTTAGAGACTGCCGCATTCACTTTAAATCGGGCTCCGTCTAAATCCGCTGAGACGACACCATTTGAACTTTGGTTTGGCAAGAAACCTAAGTTGTCGTTTCTGAAAGTTTGGGGTTGCGATGCATATGTCAAGAAACTTCAACCTGACAAGCTCAAACCCAAATTGGAAAATTGCGTCTTCATAGGATACCCTAAGGAAACTATTGGGTACACCTTCTACCTCAGATCCGAAGGCAAGGTCTTCGTTGCCAAGAATGGATCCTTTCTGGAGAAAAAATTTCTCTCGAAAAAAGTAACTGGGAGGAAAGTGGAACTTGATGAGGTGACAGTCACCCCTTCCGAACCAGAAAGTAGCGCAGCGCAGGAAGTTGTTCCTGTGGTGCCAGCACCAACTAGGGAGGAAGTTAATGATAATTATCATGAAGCTTCAGATCAAGTTACTACTGAACTTCGTAGGTCCACAAGGACACGTTCCGCACTAGAGTGGTACGGCAACCCTGTCATGGAAATCATGTTGTTAGACAACGGTGAACCTTCGAACTATGAAGAAGGGATGGCGGGCCCGGATTCCAACAAATGGCTTGAAGCCATGAAATCCGAGATAGGATCCATGTATGAAAACAAAGTATGGACTTTGGTGGACTTGCCCGATGATCGGCACACCATAGAAAATAAATGGATCTTTAAGAAGAAGACTGACGCAGATGGTAATGTGACCATCTATAAGGCTCGGCTTGTCGCTAATGGTTATCGAAAAGTTCAAGGGATTAACTACGATGAGACTTTCTCTCCCGTAGCGATGTTGAAGTCCGTCCGAATCATGTTAGCAATTGCCGCATTCTATGATTATGAGATATGGAAAATGGATGTCAAAATGGCATTCCTTAATGGCTTCCTCAAGGAAGAACTGTATATGATGCAGCCAGAAGGTTTTGTCGATCCTGAGAATGCTAACAACGTATGCAAGCTCCAGCGCTCAATCTATGGGCTGGTGCAAGCATCTCGGAGTTGCAAGATTCGCTTTAATGATGTGATAAAAGCGTTTGGGTTTATACAGACTTTGGGATAAGCCTCTATATACAAGAAAGTGAGTGGGAGCTCTGTAGCATTTCTCATATTATATGTGGATGATATATTTCTGATGGGAAATGATGTAGAATTCTTGGAAAGCATAAAGGCCTACTTGAATAAGAGTTTATGAATGAAGGACCTTGGAGAAGCTGCTTACATATTAGGCATCAAGATCTATAGAGATAGATCGAGACGCCTCATTGGTCTTTCACAAAGTGCATACCTTGACAAGATATTGAAGAAGTTCAATATGGATCAGTCCAAGAAAGGGTTCTTGCCTGTATTGCAAGGTATGAGATTGAGCACGACTCAATCCCCGACCACGGCAGAAGATAGAGAAAAGATGAGTGTCATCCCCTATGCCTCGGCCATAGGTTCTATTATGTATGGCATGATGTGTACCAGACCTGATGTGAACCTTGCCATAAGTTTGGTGGGGAGGTACCAAAGTGATCCTGGTATGGAACACATGACAGCGGTCAAGAACATCCTGAAGTACCTAAAAAGGACTAAGGATATGTTTCTTGTTTATGGAGGTGACGAAGAGCTCGTCGTAAAGGTTTACGTCGATGCTAGCTTCGACACAGATCTGGATGACTCCAAGTCACAAACCGGATACGTGTATTTTTTGAATGGAGCGGCAGTCAGCTGGTGCAGTTGCAAGCATAGCGTCGTGGCGGCATCTACATGTGAAGCGGAGTACATAGCTGCTTCCGAAGCAGCGCAGGAAGGAGTCTGGATGAAGGAGTTCATCACCGACCTAGGAGTTATTCCAAGCGCGTCGGGTCCGATGAATCTCTTCTGTGACAACACTGGAGCTATTGCCATTGCCAAGGAGCCCAGGTTTCACAAGAAGACCAAGCACATCAAGCGCCGTTTCAACTCCATCTAGAATTATGTTCAAGATGGAGACATAGATATTTGTAAAGTACATACGGATCTAAATGTTGCAGATCCGTTGACTAAACCTCTTCCACGAGCAAAACATGATCAACACCAGAACTCTATGGGTGTTCGATTCATCACAATGTAACTAGATTATTAACTCTAGTGCAAGTGGGAGACTGTTGGAAATATGCCCTAGAGCAATAATAAAATGGTTATTATTATATTTCCTTGTTCATGATAATTGTCTGTTATTCATGCTTGAATTGTATTATCCGGAAACAGTGATACATGTGTGAATACATAGACCACAAAGGTGTCCCTGGTAAACCTCTAGTTACTAGATCGTCCATCAACAGATGGTTACGGTTTCCTGACCATGGACATTTTATGTCATTGATAACTGGATCACATCATTAGGAGAATGATGTGATGGACAAGACCCAATCCCAAGCCTAGCATGAGATCGTGTAGTTCGTAATGCTAAAGCTTTTCTAGTGTCAAGTATATTTTCCTTTGACCATGAGGTTGTGCAACTCCCGGATACCGTAGGAATACTTTGGGTGTTCCAAACGTCACAACGTAACTGAGTGGCTATAAAGGTACACAACGGGTATCTCCGAAAGTATCTGTTGGGTTGGCACGAACCGAGACTGGGATTTGTCACTCCGTATGACGAAGAGGTATCTCTGGGCCCACTCGGTAAGACATCATCATAATGAGCTCAATGTGACTAAGGAGTTGGTCACGGGATGATGTATTACGGAACGAGTAAAGAGACTTGCCATGACGGGATTGAACAAGGTATCGGTATACTGACGATCGAATCTCGGGCAAGTACTATACCGATAGACAAAGGGAATTGCATACGGGATTGATTGAATCCTTGACATCGTGGTTCATCTGATGAGATCATCGAGGAGCATGTGGGAGCCAACATGGGTATCCAGATCCCGCTGTTGGTTATTGACCAGAGAGTCGTCTCGGTCATGTCTACGTGTCTCCTGAACCCGTAGGGTCTACACACTACAGGTTCGATGACGCTAGGGTTGTAGAGATATATGTATGCGGTAACCCGAAAGTTGTTCGGAGTCCTGGATGAGATTCCGGACATCACGAGGAGTTCCGGAATGGTTCGGAGGTAAAGATTTATATATAGGAAGTCCGTTTTCGGCCATCAGGAGAGTTTCGGGGGTCACCGGTATTGTACCGGGACCACTGGAAGGGTCCCGGGAGTCCACCGGGTGGGGCCACCAATCCCGGAGGGCCCCGTGGGCTGAAAGGGGAAGGGAACCAGCCCATAGTGGGCTGGTGTGCCCACCTTGGGCCTCCCCCTGCGCCTAGGGTTGGAAACCCTAGGGGTGGGGGGCGCCCCACCTGCTTGGGTGGCAAGTCGCCCCCTCTGGCCGCCGCCCCCCTAGGAGATTGGATCTCGTAGATCCGGCGCCCCCCAGGGCCCCTATATATAGTTGGAGAAGGGAGGGCAGCTGCACCCATGCCCTGGCGCCTCCCTCTCCCTCCCGTGACACCCCTTCCTCCTCCAGTGCTGCTTGGCGAAGCCCTGCTGGAATACTGCCGCATCCACCACCACGCCATCGTGCTCTGGATCTCCGTCAACCTCTCCTCCACCCTTGCTGGATCAAGAAGGAGGAGACATCGCTACTCCGTACGTGTGTTGAATGCAGAGGTGCCGTCCGTTCGGCGCTAGGATCATCGGTGATTTGGATCACGACGAGTATGACTCCATCATCCACCTTCTCGTGAACGCTTCCGCTCGTGATCTACAAGGGTATGTAGATGCACTCCCCTCTCCCTCGTTGCTAGATGACTCCATAGATTGATCTTGGTGAAGCATAGATTTTTTTGATTTCTGCTACGTTCCCCAACATTAAATACCTTATGGAAAAGAAAGATGTTAAACCTAGACTTACTAGATGGGTTCTCTTGTTATAAGAATTTGATTTGCATATTATTGATAGAAAGGGAGCTGAGAACCCCATTACAAACAACTTGTCTAGGTTAGAGGATATTCTTGATGACCCACTACCTATTGATGATAGCTTTCCTGATGAACAATTAGATGTCATAAATGCTTCTCGTAATGCTCTATGGTATGCTGATTATGCTAATTATATTGTTAAAAAAATAAATTTATACCACCTAGTTTCACATACCAGCAAAAGAAAAAAGCTTTTCTATGATTTAAGACACTACTTTTGGGATGACCCACGCCTTTATAAATAAGGAGTAGATGGTGTCATTAGACGTTTTTTTACCTAAGCATGAACAGGAACAGATCCTACACAAGTGTCACTCCGAGGACTACGGAGGACACCATGCTGGAGATAGAACTGCACACAAGGTATTGCAATCCGGTTTTTATTGGCCTACTCTCTTCAAAGATGCTCATAAGTTTGTCTTGTCTTGTGATGAATGCAAGAGAATTGGTAATATTAGTAGACATAAGGAAATTCCTATGAACTATTCAATTGTTATTGAACCATTTGATGTTTGGGATTTTGATTATATAGGACCTTTCCTTCCTCTAATGGGTATACACATATTTTAGTTGATGTTGATTACGTTACTAAGTGGGTAGAAGCTATTCCAACTAGTAGTGTTGATAATAACACCTCTATTAAGATGCGTAAAGAAGTTATTTTTCCGAGGTTTAGAGGCCCTGGATATTTAATGATTGATGGTGGTTCACATTTTATTCATGGTGTTTTCCGTAAAATGCTTGCTAAATATGATGCCAACCATAGAATTGCATCTCCATATCATCCCCAGTCTAGTGGTCAAGTAGAATTGAGCAATAGGGAGATTAAATTGATTTTGCAAAAGACTGTTAATAGATCTAGAAAGAATTGTTCTAAAAAACTTGATAATGCATTATGGGCTTATAGAACTGCTTATAAAAACCCTATGGGTATGTCTCCATATAAAATGGTTTATGGAAAATCATGTCACTTACCTCGTGAATTAGAACATAAAGCTTATTGGGCAATCAAAGAGCTCAATTATGATTTCAAACTTGCTGGTGAGAATAGGTTATTTGACATTAGCTCACTTGACGAATGGAGAACCCAAGCCTATGAGAATTCCAAGTTGTTTAAGGAAAAAGTTAAAAGATGGCATGAAAAAGGATACAAAAGCGTGAGTTTAATGTAGGTGATCATGTCTTGCTATACAACAATCGTTTAAGATTTTTTGCATGAAAGCTTCTCTCTAAATGGGAAGGCCCTTACATTATCGAGGAGGTTTATCGTTTCGGTGCCATCAAAATCAACAACGCTGAAGGCACAAATTCGAAGGTGGTAAATGGTCAAAGAATTAAACATTACATCTCAGGTACTCCCATTAATGTTGAGACCAATATAATTAATACCATGACACTCGAGGAATACATAAGGGATACTTTCCAGGACATTTCAGACTTCGAAAAGGAATAGGTATGTGGTACGGTAAGTAAATCGACTCCAAAACGTTTCCTATAGCAATTTTTCTCCATTTTAGAATATTTAGAAAAATAGGAAAATTAAAAGCAGTCTGAAGAGTGCACGAATCAACCACAAGGGTGGAGGGCGCGCCCTACCCCCTAGGTGCGCCCCCTACCTTGTGGCTACCTCATGTCCCCTCTGCACTCCGATTTCTTGCACCATACTTCTTTCGGTCATTTAAAATTCATTATATAACCTCCCGAAGGTTTTGACCACCATACAATGGCAAAATCCTCTGGTCTTCTTTTGTGCTATTTTCTAGGTAGATCCGAAGAGATTTCTTCGCAAGAGTCGGTTGGGGAGAGTCGTGTCTCTCACCCCACACCAGGCCTAAGAGGAATCAACGAAGCTGACCACTTCGGGCAATCAACGAAGGAAGAGATGGAGGCTGACTTGAAAAGGATGGATGCCATGGAGGAGGATCAAGAAGTTACTTCTCGTCTCCAAGATGGATTCAGACTGGAGGAACTTCTGATCTTTGCGGTACCGAATTCGGTCATCCCTCCCAATGCTAGGTTTCTCTCTTTTGAAAATATGAAGAAGAGTGTTGCCCTTTCTCCCGCAACTATCAAACATCCTTGTGTTATTGGTGCTCTAGCCGTTACGAGCAAGCTTCGCAAGGAAATAATGGAGCTTAAGCAGCAAATTAATAAGCTGGAGGAGGAGAATCACATCCAAAGGGGAATCATCGCGAAGAATATCACAAAACCACCTCCATAGAAAGAGACATAAATAAATGGGTATGGGCACTCCCCTTGGGAACTGCCAAGCTTAGGGGAGGTGCCCTGGTATCGTATCACCATCACACCTTAATCTTTATCGTTTTTCTTAGTTTGATCCTTTTGGTTATATCTTAATCTAGTAGAATAAATTTTTAGTATGATCTAGTTTTGAGTTTTGCTTTGTTCCCCATCTATGTAATTGAGTCCATCAGTTATATAATGATGAATAGTTTTGAGTGAGAGCTTTACTTTCTTACCATGATCTTGAGGGAATGAAATAAATAACAAATAATAATAAGAAATAAAAAGATCATATGTTGATCTTATGGAGAGTAATGACTTCACATATAAAGAGTATGATGAATAAAAGTTGTTGAGAGTTGACAAACATAGTGTTGGTCATTGTTGCAATTAATAGGAAGTAATAAAGAAAGATAAGTTTCACATATAAATATACTATCTTGGACATATTTTTATGATTGTGAGCACTCATTAAAATATGACATGCTAAAAAGTTGAGGTTGGAAAAGGAAGACAACATAATGGGTTATGTCTTCTTACATCTCAATAGAAGTTATATTGTCATGGATCCTCCAACATGTTGAGCTTGCTTCCCCCTCTCATGCTAGCCAAATCCCTGTACTAAGTAGAGATACTACTTGTGCATCAAAATATCCCTGAACCCAATTTTTCCATGAGAGTCGACCATACCTACCTATGGATTGAGTAAAATGCTTCAAGTAAGTTTTCATCAGTGCAAGCAATAAAAATTGCTCCTTAAATATGTATGATCTATTAGTGTGAAGAAAATATGCTTTATACGAACTTGTGATATGGAAGAATAAAAGCGACGGACTGCATAATAAATTTCTTTATCACAAGCGGCAGTATAAAGTGACATTCTTTTGCATTAAGATTTTGTGCATCCAACCATAAAAGCGCATGATAACATCTGCTTCCCTCTGCAAAGGTCCTATCTTGTATATTTACCATTATACTAGAGTCAAGTTGATCATCACCTCTTCTTTTTACCTTTATCCTTTGGCAAGCACAATATGTTGGAGCTATATATATATATATCCACGCTAATGTAGAGCACCATGAACCATTATTGTTGACATTACCGTGAGGTATACCACTGGGAGGCGAAACTATAAGCCCCTATATTTGTCTTGGACCAAATGAAGCTTTGAACTCATAAGTAGTGCATGAGTTTTAGCAACTATGAAATATTAAATAATAGTTGAGTATGTGCACTAGTAGAAAAGCTCTTATAGACTCTTTCCGATGTTATGATAAATTGCAATTGATTCAATGACTGAGATCATAGTTTGTTATATTTCAATGAAGTTTGTGATCCATAGTTTACCTTGTGAATGAATTGTTACATTGGCATAAGAATCTATATGACAATATATGTTGTTGTCCTAAATATGATCATGATGCCCTCATGTCCGTATTTTTTTATTGACACCTCTATGACATGTGGACATATTTTTTGATTTCGGCTTTCGCTTGAGGACAAGCGAGGTCTACGTTTGGGGGACTTGGTACGTCCATTTTGCATCATGCTTTTATTTAATTATTTATTGCATTATGGGCTGTTATTACACATTATTTCATAGTACTTATGCCTTTTCTCTGTTATTTTACAAGGTTTACATGAACAGGGAGAATGCCGGGGGCTGGAATTCTGGACTCGATAAGGAGCAAATCTGAGAGACCTATTCTGCACAACTCCAAAAGTCTTGAAACTTCACGGAGAATTATTTTGGAAAATATAAAAAATATTTGGCGAAGAAAGTACCAGAGGGGGGCCACCTGCCATCCACAAGGGTGGGGGGCGCGCCCTACCCCCTGCCTTGTGGGCAGCCTGGCAGACCCCCGATGCCCATCTTCTACTATATCACATGTTTTGATATGGAAAAAAACATGAGGAGGTTTTGGGGATGAAGCGCCGCCGTCTCGAGGCGGAACCTGGGCGAAACCAATCTAGGGCTCCGGTAGAGCTATTCTGTCGGGGACACTTCCCTCTGGGAGGGGGAAATCGAAGCCATCATCATCACTAACGACCCTCTCAACGAGAGGGGGTCAATCTCATCAACATCTTCACCAGCACCATCTCCTCTCAAACCCTAGTTCATCTCTAGTATCCAATCCTTGTCTCAAAACCTCAGATTGGTACATGTGTGTAGCTATTAGTGTTGATTACTCCTTGTAGTTCATGCTAGTTGGTTTATTCAGTGGGGGATCATATGTTTAGATCCTTAATGCTATTCAATACCCCTTTCATTATGAACATGAATATGCTTTGCGAGTAGTTACTTTTGTACCTGAGGACATGGGAGAAGTATTGTTATAAGTAATCATGTGAATTTTCTATTCGTTCGATATTGTTATGAGATGTATGTTGTCTTTCCTCTAGTGGTGTTATGTGAATGTCGACTACATGAAAATTCACCATTATTTGAGCCTAGGGAAGGCATTGGGAAGTAATAAGTAGATGATGGGTTTGTAGAGTGACAGAAGCTTAAACCTTAGTTTATGCTTTGCTTCGTAACGGGCTGACTTGGATCCATATGTTTCACCCTATGGTTAGATTTATCTTAATTCTTCTTTCGTAGTCCCGGATGCTTGTGAGAGGGGTTAATCATAAGTGGGAGGCTTGTCCAAGTAAGGGCAGCACCCAAGTACTGGTCCAACCACATTTCAAATTATGAAAGTAACGAACGTGAATCATATGAGCGTGATGAAAAATAACTTGACAACAATTCCCATGTGTCCTCGGGAGCACTTTTCTTTATATAAGAGTTCGTCCAGGCTTGCCCTTTTCTACAAAAAATATTGGGCCACCTTGATGCACCTTAGTTACTTTTGTTGCTAGTTACCCGTTACAAATTATCTTATCAGACAACTATCCGTTAACGATAATTTTAGTGCTTGCAGAGAATACCTTGCTAAAAACCGCTCATCATTTCCTTCTGCTCCTCATTAGGTTCGACATTATTACTTATCGAAAGGACTATGATAGATCCCCTATACTTGTGGGTCATCACCCACACCAGCATTTCATCTTTTCTGCAGCCCTGAAGGATGGGGAAGAAAGCCGCCGCGACAGGGAAGCGGGCAGCCACCGCGAAAGAGGCCACAGCGGAAGGGAAGACGAAGAAGAAAGCAGCAGAGCTGGAGTGGAAGCGGTGGGAAGATGTGGTCTTCTTCCCGATCAGTTTGGACAACAACGCCTTGGTCGCAAGGTATGCGTATATGTGGGGGAGGGATGTCCCAAAAGGGCACGGTACGTTCGTGGTCCTGCCGGAGGGAAAAAAGCACCCGCCAAATTCGTATTGCTCTTTCTGCGCATACTTCCTCTGCGGCCTTAGCCCCCCTTTGTCAGACTTCTTTGAAGCGATGATGGTAGTATATGCATTCCACCTCTTTGATTTCACGCCAAATGCAATGGCATGTATGGCCATTTTCACCCATCTGTGCGAGAATTTTGTCGGAGTTGCCCACAATCACTACAAATAAAAAGACACATGCATGCAATTTTGCCCCAAACGATTTTTTTGTCATGCTTATGACACTTCTATGACAATAATTGTGACAAAACCCAATATCAGCATAGATGTGGCGGGCTCCTACTTCTATGACAACCAATCATGACTGTAACTGGGCTTTTCGCCCTGGGCGGGCCGGAGACGCACCTGCATGACATTCTTTGGGCCGTCCATGACAGAAAAAATCATGGTAGAAGAGAGGGCGAGGAAAATTTCAGGGAGTTCTCGATAAAGGTGGGTGGTCGCGGCCGAGCAATGCACGGAGGTTAGCGTATTTCTCTCGTATATGTACGCGCGTGTGTGCGAGGCGTTGGGCTCTGATACGTCTCCAACGTATATATATTTTTTGATTGTTCCATGCTATTATGTTACCAACTTTGGATGTTTTACATGCATTAATATGCTATTTTATATTATTTTTGGGGCTAACCTATTAACCTAGAGCATAGTGCCAGTTTTCGTGTTTTCCTTCTTTTTGAGTTTTAAAGAAAAGGAATATCAAACGAATTCAAAACAAGCTAAAAATTTATGGTAATTATTAATGGACCAGAAGAAGCCCACGAAGCGTCGGAGTTGGGCCAGAAGAGTCCCGAGGCAACCACAAGGGTGCGAGGAGCGCCCTACCTCCCTGGGTGCGCCCCTTGGCTTGTGGACTCCTCGGGAATCCCCCTCTGACTTGTTCCCGGTGCCAAAAATTCCTGTAAATATAGAAACACCCGAAAAGAAACCTAGATTAGAAGTTCTGCCGCCGCAGGACTCTGTAGCCATGGAAAACCTCTCGGGAGCCCATTCCGGCACCCTGTCGGAGGAGGAAATCATCACTGGAGGCCATCTTCATCATCCCAGCAGCGACGATGATGAGGAGGGAGTAGTCCACCCTTGGGGCTGAGGGTATGTACAAATAGCTATGTATTTGATATCTCTCCCTTGTGTTCTTGATTTGGCACGATCTTGATGTATCGTGAGCTTTGTTATTATAGTTTGTTCTCATGGTGTTCTTCCCTCTCTACCTTGTGATGAATCAAATCTTTTCCTTTGAGGTTTTGTTATGTCGGATTGAATCTTTGGATGTGAGAGCACTTGATGTATGTCTTGCGATGGGATAGCCGTGGTGACAATGGGATGTTCTATTGATCCATGATACGTCTCCAACGTATCTATAATTTTTGATTGTTCCATGGTATTATATTGTCCTTCTAGGATGTTTCATGGGCTTTATTATACACTTTTATATTATTTTTGGCACTAACCTATTAACCCAGAGCCCAGTGCCAGTATCTGTTTTTCTCCTGTTTTAGGGTTTTACATAAAAGGAATTTCAAACGGAGCCCAGTTGACCTGAAAATCAACAGAGGTTGTTTTAGGACCTAAAGAAGCCCAGGAAGTGCTGGAGGGGGACAAGAGGACCCACGAGCTGCCCACGAGGCTGGGGGGCGCATGCCCCCCCCCCCTCGTGGATAGCCCGTAGCCCCCATTTTCTTAGCCCCAACTCCAACACCTCCTATATATACTGAAACTTCCAGAATGAAACCTAGATCAGGAGTTCCGCCGCCGAAAGCCTCTGTTGCCACAGAAAACCAATTTAGACCCGTTTTGGCACCCCGCCGGAGGGGGGAATCCCTCTCCGGTGGCCATCTTCATCATCCCGGCGCTCTCCATGATGAGGAGGGAGTAGTCCACCCTCGGGGCTGAGGGTATGTACCAGTAGCTATGTGTTTGATCTCTCCCTCTCTCTCTCTCGTGTTCTTCAGATGGCATGATCTTGATGTATCGCGAGCATTGCTATTATAGTTGGATCTTATGATGCTTCTCCCCCTCTATTATAGTTGGATCTTATGATGCTTCTCCCCCTCTACTATCTTGTAACGGATTCAGTCTTTAAGGATTTGAGAACACTTGATGTATGTCTTGCACGTGCTTATCTATGATTATAGTGGGTTATCATGTGATCTACTTGATGTATGTTTTGGTGATCAACTTATGGGTTCTGTGACCTTGGGAATCTATGCATAGGGGTTGGCACACGTTTTCGTCTTGACATTCCGGTAGAAACTTTGGGGCACTCTTTGAAGTTCTATGTGTTGGTTGAATAGATGTTTCTGAGATTGTGTGATGCATATCCTATAATCATGCCCACAGATACTAGAATTGACAATGGAGTATCTATGTGACATTATGGTTTTGATTGATTTGTGTCTTAATGTGTTATTCTAGTATGAACTCTATGATAGATTGAACGTTACTACGGACTCTTGAATAGATCGATCAGAAAGAATAACTTTGAGGTGGTTTCGTACCCTACCATAATCTCTTCGTTTGTTCTCCGCTATTAGTGACTTTGGAGTGAGTCTTTGTTGCATGTTGAGGGCTAGTAATATGATCCAATTATGTTATCCTTGTTAAGAGAACTTGCACTAGTGAAAGTATGAACCCTAGGCCTTGTTTCCTATCATTGCAACACCGTTTATGCTCACGTTTACCACTTGCTACCTTGCTGTTTTTATATTTTCAGATTACAAAAACCTAAATCTACCATCCATATTGCACTTGTATCACCATCTCTTCGCCGAACTAGTGCACCTATACAATTTACCATTGTATTGGGTGTGTTGGGGACACAAGAGACTCTTTGTTATTTGGTTGCAGGGTTGTTTGAGAGAGACCATCTTCATCCTACGCCTCCCACGGATTGATAAACCTTAGGTCATCCACTTGAGGGAAATTTGCTACTGTCCTACAAACCTCTGCACTTGGAGGCCCAACAACGTCTATAAGAAGCAGGTTGTGTTGTAGACATGAAGCTCTTTTCTGGCGCCGTTGTTGGGGAGGTTAGTTCATGAAGGTATATCTTTAGATCTTGCAATCGAATCTTTTAGTTTCTTGTTTTATCACTAGTTTAGTTTATAAAAGAAAACTAAAAAAAGGGAATTGAGGTTACCTCATATGCTTCATCTTTTTAATATCTTTCGTAAAAATGATGGGAAGGAAAATTGTGCCCAAGTACTAGAAGAAGAATTACATAGAGTGTTTGGCATAAAATATGTGCATGATGAGCATGATTGCAATGTTGTTAGTATGAAATCTTTGAATACCTATGATGCTAATGGTATGCAAAGCCACAAGCTTGGGGAAGCTATGTTTGATGAAGATGATATTTTTAGTCCCCCATGTTTTGATGATCAAATTTATTATGATTAAAGCATGCCTCCTATTTATGATGATTATATTTATGAAAGTGGATTTGGAGAGGTCATGACTTTATTTAGTGATGAATCCACTATTTCGGACGAGGTTCCAATTGATTATGAGAACAAAGTTTCTATCTATGATGATTATTGTGATGACTTGTATGCTATTAAGAATAATGATAAACATGAAACTTGTCATCGTGATTTTAGTTTTCAATTGGATTATGCTTCACGTGATAGTTATTTTGTTGAGTTTGCTCCCACTGCTATTGATGAGAATAAATTTGCTTATGTGGAGAGTAGTAAAATTTCTATGCAAATAGATCATGAAAATAATGCTTTATGTGCTGGTTATATTGTTGAATTCATTCATGATGCTACTGAAAATTATTATGAGAGAGGATCATATGCTTGTAGGAATTGCAATAATATCAAGTTTCCTCTCTATGTGCTTGAAGTTTGAAGCTATGCTTGTTTTCCCTTCTTATGCTAGTTGATTATCGCTCCCATAAGTTGTTCGCTCACAAAATCCCTATGCATAGGAAGTGGGTTAGACTTAAATGTGCTAGTCATATTCTTCATGATTCTCCTCTTATGTTTCAATTCTTATCTTTTATGCGAGCATCATTGAAATCATCATGCCTAGCTAGGGGCGTTAAACGATAGCGCTTGTTGGGAGGCAACCCAACTTTATTTTAGTTTCTTTGTTTTTGCTTCTGTTTAGAAATAAATATTGCATCTAGCTTCTGTTTAGATGTGGTTTTGGGTTTTAATTAGTGTTTGTGCCAAGTAGAACCTTTGGGAAGACTTGTGTGAAGTTTATATGATCTTGCTATGAAAAACAGAATCGTTAGCGCTCGCTAGAATGGTCACCAGATTTTACTGGAGCGTGCTATTTAGTTGATTCTTTTTGAAGATGATTAATAGAAAAATTTCTCACGGTTACCAATTTAGTTTGAATTTTTTGGAGTTATAGAAGTATGCAAAATATGCAGATTACTACAGACTGTTCTGTTTTTGACAAATTCTGTTTTTCGTGTGTTGTTTGCTTATTTCAATGCATCTATGAGTAGTATTGGGAAGTATGAACCATAGAGAAGTTGGAATACAGTAGGTTTAACACCAATATAAGCAAAGAATGAATTCATTGCAGTAGGTTTGAGTAGTGGTTTGCTTTCTTATACTAACGGAGCTCACGAGATTTTTGTCCAAGTTTTGTGTTGTGAAGTTTTCATGTTTTGAGTATTGCTTTGATGGACTATGGAACAAAGAGTGGCAAGATCCTAAGACTGGGGATGGCCATGGCACCCTAAGGTAAATTTCAAGGACAACCAAAAGTCTAAGCTTGGGGATGCCCCGAGAAGGCATCCCCTCTTTCGTCTTCATCCATCGGTAACTATACTCGGATCTATATTTTTATTCACCACATGATATGTGTTTTACTTGGAGCCTCTTGTATAATTTGATTATTTGCTTGTTATTTTTCCACAATTATCCTTGATGGACACACCTATTTGAGAGAGTTAAATATGGCCTAGGAATTGATAGAACACTCTATGTGCTTCACTTATATCTTTTGAGTTGAATAGTTTTGCTCTAGTGCTTCACTTATATCTTTTAGAGCACGGTGGTGATTATATTTTGTAGAAATTGTTGAACTCTCATGCTTCACTTATATCCATTTGAGAGTCTATTAAAACAGAATGGTAATGTGCTTAGGCTATAAAACTAGTCTTCACATGATAGACATCCAATATCAATGTAGTAAAAACTTTCACACTAAGTGCATTGAATATGATGAGAAGTTGGATGCTTGATAATTGTTTTGAGATATGAGGATAGTGATATTAGAGTCATGCTAGTGGAGTTATTATGAAACTGAGAAATGCTTGTGTTAAAGTTAGTGATTCCCGTAGCATGCACATATGGTGAACCGCTATCTGACAAAGTTAGAGCATGAGGTATTTGTAAAGTGTTAAACTTTGTGTGGAGGTCGAGGGTGCGCGATGGTTAACTCCTACCAACCTCCCCCCTAGGAGAATGCGTTGATTGCTTTGTTTTGATGACTCGTCGATTTTTGCAATAAGTATATGAGTTCTTTATGACTAATGTTGAGACCATGCATTATACACACTCTCACCTTTCCACCGTTGCTAGCCTCTCTTGTATCGTGCAACTTTCACCGGTACCATACACCCACTATATATCCTTTCTCAAAACAGCCACCATATATATTCCTCAAAACAGCCACCATACCTACCTATCATGGCATTTCCATAGCCATTCCGAGATATATTTCCATGCAACTTTCCACCGTTTTGTTCATATGACATGCATCATATTGTCATATTGACATGCATGATCATGTAGTTGACATCGTATTTGTGGCAAGGCCACCATGCATAATTTTTCATACATGTCACTCTTGATGCATTGCACATCCCGGTACACCGCCGGAGGCATTCATATAGAGTCATACTTTGTTCTAGTATCAAGTTGTAATATTGAGTTGTAATTCAATGAAAATGTGATGATCATCATTATTAGAGCATTGTCCCATGTGAGGAAAGGCTAAATCAAGAAATCCCCTCCAAAAAAAAGAAAGGCCAAAGGAAAAAAAAGGCCCAAAAATAAGGAAAAGAAAAAGGGAAAATTGCTACTATCTTTTTCCTCACTTGTGCTTCAAAGTAGCACCATGTTTTTCATGATAGAGAGTCTCATGTTTAGTCACTTTCATATACTAGTGGGAAATTTTCATTATAGAACTCGGCTTGTATATTCCAACGATGGGCTTCCTCAAATGCCCTAGGTCTTCGTGAGCAAGCAAGTTGGATGCACACCCCCTAGTTTCTTTCGTTGAGCTTTCATACATATTTAGCTCTATTGCATTCGTTGCATGGCAATGCCTACTCACTCACATTGATATCTATAGATGGGCATCTCCATAGCCCGTTGATACGCCTAGTCGATGTGAGACTATCTTCCTCCTTTTTGTCTTCTCCACAACCACCACTCTATTCCACATAGTGCTATGTCCATGGCTCACGCTCATGTATTGCGTGAAAGTTGAAAGGTTTGAAAGAATTGATTATGAAAACAAGTGCTTGGCTAAAACCATGGTTGTGCATGATATGAATATTTTTTGTGATGAAGAGGGAGTATAGCCAGACTATATAATTTTGTAGGGATAACTTTCTTTAGCCATAGTATTTTGAGAAGACATGATTGCCTTGTTAGTATGCTTGAAGTATTACTATTTCTTATGTCAATATAGACTTTTGTCTTGAATCTTTCAGATCTGAACGTTCATGCCACAATTAAGAGAATTACATTGAAAAACTATGTTGGTTAGAATTCCACATCAAAAATTCTATTTTTATCATTTACCTACTCAAGGACGAGCAGGAATTAAGCTTGGGGATGCTTGATATGTCTCCAATGCATCTATCATTTTTGATTGTTCCATGCTATTATATTATCCTTCTAGGATATTTCATGGGCTTTATTATACACTTTTATATTATTTCTGGGACTAACCTATTAACCCAGAGGCCAGTGCCAGTTCTGTTTTTCTCCTGTTTTAGGGTTTTACAGAAAAGGAATTTCAAATAGAGCCCAATTGACCTGAAAATTAACGGAGGCTGTTTTTGACCCTAAAGAAGCCCAGGAAGTGCGTGAGGGGGACGAGAGGACCCACGGGCTGCCCATGAGGGTGGGGGGCGCGTGCCCCCCCTCGTGGACAACCCGTAGCCCCCCTTTGCTTGGCCCCGACTCCAACACCTCCTATATATACTGAAAGCTCCAGAAAGAAACCTCGATCGGGAGTTCCGCCTTCGAAAGCCTCTGTTGCCACGGAAAACCAATCTAGACCCATTCTGGCACCCTGCCGGAGGGGGGAATCCCACTCCGGTGGCCATCTTCATCATCCCGGCGCTCTCCATGTCGAGGAGGGAGTAGTCCACCCTCGGGGCTAAGGGTATGTACCAGTAGCTATGTGTTTGATCTCTCTCTCTCTCTCGTGTTCTTGAGATGGCACGATCTTGATTTATCACGCGCTTTGCTATTATAGTTGGACCTTATGATGCTTCTCCCCCTCTACTCTCTTGTAATGGATTGAGTTTTCCCATTGAAGTTAACCTATCGGATTGAGTCTTTAAGAATTTGAGAACACTTGATGTATGTCTTGCACGTGCTTATCTGTGGTGACAATGGGATATCATGTGATCTACTTGATGTATGTTCTGGTGATCAACTTGCGGGTTCCGTGACCTTGGGAATCTATGCATAGGGGTTGGCACATGTTTTTGTCTTAACTTTCCGATAGAAACTTTGGGGCACACTTTGAAGTTCTATGTGTTGGTTGAATATATGTTTCTGAGATTATGTGATGCATATCGTATAATCATGCCCACGGATACTTGAGGTGACATTGGAGTATCTAGGTGACATTAGGGTTTTGATTGATTTGTGTATTAAGGTGTTATTCTAGTATGAACTCTATAATAGATTGAATGTTACTACGGACTCTCGAGTAGATCGATCGGAAAGAATAACTTTGAGGTGGTCTCGTACCCTACCATAATCTCTTCGTTTGCTCTCCGCTATTAGTGACTTTGGAGTGACTCTTTGTTGCATGTTGAGGGCTAGTAATATGATCCAATTATATTATCCTTTTTGAGAGAACTTGCACTAGTGAAAGTATGAACCCTAGGCCTTGTTTCCTATCATTTCAACACCGTTTATGCTCACGTTTACCAGTTGCTACCTTGCTATTTTTATATTTTCAGATTGCAAAAACCTATATCTACCATCCATATTGCACTTGTATCACCATCTCTTCGCCGAACTAGTGCACCTATACAAATTACCGTTGTATTGGGTGTGTTGGGGACACAAGAGACTCTTTGTTATTTGGTTGCAGGGTTGTTTGAGAGAGACCATCTTCATCCTACGCCTCCCATGGATTGATAAACCTTAGGTCATCCACTTGAGGGAAATTTGCTACTATCCTACAAACCTCTGCACTTGGCGGCCCAACAACATCTACAAGAAGAAGGTTGCGTAGTAAACATCAATCCACTTGATGTATGTTTTGGTTACCAACTTGTGGATTCCCGTGGTGACATTGGTGTAATCTATGCATAGGGGCTGGTAAGTGTTTTCATATTCCTTGCTCCAATATAAATCTCGGGATGTTCTTGAAGCTCTTTGTGTTGGATTGAATATTATGAATATGAGATTGTGTGATGCATATCGTATAATTAGCCCACGTATAATTGTGGTAACATTGGAGTATCGAGGTGATATTAGGGTTGATTGATGCGGGTCACATGGTGTTATTCTAGTACGAACTCTAGGGTTGTTTATGCCACTTATAGGAATAGCCCAATAGATTGATAGGAAAGAATAACTTTGAGGTGTTTTCGTACCCTACGAGCAATTTCATCTTATGTTCTCCGCGATAGGGACTTTGGAGTGATTCTTTGTTGCACGTTGAGGGATTGTTATACGATCCAATTATGTTATCACTGTTGAGAGATTTTGCGCTAGTGAAAGTATGAAACCTTGGCCTTGTTTTCAAGCATTGCAATACCATTTGTGCTCCGTTCTACTACTTGTTACCTTGCTGTTTTTATATTTTAAGATTACAAAAAACTACATCTACCACCCATGTTACACTTGTATCACCATCTCTTCGCTGAAGTAGTGCACCTATAAAATTAATCATTGTATTGGGTGTGTTGGGGACGCAATAGACTTTTTATTATTTGGTTGTCGGGTTGTTTGAGAGAGACCATCTTCATCCTACACCTCGCGTAGATTGTTAATCCTTAGGTCATCCACTTGAGGGAAATTTGCTACTGTCCTACAAAACTCTACGGTTGGAGGCCCAACACGAGTCTACAAGAAGAAGGTTGCGTAGTAGACATTAGGCTCTAACTAAACCTGAGCGAGGCGTTCTCTTACTGAACCCAAGCAATTACACTGGCTACGCGCGTTACTAAAACCGAGCGATCGATCCCTTGGCTGTTAAATGAACCCGATCGAGCGATTCCTTCGCTACTTCTGCTAACTTAACCCGAGCGATCGATCGCTGCTGGTGCTTACTCAAGCCGATCGAACTTGCTGCCTCTTGATGAATAGTGAACATGGGGGTTGATTGAACGAGTCAAGACATTCGTGGTTGGGGTTGGATGAATAGTTCCTGGTGGGGGTTGGATGAACAGGATCCTATGGTAGTAGTAGTAGGCCGTTGCCGCTGGATGAACAGGACCCCGAGAGGAGGCCGCCACAGCCGATCTGGTTGGGGCTGGATGAATAGGACCCTGTGGAGGGCTGGTTGAAGAGTAGCCCGTGGATGAACAGTAGATGGTGGAGGCAGGAGGAAGATGTGGTGGATGAATAGTGTAGGTGGATGAACAGTAGCCCCACGGAGTCCCGTTTTGTGGTACACCACACCCGTCCGATGAACACGACCCCTGTTTTGACCGTAGGCGCTCCAACACAAGTCTGTTTTCTCCGTTTTGTGGTATGCCATACCCGTCTCGATCAACAACACCCCGTTTCGACCGTAGGCACTAGATAACAAGTTCGTTTCCTCCGTTTTACGGTACGCCAGACCCTTCCCGTTTAAAAAGACCCCGTTTCGATTGTACGCGGTCGAACAGAAGGCCCATTTACTCCGTTCTGCGGTATGCCAAACCTCATTTTGGCTGTTCTGTCCAAGCTTGTTGGCTCTCGGTGAACACGACGTATTCTATAGCCTCCCAATGAACACAACCCTGTTTCCTCTGTAGCGACCCAGCCGTTTGGCTACCGATGAATAGGACAACATCGCTATACGCATTCGAGACCCCGCTCGTATGTATGTACGTAGCCTTATTTACTTTCTTATAGCGTGGCCGTACGTATGTGTACATGATATAGACGGGACTGCATGACATGCTACGTCTGCACCTCTACTTGGACATGTGCCGCTCCTTAGTCAGCCATAGTTCATCGCTGCAGAGAGACCGATCGACCAGTATGTACCGACACGTTCGCGATAGCGCTACGTACGCTTCGACCAGGTGGGTCCCAATGTCAGGGAGGATAAGGACACACTTCCTTGCCTGCGAAGATATAGCTAGTGGGTACAAGCTGTCAAGGGGAAGAATGATTTTTTTCCCGTAATATGGACGAACTTCCTTGCGTGGGAAGATGTAGCTGGAGGGTCCCAGCTGTCAGGGGGAAATGTTTTTTTCGCAAAATATGGTGGCCCTTCCGGTGGGTCCCGACTGTCAGGTGGAGGAATCATTATTTTGCGTGTAATAAGGAGACACTTATTTGCTATGGCCGTGGACCTAGTTGTCAGGCTCTCCACGTACAGTCCTCTTCCGATGCAAGTCATTCCTTGACCACGTTGACAACGCCGTGAAGAGAGCACCAAGGTGGTGGACGACGGGGAGGCCTTGGAAGGGAATGACCCGGAGCCGGGGAAGACTCGGCAGTTGTTTCCTACGCGGAGGGGAGTATGAGGGTTTACTGGTTGGGCTACAGTGTGAGGCTGTTGTCGTCGTAGAATAACAGGTTGTCTAGGTGAGTACAAGGATACCCAGGCCAATGATGGGAGTAGGGTGGGGAGGTGAGGCTTGCATGGAAGCAGAGCCGACCATGGGAGGCAGGAGCAGGCGGCATGACCGGCGTTGGTTTAGGTGGCCGGAGCAAGAAGAACATAGGTTGAAGAAGCACTACGACCATTGGATGGACATCGTACGGTCACTGGAGCTAGAATCACTCATATTGACTAAGTTGACAAAGCCCTCCGTCTGCGTCAACTTAGTAGGCCCACAAGTGAGCCTCCAACTATGGTGGGTCCCAGCTGCTACCTCTTGAGCATGCGTTGGTTTTGCCTTGAAGAGGAAAGGGTGATGCGGCAAAGTAGCGTAAGTATTTCCCTCTGTTTTTGAGAACCAAGGTACCAATCCAGTAGGAGACTACACGCAAATCCCAAGTACCTGCACAAACAATTAGGAACCTTGCAACCAACACGATAAAGGGGTTGTCAATCCCTTCACGGCCACTTGCAATATTGAGATCTGGTAGAGATAATAAGATAAATATTTTTGGTATTTTTGTTGTATAGATTGAAAAGTAAAGATTGCAAAATAAAAGAACGGCGACATAAATTGGCAAGTTGATAGGAAACTAAAATGATGGAAAATAAACCCCGGGGCTATAGGTTTCACTAGTGGCTTCTCTCAAGATAGCATATTTTATAGTGGGTGAACAAATTACTGTCGAGCAATTGATATAAAAGAGCATAGTTATGAGAATATCTAGGCATGATCATGTATATAGGCATCACGTCCGTGACAAGTAGACAGAAATGATTCTGCATCTACTACTATTACACCGCACATCGACCGCTATCTAGCATGACTCTAGAGTATTAAGTTCAGAAGAACAGAGTAACGCATTAAGCAAGATGACATGATGTAGAGGGATAAACTCATGCAATCTGACATAAACCCCATCATTTTATCCTCGATGGCAACAATACAATATGTGCCTTGTTGCCCCTACTGTCACTGGGTAAGGACACCGCAAGATTGAACCCAAAGCTAAGCACTTCTCCCATTGCAAGAAAGATCAATCTAGTAGGCCAAACCAAATTGACAATTCGAAGAGACTTGCAAAGATATTAAATTATGCATATAAGAATTCAGAGTAGAACCAAATATTGTTCATGGATAATCTTGATCATAAACCCACAATTCATCGGATCTCGACAAACACACCGCAAAAAGAATTACATCGAATAGATCTCCAAGAAGAACGAGGAGAACTTTGTATTGAGATCCAAAGAGAGAGAAGAAGCCATCTAGCTAATAACTATGGACCCGAAGGTCTGTGGTAAACTACTCACGCATCATTGGAGAAGCTATGGTGTTGATGTTGAAGCCCTCCGTGATGGATTCCCCTACCGGAGGAAAAGCCGGAAGAGGCCCCAAGATAGGATCTCACGGGTAAAGAAGGTTGCGATGGTGGAAATAGGGTGTCGTGGTGCTCTCGGATGTTTTCAGGGTATATGAGTATATATAGGAGGAAGAAGCATGTCGGTGGAGCCATGAGGGGCCCACGAGGGTGGGGGACGCGCCCTCCTGCCTCGTGGCCACCTCGCGGATTACCAGACTTGTACGCAAGTCTCCTGGATTGCGTTTGTTCCAAAAACAATCCTCGTGAAGGTTTCATTCCGTTTGGAATCTGTTTGATATTCCTTTTCTGCGAAACACTGAAATAGGCAAAAAAACAGCAATTAGCACTTGGCCTTTGGTTAGTAGGTTAGTCCCAAAAATAATATAAAAGTGCATATTAAAGCCTATTAAACATCCAAAATAGATAATATAATAGCATGGAAGAATCACAAATTATAGATATGTTCGAGACGTATCAAGCATCCCCAACCTTAATTCCTGCTCGTCCTCAAGTAGGTAAATAATAAAAACTGATTTTTTGATGTTGAGTGCTACCTAACATAATTTTCAATGTAATTTTCTTTATTGTGGCATGAATGTTCAGATCCGAAAGATTCAAGACAAAATTTTAATATTGAAATAAAAATAATAATACTTCAAGCAAACTAACAAAGTAAACATGTCTTCTCAAAATAACATGGCCAAAGAGAGTTCATCCCTACAAAATCATATAGTCTGGCTATCCTCTATCTTCATCACACAAAATACTTAAATCATGCACAACCCCAGTTTCAGCCAAGCAATTGTTTCATACTTTAATTTTTTCAAACTTTTTCAACTTTCACGCAATACATGAGCGTGAGCCATGGATATAGCACTATAGTTGGAATAGAGTGGTGGTTGTGGAGAAGACAAAAGGAGGAAGATAGTCTCACATCAAGTGTATCAATGGGCTATGGAGATGGCCATCAATAGATATCAATGTGAGTGAGTCGGGATTTCCATGCAACGGATGCACTAGAGCTATAAGTGTATGAAAGCTCAACTAAAGAAACTAAGTGGGTGTGCATCCAACTCGCTTGCTCACGAAGACCTGGGGCATTTTGAGGAAGCCCATCATTGGAATATACAAGCCAATTTCTATAATGAAAATTCCCACTAGTATATGAAGATGACAAAACAAGAGACTCTCTATCATGAAGATCATGGTGCTACTTTGAAGCACAAGTGTGGAAAAATGATAGTAGCATTGTTTGGGTCTTTTTTATGGCCTCTTTTTTTTTATATTTTTCGTCCGGAGTCTCATCCCGACTTGTGGGGGAATCATAGTCTCCATCATCCTTTCCTCACTGGGACAATGCTCTAATAATCAAGATCATCACACTTTTATTTACTTACAAGTCAAGAATTACAACTCGATGCTTAGAAAAAAATATGACCCTATGTGAATGCCTTCGGTGGTGTACCAGGATGTGCAATGAATCAAGAGTGACATGTATGAAAAATTATGCATGGTGGCCTTGCCACAAATACGATGTCAACTACATGATCATGCAAAGCAATATGACAATGGTGAAGCGTGTCATAATAAACAGAACGGTGGAATGTTGCATGGCAATATATCTCGGAATGGCTATGGAAATGCCATAATAGGTAGGTGTGGTGGCTATTTTGAGGAAGTTATATGGTGGGTGTATGGTACCGGCGAAAGTTGCGCAATACTAGAGAGGCTAGCAATGGTGGTAGGGTGATAGTGTGTATAATCTATGGACTCAACATTAGTCATAAAGAACTCATATACTTATTGCAAAAATCTACAAGTAGTCAAAAGAAAGAACTAAACGCATGCTCCTAGGGGAAGGGTTGGTAGGAGTTAACCATCACACGATCCCGACCTCCACACAAAGGAAGACAATCAATAAATAAATCATGCTCCAACTTCATCACATAATGGTTCACCTTACGTTTATCCTACGGGAATCACAAACTTTAACACAATTATTCCTGAAATTCACAATTACTCCACTAGCATGACTCTAATATCACAATCCTCATATCTCAAAACAATCAAGTATCAAACTTCTCATAGTATTCAATGCACTTTATATGAAAGTTTTTATTATACCCATCTTGGATGCCTATCATATTAGGACTAATTTTTTAGCGAAAGAAAATTACTATGCTGTTCTAAAGGACTCTCAAAATAATGTAAGTGAAGCATAAGAGATCAATAATTTCTATAAAATAAAACCACCATCGTGCTCTAAAAGATATAAGTGAAGCACTAGAGCAAAACTATCTAGCTCAAAAGATATAAGTGATGCACATAGATTATTCTACTAAATTCCGATTCATGTGTGTCTCTCCCAAAAGGTATGTACAACAAGGATGAAAGTGGTAAACTACAAAGCAAATACTCAAATCATACAAGACGCTCCAAGCAAAACACATATAATGTGGTGAATAAAAATATAGTCTCAAGTAAAGTTACCGATAGGCGAAGACGAAGAGGGGATGCCTTCCCGGGGCATCACCAAGCTTAGGCTTTTGGTTGTCCTTGAAATTTACCTTGGTTTTCCTTGGGCATCCCCAAGCTTAGGCTCTTGCCACTCTTTATTCCATAGTCATTCAAATCCTTACCCAAAAACTTAAAAAATTCACAACACAAAACTTAACAGAAAATTATAGATGCATTGGAGACGTATCACCAGCTAACAGGTGGAGTCTTAATTTTTTGTGCGTAAGAAGGAGGCACTTCCTTACGTGAAAATATTTAGCTGGTGGGTCCAAGCTGTCAAGGGGAGGAAATTTTGCGAAATACATAGACCCTTCCAGTGGGTCCCTGCTGTCAAGTGGAGGAATCATTATTTCGCACGTAATAAAGAGACACTCCCTTGCGTGCGGCCATGGACCCAGCTTCAGCCTCTCCACATATAGTCCGCTTCCGATGGAACTCGCTCCTTGACCACGTTGACCACGCCTCGCCGAGAGCACTAGGGTGGTGGACGACGATCAGGCGTAGGAAGGAAACGACACGGAGCCAGTGAAGACTCGTCAGTTGTTTCCCACGTGAAGGGGAGTACCAGGGTTTACTGGTTCGTCTACCGTCGCCGGAGAATAACTGCAGGTGTGGGTTAGTAGAGGGATAGGTTGGGGCGGTGAGGCCTACAGGGCAGCACAACCGGCCATGGGAGGAGGGAGTAGGCAGTCCCGCCGGCGCTGGTTTGAGCGGCTAGAGAAGGAAGAGCTGAGATTGAAGAAGCATGACGGCCGTTGGATGGACATCCAACAGTAACTGCTCTCATGTGTTGACTAAGTTGACAAGGCCTTGCATGTGCGTCAACCTTTTTTAAGGAAAGCATATGCGTCAACCTTGTAGTCCCACAACTCAGCCTCAAATATGGGTAAAATAGCATACAACCCATCCGCTGGTATTGCTAATAAAAGTACAACCCATTGTCTAATTCTTAACAATTTTTTTTGAATCACATATTCTTTTTGTTACCATTACAGCCCATATTCTAGCCACGGTTAATAATTCAATCAAATTTTCATATTTCGTTGTGGTCCAAATTGTTTTTAATCCCGAAATTTCAAATCACGTTCGAACTAATTTAAAAACAATAAATTTATATCAGTTTAAAATCCAACATAATTTTCCCCTCCAAATAATGATTAAATTCGAAATATCGAAATATTAAAATTAATATTTGAAACTAATTTCCTGTTTTCTGTGTTTTTAAAGTTTACATCCCATTTCTTGCTACTTCATTTCCTGGGCTAGCGAATACATCGCTCTCATCTTGAAAGATTTGCAGCCCAGCAGGGCTGAGAAAGCAAGTAGGCCTCCATTGTGTATTTCTTTAAAATAATTAGAACTGGGCTAGCCATTTTTAGCAAGAAAAAAATTCAACTGGGCAAATGATGTGATAAACATAAAATAAAACCCTAGCTAGACAGCACATAGCTCCTGCATAGCCCCGTTGTTACCCTGGTCAGTCTCTGAAACTAGTAAGTAACAACTGGTTCTTCCTAAAAAGGTAAATAGCAACTGCGCGAAGTGGTGGGTCCCACATGTCAGCCGCTCGTTGTGTAATTCTCTTGTTTATTGACTATGTTGACAATGGCATTGGACCCAGATGTCCAACCATTAGGAGGAACCATTTTTAGGGCTTGTAATGATGAGGCACTTGCTTGCATACTGCCATTACCCTGGTGGGTCCCTACCGGCATCCTCTCCACGTACAGTCATGTCCTTATTCCTCTCGGTTGTTGACCATGTTGACAACGCCACACAGAGGCATACCAAGCATGCCTAGCGAACCAAGGCGGAGGACGATGGTGAAGCCTTAGATGGAACGAACAGGAGTCGTGGAAGATGCACCAGTCTAGTCGCAGGCGGAGGGAAGTACGAGGGTTAACTAGTTCGGGTGCGGGTGCGTGTTGAGCCTGACGCCGCAGAAGAATAACAGGATGTGTGGGAGAGGAGAGGGATGGACTGACCAATGTTTGAGGGTACAGTAGGGCAGCGGAGGCGCAGCCAGCCATTGGACGCGGGAGCAGGCGGAACCGACAGGGTGGTTTGGTTTGGGCGGCTGGAGGAAGAAGACAAGAGATAGAAGATACACGACATATGTTGGATGTCAATCCAACGGTTGGTAGGCAGAATCGTTTGTTGACTAGTAAGTCGACGCCACCTTGTATAGACTTTTTCCCCGTGGGTCCAAATGTCAGAATACAAATCTAGCATGCCCATGCAGCCTTATGAAAATTTACATCTCATTTCACTAGTACGCATCGATCCTAAACAAACAGTTTTTAATCCCTTTTCGCGATGGCATTTGGAACCGTTGCAAAGTGTGTGTGGGCGATAGGGGGGTCCTTCCCACACGACCCAGTAACCATCGACGATATGCCCTCCTAGCACACACACTCAGCAAAATGAGGTCATGTGCGACCGGCGAGCGCTCAAATACGGAAATACACATAGTAGAGCTAAAAAAATACAGTTATACGGCGAAATTGTTTCCGGTCGCAAGTACATCCCACATAGTCAATCCCCGCTAAACGTTTCAGTTCGTATGTACATCCCCCACAATCACTCAAAGGAAAATGTTTCCGTTCACAGGTACTTCCAATTAAATTGTTTGTGATAGCATTGCCATTGCACACGATATTAATAATTTTATCGTTTGCGTTGTTGAATGCATCACACACGGTGCATAGAAGAAACTGTGTGGCAAAGGCTGTCCATCGCACACACTTTTTATGTGGTAAACATTTGCACAAGGTGGCCTAACACAAATAGTTTTCAAGAGGAAGTCGTGTGTGCAGTGGAGATTGATCGCACACATAGTGGATCGTATAAACGTTACTGATTTCCACATATATTGCAGACGTTTCGCTTTCGCAAACTGTGTGCAGTGTAATCCCTAATTAATCCCTAATTAATCCAATTAATCCCTAATTTAAAAATCACATGTTTTGAATTTGAAAGTAGGCAATCACTTATTTCATATCCAACCATGTTTATGACAAATATAGGTTCAACCACGAATCCATAATTCGATGCATAGGTACATATACTAAAGAACTACAGAAGCACCAAGTAAATAATGATGAACCACAATTGTACTAAAGACTTCAAAGAGAGACGCGAAAGACATTCTGGTTGCTAGAGAAGGTGAAGCGGAATGCCCATATTGTGCCCTCCTCCATGAGTAATGCCCGCACGACTCTAGGCCAACCCCTTGTGATGGCTGCCCGTCGATCCTTCACTGTCTTCATTAGGACTTCTCCATGATGACTGTAGTCTAGATGGAATATTTTAACCTTTATTGCGTGTCCACCAATCATATACTTTGCGAGGTAATCTTGAGTGAACTGCTATGGGAACCACTGGGAACGAAAAAGATTCTGACATTGTTGTTTAACAACTCATTATGGGCAGTAAAAAGTGAAGGCTGCAGAGTTTGAAGTTACCATCATACAACTCACTGTTGTGTTGGATAGAGCATAAACAAATAATTTGCTTGCCACCATTCATATATTTTTGCAAATAATCCTTATCAGTTTCCTAACTTGATGCTTGTTCATCAATATCTCATTGCCCCATATGCAAAAAGGGTCGATGCGTGGATCCTTGCCAAGGGCATATGTACCTACAAGCAACAAGTCAGTATTATAAGCTAACTAGTGTCCATGCCTAGATCTATATGCACTACATTATGGAACGACGGGGGGAGTACAAGCCGAGGGATGAAGCTAACCTCGGCGAAAAATGGTGGCCACTCCCGTTATTGTCCTACATAAGTAGTGGAAAGGCATGATAAGTACATCAATCTTAACATCAAACAAATATAGCAAAGGTAAACAACATCATCTCCAAATGATAGCTTAATGTGTTGGTTTCAGCGTGCTATTAAAGCAGATATAAAATCGAAGGCAATGTTACCGACAGCAGGCTTAACAGGCATCAAATATTGCAATTCAAACAGGTATTGTTGAAAATGAATAGAACATAGGTAATGCTTAAACATCACACTGGATAAATGTCTAAAACTGAAATAAAGGGCATGTGTTAACTACATGAGGAATAACTGGAACCACAAATAGCCGTTCAAACTGTTATTGATGTAGTCGAGCGGCACAGTTCTGACTTGCACATAATGAACAACACGTTGTGAATGATTGAAATAAACAAGGCATAAATGACCAATATAACAACCAAATATAGCCATTGAAAACTAGACAGAGTCTCACTGCAACGAACCTAACAAGCAAATACACATAAACAGGGCATATGCTTGAAAACTGGACAAATGCTCACAACAACCAACCTAACAAGCAAATACTGATAAACAAGGCATATTCTTGATAACTGGACAAATGCTAAAAAAGCAACATAACAACCAAATACAGATAAACAAGGCATCTGCTTGATAACTGGACAAATGCTAAAAAAAGCAACCTAACAACCAAATACAGATAAACAAGGCATTTGCACGATAACTGGAAAAATGCTCACTCCAACCAACCTAATGACCAAATATAGATAAACAAGGCATCTACTCACTATAAACAACCAAATAGAGCCATTTGTGAAACTAAAGTGGACAATTCATACTTAAACATCACATATGCCTATTGAACAATACATTTTTACATAAATGAAATAATTAAACATGACACAGTTAAATCACCACACGGCAAATGCTACTACAACAAAGGGTACGGGTTGGCACGCTAGAAAAGGTAAGATTTGCTGATAGAATGTAGCCTCACATTTAATGGACGAGATTCTTCCAGTTGGAAGAGCACAGACCCATGGTGCGCTCTTTGATGTCACAGATGGCTTGTTTCACCTTGGAAGAACCTTCGTGGGTGCCCTCCTCGTGGTCATGGTCGTGGTCGATGAGATCTGACTTGGCAATTGAGGATCCCAAGCCGCTACCGTAGAACGTGTCCTTCAGAAGTGATAAAATGGGCTCGATGGCGTATAAAGCTCGCAAATCCTTGACCGCTTGATAGAGGAGATCAGCGGTAGGGTCGTCGAAGAGATCGACGATAGTTGAACCAGAGGGGTTGGGGATGGACCACTTAACCTGTGACATGGCACGCGTGAAGCCGTCGGTGTGGGCGATCTTTCTGTCGTAGCCAGCTTTCCCAAGATACAGTAATACGCTAGCCCGCTGACAAGAAAGCTTCGGCATGGCAACGTAGTCATTGTCTTCGCCGGCTTCTGCGGCAACGTGTTGCTCCGGGATCGACGGGTCGGGGTGAACGGCGGCCACCTTGCCAACGTCCGTCGGAGAGGCCATGATAAACCTCTTCTTGGCCAAACGCTCGTTAGTCTCCCCGAGATACGTGGTCGAGCTTAGGTTGCGACATTTTGGAATAGGGGATCTGGATCTAGTGGGGAGGGACACCACATGCCTCATCTAAAAACTCATGGGAGTGGGGCAACGGTGTGGGAATCGCTGGGTAACCTGAACTTTATTATCTAAGCTAGGAGGAGCGGGCAGACCGGGAGGGTTGGCGGCGGCGCAAGCGGCAGCCACGAGCTAGGGTTCGAGGGGGGAGGGTGGCGGGTGGGGGACTACGGAGGGGGTGGGTGTTTGATGATACACCGCAGCTACTGAAAATTTTAGTAATGGTGGGTGGAGATGGTGGTGTACAAGGGAGGCCGATGGTTCAAATATCTCGGCTACTGCAATTTTACTGTAAGGTCGGTGCTTGAGGAGTGTGGGCGACGGTTGAAGTACGGCGGCTACTAAAGTTTGGGTAACGGAATTGATGCGGGGCGCGAGTGCCCAAGATTGCACACGGTCCAATAACAATATGCGTCTATGATAATAAGGAAAACTGGCGCGGATCCGCCGATTTTTGCAACGCTCAAGGCGGGTAGTCTATTTTTTTTTATATTTCTAGCTAGCTAGTCTATCGCACACTGTTCGTCCTAATTTCCAAATAAACTTACCCGCCTTTAGCTTGCACAGGTGGTGGTTTTATAGCGCACTTGCATCGCGCATGGTTAAGCCAGTACCTCCACCCTTTACTCGCGCTAGCGCGGTCGTGGTGATTTCAGCGCACTTGCATCGTACATGGTTGAGCCAGTACCTCCACCCTTTGCCCGTGCTTGCGCGATCATGGTGATTTCAGCGCACTTGCATCGCCCAAGGTTGAGCCAGTACCTCCACCTTAATTTGCTCGTGCTTGCGCGGTCATGGTGATTTCAGCGCACTTGCATCGCACACGGTTGAGCGAGTACCTCCACCTTAATTTTCTCGTGCTTGTGTGGTCGTGGTGATTCACATCGCACATGTATCGCACATGGTTAAGATATTATACCCCGTGTCCGTTGAGGGTCATCAAAGTCTTTGCAGCAAAAGATAACATTAGAGAGGGTCAAAAAACAGCCACACCAGCATGTGGCCCAAATATATATGAGTGAAAAGGGTGGTATGTGATATTCAAAATTCCGATGCACAACTTTCACCCCGCGGGCCCACGGTTGGGCGCGTTGTTGAAGATCGATGAGAGGGGCCAGAAGTCAAGAACCACCTGGAAGTGGCCAAATATATGTACGAATATTGGGGATGTTTAAAACTTTAAATACACAATGCATAACTTTTAATGGCACCTGCCTCGCAAACCCGAAATCACCCTAACAACCACCTAGCTTGGATATATATAATGACATAATGTCGTACCTAGCTAGGATGCTTG
Organism: Secale cereale; assembly: GCA_902687465.1. Taxonomy (NCBI): domain Eukaryota; kingdom Viridiplantae; phylum Streptophyta; class Magnoliopsida; order Poales; family Poaceae; genus Secale; species Secale cereale. The sequence goes on from LR738711.1 coordinate 366,696,299, forward strand.
GCCCACCAATGAATCTTTTGTTTGGTCAAATGACAGTTGTTGTTGTCGATAAACCGCTTGGGCCAATAGACTGAACCATCATAAAAAACGCACGAGAGGGACCACAAAACTAGCACCTCTTTTATGCAGCCGAAAATGATGTACATTGGGAATGGCTGATGTGACTATTCAATATAGAATAATGTACAGTTTAGATGTGGTGCCTACCACTCGATACAGACAACAACCATGAAGTCAAGGTAGTTAAGGACGAGATACATACGCAAAGTTTCATGTAGGTCGAACCCAGCAATCCGAGCATCTTGGAGGGAATCCAGACAACACATGAGATCGAGCTTTGGTTGACCGACATTTGATGGTGACCGGCCCTAACAAGAACTAGGACGAATCCATTCATGCCCAACACATACACCTCATTATTTGTCAAAGGGGTGATATATATACACTCGGGGAGCCCACATATATCTGTGTCGTCACAAAAAACCGCACAAGGGAGACGTGGTCGACCATAAGACCCCACATACACTACATCTGGCCCGAAAATATGTATGGGTACGATGGTGTATGATGAGTTTAAATCCCAAATGAACAACTTCGATGGGCCACGCCAACTACATTACAAACCGAACACCGTACCCGACTCGAAGCCTGGTTCAATACCTATGATGTCAGTTTCCCAATTTTGAGGTGGTGGCGGCCGGGGGGGGGGGGGTCGTCCCACGCATGCACTCAAACTTTATTTTGTCTAGCATGGGACACATCTATATTATTTATACATCTATACACCTATATAGTGTGCGAATAACTTTGAATGTTGCTCATTGGATGAAGCCAATCTGACGGTACAGAGATGACAAATCCGAGCACTACTGGCCGTTGGATATCATCTACATTCCACCAGATTCTGCCACATGTACAATCTAGAAGACTCCATGGTTGAACTTAAGCATAATGCACAAACCTCGAAACATAAGAACTTCTCCTTTGTTCTCTAGAATCTTCCATATCTTAATTGCCCAAAGCTTTTTTTTCTAAAGGAATTGTCACTTTTTGTTTTTGCCTTTACAATGCACAATTCCATGAATCTTAAAATAGTTTTTTTATAAAACTAATTGATTTTGGATGAGATGAACTATAAGAATTAAACGAACATCTACATCTTGCATATCTGGGAGAAGGGCCGGGAAACCGACGAGAGGAGTGGCGAGAAACAATAGCCTGTTTTGAAAGAAAACCTAGTAGAGAAGGAAGCGTGCGCTACACGACGCATGCGCACAGTGCTTACCTATGTACTGCATGTGCTGTCGAAAGGGCTCATGGTTGTCGTTCTATCTGGGAGCATCCAACGATGCACATGTACGATCAGTCGACTCGGACCGCGCGCACAGCGGGGGGGG
>LR738711.1:366700635-366747168 GCA_902687465.1 Secale cereale
GTATATATATATATATGTATATATATATATACCTAATAATAAAGCACGGATTGAATCCGTCGGGTTCACCGTCACAATAAGCTTTCACCCAGTCGTAATACGCTTTTACAATTTGTATGGACAAAATTTTCGCTTATACAAGGATTGTTTCCGGCCAGGATTATATACAAGGAAAAAACGTTTCTTTTCCAACTTGGACTCTGTCCACGCCACGCATCGTTGCGTCTACACTCTTGCAAAAAAGTCTCTAATGAATTACATACTAAACGCACGGTCCTATTTTAAGTCTGTAGAGAAAACGTTTCGCGGATCGGCTTGGGCCTTACGAACGAACATAAAAACATAGGCACACACGAGCACGAGGGCTCGCCTTCGATGCGTACGGGTAAGCCGCCGCCGCCTCTGCGCGCTGCCTCTTCGGCCATCCACCGCCGCTGCCGCGCGCGGCCTCTCAGCCATCCACCGCCCTGTTCTCCTTCCCCTCCACATCCGTCCCAATCTTCTCCGGCGCCACCTGAAGCCTCCTCAACCTGCAACCTCCTGCCATCGAGCCCTTCTAATCTCGCTCGACCATGGACTTAACCGGAACGCCGTCCTCCTAGCCATGCCCACTTGAGGTACGTCCTTGTACAATATGTAGAAGTTGTTTTATCCAATTCGATTTGATTCTTGACTATGTCAATCTGCAGCGAGGAGAGAGTGGTGAGGCGGCTTAGGTGAGGCTCAGGACGACGTCTGGCATGTAAGTACGCCACTCCTGCGTCTCTATGCTAATCCGAGTGTAGTACTCTGCACAATGCTCTACTTCTTCCTTAAAAATATCTATTGAATGCCCCATGACTTGTTTGCACTTCTGGTGTTCGACAGTATGCCTAAGCAGTGATCGCATCCACGATGATATCCAGTTATTTGTCTCATGTAAGAGTATTATGATATATGAGATGCTTGAATGAAGAGATCCTTGATTAATTTGTCCACAAGTAGCCCGAGGACTTACTGCATCTGGAAAAGAATACTCATTGTGCCACCAGTTGGTAGCAACTAATCAAATCCTGATGGTTAGAAGCAAGTTTCACTCGCTGAAAACTACTGCTGTTATATTCCTCTCATGAGTTTTGATTTGTTTCGATTGCTGCTCGGCTGGCTTGTTTTTATAACTTTCTGAGTAATTTTCTATTATGACATTCTTACATTCAATGTTTTCTTCGGGATGGGGGCTTATATCCATGTTAGGCAGTGAAGATGCTCTTGTGGGTCACATAACATATGTTAAGCCTATCTCCCGGTGCAACGCACGGGCAATTTTCCTATAATCTTTAATCTTTAATCTTTAATCTTTTAAAATCTTTACCTAATAATAAAGCACAGAACGAGTTTGTCGGGTTCACCGTCACAATACGCTTCTTCCCTTGAATTTACGCTTTCAGTTCGAATTTAAACATATAAGCGAGGTGGTACTAATGGAACGTTATTTTAAATTCGTACGTTGCCATAACAAGCCCAGATGGGCCGGCCCATTGGCGGACGCTATACTGCAGCGCCAAAGTGCGCTCTTCTCAAGAAATAAAAAAGTAGGAAAAGTGTGCCAAAGAGGTGCCAAAGAAGAATCGTACCGGGGTGCTAACAGGGGTAACTGGGACATGCTAGCCAATACACTAGAAAACCTAACGTGTCAATTTCCAAATCTCCATTTATTAAACAATACAATCAGCAACACCGGATCCTAAAACATACGTGAATACTTTGCAAAGTTGTGAACACAAAATTTAAAGTCGATCATTTATTTTAACGGAACAAGGTTTTGAATTTGGATTTTTTGTAAAACATGAAGAATTTTTAAAAACTAGGAGGTACTTTACTCAAATTTTGAATATTTTTTTAGCGCAAACATTTTCTAAAACACGATTTAAAAATACTAAAAAATGATTCGCTGACGTGATTCTTTTTTAGATGGATTCCGACATGATCCTCCTATTTACGTAGAAAGGAAGTTATTTGTTTCTATTACCCCCTCCGTTCACTTTTATAAGACGTTTCATACAGTTGACATTGAACTGTTTCATTACACCTTTCCCTCAGTGACCCCATCTGGTTTTTATCTCAAACCAAATGATCACCAATTTCTTCACAAAAAAGGAACAACGGATGCAATCAATCGACGACGATCACAGTCGACACCCTTGCGTGATGCGTGATCTCCCCACCCAGCGAACCCTTGGCTCTCTACCCATCGCCACTCTCTCTCCTTCGAAACTAAGTTTCTATGGTTCCGGCTGTGCCAACCCAAAGGTTGCTGCCACTTAGGATTCCTACGGCGAGCCGGAAAAGTTGTGGAGGCAGTGGTGATAGTCACAAATGAGGAGACCAAAGAGCTGGGTAGCATGAGCGTCGCGGATGTGCACATGTGTCCTGAGTGCATCGAGGGTATGGAGAGGCTCATGCAACGATGATGGTGAAATCATAAGGGCCTTTTGCATGATGACAGGAAAATGGTGGAAGGATAAAGGGGATGGTGATACTTTCATTACCCGTTGCAACGCACGAGCATGGAACGAGTTTGTCAGGTTCACCGTCACAATACGCTTCTTCACGTGAATTTACGTTTTCAGTTTTTTTCACCTATATTATTTTCTGCATACGAGATGGTACTATTCATCCGAGGTGGTACTATGTTATATCAGTTTTTTTCCACCTATATTGGTCTTTCCGGTATGTCTCACGGGTCTCTCAGTTGGACTCCAACTCTCCATCACTCGCCTCCTATAATTTCTCCCATATAAATATTGATTGAATCCCATGGACGTGGAGGTGGTGGCGGACATCTCAAAAGGAAATCTCGATCGGCCATATAACGCACGTATGTGCCCAATGCCTTTCTCACTCTCCTCAAAGATCGCCGTCGCATGCGCCCTCGATTCTGGGGACGCCAGCGATCTGCCGCTGTCTTCCATTGATGCGATTCAGCCCCGGTCTCCAACATCGATGTCACACCGTTCCGCCCCTGCGTGCGCCGTCGGCTCAATCCCAAGCAGATGGGTCAAGCTTGCCGGCGTGGCTCCGTCGTCCGCTGTACCGGCATGTCAGCGTGGATGATATCTCTGCCCTCACAACCTCCTCTTGGACCGCCACCGCTGCCACAATATGCTCCCAGTCATCAGTCATCCCACGATGTGCACGAGCCCCGACCCGGCGCGCCATGCAAGTGCATCGTCTTCGTGCTGCTCCGCGACCTCGGCCTCTCCCACGACAAGGCCTACGTGTGGAGGCGGTCGTTGTGCCTGTGCTAGGTTGCGTCGCCATGCGCACATGCCCATGTATCCGGAGGTGCTCGCCGGCAGGAGTCCAGCGCGTCGTTGACGGGCCGCCTAGACGGCGCCCCTGCACGTTGTGCCTCGAGAAGATGGCGCATACGGTAGAGGCACAATGCGACTCGGCGGCCATGGGGCAGGCGACTCGGCGACCATGGGCAAGCTCCGCTACTGACGTGCGGCACGTGCCAGAACTCGCCGAGTGTTTCACGCGGCGAGGTGGGCAGCGACTTGCGTAGTGTGCCGCACGATGTGGTGGAAGCCAAGCCAGGACAGGGAGGAGGACCAGCAGCAGTACATCAACCTGTCGGCATGCATGAACGACGTGGTGGACAGATCGGGGCGGGGCTATGTGTGCTCCATGAGGATAACAAAAAATTCCCATGAGTAAAAAATACATGCAGGGAGGAGCTCCCAAACTTCAAGACAAGATACAGATCACATGAGGATAGCAGGTTCTTCTAAAATACTCGTAAACTGTACCATGTCCAAGACGCCTGCTGGCGAAGCATGTAAAGATTTACACGTATTGGCCCTTGTGCTGAAAAGCAGTGAGCAAGCTAAGGCACATATCCACCTGATTTTTTTTTGTTTCAGGATTATCTAGAACCTGTAATAAGGTCGCAAACTCACTGCCAATGTAGCAAATCCATGTGATGTGCCAAATGTCATTTGGCTGGGGCGCTTGCAAGCAGTGTTCTCACTGAGCTTAGTCCTTTACAGTTTCGAAAAAGAAATTACGGCAGCTATGCAGTCACCAACGAGCATTGATCGTCACACCTTCAGGTCAGTTTGAGAAACTACTCATATATATATGCACAATGGTACGGATGCACAATACTGATCATGCAGCGTGGTCGGTGTACAGTGGTGTTTTTCATGTTGATGGCATAAAAGGGCATGAGTTACAAATGGTAACACATGATCGAATGTCCATATATCAGAATTAGGGAGCTCCTTCCTCCAGGTATATTTTTCTTCAACCTGCCCATCATGTTTGGAAGCTTGCAGATTATTCTTCAGCTCTTGCACATGAATTACAAAAGAGTTGGGGCACAATGCTTCTCATATTATGCCTAAATTTCAAAACATTTATATGTATGCAATGCCTTTAATTTTGGAACATTGGTAGCAATTACAGTTTTCATTTAGAGTGTTTCTTCCCCACGTTTTTGTCCGTCGGCTCAAGCCCAGCCCGTCGAGCGAACCGTCAGTCGGCTTGAGGTCGGTTCGTGCAGTACGTTGGTTAGTTCTGTGAAAATTGCTGCACAAATTAGCTTGGTGCTACACCGACAAGTGTGGCAATTGTTAATTATTTAACTTTTTTGAATATGTTATGATCAGTACCTATGGTACTGTAGTAGATTTTTTACCTTTTTTTCTTTATCGAAAAAAGTAAGAGAAAACACAGGGCTTATGAATGCAACATCTAAATTAAATTCCAGTTACAGCACTGTGTTTGCTAAAATACAATATTTAAAACAAATTGCAACTTGAGTATATTTAGATGCCATTTATTTAACCTGATAAAAAGATGACACTTTTAAGACCATTTTTTAACTTTAGTCAGGATATCTGTTAGTTAAATAGGACAATGTTACATATTCAAGGGGAAATGTGGATAAAATTGTTCTGGCTCTTTTAGAAATGTGGATAAAATGTGGATAAAATGTTACATACGCACGGGCATTTTTGCTAGTGTGTATATATATTACTAATTACTAAGTTTTCTGTGCATTTAATGTAGTCCATAATTCAAATTTGAACTACAACCACAAGGTCCAGTGAAGCAAAATGGGTGGGAAATCGTACATGTGTCATTGGGTGCATGTTTAGTTCTCGTTTAAGGAATGAGAGTGAATTACAAACTTGTCGTCGTCTTGAAACAATGAGAAACACAGTTTTTAAATCCCAGTAAATCAAAAAGTCTCCTAAAAAACATGAAACTTGGCATGGTTTCATGACATGGCACATATATGCCGTGGTAAAAAAATCGTCCAATTTGAGAAGAGGCGCACACATTAGTATCCAACGAAGTCCTTTTTCAAACAAAAAGTTGACACGTTAATATCGTAAACAGTTGTATTATATTTACTGTATCAAAATTTTACCATACTTGGTGGCATGCGTGAAGCTGTTTGATTAGACGGGACGAGCGCGAGAAGTCCACCGCGCAGGCTCGACGGGAAGCATGCGAGCACTCCGCCATGCAGGCTCGACGAGACGCGTGCATCCTGTATAGCTCGCAGGCTCAACGGGACACGTGCGAGTAGCAAGGCCGCCCATGTTCATCGGGAAGTGAGCTCTTTGACCTCCATGCACCAGCCGCCGCCCGCCTCGCTCACAACTTCTCCATTAATGGGTTAATTAAAGCACATGGACGGAGGGTGTTTGCTTGTGATATCATGGCAGCATTTGCTTCGTTCTTGTTTTCAACTCCTATGTCGCCCTAATTTAAATTGCCACATAGGGCAACGGATAATACGACCCCAAATAAAATGACAACGGATAATACGACGACAAATTTAGAATGGCGCAAATAATAATTGTCTTACATATTCCAGATAATTTAAAATGCCACATGCGGCAAAGACCGGAAAACACGGGGACAAGAGAAGAAGGAAATTACGGACAACGATCTGGGTCGCTACTGTCTCTACTCGTCGATGGATCGCCAAGCGGCGAAATCCTCTAGCTCCTTCTTCAATTCCTCGCGACTTTGCTTGAAAGCAGCGACGGATTCCTCCACCCCCTCCTCGCGCTCGATCCGGAGCTTCCTGAAGCCACCCATCAATTCCTCAACGACCGATTTCAGCATCATATCTGAGGCACTACTCTGCTCATGCATCATCTTCCAGCCAGCGGCCTCCTCCTCCTTCTCGGTGACCAACTTGAGGAGCTTCGAATTATAACCCATGAGTTTCTCGATGAGGCAGGTCGCCTTGTCAACCGGCGAAGGACTTCAGGAACGCCGGCTCGTCGTGATGGCCGACGCCGCGAATGCGCTTGTGAGAGCCCTTGCGTGCCCGTGAGAGCTTGTTTGAGGGCTCCGCGGTGCGCCTGGACATCACTGCTGCGACTGCGGCTTCGCGGCAGGACCTCTCTACTGCTTTAGCGGCCTTGGTCAGTGCTGCCTGGTTATATGTCCACCCTAAACTCCTCCAACCGGTCATGGCGGAACGACTTGACAAAAAAACTAGTTTTGTGGGTGATGAGGAGAGGAACTGTGAAGTAATTTTCGAGTGGTTAGTTTTTATAGCTTGGTGCTAAGTGTGAACACACATTAGTTTGATAGGTGTGAACATATTTGCAATTACTTATTTTGTTGTAATCAGCAATGTGGCGAGAAACAAGGTCAAAATTTATTGATGGTAGAAGGTTGACCACGTGGTTGCTCGTCATTGAGGCGGCCGCGGCACGCTCCGTTCTGGCGTCCCCGCGCGCGCTCTGTGTTGGGTATCGTAGTAGAAAATCAAAATTTTTCCTACGCATCACCAAGATCTATCTATGGAGTAATCTAGCAACGAGGGGAAGGTGAGTGCATCTACATACCCTTGTAGATCGCAATGTGGAAGCGTTGCAAGAACGCGGATGAAGGAGTCGTACTCGCTGCGATTCAGATCACGGTTGATTCCGATCTAAGCGCCGAACAACGGCGCCTCCGCGTTCAACACACGTGCAGCCCGGTGACGTCTCCCACGCCTTGATCCAGCAAGGAGAGAGGGAGAGGTTGGGGAAGACTCCATCCAACAGCAGCACGACGGCGTGGTGGTGGTGGTGGAGGAGCGGGGGACTCCAGCAGGGCTTCGCCAAGCACTGCGGGAGACGAGGAGGGAGAGAGGTAGGGCTGCGCCAATCGACAGAGGTCAAAACGTGTTGTGGGCAGCCCCAAAACTCTCATATATATAGGGGGAAGGGGGGGCTGCGCCCCCTTTAGGGTTTCCCACCCCTAGGGGTGCGGCCACCCTAGATCCCATCTAGGGGTGGCGGCCAGAGGGGGAGAGGGAGAGGGGGGCGCACCAGATTGGGCCCTAGGGCCCATCTGCCCTAGGGTTTGGCCCCTCCCCTCTTGGAGGCCCCTGGGCCTTGGTGGGGGGGCGCACCAGCCCACCTGGGGCTAGTCCCCTCCCACACTTGGCCCACGTATGCCTCCGGGGCTGGTGGCCCCACCCGGTGGACCCCCGGGACCCTCCCGGTGGTCCCGGTACGCTACCGATAGTGCCCGAAACTTTTCCGGTGACCAAAACGGGACTTCCCATATATGAATCTTTACCTCCGGACCATTACGGAACTCCTCGTGACGTCCGGGATCTCATCCGGGACTCCGAACAACATTCGGTAACCGCGTACATACTTTCCCTATAACCCTAGCGTCATCGAACCTTAAGTGTGTAGACCCTACGGGCTCGGGAACCATGTAGACATGACCGAGACAACTCTCCGGCCAATAACCAACAGCGGGATCTGGATACCCATGTTGGCTCCCACATGTTCCACGATGATCTCATCGGATGAACCACGATGTCAAGGATTCAATCAATCCCGTATACGATTCCCTTTGTCTATCGGTATAGCACTTGCCCGAGATTCGATCGTCGGTATACCGATACCTTGCTCAATCTCGTAACCGGCAAGTCTCTTTACTCGTTCCGTAACACATCATCCCGTGATCAACTCCTTGATCACATATTGTGCACATTATGATGATGTCCTACCGAGTGGGCCCAGAGATACCTCTCCGTCATACGGAGTGACAAATCCCAGTCTCGATTCGTGCCAACCCAACAGACACTTTCAGAGATACCTGTAGTGCACCTTTATAGCCACCCAGTTACGTTGTGACGTTTGGTACACCCAAAGCATTCCTACGATATCCGGGAGTTGCACAATATCATGGTCTAAGGAAAAGATACTTGACATATAGAAAAGCTTTAGCATACGAACTACACGATCTGTGCTAGGCTTAGGATTGGGTCTTGTCCATCACATCATTCTCCTAATGATGTGATCCCGTTATCAACGACATCCAATGTCCATGGTCAGGAAACCGTAACCATCTATTGATCAACGAGCTAGTCATCTAGAGGCTTACTAGGGACATGGTGTTTGTCTATGTATCCACACATGTATCTGAGTTTCCTATCAATACAATTCTAGCATGGATAATAAACAATTATCATAAACAAGGAAATATAATAATAACCAATTTATTATTGCCTCTAGGGCATATTTCCAACAGTCTCCCACTTGCACTAGAGTCAATAATCTAGTTCACATCGCCATGTGATTAACACTCATAGGTCACATCGCCATGTGACTAACATCCAAAGAGTTCACTAGAGTCAGTAATCTAGTTCACATCAATATGTGATTAACACTCAATGAGTTCTGGGTTTGATCATGTTATGCTCGTGAGAGAGGTTGTAGTCAACGGGTCTGTAACATTCAGATCCCTATGTACTTCGCAAAACTTTATGTCATATCGTAGATGCTGCTACCACGTTCCACTTGGAGCTATTCCAAACTGTTGCTCCATTATACGTATCCGGTATCTCCACTTAGAGTTATCCGGATAGGTGTTAAGCTTGCATCGACGTAACTCTTTACGTCGAACTCTTTATCACCTCCATAACCGAGAAACATTTCCTTATTCCTCTAAGGATAATTTTGACCACTATCCAGTGATCTACTCCTGGATCACCTTGGTACCCTCTTGCCAGACATGTGGCAAGGCACCCATTAGGTGCGGTACTTAGCATGGCATACCGTATAGAGCCTATGACAAAAGCATAGGGGACGACCTTTGTCCTTCCTCTTTCTTCTGCCGTGGTCAAGTTTTGAGTCTTACTCAACTTCACACCTTACAACTCAGGTAAGAACTCATTCTTTGACTGATCTATTTTGAACTCCTTCAAAAATCATGTCAAAGGTGTGTGTTCTTTTGAAAGTATCATCAGGCGTCTTGATCTATCTGTATAGATCTTGACGCCCAATATGTAAGCAGCTTTATCCAGGTCTTCATTTGAAAAACTCATTTCAAACAACCCTTTATGCTTTCCAGAAATTCTACATCATTTCGGATCAACAATATGTCATTCACATACACTTATCAGAAATGTTGTGATGCTCCCACTCACTTTATTGTAAATACAAGTTTCTAACAAACTTAGTATAAACCCAAAAACTTTTATCACTCCATCAAAGTGTATATTCCGACTCCGAGATGCTTGCTCTAGTCCATGGAAGGATCGCTGGAGCTAGCACACCTTTTAGCATCCTTAGGATCGTCAAAACTTTTCTGATTGTATCACATACAACCTTTCCTTACGAAAACTGGTAAGGAAACTTGTTTTGTCATCCATCTGCCAGATTTCATAAATGCAGCTAATGCTAACATGATTCCCACGGACTTAAGCATCGCTACAAGTGAGAAAAATCTCATCGTAGTCAACTCCTTGAACTTGTGAAAAACTATTTGCCACAAGTCGAGCTTCATAGACGGTGACATTACTGTCCACGTCCGTCTTCTTCTTAAAGATCCATTTATCTCAATGGCTTGCCAATCATCGGGCATGTCCACCAAAGTCCATACTTTGTTTTGATACATGGATTCTATCTCGGATTTCTCGGCTTCTAACCATTTGTCGGAATATGGGCCCACCATCGCTTCTCCATAGTTCGTAGGTTCATTGTTGTCTAACAACATGACTTCTAAGACAGGATCACCGTACCACTCAGGAGTAGTACATATCCTTGTCGACCTACGAGGTTCGATAGCAACTTGATCCGAAGCTTCATGATCACTATCATTAGTTTCCTCTTCAACAGTCGTAGGTTCCACAGAAACATCTTTCTTTGTTGCACTACTTTCCGGTTGAAGTGAGGGTTCGACAACCTCATCAAGTTCTATCTTCCTCCCACTCAATTCTTTCGAGAGAAACTCCTTCTCGAGAAAGGACCCGTTCTTAGCGACAAACATTTTTTGTCCTTGGATCTGAGATAGAAGGTATACCCAACCGTTACTAGTGGGTATTCCATGAAGATGTATTTGTCCGCTTTGGGTTCGAGCTTTTCCCGACTGAAGCCATAAGCATCGCAGCCCCAAACATTAAGAAAACGACAACTTTGGTTTCTTGCCAAACCATACGACGTCGTCTCAACGGACTTAGATGGTGCCCTATCTAAAGTGAATGCAGCTGTCTCTAATGCATAACCTCAAAATAACAGCGGTAGATCGGTAAGATACATCATAGATCGCACCATATCTCATAAGGTTCGATTACGATGTCCGGACACACCATTACGCTGTGGTGTTTCAGGGGGCTTCAACTGCGAAACAATTCCACAATGTCTTAAGTGATTGCCAAACTCATAATTCAGAAAATCTTCCCTTGATCAGATCGTAGGAACATGATCTTCTTGTTATGATGATTCTTAACTTCACTCTGAAATTGCTTGAATTTTTCAAACGTTTCAGACTTTTGCTTCATTAAGTAAATATACCCATATCTACTCAAATCGTCAGTGAAGATGAGAGAATAACGATATCCACCACACGCCTTAATTCTCATTGGATCACATACATCAGTATGTATGATTTCCAACAAGTCATTTGCCCGTTTCATTGTACCTGAAAACGGGATCTCAGTCATCCTGCCCATGAGGCATGGCTCGCATGTGTCAAGCGATTCAAAATCACGTGACTCCAAACATCCATCAGCATGGAGTTTCTTCATGCATTTTATGCCAAAATGACCTAAGCGGCAGTGCCACAAGAAAGTGGTACTATCATTATTAACTCTACATATTTTGGCATTAATATTATCATCATGTGTATTACTATGATCGAGATTCAACAAACCATTGGGTGCATGACCATAAAGGTATTACTCATGTAAACAGAATAACCATTATTCTCTGACTTAAATGAATAACCGTATTGCAATGAACATGATCTAATCATATTCATGCTCAACGTAGACACCTGATAACATTTATCTAGGTTCAACACTAATCTCGAAAATAGAGGGAGCGTGCGATGGTGATCTTATCAACCTTGGAAACACTTCCAATACACATCGTCACCTCGCCCTTAGCTAGTCTCCGTTCAGTCCGTAGCTTTTGCTTCAAGTCACTAATAATAGCAACTGAACCGGTATCCAATACCTAGGTGCTACAAGGAGTACTAGTAAGGTACACATCAATAACACGTATATCAAATATACTTTGTTGAAGTTGCCAGCTATCATATCTACCATGTATTTGGGGTAGTTCCGCTACCATGTGACCGTTCCCCTAACAATAGAAGCACTTAGTCTCGAGGTTTGGGTTCAACCTTGGGTTCCTTCATTAGAGCGACAACTGGTTTGCCATTCATGAAGTTTCCCTTCTAGCCCTTGCCCTTCTGAAACCAGTGGTCTTGTTAAACCATCAACACTTGATGCTCCTTCTTGATTTCTACTTTCGCGGTCTTAAGAACCGCTAATAGCTCCGGGATCATCTCCATCCATTGCATGTCATAGTTCATCACGAAGTTCTAGTAGCTTGGTGATAGTGTCTAGAGAATTATGTCAACCACTATCTCACCTGGAAGATTAACTCCCACTTGGTTCAAGTGATTTTAGCACCCAGACATTCTGAGCACATGCTCACTAGTTGAGCCATTCTCCTCCATCTTTTTGGCAAAAGAACTTGTCAGAGGTCTCATACCTCTCAACACGGGCATGAGCCTGAAATCCCAATTTCAGCTCTTAGAACATCTCATATGTTCTATGGCGTTCAAAACGTCATTGGAATCCCGATTCTAAGCCGTAAAGTATGGTGCACTAAACTATCAAGTAGTCATCAGGACGTGTCTCTCAGGTGTTCACAACATCCACAGACAACGTTGTAGGGGTTTGCACATCGAGCGGTGCATCAAAGACGTAAGCTTTCTGTGCAGCAGTGAGGACACTCCTCGGACTACGGACCCAGTCTGCATCCTTGCTTACAATATCTTTCAACTTAGTCTTTCTCTAGGATCATATTAAACAGGAGCTACAACGCAGTTATTGGTCTACAACATAATTTGCAAAGACAACTTAGACTATTGTTCATGACAATGAAGTTCATCTAATGAACTCCCACTCAGATAGACATCTCCCTAGTCATCTAAGTGACACATGATTCGAATCGACTAGGCCGTATCCGATCATCACGTGAGACGGACTAGTCATCAACGGTGAACATCTTCATGTTGATCGTATCTTCTACACGACTCATGTTCGACCTTTCGGTCTTCCGTGTTCCGAGGCCATGTCTGTACATGCTAGGCTCGTCAAGTGAACCCTAAGTGTATCGCGTGTGTAAATCTGGCTTACACCCGTTGTATGCGAACGTTAGAACTTATCACACCCGATCATCACGTGGTGCTTCGGAACAACGAACCTTAGCAACGGTGCACAGTTAGGGGGAACACAATTCTTGAGATTTTAGTGAGAGATCATCTTATTCACTACCGTCGTTCTAAGCAAATAAGATGTAAAACATGATAAACATCACATGCAATCAAATAGTGACATGATATGGCCAATATCATTTTGCTCCTTTTGATTTCTATCTTCGGGGCTCCATGATCATCATCGTCACCGGCATGACACCATGATCTCCATCATCATGATCTCCATCATCGTGTCTTCATGAAGTCGTCTCGCCAAACATTACTTCTACTACTATGGCTAACGTTTAGCAATAAAGTAAAGTAATTACATGGCATTATTCAGTGACACGCAGGTCATACAATAAATAAGACAACTCCTATGGCTCCTGCCGGTTGTCATTCTCATCGACATGCAAGTCGTGATTCCTATTACAAGAACATGATCAATCTCATACATCACATATATATCATTCATCACATCCTTTTGGCCATATCACATCACACGGCACATGCTGCAAGAACAAGTTAGACGTCCTCTAATTGTTGTTGCAAGTTTTTACGTGGCTGTTATAGGTTTCTAGCAAGAACGTTTCTTACCTACGCCAAAACCACAACGTGATATGCCAATTTCTATTTACCCTTCATAAGGACCCTTTTCATCGAATCCGATCCGACTAAAGTGGGAGAGACAGACACCCGCTAGCCACCTTATGCAACTAGTGCATGTCAGTCGGTGGAACCTGTCTCACGTAAGAGTACGTGTAAGGTCGGTCCGGGCCGCTTCATCCCACGATGCCGCCGAATCAAGATAAGACTAGTAACGGCAAGAGAATTGACATGATCTACGCCCACAACTACTTTGTGTTCTACTCGTGCAAGATACTACGCATAGACCTAGCTCATGATGCCACTGTTGGGTATCGTAGCAGAAAATCAAAATTTTTCCTACGCATCACCAAGATCTATCTATGGAGTAATCTAGCAACGAGGGGAAGGTGAGTGCATCTACATACCCTTGTAGATCGCAATGCGGAAGCGTTGCAAGAACGCGGATGAAGGAGTCGTACTCGCTGCGATTCAGATCGCGGTTGATTCCGATCTAAGCGCCGAACAACGGCGCCTCCGCGTTCAACACACGTGCAGCCCGGTGACGTCTCCCACGCCTTGATCCAGCAAGGAGAGAGGGAGAGGTTGGGGAAGACTCCATCCAACAGCAGCACGACGGCGTGGTGGTGGTGGAGGAGCGCGGGACTCCAGCAGGGCTTCGCCAAGCACTGCGGGAGACGAGGAGGGAGAGAGGTAGGGCTGCGCCAATCGACAGAGGTCAAAACGTGTTGTGGGCAGCCCCAAAACTCTCATATATATAGGGGGAAGGGGGGGCTGCGCCCCCTTTAGGGTTTCCCACCCCTAGGGGTGCGGCCACCCTAGATCCCATCTAGGGGTGGCGGCCAGAGGGGGAGAGGGAGAGGGGGGCGCACCAGATTGGGCCCTAGGGCCCATCTGCCCTAGGGTTTGCCCCCCTCCCCTCTTGGAGGCGCCCTGGGCCTTGGTGGGGGGGCGCACCAGCCCACCTGGGGCTGGTCCCCTCCCACACTTGGCCCACGTATGCCTCCGGGGCTGGTGGCCCCACCCGGTGGACCCCCGGGACCCTCCCGGTGGTCCCGGTACGCTACCGATAGTGCCCGAAACTTTTCCGGTGACCAAAACGGGACTTCCCATATATGAATCTTTACCTCCGGACCATTCCGGAACTCCTCGTGACGTCCGGGATCTCATCCGGGACTCCGAACAACATTCGGTAACCGCGTAAATACTTTCCCTATAACCCTAGCGTCATCGAACCTTAAGTGTGCAGCCCCTACGGGCTCGGGAACCATGTAGACATGACCGAGACAACTCTCCGGCCAATAACCAACAGCGGGATCTGGATACCCATGTTGGCTCCCACATGTTCCACGATGATCTCATCGGATGAACCACGATGTCAAGGATTCAATCAATCCCGTATACGATTCCCTTTGTCTATCGGTATAGCACTTGCCCGAGATTCGATCGTCGGTATACCGATACCTTGCTCAATCTCGTAACCGGCAAGTCTCTTTACTCGTTCCGTAACACATCATCCCGTGATCAACTCCTTGATCACATATTGTGCACATTATGATGATGTCCTACCGAGTGGGCCCAGAGATACCTCTCCGTCATACGGAGTGTCAAATCCCAGTCTCGATTCGTGCCAACCCAACAGACACTTTCAGAGATACCTGTAGTGCACCTTTATAGCCACCCAGTTACGTTGTGACGTTTGGTACACCCAAAGCATTCCTACGATATCCGGGAGTTGCACAATCTCATGGTCTAAGGAAAAGATACTTGACATATAGAAAAGCTTTAGCATACGAACTACACGATCTGTGCTAGGCTTAGGATTGGGTCTTGTCCATCACATCATTCTCCTAATGATGTGATCCCGTTATCAACGACATCCAATGTCCATGGTCAGGAAACCGTAACCATCTATTGATCAACGAGCTAGTCATCTAGAGGCTTACTAGGGACATGGTGTTTGTCTATGTATCCACACATGTATCTGAGTTTCCTATCAATACAATTCTAGCATGGATAATAAACAATTATCATGAACAAGGAAATATAATAATAACCAATTTATTATTGCCTCTAGGGCATATTTCCAACACTCTGCTCGCTGTTGAGGCAAAGTTACAATGGAAACAGTTAATAATTCTAAATAATTGTCTTACATATTCAAGATAATTTAAAATGCCAAATGCAGCAAGGCCCAAAATACTCACGACCTACATATGCATGCAATTATAATAAAATATAAGCTAAAAGGCTGAGTTGGTGGCCTTCCGACGATGGTCTTCTCAGACTCCATGATCACCATAGCACCCTTGCGGCCGTTCACTCCGAGTGTCCGGACCCACCTCCGCCTACGGAGCTGCTGGCGCTGGGAGGCTATTGTGGCTGCTGGGCCTCTTCTAGAAGAGCTTGACAGTGTGCAATCGCGCGCATGACAACTCCGCGGAACCGCTCCATTTCCATGTCTCTGGCCTGCTAGCAAATACCGTCGATCACCTACATCCTCAAGATATCATGTTCGTGATGTTCTACTTCATTGGGGACATCAACTCCGCCAAGGATGCGCTCGAGCCAGGCCACCATATCATCCGCATCGAGGTTGACATGGCCGCCGCGGGCAATAATAAAGCCGCAGGCTGCCTTTGTCTTGACTGAATCGCAGAGGTCCTCTGCCCATTCCTTGCAGGGTATCAGGCTCTCGATGAGCGCTGGTGACGGCGGTTCTTCGGGTGGGTTGTCGATCATCCCGCCAAGCAGCTCTGAATCTTTTGCACGGTGGATGGCAAACTGCTCATCACACCTCCTCTGCATTATGTCGATTGTGCCACCAAGGACAGTGATGACGCCGATATCGCTGCTGATGGGCCATGGTGGCTGCACCGGCCGATGAAGCTCTTGCTCCCCAACCTACTCCGGCTCGTCCTCCTCGTAGAAGATGTAACGCAGGTAGGCGTCGATGTCGAAGCTTTGGTCATTGCCTCGCATGCTTGGAATAACTAATGGAAGATGGGTGAGGACTAGATCTTCGCAGAGTGTCATGGCAGTGCGTTGCCGCCTAGGTTATATGCAGCAAGCCGTTAGCTGGTGATGGGAAACCGGTGAGGGAATAGGCGTGGATTTTACAATTCACCCATGTGGAGCGCAGGAAGCATTTGCTGGAGCGCGGGAAGACTAAGTGGAGCACACACACAACCTGAATACCGTATTCGGTGCCACGTGTTATTTATCACACAAGTGTTAACATAAGGAAATGCATGTGTAACTTACTAATCATCGCACATGAGTACTCACAGACGCCTAGTGTGTGATACTCCTAGCCACCGCAAGCAACTAGTTTGCATTTTTCAAAGTTTTTTGTACACACAAAATCTCACACGCAAATTAACTATATTACCCATCTGTGTTCTAAATTCTCATCACAAACAGTTCATTTGAGTCGACTGTTTGCCATGTATCACACACATCTTGTTAAGTTGAACCATTTATGTTGCATTTGCTAATCGAAAATAGTTTGTCCGGGTGAACCCTATGCCCTTTATCATAGACACCCTGATCTGGCTAACCGTTTATGTTGCATTCCCTAATAGCAAACGGTTCATCGGAGCGAACTGTATGCCATATATCACACACACATTGATATGGCTACCCGTTTCTGTTGTTCTGCGTCATCGCAAACAGTTTGAACGGGTTAACCGTGTGCCCTGCATCGCACACGCAACTAAAATCTGAACCGTGTTTGATGCATCCTCCATCGCAAACGTTTTGCACCTTTTTGACGGGTTTTTTGCATCCCCGTTAGTGATTAATGCATCACACACAGTTTCGTGAAAGGGTCTCTGATCGTAGTGTCGTGTTAGCAGCATCCTGCAGTAGTGTTTGGTGTGCTAGTTCAAAATAGGTTTGTGGGTGCTGGTGGGGGCTAATCACTTGGGTTCTGTAATGCATAGTGAGCTCAGGCAGCCTGCGAGAGTGACGTTATTTCCCTTGGTTGGGATTTGTTAAAATATTTCTCTCTTAATTAAACAAATGTGTCAGATTCAGGGCTCCGCAAAACCCTACTAGGTTCGAACTTTGGGGTCCGTGCAAAGAACTCAACCTCGCCTATCTACCTACTCTCCATCTCACGAACTAGCACGATGAACAAGAATTTAAAAGAGACACGAGGCAGCTTATCCTGGTTCAAGGCAGCTAGCTGTGAGTGGCCCTACTCCAGCAGTATGGTGGATTAGCCTTGAGATGGGCTGTGGATGAACTAGTACAATGGGCGAACAACCACCAGAGGTTTGTTATTGCCTTGTGGGGGAGAGGAAGGTCTGAGTGATCTGTTCTCCGACCCATCCCCTCTTTATGGTGCTGGATATCCTATATTTATAGTGGCCTAGGTCCTCTTCCCCCAAAATGTTGGCGGGAAGGGATCCCACAATAGCCTATTCTGAAGGGAGACAACTAGTACATCTTATCGTGACTAAAGGTGGTCTTCGCCTGCAAAGCCTCTAATCCTCACGCCATGGTGGACTCGGTGATGACCTCCATCCTGTCGTCCTGGCAGTCTTGGTATTATTGCACTGGAATGGAAACCTTTGGCAGATTCCTCGAGACTCTGCGCCTGACCCCGCTTCCTTAGCACCAATGAGGAAACTGTTGAACTGCGCCCACTGGCGCCCGCCTGGCCCTGGTCGTCATTGCTTGCGTTATGCAAACCTCCCGAGGTGGGGGGATGCAAAGAGTGCTCCGCTCCTCAGGGCCAGCCAGGTGAGGCTGCCCCTTCTGGAGGTCTTCGTGTCATCCGCCCCGCGAGGCTCGGCCCCTCGCGAGGGTCTTGAGTGTCGATGCTAAAGATGGACCGTGGGCGTCACCGCAAGTATGCTACGACCCCGGTTGTGGCCTCCCGGGGGCGCAGACATGCTTCTTCGCACTCGGGCATCTCTTCCTCACGTGGCGAGGAACACGGTGGACAGGGTGGTTTCTGCGGCGAGGGGAA
This sequence comes from Secale cereale, assembly GCA_902687465.1. Lineage (NCBI taxonomy): Eukaryota > Viridiplantae > Streptophyta > Magnoliopsida > Poales > Poaceae > Secale > Secale cereale. Next base: position 366,718,946 of record LR738711.1, read on the forward strand.
GCGCGTGTTAGACATTCGGCCTTCATGGCCACGCTCCTGCTCGGGAGATGCCTATCCGGAGTTCGTCGTGTGGTCGGAGAGGCCCGCCGGCACCTGAGCTTCCACTCCCGCGTTTCCTCGTGAGGTCGCTGCCGAGGAGGCTTGACGGCTGATGGCTGCAAGCCGACAGGTGCAGCAGCAATGTCTCGTGGGTGGGGGTCGAAGTCGCTGCCATGGGTGGTGTGTCCTTGACCCGCGGCTGTAAGACGTTTGCCCGCGTGCAGGGCAGGCGGTGCATGCTACTTCTCGAGCTTGCTTTGTATTCCCTCGAAGAGGAAAGGGAGATGCAGCACAATAGCGTAAGTATTTCCCATAGTTTTTGAGAACCAAGGTATCAATCCAGTAGGAGACCACGCGCGAGTCCCTCACACCTGTACAAACAAATAAGAACTTCGCAGCCAACGCGATAAGGGGTTGTCAATCCCTTTACGGTCACTTACGAAAGTGAGATATGATAGAGATGATAGTTTATATTTTTGATATTTTTCATTATAAGAATAGAAAGTAAAAGCGGAAAAAGTAAAGTAAGTGTAGATTGATATGTTGAGAGTAGACCCGGGGGCCATAGTGTTCTCTAGTGGCTTCTCTCATGATAGTGATATTCTACGGTGGGTAAACAAATTACTGTCGAGCAATTGATAGAAAAGCGAATAATTATGAGACTATCTAGGCATGATCATTGTATAAAGGCATCACGTCCGAGACAAGTAGACTGACTCATGCCTGCATCTACTACTACTACTCCACAAATCGACCGTTATCCAGCATGGATCTAGTGTATTGAGTTCATAAGAACAGAGTAACGCCTTAAGCAAGATGACATGATGTAGAGGGATAAACTCAAGAAATATGATATAAACCCCATCTTTTTTATCCTCGATGGCAACAATACAATACGTGCCTTGCTGCCCCTACTGTCACTGGGAATGGACACCGCAAGATTGAACCCAATGCCAAGCACTTCTCCCATTGCAAGAACTATAGATCTAGTAGGCCAAACCAAACCAATAATCCGAAGAGACTTGCAAGGATATTATGAGCACACATAAAGAGTTCAGAGAAGAACCAAATATTTCTCATAGATAATCTCGATCATAAACCCACAATTCATCGGATCTCGACAAACACACCGCAAAAAGAGATTACATCGAATAGATCTCCTCAATGACCGAGGAAAACATTGTATTGAGATCTAAAGAGAGAGAAGAAGCCATCTAGATACTAGCTATGGACCCGAAGGTCTGTGGTAAACTACTCACAACTCATGGTGAGGCGATGATGATGATGTAGAAGCACTCCGTGGTAGATCCCCCCTCCGGCGGGGCTCCAGAACAGGCCCAAGATGGGATCTCACGGGAACAGAAGGTTACGGCGGTGGAATTAGGGTTTTCTCTGTTGCTCTGATAGTTTCGGGGTACGTAGATATATATAGGAAGAAGGAGGGCACCGGGGGCTTCACGTGGGACCCACGAGGTAGGGGGGCGCGCCCTTGGGGGGGGGGGCGCCGCCCACCCTCGTGGGCACCACGTGGCCCCTACTCCGTGGCTCTCAAGTCTCCCGTGCGTGATTTTCTCCAAAAATATCTCTCCCGAAGGTTTCATTCCGTTTGGACTCCGTTTGATATTCCTTTTCTGTAAAACCCTGAAACAGGCAAAAAAGAGCAATCTGGACTGGGCCTTTGGGTTAGTAGGTTAGTCCCAAAAATAATATAAAAGGTCTATGACAAAACCCATTAAGCATCCAAAACATCATAAATAATAGAATGGAACAATAAAAAATTATAGATGCGTTGGAGACGTATCAAGCATCCCCAAGCTTAATTCCTGCTCGTCCTCGAGTAGGTAAATGATTAAAACAGAATTTTTAATGTGGAATGCTAACCAACATAGTTTTTCAATGTAATTATCTTAATTGTGGCATGAATATTCACATCTGAAAGATTCAAGATGAAAGTCTATATTGCATAAGAAACAATAATACTTCAAGCATACTAACAAAGCAATCATGTCTTCTCAAAATACTATGGCTAAAGAAAGTTATCCCTACAAAATCATATAGCCTGGCTATGCTCCCTCTTCATCACACAAAATATTTATATCATGCACAACCTCGATTTCAGCCAAGCACTTGTTTTCATACTCTATTCTTTCAGACTTTCAACTTTCACGCAATACATGAGCGTGAGCCATGGAGATAGCACTATGGGTGGAATAGAGAGGTGGTTGTGGAGAAGACAAAAAGGAGGGAGGTAGTCTCACATCGACTAGGCGTATCAACGGGCTATGGAGATGCCCATCAATAGATATCAATGTGAGTGAGTAGGGATTGCCATGCAACGGATGCACTAGAACTAAATATGTATGAAAGCTCAACAAAAGAAACTAGTGGGTGTGCATCCAACTTGCTTGCTCACGAAGACCTAGCGGATTTGAGGAAGCCCATCGTTGGAATATACAAGCCAAGTTCTATAATGAAAATTCCCACTAGTATATAAAAGTGACTAAACATGAGACTCTCTATCATGAAGGACATGGTGCTACTTTGAAGCACAAGTGTGGAAAAAAAGATAGTAGCAATTGTCCCTTTTTCATTTTTTGGGCCTTTCTTTTTTTCTTTGGCCTTTCCCTTTTTTTCTTTTTTTGTGTGGAGGGGCTTTATTGATTTAGCCTTTCCCCCCATGGGACAATGCTCCAATAATGATGATCATCACACTTTCATTACAACTCGATATTACAACTCGATACTACAACAAAGTATGACTCTATATGAATGCCTCCGACGGTGTACCGAGATGTGAAATGAATCAAGAGTGATATGTATGTAAAATTATTCATGGTGGCCTTGCCACAAATACGATGTCAACTACATGGTCATGGATGGCAATATGTCAATATGATGCGTGTCATATGAACGGAACGGTGGAAAGTAGCATGGTAATATATCTTGGAATGGCTATGGTATTGCCACGATAGGTAGGTATGTTTCATACCTCCGAATATTACTCATAGGTGCATTGAAATAAGCAAACAACACACGAAAAATAGAATCTATCAAAAACACAACAGCCTGTAGTAATCTGCAGGTTTCGCATACTTCTGTCACTCCAAAAAATTCAAACTAACTTGGTAAACGTGAGGAATGTGTCTATTAATCATCTGCAAAAAGAATAAACTAAATAGCACGCTCCAGTAAAATCTGATGACCATTCTAGCGAGCGCTAATGATTCTGTTTTTCACACAAAGATCACATAAACTTCACACAAGTCTTCCCAAAGGTTCTACTTGGCACAAACACTAAACAAAACACAAAACAACATCTAAACAGAAGCTAGATGCAATATTTATCCCCTAACAGTAGCAAAAACAAAAAATATAAAATTGGGTTGCCTCCCAACAAGCGCTATCGTTTTACGCCCCTAGCTAGGCACGGTACATGGATAAATCTAGGTATTGCCATCTTTGGAAGGCAATCCATAAGTGGCTCTCATAATAGATTCATATGCTAATTTGATTATCTTTCTAGGAAAGTGTCCCATGCCTTTCCTTAATGGAAATTGGAATCTAATATTTCCTTCCTTCATATCAATAATTGCACCAATCGTTCTAAGGAAAGGTCTACCAAGAATAATAGGACATAAAGGATTGCGATCTATGTCGAGAACAATGAAATCTATGGGAACATAATTCCTATTGGCAACAATAAGAACATCATTAATCCTTCACAGAGGTTTCTTAATAGTGGAATCCGCAAGATGCAAATTTAAAGAACAATCATCAAGCTCATGGAAACCTAGCAAATCACACAAAGTTTTTGGGATAGTGGAGACACTTGCACCCAAATCACACAAAGCACATCATTCATGATCCTTAATTTTTATTTTTATAGTAGGTTCCCACTCATCATAAAGCTTTCCAGGGATAGAAACTTCTTACTCAAGTTTTTCTTCATAAGATTGCATCAAAGCATGAACTATGTGTTTAGTGAAAGCTTTATTTTGACTATAAGCATGCGGAGAGTTTAGTACGGATTCCAAGAAGGAAATACAATCAATCAAAAAGCAATTATCATAATTGAATCCCTTGAAATCCAAAGTAGTGGGTTCATCACTATGCAAAGTTTTAATTTCTTCACTCCCACTTTTAGTAATTTTAGCATAAAGATCTAAAAACTCCAAATCATTGGGACACCTTAAAGTAGAATCATATCCAATCCTATCTTCATCAAGATTTATGCTAGAAAACAAGGATCTAATGGGAGACACATCAATAACTTTCAGATCTTCATCTTTATTTTCATGATAACTAGAAGAAATCGCTTTAATATAATCCTCTCTTTTAGCACGCATCCTAGCGGTTCTTTCTTTGCATTCATCAATGGAAATTCTCATGGCTTTGGGAGACTCGTTGATATCATGCTTAGGTGGGATAGATCTAGGTTTCAAAGAATCAACATCAAGAGTAGTTGTCACAGCCCTAGACCAGCCTTGCCTGCCTTGCTTGGTCTTCATGTGCATCCTGTTTAAATTTCTCAGAAACTCGAAATGGGGATGTTCAAACCCTAGCACTAAATGAATTTAACTAGGGTCAAATTAAAATCTTTTTCAATGAACCCAAAATGCCCCTTGGAAAAGTTCATCATTTTTGGATTGATTAAAAACCTCTGCCAAAAATGTTGCACATATTTCTAGGACCATTCTGGATTTTTGAATTAAATCATATCTTACTTGCATTTGGGCATTTAAATTTTATATATTATTTTAAATGCTCAAATAATCATAAACTAAAATGTTTACTGTTGGATTAATTCTAAACAGTAGCCATGCTTGGTTTCATGATTTTTGAGTGTGCCTAAGTATTTTTAATAAAGCCCAGAACAAAGTAACAAAATAGAAAAAGAAACAATTAAAGAAAAGAGCAAGACAGAGACTAACCTAGCCTTACCAGTTGCAGCCCAACACTGTAGCCAGCCCAGCCCACCACCACACCCCCCCTCTGTCGTCTTCTCCCCCTCGCCCCGAAGCAGCTGCGTGCCCGGCATGCCGCAGCCATGCCACCACCTCCTCCCTGCCTATCTGCCTCTCCTCGGCCCCTCTAGCGACGCCCGGAGATGCCCCGGAGCCACCTCGACCTCTCCCCTCACTCGCTGCTCTCTCCTCCCTCCTCTGTCTCTCTCACACACGGCCACCGAGAGGAGCTCGTCGCCGCCGCCCTGAACCACCGCGGCCACCGGCCACTGCACGCCTCGCAAACATGCCAAGAAGAACCACCGCAGCTCCGTCTTCCTATTTCATCGATGTACTCAAGCTGGGGAGCACCGCAACGCCTTCAACGCCGTCGTCTTCAATATCTAGCACCCCAGATCGCCGAAGATGCCCCGACGTCGTCCGACCTCCTACGAGCCCACTGAGGCGTGAGCTGCAACCTATGTGAGCTCCTCCGTTGTTTGCCCTTCCTCCCCATGCCTCTTGATCACCGTAGCCACTGCTTCGACTGAAGTCGAAGCTCGCCGCCGCTCGGGCTGGTCGCCGGCGCCACCCCGGTGACCTTTTGGTCACACCACCAAGTCCAACGAGTTCGCGAGCACTCATAGAGACCGTAGGCGCAAACCTCAGCTCCTCCCGCGCATCGTTTCGATGAATCCGTCGCCACCAGAGCTTCAGCCGCCGCGGACCTCGTCGCCGGTGCCTCTGTAGGCCTCCCCGCGCCCAGCCATGCGCACCCCTAGATGCGGGCGAGCGAGGGCTTCCTTCTGGTGCCCTCAGCGTGCCCAGCCGCGGCCTGCAGCGCTGCCCCGACCAACTCCGGTGAGTCTCCGCCGCTGTTGTGGTCGCCGGTGTCACCTGCTGACGTGGCGCCGGCTATTTAGCCTAATGACGCCCTAACTAACCCCCCCAGGGCCACTGACATACGGGACCCACTACTAACTACCTAGTTTAGGTTTAATTAAAATAGGATCAGCCCTGGCTCACTGACGTGTGGGCCCAGGCCCTTGACTAATTAGAGTTAGGTTTAAATTAGTGTTATCTAATTTAGTTAGTTCGTGAGACACTGACATGTGGGCCCCGTGTCTGTTTAGTTTAGTTTTAAACTTTTAGTTAGTGCTGAGAGACTGACCAGTGGGACCCACTGGTCAGGTTTGACCTGGACCCGCCTGTTGACTTGCTGAGGTCATGCTGATGCAGTAAAGCCTTTTCTGGAATTTATATAAATCTAAATGATTTATTTATTTCAAAAAATGCTTTAAACTTCTAAAAATCTTATAAAATCAACCGTAGCTCAGATGAAAATAATTTATATATGAAAAATGATCAAAAAAATCCAAGGAATCTGTTTATGGCATTTTCATGCATGTTCGAACAAGTTAAACCTTCTGATCAGGTCAAATCAATTAAATGACAATTAAATAATCACATATGGAGTTTGAATTTGAATATTTGGTTCAAACCAACTTCATTTAATATGGTTGCTAGTTGCATTAGCTCAATCAATAGCATATTGCCATGTCATGATCATGCATCATATTGTCGCATTGCATTGATTGTGTTCTTTCTCTGTTGCCGGTGTTTGTCCCCTTTCTGTAGACGTGTTCCGACGATGTGATCGATGACACCGATGAAGACCCAATGTTATCTTCAGAAGTGCCAGGCAAGCAAACCCCATTGAACATTCCGATACAATCCCACTCTCTCGCTCTTGCTCTCTTTTACTGCATTAGGACAACAACGCTTCAACTGTTACCTGCTGCAGTAGTTGAATCCCTTTCCACTGCATGACCTGTCATTGCCACGGTAAATAGTTGAAACCCACTAGTATGAGTAGGAGTTGTTTGAGCCATGTTGTGCCTACTCATTCATGCTTTTTGGTTATGCCCGCTATTGCTTAGAGTTGTGTCAGGTCTGATTCATCGTGGATGAATTGGAATGGTGATGAACATGTCCTAATGTGTGTGAGCTAAGTGTGTGAACACGATTTGGTAAAGGTAGCGATGAGAGAACATGTAGGAGTACATGGTGGGTTGTCTCATTGCAGCAGTCCACATGAACTGAGTTCGGTGTTGGTTGATCCATGACCAGTTACTACCATGCATTGGGCCCGAAACCAATGGACCCTCTCGACTTATTAACTGCCCTTGTTCTCTGTCCAGGAGTTGCAACTAGTTTCTGGTGTTTGTTGTTTACTGGAGGTCGTGCGCAGCGCTGACCCTCGGGGTGGGCTGTGACGCGGCAGGTACGTGGCACGGTGTACCGATCGCCCGTTCGATGATGCGGGAACCCTGTACACATCGTTTGGGGCCGTGAGTGACACCCCGGCCGGATCTCCCCATGGATGGAACCCAAATAGGCGATAAACCTGGACGAGAGACTTGTGTGGTTAGTCAGGTCGTGGCCGACACCCTCGCTGGGCCTCCGCTTGAAGGTTGTCGAGTACATGTCGTGTAAACGGCGGTAAGTGGTGAGAGCATGTGTGAAGAAGTACACCCCTGCAGGGTTATATATAATCTATTCGAATAGCCGTGTCCATGGATATGGACTTCTGGGTTACCTCTACAGTTCATAGACAAGTGAAAGTGGATACTCTAAAACACGCAAGATAAGCGTGAGTGCTATGGATGGCCTTCTCGTAGGGAGACGGGAGCGGATCCATAGTGGTGTATTGATTGGTGAATATGTGGACTCGTGTGCGACACCTCAAAAGAGTTGCTTGCAGTCGTAGTTTAGGATAGCCACCGAGTCAAAGCTGGCTTGCTGCAGTCAAACTCCACCACCCCCTTTGTTGATACTGATGCATATGTAGCTAATTCTGATGTAAGTCTTGCTGAGTACCTTTGTACTCACGTTTGCTTAATTTATGTTTTTGCAGAGAGACCTCAGTCTCGCTAGTGGTTCTGCGTGGACTTTGACGTTTAGCTTGTTACCTCAGCTACGATCTTGTACCCTTGGGAGGGTCTTGTAGATAGTCAGGCTTTTTCAGCCTTTTCCATTTGTAGTTGTCTGTACTCAGACATGTTATGCATCTGTTGCCTGTATGCTCTGTATGTTGGGTCATCTGACCTCTGTTTGTAATAAATGCTATGATGGCTCTTCTGGGCCTTTATCTATATGAGTTGTTGAGTTATGTTGTGATGCCTTGTTGTACAGCACATACTTGCATGTTATGCGTACGTGTAATGTGTATTGCTATGTGTGGGATCCGACACCTAGTTGTTTACCTTTGGTAGCCTACCTTACAGGGAAATGTCTCCTAGTGCTTCCACTGAGCCTTGGTAGCTTGCTACTGCTCCGGAACACTTAGGCTGGCCGGCATGTGTCCTTCTTCGTTCCTGTGTCTCTCCCTTATGGGAAATGTCACGCATTGTTCCTTTAAGTCCTTGTAGCTTGCTACGACTTGGGTTCATACGTTGATGACCGACACGTTTGTTGCTGGGTCATGTATGCCTGTCCCTGTAATTTAGTGCCACTTTTGGTTTATAACTAGTCATGTCGGCCCGGGTTCTTTGTCATATGGATGCTAGCGACACTATCATATACGTGTGCCAAAATGCGCAAACGGTCCCGGGCCAGGTAAGGTGGCACCCGTGGGGATACCGTGCGTGAGGCCGCAAAGTGATATGATGTGTTACAGGCTAGACCTATGTGACTTAGGATCGGGGTGCCGACAGCTTTGGTATCAGAGCCTGACTGCCTGTAGGATTAGTAAGCCAAACTGGTCGAAGTCGTGTCTAGAAACTCTTTAGTTATATAAGGGAATTGTTTGTGGAAGGGAACGTAAGGCTCTTTTTACTCCTTTGCCCTATGACCTTCTGATCTGAGTCACCTTCTTCTTTCTACGGGGATTAAGAACTAGGATTCTCATTCTATTTATCAGGATCACGTTATTGTGGATTCAACCCTCAGTTCAGTTTCTACTACTTCTGTTTGTTCAACTGTTGGTCTCAGAACCTTGACATTATGATGTGAAGTGGATATGCTACCCTTTTTGCTTGGATCTCAAAAGTATTTTCGAGCATTTGCAGCCGTTATGCTGTCCGAGTCATCCCAGGTTTCTAAATAGTCTGATGCATTTGCAAACCATTCCTATCTGTTCTTAATGCCCTTTTAAGGCCAGATTAACCCCACTTGTCGGTGTGTTGAGGCACTCTGTTACCTCGACATATATGTTGGACTTATTACTATGACCCTAGGTGTCTTACAAGATCACCCAGTAATGCAGCAATACTTTGTATCCTCAGTGTGATGATTCTGGCCGTCATTCTCGAAAGCATCCCGTGATGCCATTTAGTTAGTAGGCATTCTACTCCTGGGTTCTTGAACCCAAGATTCTTTCTACCTACTTCATGTTGGTAGTAATTGCTCGTTCCTTTAGGATATTAGTAACCTTGTGATAGTCCTCGAGGTCCGTGGTATATCCTTCTTCCAAATACCATGAACCATCATGGCAGAAGTTCTTCTGAATCAAAAGATCACAACCAGAGTGCTCCTGAGTAGTACTCCATTCATATGTGACTCTGCCAATTCTACTTTCTGCATGGGTTATCCGGACGAAATATGTTGAACTCGTTCGACATGTTAATCTATGCATCCACAACTCAGAAGTTATATGTTCCTTGAGTTGTCTCCTTCTAGTAGCATTATGACCCTCGTCTATCAGTTGATAGTCAGGAGTAGTTGTGCACCCGTGTTCATCGATGCCTTTTACCCTTGTGGTCCGTCAAGCCATTCTGTTCCAGAATGACTAGGAGAAACAAACTCCAGTACCTTATCCATATCCAGGATTGGGTCAAAGAAGTTGTACTTCGCAGATAAAGAATGCTAATCCAGCTTCTAAACCGTTCTATCCTGGAGTATTACCATCCTTATGTCAAGAATGTCATGGGAATTGCACAAACTCCTATGAACTCTTGATACAGTGATACTTATCACCATCATCGTTCATTCCTCGGTCTCCGTGTTGTTGTAACCGGAATACTGACAAGTGAATCGTGATGTGTGAAATCAATACTCCTAGCAACTTTGTTGCTTGGTAGAAAATGGACGATAATCTCATTCTTAGTGTGTTGGTTACCAAATCACCATTCTAAGATCGATCGTGCTATTAGTCCATCTTTCCTGGTGCAATCCTTGACCAATGAGTTAGGATTATTCAATCCCTTGCTTATTAGATCATATCGTCTTGCCCTAAAAAGCAAGATTGTTCTCGGACTTAGCAACATATCGGTGGTTTGTGATTTTCCGAATATCTTCTCGGAAGTATTACTAGGTTGTCACCTGACCGCTATGTTGAGTTCGTGATTAAGTTGGTTCCTTATAAACCACCACTTCTCCAAGAATCTGTGTTGGATACCCTGAACTGGTTGCTTAAGCTAAAACAATAACTTGGAGAGTTGGAAGATAAAAGTTTGCCAGCTTAGTTCATCTCAAGGGGTATGTTTGCGGGTGTTGAAGATAGATGACATCTTCATCAGTTGGTCCCTGTGATCAGTTGTTGGAACTATCGTCATATCAAAACTTTGATTTGAGTATGGGCTATCATCAAATCAAATCAGAACCAATGATATTCATAATGTTGTCTTACTCGTGGGTGTCCCTCGAGCATACCTCATTATATCGCTTGGTCTGACCAATGCTACCACCTTGTTCATATAAATTGTGGAATTCCATCTTCATGGATATCTCGATGACCCGTTGTTGAGCCCATCAACATCGTTTATCTTGACCACGATTCATGCTGAACATTTAAGTTAGTATTGGAAACTTCTCAAGCATGGCCTTTGTGTTCCGTTCATGAGGTATATGTTGGATGAGAGGAGAGACTTTCCCTAATTCATGTGCATTTGGTGCAAGTTGCTGCCGTGAGTTCGAGAAAGTTTGTTTTGCTTCCTGTGGAATCATCCCAAGTCAGTCATGCATACGTGCGAAGTATTCTATGGTTTGGAGATTTGCAACCTTCACTCTATATGTATCCCTAGCACACCAAGCCACTGATTGATTTGTTCAAGGAGAAAAGTTCCATCATAAGAGCTAATCATATGACTTATGTAAGGACTTCGATATCCTAGACGATGGTTCCCAACCAGAACTCGGTAGTGTTTTATCATAAGACTGCTATGTGGTCATGCTTGTCTTGGACAACATGTTCACAGGTTTGTAGCAGAACCAGCTCATGTTTTGGAGCTTGCTATCATAGTTCACTCCCCGAGAATCTCCCAACGCCATCTCGTCGATTTGTGTTGTAAACTCACATTTTTCCTTCTAGACTCGATGAGTCTGGAATATCCTAACACCAACCAGAACTGAATCTCAGGCAGATATGATGGTTGGTGCATTTCCCAAGAGCTATAATATTGGTCTCTCGATTACCGGTAAAGTGGATGTCGTGGCCAACACACCTAGACGGAAGACCTATTGTTGTAGTATCTTGATTGAAGAAATTGGCCACCTCCCCATAAGGACTTCGTAGGATTTACTCCCTAGTTGTTTCTTATGGATTTTTGTGCTCCTGAAGTCCGACCTTTTACTTGACGTCCTAGGTATAAAACCATTTTAATAAATGGGTAACGCTAGCACATCAAGGAGAACATTAGAAGCGGAGTGCTAAATGTCTCTCGGTTGATCATCCAGATTTCGTCCCCTTGGCCTCGCCAAGGTGAAATCCGAGAAGGTGTTATCTTCCTTTGCATCTGCATCATCCATCATTATTCATCATGGTAGTATGTGATTTTGCCAGGATCCTTGACACGGATATTGGTAAAACCTTGATGAATATGGGAATGCTCAAGTTCTTGAGAGCACGCACAAGCACTAGGTGTTATCCTCGACACCAACCAGGATTGCTCCCAGTGCTCTTGGTTAACCCCTCAAGAGTAGATTTACTCTCTACTGTTGGGATTCTTCCCAATTACCAGAATCATTCCCAGCATTTGCATTTTGTTCCCAGCTTGCACCGCCAATGTGCCAATTCTCCATAGGTTACCGTTCTCAATCACTGCTGTTCAGGATTATCTTCAGAGTGGACTTGCCATGGGCCCCATCCATCTCTGGTGATAACCAAAATCATCCCTTGTGTTGTCTTCAACTAGGTAGTCCACATCATCCATTTTGGCCGAGAATGTCATTCTCTCGAACTCCGTCAAACGATCGATTGTGTTGCCTTAGGCTGGTATAGGGAATTTCAATGATCTCTATATCAAAAGTAATTCTTTTTGCCACTTAAGGGAATAACTCTACGAGTCACCTTCTCTAAGGTGCCCCGTCTGGTGACCTCGATCACCGTCTTCTCAGGTGTGGAATTATTGCCACTAGGTGAACCTTCATCGTTGTTTCACTCCATTCCTTTGGACATGTGTTCCGTGTCTCAGCTCAAGAGATGTTTCGACGTCTCAATCCATGAGTTGATCCTGAATTGCTCGATCTTCGAGAAGATCAAATCCTGTAGAATTCACGTTCTTTTGTTGTCGTGTTAGATGAAGCTTTGAATTCAAAGATGCCAAGGTCTACATGATGCTTTGAATCAACAATTTCGAGGAGGAAAACTGGATCGAGAAGATTGTGTTAGTTAGTGTCCCCTCTGATTTCTTACCCTACGCTTGAATCTCGGGACGAGATTCTTGTTTAGTGGGGGTGAGTTGTCACAGCCCTAGACCAGCCTTGCCTGCCTTGCTTGGTCTTCATGTGAATCATGTTTAAATTTCTCAGAAACTGGAAATGGGGATGTTCAAACCCTAGCAAAAAATGAATTTAACTAGGGTCAAATTAAAATCTTTTTCAATGAACCCAAAATGCCCCTTGGAAAAGTTCATCATTTTTGGATTGATTAAAAACCTCTGCCAAAAATGTTGCAAATATTTCTAGGACCATTCTGGATTTTTGAATTAAATCATATCTTACTTGCATTTGGGCATTTAAATTTTATATATTATTTTAAATGCTCAAATAATCATAAACTAAAATGTTTACTATTGGATTTATTCTAAACAGTATCCATGCTTGGTTTCATGATTTTTGAGTGTGCCTAAGTATTTTTAATAAAGCCCAGAACAAAGTAACAAAATAGAAAATAGAAACAATTAAAGAAAAGAGCAAGACACAGACTAACCTAGCCTTACCAGTTGCAGCCCAACACTGTAGCCAGCCCAGCCCACCACCACACCCCCCTCTATCGTCTTCTCCCCCTCGCCCCGAAGCAGCTGCGTGCCCGGCATGCCGCAGCCACGCCACCACCTCCTCCCTGCCTATATGCCTCTCCCCGGCCCCTCTAGCGACGCCCGGAGATGCCCCGGAGCCACCTCGACCTCTCCCCTCACTCGCTGCTCTCTCCTCCCTCCTCTGTCTCTCTCACACGCGGCCACCGAGAGGAGCTCGTCGCCGCCGCCCTGAACCACCGCGGCCACCGGCCACCGCACGCCTCGCAAACATGCCAAGAAGAATCGTTGCAGCTCCGTCTTCCTATTTCATCGACGTACTCAAGCTGGGGAGCACCGCAACGCCTTCAACGCCGTCGCCTTCAATCTCCAGCACCCTAGATCGCCGGAGATGCCCCGACGTCGTCCGACCTCCTACGAGCCCACTGAGGCGCGAGCTGCAACCTATGTGAGCTCCTCCGTCGTTTGCCCCTCCTCCCCATGCCTCTTGATCACCGTAGCCACTGCATCGACTGAAGCCGAAGCTCGCCGCCGCTCGGGCTGGTCGCCGGCGCCACCTCGGTGACCTTTTGGTCACACCACCAAGTCCAACGAGTTCGCGAGCACTCGTAGAGACCGTAGGCGCAAACCTTAGCTCCTCCCGCGCACCGTTTCGATGAATCCGTCGCCACCAGAGCTTCAGCCGCCGCGGACCTCGTCGCCGGTGCCTCTGCAGGCCTCCCCGCGCCCAGCCATGCGCACCCCGAGATGCGGGCGAGCGAGGGTTTCCTTCTGGTGCCCTCAGCGTGCCCAGCCGCGGCCTGCAGCGCCGCCCCGACCAACTCCAGCGAGTCTCCGCCGCTGTTGTGGTCGCCGGCGTCACCTGCTGACGTGGCGCCGGCTATTTAGCCTAATGACGCCCTAACTAACCCCCCCCCAGGGCCACTGACATACGGGCCCCACTGCTAACTACCTAGTTTAGGTTTAATTAAAATAGGATCAGCCCTGGCTCACTAACGTGTGGGCCCAGGCCCTTGACTAATTAGAGTTAGGTTTAAATTAGTGTTATCTAATTTAGTTAGTTAGTGAGACAATGACATGTGGGCCCCGTGTCTGTTTAGTTTAGTTTTAAACTTTTAGTTAGTGCTGAGAGACTGACCAGTGGGACCCACTGGTCAGGTTTGACCTGGACCCGCCTGTTGACTTGCTGACGTCACACAGACGTCATGCTGATGCAGTAAAGCCTTTTCTGGAATTTATGTAAATCTAAATGATTTATTTATTTCAGAAAATGCTTTAAACTTCTAAAAATCTTATAAAATCAACCGTAGCTCAGATGAAAATAATTTATATATGAAAAATGATCAGAAAAATCCAAGGAATCTGTTTATGGAATTTTCATGCAAGTTTGAGCAAGTTAAACCTGCTGATCAGGTCAAATCAATTAAATGACAATTAAATAATCACATATGGAGTTTGAATTTGGATCTTTGGTTCAAACCAACTTCATTTAATATGGTTGCTAGTTGCATTAGCTCAATCAACAGCATATTGCCATGTCATGATCATGCATCATATTGTCGCATTGCATTGATTGTGTTTTTTCTTTGTTGCCGGTGTTTGTCCCCTTTCAGTAGACATGTTCCGACGATGTGATCGATGACACCGATGAAGACCCAATGTTATCTTCAGAAGTGCCAGGCAAGCAAACCCCATTAAACATTCCGATACAATCCCACTCTCTCGCTCTTGCTCTCTTTTACTGCATTAGGACAACAACGCTTCAACTGTTACCTGCTGCGGTAGTTGAACCCCTTTCCACTGCATGACCTATCATTGCCACAGTAAATAGTTGAAACCCACTAGTATGAGTAGGAGTTGTTTGAGCCATGTTGTGCCTACTCATTCATGCTTTTTTGGTTATGCCCGCTATTGCTTAGAGTTGTGTCAGGTCTGATTCATCCAGGATGAATTGGAATGGTGATGAACATGTCCTAATGTGTGTGACCTAAGTGTGTGAACACGATTTGGTAAAGGTAGCGATGCGAGGCCATGTAGGAGTACATAGTGGGTTGTCTCATTGCAGCCGTCCTCAGGAACTGAGTTCGGTGTTGGTTGATCCATGACCAGTTACTACCATGCATTGGGCCCGAAACCAATGGACCCTCTCGACTTATTAACTGCCCTTGTTCTCTCTCCAGGAGTTGCAACTAGTTTCTGGTGTTTGTAGTTTACTGGAGGTCGTGCGCAGCGCTGACCCTCGGGGTGGGCTGTGACGCGGCAGGTACGTGGCACGGTGTACCGATCACCCGTTTGGTGATGCGGGAACCCTGTACACATCGTTTGGGGCCATGAGCGACACCCCGGCCGGATAGCCCAACGGATGGAACCCAAATAGACGATAAACCTGGACGAGAGACTTGTGTGGTTAGTCAGGTCGTGGCCGACACCCTCGCTGGCCCTCCGCTTGAAGGTTGCCGAGTACATGTCGTGTAAACCGCGGTAAGTGGTGAGAGCTTGTGTGAAGAAGTACACCCCTGAAGGGTTATATATAATATATTCGAATAGCCGTGTCCGCGGAAATGGACTTCTGGGTTACCTCTACAGTTCATAGACAAGTGAAAGTGGATACTCTAAAACACGCAAGATAAGCGTGAGTGCTATGGATGGCCTTCTCGTAGGGAGACGGGAGCGGATCCATAGTGGTGTATTGATTGGTGAATATGTGGACTCGTGTGGGCCACCTCAAAAGAGTTGCTTGCAGTCGTAGTTTAGGATAGCCACCGAGTCAAAGCTGGCTTGCTGCAGTCAAACTCCACCACCCCCTTTGTGGATACTGATGCATATGTAGCTAGTTCTGATGTAAGTCTTGCTGAGTACCTTTGTCCTCACGTTTGCTTAATTTATGTTTTGGTAGAGAGACCTCAGTGTCGCTAGTGGTTCCGCGTGGACTTCGACGTTTAGCTTGTTACCTCAGCTACGATCTTGTACCCTTGGGAGGGTCTTGTAGATAGTTAGGCTTTTTCAGCCTTTTCCATTTGTAGTTGTCTGTACTCAGACATTTTATGCTTCCGTTGCCTGTATGCTCTGTATGTTGGGTCATGTGACCTCTGTTTGTAATAAATGCTATGATGGCTCTTCTGGGCGTTTATCTATATGAGTTGTTGAGTTATGTTGTGATGCCTGGTTGTACAGCACATACTTGCATGTTATGCGTACGTGTAATGTGTATTGCTATGTGTGGGATCCGACACCTAGTTGTTTACCTCTGGTAGCCTACCTTACAGGGAAATGTCTCCTAGTGCTTCCACTGAGCCTTGGTAGCTTGCTACTGTTCCGGAACACTTAGGCTGGCCGGCATGTGTCGTTCTTCGTTCCTGTGTCTGTCCCTTAGGGGAAATGTCACGCGTTGTTCCTTTAAGTCCTTGTAGCTTGCTACGACTTGGGTTCATACGTTGATGACCGACACGTTCGTTGCTGGGTCATGTATGCATGTCCATGTAATTTAGTGCCACTTTTGGTTTATAACTAGTCATGTCGGCCCGGGTTCTCTGTCATATGGATGCTAGCGACACTATCATATACGTGTGCCAAAATGCGCAAATGGTCCCGGGCCAGGTAAGGTGGCACCCGTGGGGATACCGTGCGTGAGGCCGCAAAGTGATATGATGTGTTACAGGCTAGACCTGTGTGACTTAGGATCGGGGTCCCGACAATAATTCTATCCACACTTCTAGCCAATTCATCAATCTTAAGCAATTTCTCTTCAAGCAAAGCATTAAAATTCTTTTGCGAAATCATAAACTCCTTAACACTAGTTTCAAATTCAGAAGGCATCTTTCCATAAGAGTTGTTGTAGGAATTACCATAATTATTAGAGGAATTACTAGGAAAAGGCCTAGGATTGAAGTTCCCTCTATAAGCATTGTTACCAAAATTATTCCTACAAACAAAATTCACATCCAAAGATTTATTGTTATTTTCAATCAAAGTGGACAAAGGCATATCATTAGGATTAGAAGAAGCACTCTTAGCAGCACATAATTTCATAAGTTCATCCATCTTTCCACTCAAAACACTAATTTCTTCAATAGCATGCACATTTTTACTAGTAGATCTTTCGGTGTGCCATTAAGAATACTTAACCATAATATTATCTAGGAGTTTGGTAGCTTCTCCTAAGGTAGTTTCCATGAAAGTGCCTCCTGCGGCAGAATCTAAAAGATTTCTAGAAGCAAAATTCAAGTCAGCATCAAAGTTCTGAATAATCATCCATATATTCAAACCATGTGTAAGGCAATTACGTATCATTAATTTCATTCTCTCCTAAGCTTGTGCAATATGCTCATGATCTAGTTGCTTAAAATTCATAATATCGTTTCTAAGAGAGATGATCTTAGCAGGAGGGAAATACTTAGATATAAAAGCATCTTTGCACTTATTCCATGAATCAATACTATTTCTAGGCAAAGAGGAAAACCAAGTTTTAGCACGATCTCTAAGTGAAAACGGAAATAACTTCAATTTAACAATATCGTTATCTGTATCCCTTTTCTTTTGCATATCACACAAATCAACAAAGTTGTTTAGATGGGTAGCGGCATCTTCACTAGGAAGGCCGGAGAATTGATCTTTCATGACAAGATTCAACAAAGCAGCATTGATCTCACAAGATTCAGCATTGGTAATAGGAGCAATTGGAGTGCTAATAAAATCATTATTGTTGGTATTGGAGAAGTCACACAATTTGGTATTGTTCTGAGCCATAGTGACAAGCAAGCAATCCAACACACAAGGAAACAAGAAGCAAGCGAACGATAAACACACGGCGGAAGAAGGGCGAATAAAATGGCAAGGGTGAAGTGGGGGAGAGGAAAACGAGAGGCAAAAAATGTAATGCGAAGGATAAGGGTTTATGATAGGTACTTGGTATATGACTTTAGCGTAAGCCTCCCCGGCAACGGCGCCAGCAATTCTTCTTGCTACTTCTCGAGCTTGCGTTGTATTCCTTCAAAGAGGAAAGGGAGATGCAGCAGAGTACCGTAAGTATTTACCTCAGTTTTTGAGAACCAAGGTATCAATCCAGTAGGAGACCACGCGCGAGTCCCTCGCACCTACACAAAAAAATAAGAACTTCGCAGCCAACGCGATAAGGGGTTGTCAATTACTTTACGGTCAATTACGAAAGTGAGATCTGATAGAGATGATAGTTTATATTTTTGATATTTTTTACTATAAGAACAGAAAGTAAAAGCAGAAAAATTAAAGTAAGTGTAGGTTGATATGTTGAGAATAGACCCGGGGGCCATAGTGTTCTCTAGTGGCTTCTTTCATGATAGCGATATTCTACGGCGGGTAAACAAATTACTGTCGAGCAATTGATAGAAAAGCGAATAATTATGAGACTATCTAGGCATGATCATTGTACATAAGCATCACGTCAGAGACAAGTAGACCGACTCCTGCCTGCATCTACTACTATTACTCCTCACATCAGTCGCTATCCAACATGCATCTAGTGTATTAAGTTCATAAGAACAGAGTAACGCCTTAAGCAAGATGACATGATGTAGAGGGATAAACTTAAGCAATATGATATAAACCCCATATTTTTATCCTCGATATCAACAATACAATACATGCCTTGCTGCCCCTACTATCACTGGGAAAGGACACCGCAAGATCGAACCCAAAGCCAAGCACTTCTCCCATTGCAAGAACTATAGATCTAGTAGGCAAAACCAAACCAATAATTAGAAGAGACTTGCAAGGATATTATGAGCACACATAAAGAGTTCAGAGAAGAACCAAATATTTCTCATAGATAATCTTGATCATAAACCCACAATTCATCGGATCTCCACAAACAAACCGCAAAAAGAGATTACATCGAATAGATCTCCTCGAAGACCGAGGAGAACTTTGTATTGAGATCCAAAGAGAGAGAAGAAGCCATCTAGATACTAGCTATGGACCCGAAGGTCCGTGGTAAACTACTCACAACTGATGGTGAGGCGATGATGATGATGTAGAAGCACTCCGTGGTAGATCCCCCCTCCGGCGGAGCTCCGAAACAGGCCCGAAGATGGGATCTCATGGGAAGAGAAGGTTATGGCGGTGGAATTAGCGTTTTCTCTGTTGCTCTGATGGTTTCGTGGTACGTAGATATATATAGGAAGAAGGAGGCCACCGGGGGCCTCACGAGGCAGGGGGAGCGCCCTGGGGGGCCCACCCTCGTGGGCACCACGTGGCCCCTACTCCGTGGTTCTCAAGTCTTTCGTGCGTGATTTTCTCCAAAAATATCTCTCCCGAAGGTTTCATTCCGTTTGGACTCCGTTTGATATTCCTTTTATGTAAAACCCTAAAACAGGCAAAAAACAACAATCTGGACTGGGCCTTTGGGTTAGTACATTAGTCCCAAAAATAATATAAAAGTGTATGACAAAGCCCATTAAACATCCAAAACATCATAAATAATAGCATGGAACAATCAAAAATTATAGATACGTTGGAGACGTATCAGTGCACCCTCCACTTCAAGTACGATGGCCTCGCGACCCTCTATGTGAGGGTGTTTGGAGATGACGGCTGGCGCTCGGGGTGTTGCCCCGAGGATGACAGCGACGAGCCATCGTTGGTGACGCCTCCTGTTCCTCCAGCGACGGCGGCTCCTCCTCCGAAAAGAGCGCTGACAATAGTGGCTCTGATGAGCCGCCACGCTGCCAAGCTCGGGTCTAGGGAGGCGAGAAGCGTCTCACCATCACGCCGCAGTAAAGCAGGAGGGGGGGCTCAGACTGACCCCCCATGTTGCTGATGCCGGGCCTCAGGAGCTGTCGCAAGTGTTCCTCTCCCTTAGGTTTTTTCCTGCATTTCCTAAGAATAGGCCCCGCTGGGATAAGTAATGGACTATGGTGCGGCAGCAATATATCATGTTATGTTCTACTGTGCATATTGCGTCTTAACATATGTGCTACTACTAAGTGTGGGTAGGATAATTTAGCATGTCGAGCCCATGTTAGACGTTGAATTCCGTGGGTCTTCTCTCGAACCTCCCTTCCTATCACCCTTGGAGCCGTTGAGCCTCCGGAGGCGTGGGTCGCGGGGCTACTGCAAAATCAGGAAATCTCATGAAGCATATTGTCCTTACTTGCTTAGCTAGCTGTAGCCGGCAGCTCTTGGTCGTGGTGCTCGGAGTCACGGATTTGGAAAAAAGTGTGCTCACGCCAGAGCTCATTCAAACGTGTCCCGTGAGAATAAAAGATGCCGAAGCGCTGGGGTAGCTGGGGTACCCGGGCTTGGCAAGGTGTGACCGTAGGCTGGCCCAAGCGGTATGCACCAGTAGCCCCCGCCCGCGGGACACTCTTAGGAGGAGCGACGGGAAACTGGCGCTCTTCCTGGGGTAAGGACGAAACAAGCGAGGAAAACCAAAAAGGAGGGGAAAATTCAAGCTCTTCGAGAAAAAAGTAAACGTCTCCAAATTTCATTCCAGAAATAATAAACCAGCTATAGAAAGCGAGCAGAAGAACAGCCGCGTCCGACACCTAGGCTAGTCTTTATATTCTCACCAACGCGGAGCTAAGTGCTACCACTGAGACGTGGGAGGGAGCCCCTGTGAGGCCCCAGGGCGACGCTTAGGAGACTCCGAGGCGTGTACAACCCCACTCATTCTTATGTCAGAGTGTCATGAGCGGAGGCCTTCACAGGCACGGGGCCTTGATTCATGGGTAGAACTTCCGGAGGTGTTGGATGATACAGGTGTTCTGGATGGGGACTCCATCCAGCGTCTCCAGGCGCACGGCGCCAGGCATGGAGACGCAAGCAATCCTGAACGGGCCCTCCCACATGGGCGAGAGCTTATGTGGCCCTTCCCTTGAGAGTACCCGCCTCAGGACAAAGTCGCCTACCTCGAGCGTCCTGGAGTGGATGTTGCGGCAGTGGTATCACCAAAACGCCTGCTGGTACCTCGCTGCTCAGAGCGAGTGGTACCTCGCTACTTGGAATGAGGCTTGACGACGATGCTCCTCCCCCAGCATAAGGTCCGTCCCCCGCGAGGTGTTCTGGTGGGCCCCGTTAAAAACCAAGACCCGTGCGGAGCGGTGCTTGACCTTGTGCAGGAGTACCGCTTTAGCTCCGTAGACGAGAAAGAACGGGTCTTGCCCATTGGCTTGGTCGCGGTGGTGCGGATGGACCATAGCACGGAACGGAGTCCGTCGAACCAACTCCTGCCGCAAGCCTCGAGCTTCTTCTTGAAGGTCCTCATCTTGAGGCCTATCATCACCTCGGCGTTGGCGCGCTCGGCCTGGCCATTGCTCCGTGAGTGCGCCACTGAAGCGTAGCATATCTGCGTTCCAAGGTTAGCGCAATAAGTTTTGAAGAGATTGTTGGTGAACTGTGAGCTGTTGTCGGTGATGATGCGGTTCAGGACCCCATAGCGGCTCACGAGACCCTTGATGAATTTGAATCTTGAGCCGACTGAGATAGTGCGGATGGCTTCAACCTCCGCACATTTGGTGAACTTGTCAATGGCGACGTTGAGGTAATGGTAGCCCCCGGGCGCCCTGGGGAACGGGCCCAGGATGTCCAACCCCTAGACCACGAACGGCCAGGATAGCACGATGGTATGGAGGCTCTACGCATGCTAGTGGATCTGCTTTGCATGGAGTTAACAAGATTCTCAAGATCTTACCAGTTCTGAAGCGTCATTGAGCGTGGTGGGCCAGTAGAATTCGCTGTGGAACGCCTTTCCCATGAGGGTTTGCAAGGAGGATTGGTGTCCGCAATCTCCGCCGTGTATGTCTTCCATCAGCTTGTGTTCCTGCTCCTTCGATATGCATCACAGGTACACATTGTTCGGCCATCTTCGATAGAGCTCGCCGTCTTGGATACAGTACGCGGTGGCTTGCCGCACCACACACTCTTCTTCTTCTACGTTCTCCGGCAGGGTCCCCTGGAGCAGGTAAACTTTGAACTCCTCTATCTAGCACCGCCTCCTAAGGCTCCAGCGTGAGGAGTAGGCGAGCTCCCGAAGTCGGCCCACGAGCTGGTGCACCCGAGGCGGGTGCTTGCGGGAGCTCCTCTCGAGGCCGTGCCGGCCATCAGTGGGAGGGGCCGCTGAGGACTTGAAGAATCGCTACTCGAACACGCCAGGGTCTTGTGGCATGCATCGGGATGCCTTTTTGGCGATGTCGTCTGCCTCCTTGCTCGTGGCATGCGATACGTGCTGCAACTCCAAGCCCAAGAATTGCTTGTCGATTTTCCGTACTTCCTCAAGGTACGCCTCCATGTGCTCGTCCTTCGGTGTGTACGCCTTGTTGGAGAAGTTGACTAGGAGCCGGGAGTCGCCTTTGATGGTGAGGCGCCTAACCCTCATACTCTATGATGTAGCAGCCTTGAGGCCAGCGATCAGGCCCTCATACTCTATGATGTTGTTTGATCCCTTTTCACCATTTTGGAAGCATAGCTGCATGATGTAATATAGCTTATCCTTGGTGGCCGAGATAAGAAAAGCTCCAGCCCCCGCGCCGTGCCGCGTGAAGGTTCCGTCAAAGTACATGACCCATCCATCTGGGGCTAAATCTCCATGGGTGAGAGAGCGGTCTTTGCTCACCTCCTGGCATGGGGTGTCAGTCCATTCTGCCACGAAATCAGCGAGGGCCGCACCTTTGATGATCCGAGTCGTGCTGAATTCCAATTCAAACGCTTGTAGTTCAATGTTCCACTCTGCGACTCTTCCCGCTGCGTTGGGGCTCTGGAGTACCCTTTCCAAGGGGTAAGCTGAGAAGACCTTGATCGGGTGACCTTGGAAGTAGTGACACAACTTCCAGGAGGCTACAAGGATCGCTAGCAGGAGCTTCTACAGCATGGGGTAACGGGCTCGTGCGTCACGTAGTACTGTGCGGACGAACTATATCGGGTGCTTGACGAGTGTGGATGTGTCGGCGGAGTCCTGAGGTTCCTGAGTCAGTGAGTCTCTGGGGACCTTGCCACCCACCAAGGCTGTCGGGCCCCCAAGTGCACCATCCTCATGAGCCTTGCCATCTTGAAGGTCCGCCGCGGTCCCCTGGGTGCTGTCCTGAGCTCGCGGAGCCCCAGCCGGGCGTGAGCTGCTCTGTTTATTTTGGTTACCAATTTGGCGCCCCTCCCGGATCGCCACTAGCGCGGCGCTGGCTGAATGTGGCATGGCAGCCAGATAGAGTACCAAGGGCTCACGGAGGCGTGGCTCCACCATCACAGGACGACTAGTGAGATATCTCTTGAGGTCCTTGAAAGATGCATCAGCCTCAGGAGTCCATTCGAACGACCTTTTTTCTTCATCAGCTTGAAGAAAGGGAGGCCGCATTCCCCCAACTTGGAGATGAATCATCCGAGCGACGTCATGCAGCTAGCCAGCTTCTGCATCTCCTTGAGGGTCTTCGGCGGACTCATCTTTTCTATAGCCTTGACCTTCTCGGGGTTGGCCTCTATCCCTCTGTGTGACACCAAGAAACCCAGGAGCTTACCCAATGGGATGCCAAACACGCATTTTTCCGGATTGAGCCACAGGTCCACCTTGTGCAGACTAGCGAAGGTTTCTTCCAAGTTGATGAGGAGGGTTCTCACCTCCTAAGACTTCACCAGTATGTCATCGACGTATGCTTCTGCGTTCCTCCCGAGCTGCTCCCCAAGGCGATGTGCATTAGTCGCTGGAAAGTTGCTTCTGCATTGCGCAACCCGAATGGCTTACAGGTGTAGTAGTACACCCATCAAGGGGTCAGAGAGGTCGTCTTCTCGACATCTTGCACCGCCATCTTGATTTGGTGATAGCTCGAGAAGCCGTCCAGGAAGCAAAGCAAATCGCACTCGATGGTAAAGTTGACGATATGATCAATGCGCATGAGAGGGAAAGGGTCCTGAGAGCAGGCCTTTTTGAGGTTGGTGAAGTCGACGCACATACGCTCCTTTCCGCCTTTCTTGAGGATGATAACCGGGTTCGCGAGCCACTCCAGATGGCACACTTGGACCATCTGAGAGAATGCATTATCTCGAGCTTGGGGAGGACTGCATTCACCTCTCGGCCAAACTGCTTGAAGACGCAATTAGATGCCGGGGCCTGAGAGCCTCCCAGGATGCATGCCACGGCGTGCGCCTCCTGAAAAGCCCCCAGCCCCTTCATATTGGTGGTGGTCATCGTTCCTTCTCGGCGGTGGTGGTAGCGGAGCAAAGGCTGCATTGTCTCAGGGGTGATCTTCACGCGGCTGGTCCCTCCAGTGATCCTCATGAGGCTGGTCTCGCAATGGGCCCTCACGAGGTTGGCCCTTCCAGTGGTCCTCGCGAGGCCGCTCGCGCCTGCCTTAGTGAGAGCCACAGTTCTCCCAGCGTCATCCTCCACGTCCACCTCCGCGACCGTAGCCTCATTGGCTGCACTCGGGGCGGCGTCCGAAGCATTCGTCACGGATGGCCCTGAGTTCCTAACAGTCATTGGTGTTATGGTTGTGCACGTTGTGGAAGGCACAGAACGGGCAGCTTCCCTTAGAAGAATCGGGGTAACCACACTCGCGTTTCATCTCAGGCTCAGCCGTGAGTACAGTCGGTACCTTGCGCTTTGCCTCCTTGATCTTGGCATTCTTGTCTTATGGATCAACCACGGGAAGCTAGACGAGAGAGAGGCCACACTCTTCTGTCTTTGCGCACTTGATCGCCAGGTTGAATATCTTTAGAGCTGAGCACATATCCTCTTAAATGGCGAGCTCCTCCTTCATCCGGACATCTCGGACGCCATCAGTGAATGCCGAGATGATGTCTTCATCGGATATCTTTGCGATCTTGATGTAGACATTGGTGAAACGTTCCATGTACTTGCACATGGTCTCTCCTGGCTGCTGGTTGATTCACCGCAGGCCGCCCACCGCCGGGGCATGGTCACGAGTCCCTTCGAAGTTGGAAATGAAGCGTTCGCGCAGCTCACCTCTGGAGGAGATCGACTCCTTTGGGAGGTTCAGGAGCCACGAACGAGCACCATTTTGAGATCCATGGGGAACCAATTGGCCATGACCTTCTCGTCGCCATTGGCTGCTTCACTGATCAACTCATAGAGCTGCAGGAACTCTGCAGGGTCGGGTGTTCCATCATATCGTGGTGGTAGATCTGGCTTGAACTTGTCAGGCCAGATAACAGGATGGAGCTATGGGGTGAAAACTCGGGAGCCCGCCGTGCCGACTAGAGCTCATTGTTGAGGTGGAGCCTGGTCCGAGTGCTCGCGTGCCATTGCATGGGGAGGCGCACGACCATGATGATGCGGAGCATGAAGCGCGTGTGCCTCGCCTTGAGGCCGCTGCACCACTTGATAGCTTTCGTCATCTCGCACGACCACCCTGCATGGCTGGTCCCGTTGGCGGCATCGCGCCTAGGCTCGGGGACGACGTCTCTCCGGAGTGGTGGAGGGGGTGCGTGTCGGATCTTGGGTTCCGGCAAAACCCATGTGGTTCGAAGTCTGGGGTGCGCACGAAGATCTCTCCTTGTGCCCTAGCTCGTCTACTCACTGATCCCTAGGCCTAGCTCGTCAGACCCGGAGAACAAGGGACACAAGGTTTATACTGGTTCAGGCCACCGTTGTGGTGTAATACCCTAATCTAGTGTGGTGTGGTGGATTGCCTTGTAGGCTGATGAAGAACTAGTACATGGATGAACCGCCTCCTGAGGAGAGGTGTTCTTGTGCTCGAGTGAGCTTGTGGGAGTATGGCCTTCTACCTGATCAACTCAAGATAAGAAGAGACCAATGGTGGTGGCTAGCCCTATTTATAGTGGCCCGGGTCCTCTTCAAAAATATTGAGCAGGAAGGGATCCGGCAACGGCCAAATTTGAAAGGGGACAACTAGTACAAGCTATCCTTACAAAAGGTGGTCTTCGCCTTCCAAAGGCTCTGGTGGTGACAACGCCATGTGATCTGCGATGACCTCTGCTCTGCCGTCCTGCTGGTGTTGGTCTCGTTGCATCGATTTGGAAACCTTTGCATGACGCCTCGGGACTCCTCGCCTGCACCTACTCCTTTAACACCAAAGAGGAAACTAGCACTCTGCACCCGCTAGCGCCCGCCTGGTCTTGGTCGACATTGCTCATGTCATGAGGACCTCGCGAGGTACCCCTTGCCTTGATATCTCCGATCCTCATCAGCAGGCCTAGTGAGGCCGCCCTTGGGCATGTCTTCCGTCGTCCGCCTCACGAGGCTCGACCCCTCGCGAGGGTCTTGAGTGGTTGCTGAAGAGGTTGGGCCTTACCAGGCCGCGTGATGAGCCACGCCCTGGGCCGCAGGCAGGCATGTCTGGGTACCCTCGTTCCCCAGAACGCCGACAGTAGCCTCGGGCCCAAGGCACGCTCGGGCTTGGCTTCGCGGCAAAGCCAAGGGTCAAGTGCGGAGCGCCGCGGGCCCCAAAATCCTATTTCCTTGATTGGCGTGTGGCGATTGACTGGGCGTGGGCTTCTCCACTTCCCCATGTTGCCTCAGCGACTGCGCGACTTGACAAGTCCGTGCATGCACAAAAGACCATCATTACCTGCGATTATGGAGGCCGGCGGTTGGCCTTCTCCTGGCTATAAATGAGGCGGCAGGTAGAGTCCTCGCTGCCCATCTTCTTCCTTAGTTCCTCTCGCTTCTTCTTCTTCCTTGCCCTTCGCCTGGCCGAGCCGCTCATGGCGCCGACTAGGAAGTTTTTGTCCACGGAGAAGGGGAAGGCCAGGCAGGAGGGGCCCGGCTCACCACCAGCCAAGAGGGGACGAGGCCGTCCCCGCAAGTGTGTCGCGACTCCTGTCGGGACTGCTAGTGGGCGTGGACGGACCCCCACCACGCCCGTAGCCGCCCTCAGTAACCGCGGCGGTGGTTCCTCGAGCGGCGGGGGTCGCCGTGGCATTGGCAGTCTTGTGAACGAGGGGAGGCGCTCCGGGGTTGTCAGGCCTCCCCAGCCGCGCTCCCACTTGGTCGAGCTGACGCTGGAGTTCATCGCGTGGTCAGATACCCTAGCCGGTACCCGGCTCCAGATCCCATGCTCCCTAGCCGGTGAACTCCTTGTCGCGAGCTCCGACGGCTTTTGGCTGCAGGCGGATGATTGCTGTAGCAGGGCTTCGTAGGTTGCGGTGGAGGTCTCCGCCGCGGATGCTGTGACTATGGCTCACGACTGGCAGATGTTCGCCTGCGCGCGTGGCTTGGGCAGGCGGTGCACCCTTCATTTCAGGTACGGTGACGACTCGACCCTCTTCGTGAGGGTGTTTGGGGAAGACGAGCGCCGCACCGATTGCTTCCCCGAGGACAACGACGGCAGCAAGGTACTTGGCCTGGGGGATGGCCACAGGTCGTCCAGCTATGGCGGCTCCTCCTTCAGCGGCAGATCCAGCAGTGGTGGCTACGACCAGCCGCCACACTGCCGCGCTCGCCTTGAGGGTGGTGCTGGATTGTCTCGTCGCCACACCCGGGTGAAGCATGTGGAAGGTTCCGGCTGAGCTCTAGGAGCAGGTCCTCGTGAGAAGCCGCGCCTCGAGGGTCGTCACCGCCCGTTCTCGATCTTTCTTTCTTCCCGCATCGTCCAAGCAAACAAGTATGGAGCCCTGGGAGGGCATGTAATGAACCGTGTTTTTATGATGCTTAGTGCCATGTTTAGAATCCTTGTCCATCACTGCGTGATCTGTGTGTTATGCGCTCTTGGGGTGAGGAGACTTATCTTGACAAACTTGGGATTGCCCTCATCTTGTGACACTTGACCCCTCGTGAGGCTGCTGATACATACAAAACGTATCTATAATTTCTGCTTGCTCCATGCCACTTTTGGGTGATATTGCTATGATATTCATACACTTCCATACACTTTTGATCATATTTGGACTAACCTACTAATCTAGTGCACCCCGGTGCCAGTTTCTGTTTTCGGCTGTTTTTGTATTCCAGGTTTTCACATTACGAGAACTGCCAGGAAAAATCCAGAAAAAATATATAAATAATCAGCGTTCCAGGAGCTACCGTGCGGCCAAAGTACAGCCGGGAGGGACCCACAGGGGCTCCAGGCGGCCTGTGGGCGCGGCCCCCCCTGGGCCGCGACGGGGG
>LR738711.1:366756170-366774175 GCA_902687465.1 Secale cereale
CTTGTTCCTCGTAGGCATGGAGCCTAGTCTTCTCAGGTGCAGGGCCTTGTTCCTCAGAGGCACGGAGCCTAGTCTTCTCAGGCGCGGGACTTGTTCCTTGCAGGCACGGAGCCTAGTCTTCTCAGGCGCAGGGCCTTGTTCCTTGCAGGCATGGAGCCTAGTCTTCTCAGGCACAGGGCCTTGTTCCTCGCAGGCACGGAGCCTAGTCTTCTCAAGCGCAGGGCCTTGTTCCTCGAAGGCACGGAGCCTAGTCTTCTCAGGGGTAGAACTTCCGGAGGTGCCGAATGTTCGACGCATTCTGGACGGGGATGCCGCCCCTGTTTCCAGGCGCATGGTGCCAAGCCTAGAGACATGGGTGATCTTGAACGGCACCTCCCACATGGGTGAGAGCTTGTGCAACCCTTCTCTGGAGACGACTCGCCCCAAGACGAGATCACCTACCTTGTGTGTCCTGTGGCATATGCTGCGGCAATGGTACCGCCGCAATACCTGCTGGTATCTTGCAGCTCGGAGTGAAGCGTCACGCTGGCGCTCCTCCCCCAGCACGAGGTCCGTCCCTGCACAGCACCCTGCCGCTCCTTATCGAACGCTAGGACTCGAAGGGAGCGGTGCCTGACCTCGTGAGGGAGGACCACTTCAGCTCCATAGACGAGGAAGAATGGGGTCTCTCCTGTAGGCTTGGTGGCACTGGTGCGGATTGACCATAGCATGGACGGGAGCTTGTCATGCCAACCCTTCACTACAAAAAAAGACAAATCCATGACATTTTGGGCCGAACAAAACTTTTTTCTGTCATACTTATGACACTTCTATGACAATAATTGTGACAAAACACGGTATCATCATAGATGTGGTGGGGTCCTACTTCTACGACAAAAAATCACGACAGAAAATGGGCTTTTTGTCCTGGGCGAGCCTGAGACGCAGCTGCATGACATTCTTTGGGCCATCCATGACGGAAAAAACCATGGTACAAGCGAGAGCAAGGAAAATATAGGCATGTTCCCGGTTACGGTGGGTGGTCGTGGCCGAGCTATGCGCGTTTCTCTCGTACACTCACGCGCGTGGGTGGGAGGCGTTGGGCTCTAATTGAACCCGAGCGAGGCGATGGGCTCTGACTGAACCCGAGCGATTGCACTACAGGCTACACATTACTGAACCCGAACGATCGATCGATGGCTGTTAACTAAAGCCGATCGAGAAATTCCTTCACTACTGTTGCTAACTGAAGCCGATCGATGCTACCTCTGCATGAACAGTGAGCGTTGCTGGGGGGTTGGATGAACAGTTCCTGGTGGGGGTGGCTGAACAAGACCCCTTGGTGTTGCCTCTGCATGAACAGGACCCCGTTCGATCGAGCCGGTTGGGGCTGCATGAATAGGACCCTGTGGAGGGCTGCATGAACAGGACCACCCCGTGGAGGGCTGCATGAACAGTAGACAGTGGAGGGCTGGATGAACAGTAGCCGTGGAGGAGTGGTTGAACAGGAGCCCGTGGAGAGGGTTGGTTGAACAGTAGCTGGTGGAGTAGCGCGCGGTGGAGGCTGAACAGTCGCAGGTGGAGGCTGGAGGAGGTCGACGGTGGATGAATAGTAGCCCGTGGAGGCTGGAGGGGGTCGACGGTGGTGATGAACAGTATCCCGTGGAGTCCTTTTTTGCAGTACGCCACACCCCGCCCGATGAACAGGACCCCTGTTTCGACCGCAGCGCTCCAACACAAGTCAGTTTCCTCCGTTTTGCAGTATGCCACACTCCTCCCGATGAACAGGACCCCCGTTTCGACCGTAGTGCTCCAACACAAGTCCGTTTCCTCCGTTTTGCGGTACGCCACACCCCTCCCGATCAACAGGACCCCCGTTTCGACCGTAGGAGTTCCGTTTCCTCTGTTTTGCTGTACGCCAGACCCCTCCCGATGAACAGGATCCCGTTTCGAACGTGGCCGGTCAATCACAATGCTGTTTCCTCCGTTCTGCGGTACACCAGGCCTCGTTTCCATCGGCTGTTCCGTCAAAGCCCTCCCGATGAACATGATGACGCATTCTGTTCCGACCCAGCCGGTTGGCTCCCCATGAACACGACGACGACGCTGTTTCTGCATACCGACCCAGCCATGTACATGAGCCCTGGCCGTATGTATGTGCGAGTAGGCGTTCGAGACCCTGCTCGTATGTACATACGTGGCCGTATTTTCTTTCTTGCACACTGGCCGATGTTCGTATGTGTAAAAGCTACGTGTGCGCCTCTTCTACGACACGTGCGTGCCTCTACATCGACCAGTATGTACATACACGTTTGTGACCAGAATGACAACGCTACGTACGCTTCGACCAGGTGGGTCCCCATTGTCACGCACTTCCTTGCCTGCAAAGATGTAGCTGGTGGGTCCCAGCAGTCAGGGGGGGGGCGAATCTTTTTTTGTTTGCCCGGACGCACTTTCTTGCGTGCGAAGATGTAGCTGGTGGGTCCCAGCTGTCAGGGGGAAATGTTTTTTTCGCGAAATACGGTGGCCCGTCCGGTGGGTCCCCGATGTAAGGTGGAGGAATAATTATTTTGCCCGTAATAAGGAGGCACTCCCTTGCTGCGGCCATGGACCCAGCTGTCAGCCTCTCCACGTACAGTCCACGTCCGATGCAAGCCGTTCCTTGACCACGTTGACCACGCCGCGCCAAGAGCACCAAGGCGATGGACGACGGCGAGGCCTAGGAAGAGGACGACGCGGAGCCGGGGAAGACGAGGCAGTGGATTCCCATGCGTAGAGGAGTACGAGGGTTCACTGGTTTGTTGTGGTGCGAGGCTGCCGTCGCCGCAGAATACCAGGGGGTGCCGGTGAGTAGAGATATGGCCTGGCCAGCGGTGGGAATAGTAGGGGGTGGTGAGGCCTCTGCGGCAGCACAGCCGGCCACGGGAGGCAGGAGCATTCGTCACGACCTGCGCTGCTTTGGGCGGCTGGAGCAACAAGACCAGAGGTTGAAGAAGCACTATGGTCGTTGGATGGACATCGGCCGGTCAATGGAGCTAGAATTGTTCATATTGACTAAGTTGACAAAGCACACCGTCACCGTCAACTTAGTAGGCCCACAAGTCAGCCTGCCACCATGGTGGGTCCCAACCAGCATGGGGAGTATTCATTTTTTTGTGCGTAATAAGGAGGAACTTTTGGCGGGTCCGAGCTGACAGCGGGGGGAATGTTTTTTTCGTGCAATACGGTGTCCCATCCGGTGGGTACCAGCAATTAGGGGGAAACATTTTTTTTTTCGCGAAATACGGTGGCCCGTCCGGTGGGTCCCTGCTGTCAGGTGGAGGAATCATTATTTTGCGCGTAATAAGGAGGCACTTCCTTGCTGCCGTCGTGGACCCAGCTGTCAGCCTCTCCACGTACAATCCATGTCCGATGGAAGCCGTTCCTTGGCCATGTTGACCACGCCGCGCCGAGAGCACTAGGGCGGTGGACAACGACGAGGCCTAGGAAGGGGACGACGCGGAGCAGGGGAAGACATGGCACTGGATGTCCACGCGTAGAGGAGTATGAGGGTTCACTGGTTCGTTGCGGTGTGAGGCTGCCGTTGCCGTAGAATAACACGGGGTGTGGGTGAGTAGAGGGATGGCCTGGCCAGCGGTGGGAATATTAGGGGGCGGTGAGGCCTCCGCGGCAGCACAGCCGGCCACGGGAGGCAGGAGCATGCGGCACGACCAGCGCTGCTTTGGGCGGCTGGAGCAACAAGACCAGAGGTTGAAGAAGCACTATGGCCGTTGGATGGACATCGTACGGTAGCTGGATCTAGAATCGTTCATATTGACTAAGTTGACAAAGCACACCGTCCCCTTCAACTTAGTAGGCCCACAAGTCAGCCTCCCACCAAGGTGGGTCCCAACCAGCAGGGGGAGTATTCATTTTTTTGTGCGTAATAAGGAGGCACTTCCGGTGGGTCCGAGCTGACACCGGGGGGAATGTTTTTTTCACGCAATACGGTGGCCCATCCGGTAGGTCCTAGCAGTCAGGGGGGAAACATTTTTTCGCAAAATACGGTGGCCCGTCCGGTGGGTCCCTGCTATCAGGTGGAGGAATCATTATTTTCTGCATAATAAGGAGGCACTTCCTTGCTGCCGTCGTGGACCCAGCTATCAGCCTCTCCACGTACACTCCACGTCTGATGGAAGTCATTCCTTGACCAAGTTGGCCACGCCACGCCGAGAGTACCAGGGCGGTGGACGACGGTGAGGCCTAGGAAGGGGACGACGCGGAGCCGGGGAAGACGCGGCAGTGGATGCCCACGCGTAGAGGAGTACAAGGGTTCACTGGTTCGCTGCGGTGTGAGGCTGCCGTCGTCGCAGAATAACAGGGGGTGTGGGTGAGTAGAGGGATGGCCTGGACAGTGGTGGGAATAGTAGGGGGCGGTGAGGCCTTTGTGGCAGCATAGCCGGTCATAGGAGGCAGGAGCAGGCGGCACGATCGGCGCTGCTTTCGGCGGCTGGAGCAAGAAGACCAGAGGTTGAAGAAGAACGACGGCCGTTGGATGGACATCGTACGCTCACTGGAGCTAGAATCGTTCATATTGACTAAGTTGACAAAGCACACCGTCCCCGTGAACTTAGTAGGCCCACAAGTGAGCCTCCCACCAATGTGGGTCCCAACCAGCAGGGGGAGTATTCATTTTTTTTGTGTAATGAGGAGGCATTTCCGGTGGTTCCGAGCTAATAGCAGGGGGAACGTTTTTCACGCAATACGGTGGCCCGTCCGGTGGGTCCCAGCTGTCAGGGGGGAAAAGTTTTTTCGCGAAATATGGTGGCCCGTCCGGTGGGTCCCTGCTGTCAGGTGGAGGAATCATTATTTTCCGCGTAATAAGGAGGCACTTCCTTACTGCCATCGTGGACCCAGCTGTCAGCCTCTCCACGTACATTCCACGTCCGATGGAAGCCGTTCCTTGACCACGTTGAACACGCCACGACGAGAGCACCATGGCGGTGGACGACGGCGAAGCCTAGGAAGGGGACGACGCGGAGCCGAGGAAGACGCCGCAGTGGAAGCCTGCGCGGCGCGGAGTACCAGGGTTCACTGGTTCGGCTGTGGTGTGAGGCTGCCGTCACCGCGGAATAACAAAGGGTGCGGGTGAGTAGAGGGATGGCCTGGCCAACGGTGGGAGTAGTAGGGGATGGTGAGGCATGCGCGGTAGCACAGTCGGCCACGAGAGGTTGGAACAGGCGGCACGACCGGCGCTGCTTTCGGCGGCTGGAGCAAGAAGACCAGAGGTTGAAGAAGCACAACGGCCGTTGGATGGACATCGTACGGTCACTTCAGCTAGAATCGTTTATATTGACTAAGTTGACAAATCCCTTGGTATGTGTCTACTTAGTAGGCACATAGGTCAGCTTTCGAAACGGTGCGCCCCAGATGTCAGGGGGAGGAATAATTTTTTGGGTGGGTGAAGCTAGAATTTCCGAGATTGAAGAAGAAGCACGACATCTGTTCGATGGACATCCAATGGCCACTGTTGCTAGAACCGTGTGTTGACTATAAGTTGACAAAGCCTTGCATATGCGGCAACTCTCTTTTTTTAGGGGACGTGTCAACTTAGTAAGGCCACAAGTGTGTGGCAGAGAATTTATAGCCCATTTGAGATTTGTAAGAATGTGCAGCCAATTTTTGAATTCTAATGAAATTTACTACAGCGCATTTACAGTTTGTTAAAAGTACATCCCATTTCAACCAACCATTCAAAACAGAATTCAATAAAATTTCCCACATTTTGATGGGATCCAAAATATTTTTATCCCGAAATTTCTAGTCAGATTAAATACAATTTCAATATAAATTTATATTATGTAAAAATCCAACGAAACATTGCGCTCACAACAATTAATGAAATTAAAATTTTCAATATCCAAAAATAATATTTTATAAAGTGATTACGTGTTTGGTGCAGTTTTTATAGTTACTGCCCATTTTTTATAATTTCATCCCATTTATTATTTCTTAAAGCCCATTTTCTTGTTAAGCCTAATGCATCCCTCACAGGAAAGATTTGCAACCCAGCGGGGCGGAGAATAACAACTTGACCTTGCCAGGGTATTCCTAAAAAAAATATAGTTGGGCTAGCCATTTTCAGCTTCTAAAATAATAATATCCGGGCTGGATATCTGGCCTGGGCTAGACGGGCCACAACCCTGCCAGTTAATAGCTGCAGCGATGTTTTCGTTGTTGTTCAGAGGAGAAAAATTAATATCTGGGCTAAATATCGCTCAAGAAAAACTCTGCAGTGCTCACACCTCAAAAACACAAATACTTCTCGAGCTACTTGGTCCCAGCTGTCGGCTGCTTCTTGTGCAATTCTCTCGTTTATTGACTACATAGGTTGACAATGGTGTGGGGCCGTGATGTCTGGAAACTAGGAGGAAGCAAAAAAATTATAGCTTTATATACTAATAAGGAGGCACTTGCGTACATGCGGCTATGGCCCTGGTGGGTCCCCACTGTCATCCTCTCCAAGTAAAGTCATCTCCTCATCCTCATGTCCGTTGACCATGTTGACAACGCGAGACGGCGCCACCACGGCGAGCGCAACAACTCGAAGGATGACGGAGAGGGCCTCGAGGGCCCTATGGATGGTCTGATACAGCGCCCTCTGCTCATTCGGGAAGCCAGGATCATAGGGACACATGTCCGCGATGGCATTGTCGTTCGCTTGTTCACCGATGCTCGTTGAGGAGACTGAGGTTGCAGTACAGGCCCTCCTGCGCTGGTAGCTCTTCCGCCATTAGGGCATCGAAGTGCAGCCGCACCTGCTCTATGGTGAACACGACATGAACCGCCTTGGACAGTGGCGCCGGCTCCATGTCGGAAGCTACGTCCATCGTCTGATTGTCGTCGCTCAGCTCGGCGAGATAGCTCGTGAGCCAGCATGTCCGGCTGCTGGACCGACCCGCTGCCAAGCACGAGTCTGAGTGCCCTGGCCCACCCAGACCGCCTCCCTCGCCCGCGTGCGCTTTCCGCACGAAATGGTCAGCACCGCCCGCCCCGCTTCCTGGTATAGCTCCGCCTTCAAACGACACAAGTGCCGTCCATCCGTCCTTCTGCCGCCCACATTAATGATATGCGGTTGCCTAGGCGGCTACTCCGGCGCCACACGTCCGTCCCTCCGCCGCCCACCATTGCTATATAAACTTCTGTGCCGGCCATAGCCGCAGTCATTCGCATCCGTTCCTATTCTCCTGTCCACACCACTACTTCCCACCATGGCTTCCTCACGCTCCAGCACTCTTCGGGACGGGTGGACAACGGACCACAAGGAGATGGCAGCCATTGCTGCCGACTGGCTGGCCGGCAGGCAGCTGGAGGACGATGACGTCCCAATGGAGAACATGGTAGTCGACGATCCGGCGCCAACCCCCTCCTCTACGCCATCCTCACCGATGCATTGCACCATGACCATCGGCGAGGCCCATGCCCAATATATGGGCACGGTGAGGCAGAAGCGTGAGGAGCAGTTCCGGGAGGCGCATGCCGATGCCGCCTACAACCACCATCTCCTTCAGGAGCACCTACAGGCGGAGGAGCAGATCACCGCGGAGCGGGCAGAGCAGGAGGCGCTGCTCGACTCGTACCGCTCCGCTCGCGAGGGCCGCCTCGAGCGCTGGCGGTACCGCATGCGGCTGGCGGAGGCTGCGGCTGCCTACAAAGAGGGCGATGAAACGGGTGAGGCGCTGTTTGGCGAGACCGAGGACGAGGCAGAGGATAATGCCGGCTCCGACGAGTCCCCGCTCCGATGGCGTCGACGAGGCCCTGCTCCGCCGAGGCCCCGCGGCGCCAACAGCGAGGCAGAGGACACCGCCGGCTCCGCCGAGGCCCTACCATACCGGCAACGAGGGGGAGGATTTACACCGCTCCGCCGAGGCGCTGCCCGCCGGCAACTAGACTGAGGACATCGCCGGCTCAACCGAGGCCCCGCCCCGCTGCCAACGAGGCCGCGCCACACAGAAAACAAGGAAGAGTAGAACACGGTAGGTCGCCGCCGCTCGGGTCCAAGTAAGGCCACTGCTGCCCTAATCGCTATGACCAGCTAGACGGGTTGACCACTGATGGCTGGTTAGCTTCTTGGCAGCGACGTGGAGTCGGAGAGCTATGTTGGAGAAGGATGCTGCTTCTACTTAACTGCTGGTGCAGTTGGCTGACTGACACGTGGGCCCAACAGGCATCTGGGCCACATGTCAGTTACGCAACTGCACCTGTAGTTAATTCACCCAAGCTTTTGTTTGGCTCAGCCAGACACAGGTGGGTAGCTTCGATTAATTAATTATACCTCCAGCACACCCCTGTTTAGTTGAAGAATGTATGATATGTAAAGAAATCCGACATGTTTATATGAAATCCCATCGTGTATGAATGAATTTATTTCAATTAGTTCGAATTCTTGTATCACTGGCATTGGATGAACATGCAAAGCAATACGTACTAGCATTATTCCCAGGGTGATCACCTCATTTGCAGCAGTTTCACATGTACTCCCTCCGATCCTTTCTAGTCTGCATACAAGTTTTGTCTGCAGTCAAAGTATCTCTACTTTGACCAATCTTATAGAAAAAAGTTTGCACTTTCACAATGTGCGAAGTAAAAAGGAACAAAAGGAGCACAAAGAGTTTGACCAGCTTTTTAGCGTTCATGTACATTGCAATCAAACACACATGCCTGGCAATTCATATAGAACATTCAAAACAATCGATGATTATGCATCTCAGCGATTCACATGTCAGAGCCAATATTTACTTCACAACTAAATACTAAAGAAAAAATGGATCGACGTTGCTGACATTCCAAAATCAATGATGCCGCGTCCCATTCGAAAATATCAAACGCATGTATTCTTGCTAAAATCAATGAGCAAAATTTGACATGGTTTTCCCATTCGAAAATATCAAATGCCTACGATTGTGGAATGGGCAGGGTTTGCCATCAGTTCAGACATTGACATGGCACCTCGTGCTAAATAAACCAGCTGACCAATTGTTATTTTTGTGCAGTTCCACCAAAATCAACCAAATTCGCGCGTAGCTTGTATGATTTCGCCCTTATGTGTTGCAACGCCTCGAACTTATCGGCACCTCCTTTCTAGTTGTGGAATCAAGCTGAGCACCCCTGTTTGCACAAATACAAAAAAAGTGATTAGTATAAAGCAAACTGTACTATGAATTGACAGTTTAAACAGGCACCTACATGGTCTATGTAGAGCACACTTTTTGAAAAATGGAACTCACCGGAAAGAATCCTAGAACAACACTGTACTAGCGCATCACAGCAAGAAAATGGAGATTTGTCAGTCCTTCTAAGCTGAAGTAAGTTTGGTCTTGTGGGGCGTAATGTAACCATCCTTCAACTGCTCCTTTTGATGAGAAGATAGACAGGGCTTCTTCATCCTGGCATAATCGGAACTAGTTACTTCACGTACTTCATATTCTTCTTCAGGCCTTGTTCATTTAATCCCCCCCCCAAGGGGATTGGAGTGGATTGGAGAGGATTTTGGCTTGTAGGGGATCTAATCCCCCTCAAACCCTGCCATTCCCCTTCAAACACCACCTCAACTGAAGAAGGCCTCGGAGGAGGATGATCCTGTTGTGCAAAGACAAGAGGATAATTAAATGCTAGCATCCCTGTTTGCTGGAAAAAAATGGAAGGAAATATTTAAAACAACACAGATGAAGCACTTCTCAAGGACAATACCACTTTTTGATGACAGTATCTAAACAGTAGCGCAACACCAATAGAGATGACAAAGCTCAATCATATGAATGAAATCAGTGGGCGAGTACCAACCGTTGTCAGGAGGCTTATTGGGTAGAGCATATAGATGAAGCACTTCTTTGGAACCATTTGTTGCTATCTACTGTGGTGGCCATGCTTACTATATACTCCTCGATTAGATTAATGTTTCCAACATCTTCTTGTGCAGTTCCACTATGGTATCTTCAAAGAAGATCCCTGTTTGCACAAGTAGAGATAATTACGTATTACATTAAGAGTGGCATCAAATCAGTGGAAAACAATTGCTCGTTCCAGCCATAGAAATAAAATAAGATGGAAAACTATATCATTACTTGTGTCATCACAGTTCCAATGCTTCTTTACAGCACCATGAGTTGATTTTTGTTTTTCTTCCGCTCGTTCTTCCCCTTCATCACTTGGTTCAATAACAGACAAGCTTCGCCTTCAATCTGAAAGAAGACTAGTACTGACCTCTCATGACGCGGAATTCAAACAACTCACAAGAAGAAGATCTGAACCAAATTTGCCAACACGGATAGGAAGTAAGATCTCCACTTGTGCAGTTCCACTAAGATCAAGCAATCAAGCAACGTTGTCGGTGTGACATTTTGGTAGAACTGCACCAAACACTCTTAAAACAAAAGTGTTTTGTGCAGGGCAACAAAAGGTCACAATGGCAACGAGGTGAAGTAGATAACCCTGTTTACACAGAGATACAGAGGAAACAACTAGTGGTCAATAACGGTGGATGACACAGAAGCCAACAAAAAGTAGCATCTACCTTATCTAAATGGGAAAGAAAGCAATACAGTAGCATTTCTCAAACGGTGGCATTGATTAATATTAACAGATAGATTATATTAATAAAAAAAATTGTTAAACATGTAATTTTCTTTTAACTGTGGCATTGCATCAATTTTCCAGCGGCATTATTAGAGGGTGCTTGTTTACAGGGACATTTTGGTGGAGGGACTAAAAGAACTCCGTGTCAGTCCCATCTAAACCAAACAGGAGGGACTTTTAGGGACTAAAAGTGGGCATTTGGGACTAAAGAAAGAAGACCCCGAGGGAGAATCTTTTTGTGACTTTTTCCAACAGTTGCCCATGCCACACATGGCACCTTGTCTATATTAGTTCATTACTAGGGGTAACATGGTCTTTTAGCATGTCATTTAATAACCTCTAGTCCATGTTTTGTCCCTGGAACCAAGAAAGTAGGGACTAGGGAGTTTTTAACCAAACAGGGCCTTAGATTAACAACAGCTAAATAGTTGCATGGGACAGTGGACGCACCAGCACCATGTGCATCTACCGATGTACTGGGGTGATGCACAGTCTGTTGCAACAAAGAACAAACAACCAAGGAGCATATTTGTGTTGGTCCCATATTTGTTATCTTTAGACACCTTTCCCTATCTGAGCACAGAAAATCTAGTCCTGCTCAAACTCTACAGCCTTGTCCCCCAAAACAAAAGATCAGTTCGTTACAGATGTGCGTATTGCGTTTGCCATTGTTTTACCTTTTTGACCAACGTAGGTGTTGGATAGCTAGTCTTTACTAGTACTTTCCCCACTTCCTTTCCTCTGTGAACCACATCCTAGATTTATGCTATACAACTTTCCCCACTATTTTCCCCCATTCCTGTCCTCTTTGAACCACGTCTTAGATTCATGTGATACAACTTTCCCCACTACTTTCCCCCTTCCTTTCCTTTTTGAACCACGTCCTAGATTCATGGTATACAACTTTCCCCACTACTTTCCTGTTTGATCCAACACCTAGATTCGAGTGCAGAAGCGGAAAAAGCCCACATGCAGCTAGAGCAATGCATGTGGAATAAGTAAATTATACCTTAAGGTTCTTGGGGTGTGGTTAGGTGGGTGATCGGAGGCCGTTCGACCCACACTATGTATGGTGGAGAAGAAGGGGTCAGAGGCCCTCCCGCGCCGCCGCTGGGTGAAAGCGAACAGCTGCGCCAGTAGTGGATTCCCTCCCTCGCGGACAGCAACGACGTTAAGCCTCCTTCCCTTCCCGACGGACGGATCCTGCCGGCTGAGAGTGTGTGATGAGAGAAACTACAAGCAGACCAACTGTGAGGGGATAGAGGGAGGCAAACGAAGTCTTGTTTAGATCTGGAGAGGGTGAGAGAGTGTGAAGGAACAACTACAATCGCTGAGGCTGCAGCGTGTATATATATACTGGAGAGAGTGTGAACAGTGCAAACCCTAGAAAACAAGCACTGAGGCTGCAGCTTATACGTGATGAGGTGATTATACGGTCACAACGAGATCGTATAGCTCCGTATCCATCCATTTTGACCAGTCAAAGAATCCTCCTGGCACGAATTATGCTAAAGTGTAGTTATCGAACTCGAGACCTCAAGTTTGATGAGCGAACAGGCTAACGAGCTACACAACCTTCCCATTATGTTCAACGAGAGGAAAATAACCTTTTATACATTTTTTTTGTGTGTGTGGTTTTCATTGGGATTGAAATCATAATCGTTTCATGTGGCTTTCGTGGTAAGACTGTCCACAGTGGTGCAAAAATAATGCAGCCTTACTCACCTTACCTCTCTCCACGTAGTACATTGGGTCCCACCAGTCAGAGGGTGAAACAAACAAATTAATAAGAAAAATTAAAGGCGCCAGCGGTGTATCTTACCTCACACATCTCGCTACTGCTCGGGAACACTGTCCAATTGATCGCTTTGTTCGCTCACGTACTATTTTAAGTGAATCCTTATTATAACATGCACACAGTTTTGGGCACTTGTATTCGACCTAAGTCAGTGTGCCACCATATCTCGTACGACTCCCTCCGTCTAGGTATAATAAGTCACCTTAGGAGGTGTAGGGGGACCAAGGTGCAAGCAGATTGGAGGAGAAAGAGAAACTTGACCGGTCATTTCTCCAATCAAAGCCCTGATTTCTGTCTCTAAACGCAATAATTGATCCAAACAACTAAGGGCCTCGTTGATTCGTAGGATTTTGAAAACGCAGGAATAGGAAAACATGGGATTGGGGTGGCATGTCATCTTGAATTCTACATGATTCTATGAGTGTTTGATCGTGCACAGAAAAAACGTAGGATTCTTTCAAAGAGGTTAGTGTGGATTGAAAATTTCATATGAAATCTAGTGCAAATGAATCCTATGGAAAAGTTCCTATGATTTAGAATCCTATGAATCAAACAACCCACATAAGAAAAAATCCTAAGGAATTGAATCCTTCAAAATTCCTTCGAGAATCCTTGGAATCACAGAAGCCCTAAGAGATGCCGTTTTAGCTACCATGCAGGGCCACGTATTAACTAGCATGCAAGCTGACTTTGATTTCTTGACTGATCAACGCGTAGTTGCGCTCAATGCATTGGGTTTGCGGGGAAGATAACAAGGTAGAGTAAGGAGAGTTTGGTTACATTGCTTAGGCTGGTCATAGTTTGTACGTACTCCATTTGTATCTCACTTACCGTGGCTTCGCACTCGCACGATTTTCCTACTCTATGAACCTGTGTGTGTGTGTGTGCGTGTGCCTGTGTGTATTTAAAAGCATGTGTGTGTGTTAGAGAGAGCAACAGATCGACCTACTCCTACATAGAGATGGTGTGTAGTGTATGATTTTAGCCGCGAGAGTCAGTGCATCCTCTCGTTTCCGGGTGTCCAGTAAGGACAGGCGGATAGCTGCGACGCCCGCTCCTGACGAGCCTGGCCCACCCAAAGCACCTCCAACGCTCGCGCGCGCTTCTCGCCCGAAACGGTCAGCGCCACTCCAAAGAATCGGTGCCGCATTCATGCCCGAGCAGAGCGGACGCGACCTCTCACTGGCGCCTACGTTGAAAGGAGAAGCGGATTCAAGATTGATGGTTGCTTCGTCCGTCCAACTTACTGTTGGGTCTATGTGAATGGACGGCTCATTGGTCATTATTACTGAGGTGGTAGGACTGCTGGATGTCCCACACTTTTGGCAAAAGGAGGTACTACTTTATTACAATTTTCTCCATTCTTATGGTGGAGGAGTGCAACAGCAGTGAAAACACGTAGGCTTAGTGATTACATGGCACACCTCACACTATCACCATATTTTCTGGACACCATGCGACACCTAACTCTTTACATAGTACAATCACAAAAAAAAATCTTTAGATAGTAATAGTACTTCCTTCATTCCTAAATATAAGTCCTTGTAGAGATTTCACCATGAACCACATATGGATGCATATAGATGCATTTAAGTGTAGATTCATTCATTTTGTTTTGTATATAGTCCACCTAGTGGAATCTCTACATAGACTTATATTTAGGAACGGAGGGAGTACGTACTGTAATTTATCAGCAAGATAGTATAATGCTACAAAGCTTCGAGGTTCTATTACATGTATCTTGCGTCCAAGGTTGCCCGTTGCAACATTTCATCAAATACAAAGGAGACTAACATGCATGCTATTGCATCTCAATGATTGACATATCATAGCGAATATGTACTCCCTCCGTTCCAAAATAAGTGTCTCAACTTTATGCTACACACGGAGAAAAATGAGTGAATCTACACTCTAAAATACGTCTATATACATCAGTGTTTGGAGTATGTACTAGTAGCTCATATTCAAATCTACTAAAGGACATATATATTCCAAACAATATGATAATCTCTCTAACCAATGTAGTAGGGATGAGGAGTAAACGGAGGGAGTAGTAAAATTTTCTCCTCGTCCTGCAAGCCACCTCGCGCGTGGGCGAGGGAGCGGGCGTAAGGCGTAGTAAGCAAGCTTCACCTCGTCCTCCTGTGAGCCACCACGCCCGTGGGCGGGGGAGACGGTGTACTAAGCAATCTTCTCCTCGTTCTATGAGTTGACGGGACACATCAAAAGTACTCTAGTGTATAGAGCCTTGCCTCTAAGGTAAGCCCCACATGGTTGGCCTCTTTTTAACATAACGCGTCAGGTCACAATTTGTTTGTTCACCCGTGGTAGAGCAAGTATAATAGGCTGATGTAAGCGGGCTATAAGGGTTGCCACCTCAGATTTATGATGATGTGGAGGAGAGAGGAGAGGAGAGAG
Organism: Secale cereale; assembly: GCA_902687465.1. NCBI lineage: Eukaryota > Viridiplantae > Streptophyta > Magnoliopsida > Poales > Poaceae > Secale > Secale cereale. Next base: position 366,770,980 of record LR738711.1, read on the forward strand.
AAGAGGAGTGGGTTGTAAACTTGTCGCAGCTACAGCACAAGCTCCAATGCATTTTGTGAGAGAAGAAAGTGGGGTCAAGCATTAACTACATGATGTATAGAGCTAGCAACTATTATATGAATGGGCTTTTAGGTTGGCTATAAGTGAGGTGGCACAAAGATAGAGCTAGCAGCCGGCTATGTTATTAATCTTGCTCGTAGACGATCCTCCCTCCATCTAGTGGACAATCAGTACACATGTCAAGTTACCATGTGGGCTGTCTTTTCGTACAGAAATGAGCTCCACCGTATACCCGTGTGGGTGTGGTAGGGAAAGAGACGGGAGTACGTGCGCCGTGTGTGCACCTCTTCTCTTCGTGCACGTCCCCCACCAACGTGGGTGTGTGTGAGAGATACAAACCTAGACAAATGGCTTATGTGCATTCGTGAGTGTTTTTTGTTTGGGGGGGGGGGAGGTTGATTTCATGAATGTATTTGTAGGAATATGTGTCGATGACATCTCAAACAAAAGTTTGCATGCAATGTGTGTGAAATGGAGGCCTATCCATATCATATATAGAGGGTCGGGCGATCCACGAGTACAGAGGGAGGGGTCATACACATCGATAGAGTCGAAGAGAGGATCAAGTTGGTCGGTGCGGGATCGATGAAGAGAGCCATCGAAATTGTGTGTGTGTGCAAGTCAAAGATATAGGGCGACTGACCTAGCTAAGGAACGTCAGAGGGCACATGTCAAGTTTGTGTTTGGCAGGGAGACATGACTAGAGTGCTCGATGTATCGGTGTGTGTGTGGGGGAGGGGGTTTGGGGAGGGGAAGGCAGGGGCCTAACTATAGAGGTAGAACAACTCGTATATGTGTTGAGAAGGAGAGACCCAGCTATGTCTTGAGGGAGATCGATCGACATCCATACATAACTGAAGGACGGGAAATAGGATGGGACAGAGAGAGAGAGAGAGGAGAGATAGAGGAGAGAGAGAGGGGGGAGAGGGGTAGAGTGTTGGATGGGTGATGGAGTTGCTTCTCGAAGATGGTGGGAGAGGCCTACTAGACAAACTAAGGTTGGAACTGCAATATTATCAATAAGAGTGGGGATGTGTTTCTGTGTGTGCCTGTACGTGATAGATCTGTTGGGACACATCCATAGATCAATTGTTGTTTGTCGGAGGAAGGGAGAGACATAACTAATGAGGTAGATCGATCGACGTGTGGGGAAAACGAGTTATAAGGACCTAAGTAGCTATATGTATAGCGGAAGATTGGTCGGTGTACGCCCATTTGTTAGAGGCAAATAAGGCCCGGCGAGACGGATAAACAGAGAGAATGGAGCTATGAGGTGGTGCGAGAGGCCCGTCTACTAGCTAGATAGGGGGAGGAGTGTGCGGTTGTCAGATCGATGAAAAGAGGGGCGAGAGTTTACACGTGTGTGGGACCGTATGAGAGACACGAGGCAAGGACACATAAAGGAGGAGATTGAAGGTGCGTGTGCATGTTGTAGGCAGACATCGCTGGAGAGGTTTATCAATCGGTGTGTGTCGAAAAGGAGTTGTGGAGATTGTGGGAGAACGACCTAAAGAAAACAAAATGAATGTGCGCGATGGATATAATGTCTAGGGAGGGGGAGGGCGAGGAGGGCGTGTGCATGCACGAGAGAAAGTTAGTGGTAGCTACAAAGGTTAGAGGATTGTGTGGGTGTAAGAGACTTACAAAGATCATAATTTGATATGAAAGTGGATTCATATATTTGAATAGGAGATCATAGTGTTTTAAACATACGCAAATCAACATAAAGTGGATTCAAAAAATCGAGTTCGAGTTCATATAGTACACATAGTTCATATGTAAGTCGAGACTAATCATGTGGTGTGCTGTGAAGATAATACACAAACGATGGTTTCACTTGACAATAATGACGATTGTAGATCTTATTAAAACAGAGAAATGAATTCAAATGCTTTGACTTCACAACAATCATTATTGTAGATCTTATTCAAATGGAGAAACAAATTCAAATTTAGTTCATATTGAAGCGGTAGTATATATGTTTGGAATGCACTAAAACGTTCATTTGAGTACTAGGTTGCATGCATTATACACGTTAGGCTTGTAGTGCGAACTGATTTGGTACATTTTAATTGAACATAACATGAATTCAAAGTTTTGAATGACATTTGTAGTGCGAACCGATTTGGTACAGTACACGTTAGGCTTGTCCGGAAATTTCAGCCCGCGCCTTGTTAGCCCGAAATATTTAAGATATATCTTTGTCTCGTTGTGCTCCGACAACTCCCTCCATCTCAACCCGCGCCTTGCTATTCCAAAATTTCAACGCGAGCGGAAACTCCCACCTCCTGTGAAATCCCGACATGCAAAATGCCCGTGATACCCCTTAACCGAAAGAACCGCTTCAATTCGGTGGGGGTACTTTCATAACTTACCACACATTTCAGCCAAGCGTGTCCCTAAGCTATGGTTCCCCACTCCCATCCCATCCGCCCACCCATTCGTACACCAAGGCCGGCAAAACCCGCGAAGCCCCACACCCTCCTCCGTCTGTCACCCAGCCGGAGCTTCTTCCCCGACGACGTCGTCCACAGCAACACCTCGACGTCCCTCATCCACCGTATCGGATGAGGATCCATCGTCGATCTGGCTGTCCTACTATTCAGCCACCCCGTCCTCCACCTCCAAGGAGCTGCCCCGACGTTCCCATCGACTTTCCGCCACCTCCATTCCCACACCATCGTCTTCACCTGCACGACCGGAAGAGCATCATCATCACCGTTACCTCAGATGAAGTTGTGGCCTAATCAGCGCCACCAAAGAGGTTGTACATTAATCGCCGCATTTTCTTCTTGATTCGATCTCACGGTGATGCCGGTGCTTGGTCCCAAGCCGACACAGCGCGGCTCCATCCACGGCGGCATCACCGGCCACTTCCTCCACGACATCGCTCCCTCGACGGCGACGTCCACATCAGTAGGAGCTACTGCTGCTTTAGCTCTCGCCCGTGCTACTGCTCTGCTCTTGCTCTCGGTCCCCTGCCTCGTCTGCTCATGCTCTGGCTCTTGCTCGTGGTGCTGCTCTAGCTCTTGCTCTTGCTTGCGATGCAGCTCTGATTTAGCTACACTTCAATCGACTGAATCTACTTTTGGGTCAGTCGATTTTCAGGCGGTGGGGGGGGGGGCTCGCTGGAGTT
>LR738711.1:366774359-366811827 GCA_902687465.1 Secale cereale
GGGCAACAGGGATGGCCGGGGCGGTAGCGGACCGGCGGTGGGGAGTGTTTTCGGGGCGGGCCTAGCGGCGCACCGCCTGCCGCGAGCGGCGGGGGCGGCTGTTTGGCCGGTGGTGGCTGGCGGCTCAGGGGGGTGGAGGTTGAAGATGAACTGCAGACCCTTGATTTCATATCCAACGGCTGCAAAATCGACTGCCCAGAGATGAAAAAGTCAGTCGAATGATGTGTAGCCTCACCTCTAGTGCGTTCAGTTCCGACAGCAAAATTCAGTTTCGACAGTTAAGTTCAGTTTCGACAGCAAAATTCAGTTTTGACAGGTAAGTTCAGTTTCGACAGTTAAGTTCAGAGATCAGCGGCTGATGTAAACATCTAGCACTTTGTGGTTATGTATTTTACGTCATCTATAGGAGATGCTATTAGAATTCCACTCAGGTTAACGTTGTCTCTCTTGTCCTGCTTCAGCCTCGGCGCCGTACAACTCACCAAAGCTGCTCCAACAACGAAACCCTCCATCAGAGCGGAGTAGTACCCCGGGTTCCATCTCCAGACACCTAAGATCTTCTTCCCCTCCTCTGACAGCCAAGTCAGCCGGAGCATCATCACCGGCCAACCCAATCACGCTGAGATCGACATGGGTTTGACAAAGAGGTTGTACACTTCTTGGGGTTTGACTTAATCTCACCATGCTTCTTTGCATCCTGTGATCTTCCAATTCTTGTGATCCAAACACCCAGATTGGCAGAAATCCTATGTTTTTTAAATTCTCTGTTTTGCATGTGCATTCCTATCCTATTCCTGTCTATTTCCTATCCCTGCATTGTTAGAATCCTGAAATTCAAACAAGCCCTTACAAAATTACTTCTGTTTTAGATATGTGTCAAAGAAAACCTTATGTGGTTTGTCTTGCTCCTGCGGTGCCGTGTTCCACCCCAGCTCAGCAGCTCCAATGACGGAAGGGTTCACCACAGCAGGGATCCTCTCTCCAGACTGTCTTTTGCCGCCTCAGATCTTCTTCCCCGCCGCCGGCAGCCACGACAACTGCATTACCATCATCAACTAAGCAAATGACCTTGAGGACTACACGGGTGCGCAAGAGAGGTCGCACTCTTCCGTGTCTGCTTACGTTTTGTATCGATTAATATGATGACATGCTACTTTATCATCGTGTTCACCTATTAGACTCCGACTCAGGTCCAAAGTTATGTTGAAACTTGGGTTTTTAAATGGTTGTGGGGTACATATTGGGCCAACAATCCGTACTATCTGTCTACTATGTGGTTAATCTCGGGTGTCTACTATGAGTTTCATGTTGGGTGCAAACAAACATTAAAAAATCCATTATCTGTATTTTTTAACTAAAGCTGTTATCTGCCTACTATCATTGGTTTTGGGTCTATCCACAGTTTGCTACCTTCACTCTGGATTTGTGCATGCACTCCTTACATAATCTCACTATGTTTTATTCCTATGCATCAGTTATTGTACACAATGGAACTGAACATATAGAGCAAAAGAGACGCGCCTTGCGTGGCAATAAAATTTCATGCAGACGTCGCTCCATGGTGGGCGCAAAGGCAGCCCCCCTCCACCCATTTCGGATCGTAATCAAGAGGAAGATAATTCCTCAGAGCAGGATTCAGAGACAGATGACCAGTCCTAATCCCCCACCCCCCGAGGTGCATGCTCTAACTTGGGAGGGTTATGTTGCTCATATCATGCGTATGGTATCTTGCATTGCTATGTCATTTGCTTAGTTTAGACATGATTTGTGTGAATGCCACCTGTTTAGTGTCTAATTACCATATATGTGAATTATGCAATGCCATCTTTTTGCAAGACATTATATATGTGAATTATGCAATGCTATCTTGTTGCAAGGCATTATATATGTGAATTATGCAATGCCATGCTGTTCAGCCAAGCGTCATATATGTGAATTATAGGATGCTGTCTTTTTTTTGTATTTCTCATTGCTTTTGTCGACAATATTTGTATATTCAACTTCTCTTCCTGTGCATTAGCCATTTGAATTGGTGATGGAGAAATCTGGAGTGAAAACAAGGTCTTCAGAGCAGACAATGCTACCTGGTGAAGCAGATATCTTGCTGGTTACAGATAGCTCTTCAGAGGAGAATTCAGACGAAAATCACCATTCCTATTACCCCCCTGAGGTGTATGCTCAAACTTGGCAGGGTTATATTACGCATATCATGCATATGTTGTATTGCAATGCTTAGTTTTTACATCATATACACGATATTAAATGCCATCTCCTTAGTAGACACATCATATATGCGATTGCCCTGTTCTCACTTCCTTAGTATATAAATCATATATTTCAATTATATCATGACATGATGTTTACATAGACAGCATGTATCTGAATTATGGCATGTCAACCCATTTTCTAAAGACATAATATAGTTATGTCATCTCATCCTGTTCACATAGTCCTCATATTTTGAATTCTTTCATTCTATCCGTGAATTATATCATGCCATCATGTTTCCATCGACGGCATGTTTGTGATTTATGGCATGCCAACCACTTTAATAGACACATCGTATAGTTATATCATGTCATCCTGTTTACATAGTCATCATATTTTGAAGTATGTCATTCTATCATGTTTAGTTAGCCATCATACATGTGAAATTGTGTCGTGCTATCTTGTTTAATTAGCCATCATATATGTGAAATTATGTCCCGCTATTCTGTTTGGTTAGACAACATAAATGTGAATTATTTCATGCCTGTTTTCTTCCCTACTATCCATTGACCTGTCTATCTTACAATGTGTGTACATTCAATTACTTTTCTTGTTTATCAACCATTTCAATTGGAGGGGTGATGGCAGTATCTATGGGAGTAAAAACACGGTCTTCAGAAAAGATCTTGCTACCTGTCGATGGAGATAGAACCACGGTTGTACTTGCCCAAGAACCAGCCCCACCACACATAACCCAGACTCACCCAAATTGTACCCCTACCCAGTTGGACAGAGAACTAGCTACACCCATTCTAACCCCAACCCCAACAGATAGTAACTAAGTTCCCGTTGACACAGCACCGTCTCCACCACAGAGCATCCAAAGACGAGCAATTAGTAAGGCAACTACAGTGCCCAAAGCACGAGGACCACCACTCCGAACCCCAAGTCAACGCTTAAAGCAGAAGAAGAATTGTTCTCAGGTCAGGTTCCGTAGCTATGGTTCATACTACTTTGCTCTTGCATCGCTATATTTACTCATACCAACTAATTACAATTTTGAAGGATGCAATTGAAACTCCAATGGCGCAACAGGTATGTTTTAAACCTGTTACTTTAGCGTGTTTGCTGTTGTAACTTGCTCTATGTTGATTTCAGTTTCAATTGAATAAACAATTATATTCTCATGCCGTGCACTTTACAAGTGTTGTTATTGCTGTGTAGTTTCCCACGCTTATATTCTGTCTAAGCTGCTTTTGTCTTAAGTAGATATGATTCGAACTGTATCTATCTTGATTTGGCAACATAAACTAGAATGATATAGACCATACAGTGACCATACTACATAGATATATGTGTGTTTCATGCTGTTATCCTGTCCACCTTACTACTGAACTGGTTTACCAAAATGAGTTTGATATACTACATTGTAAACCTGTGATGTGTTTGTTTGTTTCTCTTTTAGAATGCGGATAAAATATTGGATAAGAGTACCCCCGTTATGCAATGGTACATGAAGTAATGCAGATAAGGTTCAAGATAGTAAGACATCCCTGTTAGTCTCCAAGAAAACTGATAAAAAACTATATTGAAGACACTGAGACAACCCCAATGTCATGTCTTGATGTAGTGTTCGAGTTACTGGCTACTACTACTCGCACTAGCTCTTCGAACTCGCTGCCTGAATCAGTTCTGCTTCTTGAGGCTCAACTTCAAGTTGAAATACATCGATCAGATGTTATGCGACAGGAAGCCGAAGGACTGAGGAAATCCCTGCAGAATTCAGATGCATACTTTCCGGTGCAACAACAAGTGCTGGAGGATTTAAGCGCCAAACAAGAGAAAGTTAATAAGCTAGCTAAGCATCTTGCCAGCATTATGGGTACCCAGGATATTGTTTCTTTAGCTCTGCTGAAGTGGTTTCAGTTCTGGACATTTTTTGATGTGGCGTTTATATGCTGCTTTGTTTCCTATATTTGCACTGGTGCTCAACTTTGATGGCAAGTGGTTCTAATATGTGTAATAGCCGTGATAGCCTAGCGTAAGTTGCTTGCCTATTTATTTCCTTATTGTCTTGTTTATTTGTTTTCTTGTAGTCACTGCAGTTCTTTTTCCACGGTTTGCTAGTGGCCGCAATAGCCTATTTTTTAAAACTAGGCCACATTAACCATGGGCTATATATTTAGTGTAGTTAACATGGGCCTCTTACAGGCCGTAGAAACAATGGGCCTTCTACGGGGCATAGAAACAATGGGCCTTATACGGGTCGTACACACAATGGGCCTTCTACGGGCCGTATGATCGGTTGGCCAAACATGGGCCAATAACAGACCACATTATGGCCGTAAATAGGCTAGAGTTGAAATCGTCCGTTCATGGGCCGACCATAACGGGCTGACCATAACGGGCCGTCGTTAATCGGTCGTATTTGATGACGCTATGAAAACGGCCCAATGCTGGGTTGCGATGCCATGTGCGAGGCCGGGAGGTAAGGTTCTAGAGCCAGTTGGGGCCGCGACGCTCAGGAGCCCCTCCTTCTGCGACTGAGTCGTCTTCGCGAGGAGGTGGCAGCAGTCGCTCCCAGGCAACCGAACATAGAGGGCGTGGCTGCTGAGGCCGTGGAGGCGAAGGTCACGGAATTGGTGGAGGCGTTCCTCCAGGGTGCTGCTGGCGCGACCGAGGAGGCGGAGACTAGTGATGACACGCTTGGTGATGCCTGACCTATTCCTGTTGAGATGAGAGAGACGCAAGTGCCTCGGGGAGGCGTAAGATTTGGTTTGAATTTGAAGGACTTGGTATTATTGTAATAACTAGATTGAACTTGGTGATTTCCGTGCTTGCTTCCTTTCATGTTTGCTTAGGTGCTCTGCATCGGCAGGGCCCAACCCCGCGCATACCCCGATCACCATTGATCCCTCCGGGTGACTGGGGTTATCGTAATAACTAGACTCAAGGGATGAGGGGCTACGTGGCTATTGAGGCCCCTGGGTCGCGATGCCTAGGGGTCCCCCTTGATGTTCAAGCGACCCCGTTTGCGTTCTGCGTCGGCAGGGCCCAGCCCGGCGCATACCTCGACCGCTGTTGAGCACCGGGCTCAAGGAGTGAGGGGCTACGTGACTAGTGATGCCCCTAGGTCGCGATGCCCAGGGGCCCCCCTTGACGTACAAACGGCTCTAGTGAGGGAGAAAGAGAACCATACCTTGGTCACGAGCCTTCGCCTAGGATGGGGGAGCGAGAAAGCCAGGTGTCTGGGCACCTAGTAGGGTGGCGTTTGCCAGGCGTGACCTGAGCATAGCCCCCATGCCTACGCCCCCTCGCGACACCTATTCAAGGAGAAGCTGCGAGCGTCGTGAGCTAAAAAGCTCCCAGAGGTTGGTGCGACCGCTGGGGGCTGCCCTCAGTTGCTTATAACTAGCACGGAGCATAGAGCTATCACACTTGCATGGATTGTGGGCATGACCGTGCCTCGGTCGTAGCGGCCAGCACGGAGCTTAGTGATTCCACTGGTTCTGGGCATAACCGCTCCTTGGTTGGTTCTGCCAGCAAGGAGCATGGCACTTGCACTGGACCGTGGGAGGGAGCCTCCCACTGGGAGAGACTCCGAGGCGTGTACAACTCCGTCCAGACACGTGGCTTGCACGGCAGGACAACCAAGGTGTATATGGGCCCTCCTCGGGACGAGCTGAATAACTCTGAGGAATTTCTCATGAGCTTACGCATCACACACGACACCCTACCCTGAGGCGGGTTGCGATTGAGTCTTCTTCTGCAAAATGTGAAAAGAGAGGTGTTGTGTCGACCTATGCCGAGTGCATCTCTAGAGGGCATCGCATGAGAAGGCCACATCACCAACGACCCAAGGAGGTGAGGTTAGCCGGACCGGCGCGTAAGACAGAGCTCAGCCGCTTGATTTATCAATGATGTAGGGACAGACCCGAGCACAGACGCCGTGCCCAGTCTTCTCATGCAACACTCCAAAGGAAAAACAACCGACGCGCGGTTCCCGTGTGAGCGAGGCACCTGCCACGGGCCCCTATTTACCCATCCACGATTAGCCCATGCGAGAACAAGGCACCAAGGACCACGGGAGGTGACGTCACGGGAACGGCTCGCGAGACGGAGCTCAGCCCTTGGATTTAGCGGCGCTGCAGGGACGGACCCGAGCATAGATGTCGTGCCAGTCCTTAATCATGGGGCAGTCGCGAGTGGGCTCGCAAGGGCTCATTACCTTTGTGGCGGTGAGAACGCCGAGCATATAGATAATACAAATGGGAAGAAGCAACTAGCCTTGATTCATGCCCAAAAAGAGACGGCTGCGGGGGGATAGCCCCCAACAGCCCGGGGGGCGACCTCGATTGAATACCTGAAACGTCACCTTACACTTGTCGAAGAAGAGTTGGGGTAGCTAAAGACGCAAGCCGTGCGGGTTGCTCCTGAGGATAAGCGGGCTCCTAAGGCCCAGGTGCTCTAGAGGCCCTCGGTGGTCATGGGGGTCCAGTTCTCGTTCCGTCTGGACCGCCTACCACTAAGCCTCTCGAGCCCCCAAAGCCTGCCGCGCGAGGCACTGGAACGTGGCAGCTGCGTTGCGGAAGCCGAAGAGCATGCGAACGTAGCTGCAGGGGAGTGCCCTCCTCCGGCCGACCGCCGTTGGCCAAAAGGGCTCCAAAGAAGCGGCTCGGTTGAGACCCGCGACGTCGATGCCAACGCGGAAGTGGTCGCTCGGGTTGCGGGTAGGTGATCTTGGCATCGCGCGGTTACGCCCACCGCGTATGAGCCTTGCATACTGAAGTTCCTCGGTAACCTGGACGATGAAGTCCTGATCCCCCAGCGCCGTACGGCTCGTGCTGGGCTCACAAAAACGCGCGTCGAGGCACGCCTGCAAGTCGTACCCGAACACCTCCCTCGAGATGCTGGTCAGGCCGGAGACACTCCAGAGGAGAGGCCCCGAGCCCGTCCTGAGATGGGCGTCGGGCGCGCCCCCCTATGCGAGGGTGGAGGGCGCCTCATCGGCAGGCATGAGTCCTGAGGCGGAACCGTCAGGAGCCCCTGCATCCTGAGGTCCGTTGGCGGGCAGGTTCTTCTTCTTCTTGGGGGCAGTTTACGGGGCGAAGATGGCTCCATCCTCGTCGGAGCTCTCGACTGCCACGGTCTGGTAGGCGTGCTCCAGGTAACGCACCGCTTCCTTCTCGTCGGAGGCGATAGTGATGACTCCGCCACTCCCGGGCATCTTATGGACGTTGTAGCCGTGATGGGTCGCTGCCATGAACTTGGCGAAGGCAGGATACCCAAGGATGGCGTTGTACGGGAAGTGGATGTTGGCGACGTCGAAATCCATGAGCTCGGGGTGATAGTTGTCGTGGTTACCAAAGGTGACGGGGAGGCGGACCTGCCCCATCGGGAGTGTGGAGCCATGCATGACTCCGTAGAATGGCTTGGTCGGGTGGAGCTGATCGTAGGGGACCTGGAGTGTCTCGAAGGTTTGGACGGAGAGGACGTTGAGCCCTGCTCCGCAGTCGATGAGGGTCTTGGTCACGAGGATGTTGCTGATGGTCGGGCTGCAGAGCATCGGGAGAGCGCCTGGGGCTGCGGTGCACTTGAGCTGGTCCTTGGGGTCGAAGGCGATGACCTGCTTGGTCCACGTGAGGTTGCACGCGGTGTCAGGCCTGGGAAGCGTCGCGTTCACCTCATGAGCGAACTGCTTGAGGATGCGATGGGAAGCCGGAGCATGGGCTCCTCCTAAGATGCATGGAACCGCACGCAGCCCATGAAAGCCCCCTGCTCCATCTCCCTGGCGGTCGTCGTCGTTCCTTCTTGGCAGTGGTGGCAGCGGAGACAGACCTCCGTTGCCCTGAGGGCGACCCTCACGAGGCTGGTCGCGCCAGGGGGCGTCACGAGGCTGCTCTTTCCAGTGGTGTTCACGAGGCTGCTCACGCCACCCTTGGCGCGAGTTCTTGCCATCCCAGCGTCTTCCACCACGGCCTCCTCCACAGCCGTAGCCGCGGTTGTCGCGCTCAGGGCACTGTCCGGCGAGCCTGCCGCGCATCGCCCTGAGCTCCTGACAGTCGTTGGTGTTCTGGCTGTGGACATTGTGGAAGACGCAGTACGGATGGTTGTCTCCAGGGGGGGTCGTCGTAGCCACAGCGACGCTTCGCTTCTGGCCTTGGTCTTCTTGTCGTCGGCCTCCACTTCAGGCAGATCCTGGAGGGAGAGGCGTCCTTCCTCCGCCCTGGCGCACTTTGCAGCGAGCTTGAACATCTCGAGGGCTGTGCATAGGTCCTCGTGGATTGCGAGCTCCTCCCTCATCCTGACATCGCAGACGCCGTCGGAGAACGTCAAGATGATGGCCTCATCCGAGACCCTGGGGATCCAAAGGCGCATGGTGTTGAAGCATTGGATGTACTTTTGCAAGGTCTCTCCTGGCTGTTGCCTCATGCGGCGCAGATCCGCGGCTGCCGGGGCTCGGTCGCGGGTGCCCTGGAAGTTGGTGACGAAACGCTCACGAAGCTCCCCCTAGGAGGAGATGGATCCCACGGGGAGGTTTAGGAGCTAGGAGCGTGCGCCATACTTGAGAGCCATGGGGAACCAGTTCGCCATGACCTGCTCGGTGCCGTTGGACGCCTTGATGCTCAGCTCGTAGAGCTGGAGGAACTCTATGGGGTCGGTGGTGCCATCGTAGCACAGAGGAAGATCCGGCTTGAACTTGCCGGGCCAGACGAGGCGTCGTAGCTCAGGAACTAAGGCGCGACATCCAGCCATGCTCATGATTACAGGCGCCCCCTGCGCCTACGGTGCTGGTTCTTGGGGCGCTGGCGCCACCACCTCCTGTGGTGCGCGGTCTTGGTGCTGCGGGACAGGGGCCCACGAGCTCCTGCTCGGGGATGCGGGATCACCTGGCATCTCTCCTCATCGCGCGCATGGGCCCTGCGGGGCGGCTCACGCCGTGGAGCCTCGCGCCAGACCTCCTGCCGGCGCTGTAGAGTGGAGGTGGAGCTGGGACATCGTAGCCCTCGTTCCCCGCCACGGGCGACCGGGTATGGGAGGAGTGACTTGGTGCAGGTACCTCCCTGGCGGCGTTGACGAGCTCGGCAATGCGGTGGAGCCACTCGTCGTAGAGGTCGTCCGCCGGGAGGTAGCGCAGGAGCTCCCGCACCATCAATAGCGCAGGCTGCTGGTAGACCAGCCCGTGGTGGACCAGCGAGGGTGACGGCGTCGCCGTGCGGCCATCACGCCGCACGGACAATGGCAGCGACGAGTCCTGCTTCTCGTGGACGGCCGGGTTGGTGGCGGCGTTGCGACCAACGAGTTGGGGCGGAGCGGCGCACGATTGCCCGCGGGCGCCGTCTGAGCGACGTCAGCGGGGCGGCTGCCGGCGCGTACTCGGCGTGTGTCCACCATGGCAGTGGAGTGAAGTCGACGACGAGAGCGGGACGAGGTCGTTGGAGAGGCGAGATCTCGACACGCCCCCTACTTGGTGCGCCAAATGTCAGATTACGGGCTCCGCAAACCCAAGAAGTTCGAACACAGGGGCGTGAATGAAGATCTCTCCCACTCACGTCTACCTAGCGTCTCGCCCTCGTCCAGTGGAGAGATTCAAGCGAATAACAAGTAAAGCACACAAGAGTTTACCCAGGTTCGGGCCACCTTGCGGTGTAAAACCGTACTTCCTGCTTTTGTGGATTGGCCTCGGGAGGGCTTGAATATGGATGAGTATAGTGGTTCCTGAGCTGAAGAGGAGAGCTCAGGAGGGTCAGGAGGCAAGAGTTCTTGCTCCCTTATGCGAGGGCAGAGTTTCTGGATCTGATCGGAATGCCTCCATAGTGTAGATCCAAGCTACTTATATAGGCGGTGAGGGTCCTCTTCCACAGAAATGTTTAGGCGGGAAGGAATCCCACAACGGCCATTTTGAGCGGGAACACAAGGACGTTCTTGTCTTGACAAAAGTGGTCTTCGCCTGCAAAAGGATCAGTTGGTGACGCGGTGGTGGGCTCGGTGGTGACATCCTTCATGTCGTCCTTCCGGTCTTCGGTCTTGTTGTACCGAAGGGGAAACCTTTGTCCCGCTCCTCGGGAACCTGCGCCTGCGCTGTCTCCTTCGCACCAAAATTGCAACTGTGCCGCTGGCGCGCGCTGGCATTCGCTGGTGTGGTGCGTCACTGCCTCCTCCGGAGGCAGGCTTGGCCTTGGATTCTCCGTCCCTCCGGAGCAACCTAACCGAGGCCGCTCCATAGAGGGTCTTGACGTCGTTCTCCTCGCGAGGTCTAGCCCCCTCGCGAGGGTCTTGGGCAGCTGGTCTATTGGCTGGGCCGTACCAAGCCGTGGTAGGAGCGCGTTGCGGTCAGCAGACAGGCAAGTCTAGGTACCCTGGTTCCCAGGATGCCGACAACTATAGACCCAAGACATGATTCGGAGCCGATGCATATAATGCAATATCTGAGACGCCGAACAGTTCCCTATAGGTGTTCGAACTTGGAAGTGTGCCAGGCCGAATAAACCCCCTGGTATTAAGTTCAGATTTAAGGCACGACAATCTGATGTAGGGAGAGAATGCATGTGGTAATAATAAGAACTCCAAGCAAATTGCAACCAAATTACTTCTTTTATATCCCATTTAATACGGCGAACCAGTTGGTTATAGATAATGCCAATAACATCCTGGGCATTTTACATGCCAAAAAAAGAAACTAAAAAGGGAAAAGGTGTTGGGGAACGTAGTATTTCAAAAATTTCCTATGATCACGCAAGGTATATCTAGGAGAAGCATAGCAATGAGCGGGAGAGTGTGTCCACGTACCCTCGTACACCGAAAGCCGAAGCGTTTAGTAACGCGGTTGATGTAGTCAAACGTCTTCACGATCCAACCGATCCAATTACGGAACGTACGGCACCTCTGTGTTCAGCACACATTGAGCATGATGACGTCCCTCGAGCTCTTGATCCAGTTGAGGATGAGGGAGAGTTTCGTCAACACGACGGCGTGGTGAGGGTCATGATGAAGTTATCGGCGCAGAGCTTCTCCTAAGCCCTGCAATGATATGACCGAGGTGTGTAACCTTGGAGGGGGGCACCGCCCACGGCTAAAATTTTGGCTTGTTTGTCTTTGGGATGGCTCCCTCCCACGTATATAAAGGGGGAGGGAGGAGGGGGTCGGCCATGAGGGGGCTTGCCTAAAGGGGGGGGGTCCTACTCCAAGTAGGATTCGCCCCCCCCTTCCTATTCCTACAGGGACAAGAGGGGAAAGAGGAGGAGGAGAGAAGGAAAGCCCCCCCCCCGAACCTGTCACGCCCAAGATGCGATTCTATCCCAATCACATGATAACTTCATGATTTGGGCACAACCGCATTTCGGGCGCTTAGCAAGATGGATATCATTACATCATACCATTACATAAATAGATGGGGAATACATACAAGTCAAACAAGTCACATGAATACAACTACATCAAAGACAAGACATGACTACGGATGAAAAACATGAAAAGCACAACGACATCCATCCTCTATCCCATGCTGCCGACCAGGAACCTATCCCAAGATTGATGAAGAAGAAGACGAAAGAACTCCAACACAGGTAAACATCGGTCTCACGTCAAGTCTTTGGAAAACTGCACCTGCAAATGTTGTTGTAGTAACTATGAGCCACGCGGACTCAACAATCCCATAACCATGGGTATCAAGACTAGCAAAGCTTAATGGATATGGAGAGGATAAGTGGTGAGGTTGCAGCAGCGGCTAATCATTATATGGTGGCTAACCTACGAATATAAGAATAAGATGAGCATTTACGCAAACAGTCACAAACTAGCAATGATCGCTAAGTGATCCTAAACTACCTACGAGTCAAACATAACCCCACCGTGTTCTCTTCTCAAAATGAAAAAAGACGGTCACGGTTACTCACGCCGTTGGTGTATTTTATTTCGGATCATCTGTCAAGTTCTCTACAACCGGACATTAACAAATTCCAATCTGCCACATAGCCGCGGGCACGACTTTTGAAAGATCATAACCCTGCAGGGGTGTCCCAACTTATCCCATCACAAGTTCTCACGATTAGCAGAGGTAAAACCTCTTATCTTAGGGACAACCCGATCAGACTCGGAATTCCGGTGCACAACACATTTCGACAATGGTAAAACAAGTCCAGCAAGGCCTCCTAGTGTGATGACACCCGGATAGTAGCCGCGCGTATCTCGTCTCAGGCCACGACCGGATGAGCAGTACGTACAGCAACCGAAGACCCCAGATAACTGGGTGGCACCGTAAGTGGCTCTAGCTTGGGACCAACACCATCGGCACTGGCCGCCCTCTATGTGGAAAAGAATACTCGGGGATGCGACGCTGTATAAAAATTTATTAATTAAGTTTTTATTATGTTGCAAATTAAAACCAAAGTGATAGAGGCGAGGGTCCCGATCTTTCGATGAGTGATAACTATCCATTTGGTGGAGTCGACATTGACGACCCGACTACGAACGTGCACGACGTTGTGCCTTAGCAATCGTTAAACCAATCTCCTGGGGTTACTGACGATGCCAGAAGCACCATCAGGCTGACCATGAAGGTCTATTCCTGCATGCAATCGAAGAACAAACAAGAATATGATAAAACAATCAAAATATTGCAAATATACATGAAGTATTGATAAAGATGGGGATCCGTAAGCGGTCTTGCTTTGGTCCTTGGACACAAACGAAGTACACGAAGTTGCAATGGCTAAATTTTGACTAAACAAATCACAAAGAAAAAGCTACTAGATGGATCTACTTATATAGGAGCAAAGGGTGGCGGCCAAGGACGTGGGAGGACATCCCAAGGTAACCTAAAACTAACCCTAGGTCATACAAGGCTCATGGGCCCAAGTGCAGGTGATGCAACACCTTTGGACTTGTAGTTGGACTCGGATTCTGCTGCAGCATCAGATTTTCATCAATATCTCAACGCTCTGAACGAATTTGAAGGTGGATCCAATTGGGTTGGAAAGTGTACGAAATCTAGTTTGCAACAAAAAAAGAATCACCCAATTCGGAGTCCGTATGAAGGAGTTCTTGCCGTTTTGAGTCAGGTATGTCTGTGTAGTCCGAATCTGGATACAGAACGTGAGAGACTTGGACTCTCTCTTCTATTGGTCCAAAAGTGACGTGAGATAACTTTTTGAACAACACCTAAACTTCTCCTTTTCCCTTATCTTCATATGTGGATTGTACAAATGTCCCATACACTTGGAATTAGAAATGGCACAAAAGTTTGTGAAGTATTTTTTGTTTTGGATGACATATGATGAGGACATGACTACCTTGGATATGATCAAAAATATTGCATACATGTATATTTGTGACGTGATTTCTAATGCAAACTATTCAACAATTTATTTATGTCATCCAGGACAAAAATACTTCACAGACTTTTGTGCCATGTCAAATTCCAGGTGTATGGGAGATTTGTTCAATCCACATACGAAGATAAGGGAAAAAGAGAAGTTTAGGTGTTGTTAAAAAAGTTCTCTCACGTCACTTTTGGGCCAAGAGAAGATAGAGTCCAAGTCTCTCACGTTCTGCATCCAGATTCGGACAGCACAGACATACCTGACTCAAAACGGCAAGAACTGCTTCATACGAACTCCAAATTGGGTGATTCTTCTTTTGTTGGAAACTACATTTCGTACACTTTTCAACCCAATTGGATTCACCTTCAAATCTGTCGGGAGCATTGAGATATTGATGAAACAATCTGACGCTGCAGCAGAATCAGAGTCAAACTATAAGTCCAAAGGTGTTCCATCACCTCCACTTGGGCCCATGAGACTTGTACGACCTAGGGTTAGTTTTAAGGTTGCCTTGGGACGTCCTCCCACCTCCTTGGCCGCCACCCCTTGCTCCTATACAAATATATCCATCTAGTAGCTTTTTCTTTGGCTTTGTTTAGATTAAAGTTTGCCATAGCTACAACTTCACGTACTTTTTTTGTGTTCAACGACCAGACAAAAACGCCACAGAACCCGACTTGATCAATAGAACTTTCCTCTTGAATTCACAATATCCAGATTGCAATCTCAGTTTCTTGCTTGTTCTTTGTTTGCCTGCAGGAAACAGACCTTTGTGGTCAGGTTGATCGTGCTCCGGCGTGGTCAATAACCTCAAGGAGTTGGTTTAGCGATTGCTAAGGTGCGACGTCCTCACACGTTCGTAGTCGGATCGTCAAAGTCGACTTCCTCCAAAACGATAGCCACCATCTCATCGAAAGACAGGACACCTTTGCCTCTATGAAGTGGTATCAGTTTTCGGGTTGCTCTGTGAGAATTTCCAGTTATCCATAGATTAGATTTATTTTCTTACCTATTGTCCAAGAAAAAGCTACAAAAAAGTTAGATCTATTCATCCTTTGTCCTAGCCAGTCTGAACCTTTGCAATTTTCTTTTCATTGTTTGCATTATTGAATTATCGGATGCATCGTCGTGTCGAGTTGCTGGTCTTAGTGTCTAGTTCGTTAGAGTTTCGAGTTCTGTTCACATTAGTCACGTCGCTGCTGCATCGTTATTCCTTCAGATGTCCACCATCTCATTCATCAATTTGCACCTCGTGCTACCCATCGTTCATTGTCACAATCATACTTGAGGTCATTCGCATCTTTGCTTGATCCAGTACGCATCTTATCTAGTTTGTCTTGGAAAGAGGAAGAAAGACAAAAAAGGACAGAAAAAAGTAAAAAAAAAGGAGAGAAAGAAAAAGAAAAAAAAAAGTGTGAGAAAAAAAATGAAAAAGAAAAAAGAAAAAAAAGTGTGAGGAGAAAAAAAAATACAAAATTTGGATATATTAGAGTCAATCTCGTAGTTGAATTCGGATTGGAATCTGTTTTGTGCACTGTTCAGTAAAACATGCATATCTTCCTCATACGAAGTCCGTTTGACTCCACAAGTACTCAAATAAAAGTTAGCGACGAGCCGCATCTGAATAGTTGCAGAAGCAAGTTCAATATTTCGCACCACAAAATCGGCTTCTAAATAGGTCTTTTTGCCCTCCAAAGTTTGCGAACACAGCTTGTCCTAGTTTTTCAGGCCAGTTTTAGAATTTTTTGACACCTCATATCAACTGGGAATTGAGCGATTATTTTTGCGTTTGAAAGCTTGAGTCAGTAGCATTCTGTAGAAAAAATTATCATAAAATTGGCTCAAACTTTTCAAGAGGAAAGTTGGAGAGAGAGTTTTTGTATATCCTGCTTGGCGGTTGTTTTTCATCATTATCTGTACTGCCATTGTGATTTTCAATTACATCTTGCTATCGAGAGCTACTTCATATCCTTTACTGATGCTAGTTGTGCTAGACCGTGACCTCATTAGTGTTCTAGGCTCGCGTCTCTAGTCCGGTCTAGCCTAGGACCAGCACAGTACCGTCGTTGAGTGTTTATTTAGCATTGCATCTCTGAATTGATTATTGCTAATCTTTTGCTACCATATATTTAATCCTTTCAAGCTCCACATATTTCTACACTGTGTATACGTACATTCCCCTGGCAATCGCTTTACTCAATCTTTGGAGTTATTTGACACCGCTGGTTGCCTGTCACCAGCTGCTATATGGTAAGAACTTGTAAGACATTGATATTTGCTTTACTATGAGCGCATTACCACCACAACTTAGTAGTTAATAGGAACATTATTCTCGAATTTTGTTTCTTGTTTCTACTAATCATGACAGGTACCAGAGACACAAGTTCTTGGATGACGGATACATGTTCACCATCACGAGACATGGGACAACACACACAAGCACACGGTCAGGTTATCTCTTTACCTTCATTTGAGGGTAGACTTAATCCTGCTATTTATCTTGCTTGGGAGTTTGAGGTAGAACTATTTTTTGCTAGCCATGATTTTTCGGAACTTGAGAGAGTACGAGCTGTCACTAGAGCATTTACTGGTTTTTCTTCTATTTCGTGGAGTGTACACTGTAAGAAAAACATTGATAACCAACCCACAACATGGAAAGATTTGAAAGCTGTAATGAGACAACAATTTTTCCTCCTTACTATCGCCGTGAATTGCTTCGCAAATTGGAACAATTTAAACAAGGTAGTAACAATGTTCATGCTTGCTACCAAGAGTTCAAATCTTATATGCATCATTGTGACATAGAAAAATCTGAGGATGATACAATGAATAGATTTTTTGGTGGTTTGAATGATAATATTAGCGCAAGATTTCAGTATATTCCTCGTTGAATTAGTGGTATGCATGTTCGTGCTTGTACCTTTGAGAGACAAATACAGGAGGATTCATTGTGTGACTACAACAGCTACTATTTCAGTTCATGCTCACCACCACCAGTTGGTTCCTCCACCATTGAACCTACTAGAATAGCCACACCTTTGATTGTGAGCGCGCCATCATCTATAGTGTATGGTACATTGTCATCGTCTGTACCTACATCGGCTACATCTTTGCGACAAGGTAACAGTAAAAACAATGATGATATAACTTCACATGAGGATGATGCAAATCTAGTTAACTTGAATACTTCATGTATTGAATTACCTATTGATTTGAGCACATCACCTAGTTTACATAATCATGTTACTATCATGAATGCGTCATGTGATCAAACAACTGAAATACCAACAATTTTGAGTGCACTCATTGAATTAACTGTTGATGCAAAAGAAACATGTGAATCAGAGAATAAATCAGATTTGGATAAAATACATTTGAAAATAATTCTGCAAATGTTTGATCATTTTGATATGACCTCTAATCTTGGTGAAGATTCTATGTCAAATGACTTATTGCATGTTTGCTTATTTAAGCATGTTGTAGCCTGTGAATTTCACGCAAGTAAGGTATATTCACCAATGTTGGGATGGTTTAATGATGAACATTGTCAAACTTTTGATATGAATAAGAGCTTCACTTTTTTGGGCAAACTGAGTTGCAATATTTTCATGCCTTCTACTTCTTGTGATAATATTTTGGCTTTATATTTTATGAACTACGAAAGTTGCTCATCTATACATGTGTCATATGTGCGAAAATTAAGGGAAGTAAAAATGGATGACATATACATATACAGCATGTACACCTTGTCTATTTTCTTACCCACATTTCAGAACGCCGAGGACGGCTTTATTTTCAAGAAAGGGAGGTTGATGAGGACATGACCATCTTGGATATGACCAAAAATATTGCATACATGTATATTTGTGAGATGATTTCTAATGCAAACTATGCAACAATTTATTTATGTCATCTAGGACAAAAATACTTTACAGACTTTTGTGCCATGTATAATTCCAGGTGTATGGGACATTTGAACAATCGACATAAGAAGATAAGAGAAAATGATAAGTTTAGGTGATGTTCAAAAAGTTCTCTCATGTCACTTTTTGGCCAAAAGAAGATAGAGTCCAAGTTCATGTTCTACATCCAGATTCGGACTGCACATACATACCTGACTCGAAACGGCAAGAACTCCTTCATACGGACTCCGAATTGGGTGATTCTTTTTTTGCTGGAAACTATATTTTGTACACTTTCCAACCCAATTGGATTCACCTTCAAATATGTCCGGATCGTTGAGATATTGACGAAACAATCTGACGATGCAGCAGAATCCGAATCAAACTACAAGTCCAAAGATGTTGCATCACCTCCACTTGGGCCCATGAGGCTTGTACAACCTATGGTTAATTTTAGGTTGCCTTGGGACGTCCTCCCACCCCCTTGGCCGCCTCCCCTTTCTCCTATATAAGTAGCTCCATCTAGTAGCTTTTTCTTTTGGTTTTGTTTACATTAAAGTTCGCGATAGCTGCAACTTCGCGTACTTCGTTTGTGTTCAATGACAAGACAAAGACGTCAAAGAACCCCACTTGATCAATAAAGCTTTCTTCTTGAATTCTTAATATCCGGATTGCAATCTTAGTTTCTTGCTTGTTCTTCGTTTGCCTGCAAGAAACAGACCTTCGTGGTCAGGTTGATCGTGCTCCGGCGTGGTGAATAACCTCTTGGAGTTGGTTTAGCGATTGCTAAGGCGCGACGTCCTCGCACGTTCGTAGTCAGATCGTCAAAGTCGACTTCCGCCAAAACGAAGCGAGGGGCCCGATCTTTCGATGAGATGATAAATATCGATTTGGTGGAGTCGACTTTGACGATCTGACTACGAACGTGCATGACGTTGCGCCTTAGCATAAGCTAAACCAATCTCCTGGGGTTACTGACGATGCTACAAGCACGATCAGCCTGACCACAAAGGTCTATTCCTGCATGCAATCGAAGAACAAACAAGAATATGATAAAGCAATCTGAATATTGCAAATATAGATGAAGTATTGATAAAGATGGGGATCCGTAAGCGGTCTTGGTCTGGTCGTTGGACACAAATGAAGTACACAAAGTTGCAGTGGCTAACTTTTGATTAAACAAATCCCAAAGAAAAAGCTACTAGATGGATCTACTTATATAGGAGCAAGGGGTGGCGGCCAAGGAGGTGGGAGGACGTCCCAAGGCAACCTAAAACTAGCCCTAGGTCGTACAAGGTTCATGGGCCCAAGTGAAGGTGATGCAACACCTTTGGACTTGTAGTTTGACTCAGATTCTGCTGCAGCGTTAGATTGTTTCGTCAATATCTCAACACTCTTGACGAATTTGAAGCTGAATCCAATTGGGTTGGAAAGTGTACGAAATCTAGTTTCCAACAAAAAAAAGAATAACCCAATTCGGAGTCCGTATGAGGGAGTTCTTGCCGTTTTGAGTCAGGTATGTCTGTGCCGTCCGAATCTGGATGCAGAACGTGAGAGACTTGGACTCTATCTTCTCTTCGCCCAAAAGTGACGTGAGAGAACTTTTTGAACATCACCTAAACTTCTCTTTTTCCCTTATCTTCATATGTGGATTGTACAAATGTCCCATACACCTGGAATTAGAGATGACACAAAAGTTTGCGAAGTATTTTTGTCCTGGATGACATAAATAAATTGTTGCATAGTTTGCAGTAGAAATCACCTCACAAATATACATGTATGCAATATTTTTGGCCGTATCCAAGGTAGTCATGTCGTCATCATCCTCCCTTTCTTGAAAGACGTCCTCGGCATTGATTAATCTGAAATGTGGGAAAGAAAATAGACAAGGTGTACATGTTGTATATGTATATGTCATCCATTTTTACTTCCCTTAATTTTCACACATATGACACATGTATAGATGAGTAACTTCCGCAGTTCGTAAAATATAAAGCCAAAATATTATCACAAGAAGTAGAAGGCATGAAAATATTGCAACTCAGTTTGCACAAATAAGTGAAGCTCTTATCCATATCAAAAGATTGACAATGTTCATCATTAAACCTTCCCAACATTGGTGAATAAACCTTGCATGAAATTCACAGGCGACAACATGCTTACATAAGCAAACATGCAATAAGTCATTTGACATAGAATCTTCACCAAGATTAGGGGTCATATCAAAATGATTAAACATTGGCACAATTATTTTCAAATGTATTTTATCCAAATATGATTTATTCTCTGATTCACGCGATTCTTTGGCATCAACAGTTAATTCAATGGGTGCACTCAAAATTGTTGGTATTTCAGTTGTTTGATCACATAACGCATTCATGACAGTAACATGATTATCTAAACTAGGTGGTGTGCTCAAATCAACAGGTAATTGAATATATGAAGTATTGAAATTAAATAGATATGCATCATCCTCATGTGAAGTTATATCATTGTTGTTTTTACTGATACCTTGTCGCCAAGACGTAGTTGATGTAGGTACAGACGGTGACAATATAGTACACACTTCAGATGATGGCGTGCTCACAATCGGAGGTGTGGCTGCTCTAGTAGGTGCAATGGTGGAGGAACCAACCGGTGGTGGTGAGCATGAACTAGAATAGTAATTGTTGTAGTCACACAATGCATCCTCCTATATTTGTGTCACATCCCTAGCTTCTGGTAATGCACTAGGCTAGCCTCATGTGTGCATCATGTTTATTTTTCAAAGGAAACCTGAAATGGGGATGCTCGAACCCTAGCACTAAATAATTTTAACTAGGGTCAAATTAAAAAAAAATCTTTTCAATGAACCCAAAATGCCCTTTGGAAAAAGTTCATCATTTTTTGATTGATTAAAAACCTCTGCCAAAAATGTTGCTCATATTTCTAGGACCATTCTGGATTTTTGAATTAAATCATATCTTATTTGCATTTGGACATTTAAATTTTATATATTATTTTAAATGCTCAAATAATCCCAAACTAAAATGTTCCATGTTGGTTATATGCTAAACAGTGGGCATGAGCAGTTTGGTGAATTTTGAAAGTGCCTAAGTATTTTTAATAAAGCCCAGAACAAAATAACAAAATAGAATAACAGAAACAAAATAGAAAACAGAAACAGAATTAGTTTAGAAGGAAAAGGCTTACCTGTGCAGCCAGCACTGTTGGCCCAGCTACCTCTGTAGAGGCCCAGCCCACCTGGCCCCCCCTCCTCTGTCATCTACCTCGTGCCAGAAGGCACGAGGGCGTGTGCCCGGCGCCCGCAGCCACGCGCCGGCCACCTCTGCCTTGCCTGTCTGCCTCCTCGCCGCCCCGAAGCCCCTAGAGGACGCCACGACACCCTGGAACCCCCTCGGCCTCTCCCTGTGTTCCTTCCCCTCCTCTGTCTCTCTCCCCCGCGAGCACCCGAACGCCGTCGTCGTCGCCGTCCTGAACCACCACGGCCACCGTCCACCTCTCGCCCCTCCGATGAGCCCTCGAGCTCCGCCGTGTTCCCCCTCTTCCTCTCCTTCATCTCACGCGACGC
The DNA here is from genome assembly GCA_902687465.1 of Secale cereale. Taxonomy (NCBI): domain Eukaryota; kingdom Viridiplantae; phylum Streptophyta; class Magnoliopsida; order Poales; family Poaceae; genus Secale; species Secale cereale. The sequence goes on from LR738711.1 coordinate 366,795,362, forward strand.
CAGGAGCTCCCCCTCACCCGCAACGCCGTCGTTCCCCTCCTGTGCGTCCGGTGACCGCCGTCGGCGATTCGCCGCCGTCAGGCCGCCCCCGGGCTCGTCGTCTTCTTCAAACGAACCGCGGTGAGCCTCCGAGTCGCTTCCCCCTTCTCCCCTAGCCGCGCATGACCTCTAGGCCATAGCTCCGTCGTGGCCAACTCCGGCCGCCGCTGAACCTGTCGCCGCCGTGGCCACAACCACCATAGCTCGCATCCGAGCTCGCCATCGCACTCCTTGCACTCCCGCACTTCGGGCAGGGCCATCCGTTGCTCCTAGAGTGGCCCGTAGCACCGTCTCGATCATCGCCCGAACTCCGGCGCCGCCAAACCTCGTTGCCGGTCACTTTCCGGCCACCCCGCGGCCTCCCGTCTGGTCCTTTGGATGCGGAAGAGCCCCAGCAACGCGTAGGACCAAACGGCGGTCGTTTTGGTCGCCATGGGACGAAACCCGAACCCTCCGCCGCAGTTGGTCTCGCCGGCGACGAGCCGCCGGCGTCTCTAACCTCTTTGACTGGTGGGTTGACCACCCCGGGTCACTGACGCATGGGCCCCACGCCCTTAGTCAACCACTAACTCACTGACGTGTGGGGCCAGTTCCTGCTAATTACCTAGTTAGGTTTAATTAAAATAGGATTAGCCCTGGCTCACTGACGTGTGGGCCCAGGCCCCTAGTTAATTAGAGTTAGGTTTAACTTAGTGCTAACTAATTTAGTTAATTAGTTGAGACACTGACTTGTGGGTCCCAGCCGTCAGGTTTGACCTGGGCTGGCGCCTTTGACCTGCTGACGTAGTGATGATGTCACTATGATGTCATAAATGCTTTTCTGGATTTTAAATAAATCTTTAGGATTTATTTATTTCAGAAAATAGCCAAAACTTCTAAAAATCATAAAAAATCAACCGTAGCTCAGATGAAAATAATTTATATATGAAAAATGATCAGAAAAATCCAAGGAATCTGTTTATGGCATTTTCATGCATGTTTGAACAAGCTAAGCCTGCTGATCAGGTCAAATTAATTAAATGACAATTAAATAATCACATATGGAGTTTGAATTTGAATCTTGGGTTCAAACCAACTTCATTTAATTGTGTTGCTAGTTGCATTAGCTCAATCAACAGCATATTGCCATGTCATGATCATGCATCATATTGTCGCATTGCATTGATTGTCTTCTCTCTTGTTTGCCGGTGTTTGTCCCCTTTCAGTAGACGTGTTCCGACGATGTGATCGATGACATCGATGAAGACTCAATGTTATCTTCAGAAGTGCCAGGCAAGAAAACCCCATTGAGCATTCCGATACAATCCCACTCTCTCGCTCTTGCTCTCTTTTACTGCATTAGGACAACAACGCTTCAATTGTTACCTGCTGCGGTAGTTAAACCACTTTCCACTACAAGACTCATCATTGCCACAGTAAATAGTTGAAACCCACTAGTATGAGTAGGAGTTGTTTGAGCCATGTTGTGCCTACTCATTGATGCTTTTTGGTTATGCCTGCTATTGCTTAGAGTTGTGTCAGGTCTGATTCATCGGGGATGAATTGGAATGTGATGAACATGTCCTACTGTGTGTGAGCTAAGTGTGTGAACACGATTTGGTAAAGGTAGCGATGAGAGGCCATGTAGGAGTACATGGTGGGTTGTCTCATTGCAGCCGTCCTCAGGAACTGAGTTCTGTGTTGGTTGATCCATGACCAGTTACTACCATGCATTGGGCCCGAAACCAATGGACCCTCTCGACTTATTAATCAACATGATCTCCGTCTAGGAGTTGCAACTAGTTTCTGGTGTTTGTAGTTTACTGGAGGTCGTGCGCAGCGCTGACCCTCGGGGTGGGCTGTGATGCGGCAGGTACGTGGCACGGTGTACCGATTGCCCGTTTGGTGATGCGGGAAACCTGTACACGTCGTTTGGGGCCGTGAGCGACACCCCGGCCGGATCTCCCCACGGATGGAACCCAAATAGGCGATAAACCTGGACGAGAGACTTGTGTGGTTAGTCAGGTCGTGGCCGACACCCTCGCTGGGCCTCCGCTTGAAGGTTGCCGAGTACATGTCGTGTAAACGGCGGTAAGTGGTGAGAGCGTGTGTGAAGAAGTACACCCCTGCAGGGTTAAATGTAATCTATTCGAATAGCCGTGTCCGCGGAAATGGACTTCTGGGTTGCCTATTACAGTTCATAGACAAGTGAAAGTGGATACTCTAAAACGCGCAAGATAAGCGTGAGTGCTTTGGATGGCCTTCTCGTAGGGAGACGGAAGCGGATCCATAGTGGTGTATTGATTGGTGAATATGTGGACTCGTGTGCGCCACCTCAAAAGAGTTACTTGTATTCGTAGTTTAGGATAGCCACCGAGTCAAAGCTGGCTTGCTGCAGTCAAACTCCACCACCCCCTTTGTTGATACTGATGCATATGTAGCTAGTTCTGATGTAAGTCTTGCTGAGTACCTTTGTACTCACGTTTGCTTAATTTATGTTTTGTAGAGAGACTTCAGTCTCGCTAGTGGTTCCGCGTGGACTTCGACGTTTAGCTTGTTACCTCAGCTACGATCTTGAACCCTTGTAGGATCTGGTAGATAGTCAGGCTTCTCAGCCTTTTTCATTTGTAGATGTCTGTACTCAGACATGTAATGCTTCTGTTGCCTGTATGCTCTGTATGTTGGGTCATGTGACCTCTGATTGTAATAAATGCTATGATGGCTCTTCTGGGCCTTTATCTATATGAGTTGTTGAGTTATGTTGTGATGCCATGTTGTACAACACATACTTGCATGTTATGCGTACGTGTAATGTGAATTGCTATGTGTGGGATCCGACACCTAGTTGTTTACCTTTGGTAGCCTATCTTACAGGGAAATGTCTCCTGGTGCTTCCACTAAGCCTTGGTAGCTTGCTACTGCTCCGGAACACTTAGGCTGGCCGGCATGTGTCCTTCTTCGTTCCTGTGTCTGTCCCTTAGGGGAAATGTCACGCGTTGTTCCTTTAAGTCCTTGTAGCTTGCTACGACTTGGGTTCATACGTTGATGACCGACACGTTCTATGCTGGGTCATGTATGCCTGTCTCTGTAATTTAGTGCCACTTTAGGTTTATAACTGGTCATGTCGGCCCGGGTTCTCTGTCATATGGATGCTAGCGACACTATCATATACGTGTGCCAAAATGCGCAAACGGTCCCGGGCCAGGTAAGGTGGCACCCGTGGGGATACCGTGCGTGAGGCCGCAAAGTGATATGATGTGTTACAGGCTAGACCTGTGTGACTTAGGATCGGGGTCCTGACAGCTTTGGTATCAGAGCTTGACTGCCTGTAGGATTAGTAAGCCAAACTGGTCGAAGTTTTGTCTAGAAACTCTTAGTTATATAAGGGAATTGTTTGTGGAAGGGAACGTAAGGCTCTTTTACTCCTTTACTTTAAGACCTTCTGATCTGAGTCACCTTCTCCTATTCCACGGGGATTAAGAACTAGGATTCTCACTCTATTTATCAGGATCACGTTATTGTGGATTCAACTCTCAGTTCAGTTTATTTTTCCTCTGTGTGTTCAATTGTTGATCTCAGAACCTTGAAATTATGATGTTGGGTGGTTATGCTATCCTTTTGTCCGATCTCAAAAGTATTTTTGAGCATTTGCAGCCGTTATGCTGTCCGAGTCATCCCAGGTTTCTAAATAGTCTGATGCATTTGCAAACCTTTCCTCCCTATTTCCGATGTCCTTTTAGGCCAGATTAATCACACTAGTCAGTGTGTTGAGGTACTCTGTTACCTCGACATATATGTTGGAGTTATTATTATGACCCTAGCTGTTTTAGAGGATCAACCAGTAATCCAGCAATGTTTTATATTCCAGTGTGGTGATTTTGGCCATCATTCTCGAAAGCATCCCTTGATGCTATTTAGTTGGTAGGTATTCTATTCCTGGGTTCTTGAACCCGAGCTTCACCTTACTTACTTCATGTTGATAGCATTTGCTCGTTCCTTTAGGATATTAGTAACCTTGTGATAGTCCTCGAGGTCCGTGGTTATCGTTCTTCCAAATGCCATGAACCATCCTTGGCAGAAGTTCTTCTGAACCAAAAGATCACAACCCGAGTGCTCTTGAGTAGTACTCCATTCATATTGTGACTCTGCCAATTCTACTTTCTGCATGGGTTATCCGGGAGAAATATGTGGAACTCGTTCGACATACTAACCTATGCATCCACAACTCAGAAGGATATATGTTCCCTTTGAGTTGTCCCTTTTCAGTTGTTTTATGACCTTCGACTATCAGTTGATAGTCAGGAGTAGTTGCGCATTCGTGTTTATCGATGCCTTTTACTCTTGTGATCCGTCAATTCATTCTATCTCGGAATGACTAGGAGAAACAAACTCCAGCACCTTATCCATATCCAGGATTGGGTCAAAGAAGTTGTATTTCGCAGATAAAGAACGCTAATCCAGCTTCTAAACTGTTCTATTCTGGAGTATTACCATCTTTATGTCAAGAATGTCATGAGAATTGCACCACCTCCTATGAAATTTAGATAAGGTGATACTTTTCGCCATTATCGTTCATTCCTCGGTCTCCGTGTTATTATAACCGGAATGCTGACAAGTGAATTGTGATGTGTGAAATTAATACCCCTGGCAATCTCGTTGCTTGGCGGTTAAAGGACAACAATTTCATTCTTAGTGTGTTAGTTACTAATTACCATTCTAAGATTGATTGTGCTACCTAGTCCACTTTCCTGGTGCACTCTTTGATTGATGAGTTAGGATTTTGTTAAGTCCTTGCTCATTTGATCATATCGTCTTGCCTTGAAGAGCAAGATTGTTCCCGAGCTTAGTAACATAGAGGTGGTTCGTGATTTTCCGAATATCTTCTCGGAAGTATTACCAGGTTGTCACCTGACCGCTATGTTGAGTTCGTGATCAAGTTGGTTTCTTATAAACCACCACTTCTCCAAGAATCTGTGTTGGGTACCCCGAACTAGTTGGTTAAGCTAAACAACAACTTGGAGAGTTGGAAGATAAAAGCTTAACCCACATAGCTCACTCCAAAGGGATATCTTGTGTGTGTATTGAAGATAGATGATATCTTCTCCAATTGATCCCCGTGATCATTTGTGGATTTATTATCTTGTCCAAAACTTTGATTTGAGTGTGGGCTATCCTCGAATCAAATCAGAACCAACGATATTCGTAACGTTGTCTTACTCGTGGTTGATCCCTCGAGCATACACCATTACATCTATTGGTCTGACCAATACTATCACTTGTTCACATAATTATGGAATTCCATCTCCATGGAAACCTGGATGAATTATTGTTGAGCCCATCAGCAATATTGTTATCTTCTCCATGATCTATGTTGAACATCCAGTTAGTATTGGAAACTTTTGTAAGCATTATCTTCATGACCCGTTCGTGAAGCATATGTACGGAAGAAAGAAGTGACTTCCTCTAATTCATGAGCATTTGATGCAAGTTGCCGCCGTGAATTCGAGAAAGCATGTTTCTACCTCCTCTGGAGTCATCCCAAGTCAGTCATGCATACGTGAGAAGTATTCTATGGTCTGATAGACTGATCATCTTCATTCTGTATGTATCACTAGCACACCAAGCCACTAATTGATTTGTTCAAAGAAAAGAAGTTCAAATGCTATTCCCGAAGGGCCCGGACGGACATGCACAAGACTTCGTTATCTCCAATGATGATTCCCAATCTGAACTCGATAGTATTTTATTATAAGACTACTATGTGGTCACGTTTGTCTGGGACAACGTGTTCACAGGTTTTGTAGCAGAACCAGCTCATGTTTTGGAGCTGCTATCATAGTTCATTCCTGAGAATCTCGCAACGCCGTCTCGTCGAATTGTGTTGCAAACATTCATTCCTTCTAGACTCTATGAGTCTGGAATATCCTGACACCAGCCAGAACTGAATCTCAGGCAGATATGATGGTTGGAGCATTTTCCAAGAACTATAATATTGGTCTCTCGATAACCGGTAAAGTGGATGTCATGGCCAACACACCCAGCCGGAAGACCTATTGTTGTAGAATCTTGATTGAAGAAGCTGGCCACCTCCCCATAAGGATTTCGTAGGATTCACTCCCTAGTTGTTCCATATGGATTTTTGTGCTCCTGAAGTCGACCTTTTATTTGACGTTCTAGGTACCAAACCATTATGATAAATGGGTTGTGCTAGCACATCAAGGAGAACATTAGAAGCGGAGTGCTAAATGTCTCTCGGTCGATCATCCAGATTTTGCCCCTTGGCTCCGCTAAGGTGAAATCTAGGAAAGTGTTATCTTCCTTTGCATCTGCATCGTCCATCGTTATTCATCATGGTAGTATGTGGTGTTGCTAGGATCCTTGGCACGGATATTGGTAAAACCTTGATGAATATGGGAATGCTCAAGTTCTTGAGAGCACGCACAAGCACTAGGTGTTATCCTGGACACTAACCGGGATTGCTTCCAGTGTTCTTGGTTATGCTATAACCTCTCAAAGACTAGTTTCACTCTCTACTGTTGGGTTTCTTCCCAGTTACTAGAATCATTCCCAGCATTTGCATTTTGTTCCCAGCTTGCACCACCATCATGCCAATTTTCCCTGGATTGCCCTTCTCAGCAACTGCTGTTCAGGATTATCTTCAAAAGTGGTCCTACCATAGGTTCCATCCATTTCCGGTGATAAGCAAAATCAACCTTGGCATTGTCCTTTACAAGGTAGTCCACATCATCCATTCTGGCCTGAGAATGTCATTATCTCGAACTTCGTCAAACGATCGATTGTGTTTGCCTTAGGCTGGTAAAGGGAATTTCAATGATCTCTATATCAAAAGTAATTCTTTTTGCCACTTAAGGGGATAACTCTACGAGTCACCTTCTCTAAGGTACCCCGCCTGGTGACGTCGATCACCATCTTCTTAGGTGTGGAATTATTGCCACTAGGTGAACCTTCATCGTTTGTCTCACTCCATCCCCCTGGATGTGTACTTCGTGTCTCAGCTCAAGAGATGTTTCAACGTCTCACTCCATAAGTTGATCTTGAATTGCTCGATCTTTCAGAAGATCAATTTTGTAGAGTTTTCTCTCATCGTCACCGTTTGGACAAAGATCTCGAAATCAAGGATGCCAAGATTTACATGATGCAATGAATCAACAGTTTCGAGGAGGGAAACTGGATCGAGAAGATTGTGTTAGATAGTGTCCCCTCTGATTTCTTATCTCACGTCCTGAATCTCGGGACGAGATTCTTGTTTAGTGGGGGTGAGTTGTCACATCCCTAGCTTCTGGTAATGCACTAGGCTAGCCTCATGTGTGCATCATGTTTATTTTTCAAAGGAAACCTGAAATGGGGATGCTCAAACCCTAGCACTAAATAATTTTAACTAGGGTCAAATTAAAAAAAATCTTTTCAATTAACCCAAAATGCCCTTTGGAAAAAGTTCATCATTTTTGGATTGATTAAAAACCTCTGCCAAAAATGTTGCTCATATTTCTAGGACCATTCTGGATTTTTGAATTAAATCATATCTTATTTGCATTTGGGCATTTAAATGTTATTATTTTAAATGCTCAAATAATCCCAAACTGAAATGTTCCATGTTGGTTATATGCTAAACAGTGGGCATGAGCAGTTTGGTGAATTTTGAAAGTGCCTAACTATTTTTAATAAAGCCCAGAACAAAATAACAAAATAGAATAACAGAAACAAAATAGAAAACAGAAACAGAATTAGTTTAGAAGGAAAAGGCTTACCTGTGCAGCCAGCACTGTTGGCCCAGCTACCTCTGTAGAGGCCCAGCCCACCTGGCCCCCCCTCCTCTGTCGTCTACCTCGTGCCAGAAGGCACGAGGGCGTGTGCCCGGCGCCCGCAGCCACGCGCCGGCCACCTCCGCCTTGCCTGTCTGCCTCCTCGCCGCCCCGAAGCCCCTAGAGGACGCCACGACACCCTGGAACCCCCTCGACCTCTCCCTGTGTTCCTTCCCCTCCTCTGTCTCTCTCCCTCGCGAGCACCCGAACGCCGTCGTCGCCGCCGTCCTGAACCACCACGGCCACCGTCCACCTCTCGCCCCTCCGATGAGCCCTCGAGCTCCGCCGTGTTCCCCCTCTTCCTCTCCTTCATCTCACGCGACGCCAGGAGCTCCCCCTCACCCGCAACGCCATCGTTCCCCTCCTTTGCGTCCGGTGACCGCCGTCGGCGATTCGCCGCCGTCAGGCCGCCCCCGGGCTCGCCGTCTTCTTCAAACGAACCGCGGTGAGCCTCCGAGTCGCTTCCCCTTCTCCCCTAGCCGCACATGACCTCTAGGCCATAGCTCCGTCGTGGCCAACTACGGCCGTCGCTGAACCTGTCGCCGCCGTGGCCACAACCACCATAGCTCGCATCCGAGCTCGCCATCGCACTCCTTGCACTCCCGCGCTTCGGGCAGGGCCATCCGTTGCTCCTGGAGTGGCCCGTAGCGCCGTCTCGATCATTGCCCGAACTCCGGCGCCGCCAAACCTCATCGCCGGTCACTTTCCGGCCACCCCGCGGCCTCCCGTCTGGTCCTTTGGATGCGGAAGAGCCCCAGCAACGCGTAGGACCAAACGGCGGTCGTTTTGGTCGCCGTGGGACGAAACCCGAACCCTCCGCCGTAGTTGGTCTCACCGGCGACGAGCCGCCGGCGTTTCTGACCTCTTTGACCGGTGGGTTGACCACCCCGGGTCACTGACGCATGGGCCCCACGCCCTTAGTCAACCACTAACTCACTGACGTGTGGGGCCAGTTCCTGCTAATTACCTAGTTAGGTTTAATTAAAATAGGATTAGCCCTGGCTCACTGACGTGTGGGCCCAGGCCCCTAGTTAATTAGAGTTAGGTTTAACTTAGTGCTAACTAATTTAGTTAATTAGTTGAGACACTGACTTGTGGGTCCCAGCCGTCAGGTTTGACCTAGGCTGGCGCCTTTGACCTGCTGACGTAGTGATGATGTCACTATGATGTCATAAATGCTTTTCTGGATTTTAAATAAATCTTTAGGATTTATTTATTTCAGAAAATAGCCAAAACTTCTAAAAATCATAGAAAATCAACCGTAGCTCAGATGAAAATAGTTTATATATGAAAAATTATCAGAAAAATCCAAGGAATCTGTTTATGGCATTTTCATGCATGTTTGAACAAGCTAAGCCTGCTGATAAGGTCAAATTAATTAAATGACAATTAAATAATCACATATGGAGTTTGAATTTGAATCTTGGGTTCAAACCAACTTCATTTAATTGTGTTGCTAGTTGCATTAGCTCAATCAACAGCATATTGCCATGTCATGATCATGCATCATATTGTCGCATTGCATTGATTGTGTTCTCTCTTGTTTGCCGGTGTTTGTCCCCTTTCAGTAGACGTGTTCCGACGATGTGATCGATGACATCGATGAAGACTCAATGTTATCTTCAGAAGTGCCAGGCAAGCAAACCCCATTGAGCATTCCGATACAATCCCACTCTCTCGCTCTTGCTCTCTTTTACTGCATTAGGACAACAACGCTTCAATTGTTACCTGCTGCGGTAGTTGAACCACTTTCCACTGCATGACCCGTCATTGCCACAGTAAATAGTTGAAACCCACTAGTATGAGTAGGAGTTGTTTGAGCCATGTTGTGCCTACTCATTGATGCTTTTTGGTTATGCCTGCTATTGCTTAGAGTTGTGTCAGGTCTGATTCATCGGGGATGAATTGGAATGTGATGAACATGTCCTACTGTGTGTGAGCTAAGTGTGTGAACACGATTTGGTAAAGGTAGCGATGAGAGGCCATGTAGGAGTACATGGTGGGTTGTCTCATTGCAGCCGTCCTCAGGAACTGAGTTCTGTGTTGGTTGATCCATGACCAGTTACTACCATGCATTGGGCCCGAAACCAATGGACCCTCTCGACTTATTAATCAACATGATCTCCGTCCAGGAGTTGCAACTAGTTTCTGGTGTTTGTAGTTTACTGGAGGTCGTGCGCAGCGCTGACCCTCGGGGTGGGCTGTGACGCGGCTGGTACGTGGCACGGTGTACCGATTGCCTGTTTGGTGATGCGGGAACCCTGTACACATCGTTTGGGGCCGTGAGCGACACCCCGGCCGGATCTCCCCACGGATGGAACCCAAATAGGCGATAAACCTGGACGAGAGACTTGTGTGGTTAGTCAGGTCGTGGCCGACACCCTCGCTGGGCCTCCGCTTGAAGGTTGCCGAGTACATGTCGTGTAAACGGCGGTAAGTGGTGAGAGTGTGTGTGAAGAAGTACACCCCTGCAGGGTTAAATATAATCTATTGGAATAGCCGTGTCCGCGGAAATGGACTTCTGGGTTGCCTATTACAGTTCATAGACAAGTGAAAATGGATACTCTAAAACGCGCAAGATAAGCGTGAGTGCTATGGATGGCCTTCTCGTAGGGAGACGGAAGCGGATCCATAGTGGTGTATTGATTGGTGAATATGTGGACTCGCGTGCGCCACCTCAAAAGAGTTACTTGCAGTCGTAGTTTAGGATAGCCACCGAGTCAAAGCTGGCTTGCTGCAGTCAAACTCCACCACCCCCTTTGTTGATACTGATGCATATGTAGCTAGTTCTGATGTAAGTCTTGCTGAGTACCTTTGTACTCACGTTTGCTTAATTTATGTTTTGTAGAGAGACTTCAGTCTCGCTAGTGGTTCCGCGTGGACTTCGACGTTTAGCTTGTTACCTCAGCTACGATCTTGAACCCTTGTAGGATCTGGTAGATAGTCAGGCTTCTCAGCCTTTTTCATTTGTAGATGTCTGTACTCGGACATGTAATGCTTCCGTTGCCTGTATGCTCTGTATGTTGGGTCATGTGACCTCTGATTGTAATAAATGCTATGATGGCTCTTCTGGGCCTTTATCTATATGAGTTGTTGAGTTATGTTGGATGCCATGTTGTACAGCACATACTTGCATGTTATGCGTACGTGTAATGTGTATTGCTATGTGTGGGATCCGACACCTAGTTGTTTACCTTTGGTAGCCTATCTTACAGGGAAATGTCTCCTGGTGCTTCCACTGAGCCTTGGTAGCTTGCTACTGCTCCGGAACACTTAGGCTGGCCGGCATGTGTCCTTCTTCGTTCCTGTGTCTGTCCCTTAGGGGAAATGTCACGCGTTGTTCCTTTAAGTCCTTGTAGCTTGCTACGACTTGGGTTCATATGTTGATGACCGACACGTTCGTTGCTGGGTCATGTATGCCTGTCTCTGTAATTTAGTGCCACTTTTGGTTTATAACTGGTCATGTCGGCCCGGGTTCTCTGTCATATGGATGCTAGCGACACTATCATATACGTGTGCCAAAATGCGCAAACAGTCCCGGGCCAGGTAAGGTGGCACCCGTGGGGATACCGTGCGTGAGGCCGCAAAGTGATATGATGTGTTACAGGCTAGACCTGTATGACTTAGGATCGGGGTCCTGACAATTTGTCTCTCAAAGATACAAGCACGAACATACATACCAGTAATGCAATGAGGAATATACTGAAATCTTGCATGAATATCATGGTTCAAACCACCAAAAAATCTATTCATTGTATCATCCTTAGATTCTTCTATGTCACAATGATGCATATATGATTTGAACTCTTGGTAGTAAGCATGAACATTGTTACTGCCTTATTTTGATTGTTCCAATTTGCGAAGCAATTCACGGCGATAGTAAGGAGGAAAAATTGTTGTCTCATTATAGCTTTCAAATCTTTCCCAGTTGTGGGTTAGTTATCAATATTTTTCTTATAGTTTACACTCCACCAAACAGAAGAAAAACCGGTAAATGCTCTAGTGACAGCTCGTACTCTCTCAAGTTCAGAAAAATCATGGCTAGCAAAAAATAGTTCTACCTCAAACTCCCAAGCAAGATAAATAGCAGGATTAAATCTACCCTCAAATGAAGGTAAAGAGATAACCTGACCGCGTGCTTGTGAGTGTTGTCCCATGTCTCATGATGGTGAACATGTATCCGTCATCCAAGAACTTCTGTCTCCGGTACCTGTGATGATTAGTAGAAACAAGAAACACATTTCGCGAATAATGTTCCTTTGAACTATTAGGATGTGGTGGTAAAACGCTCACAGTAAAACAAATATCAATATCTTACAAGTTCTTACCATGCAGCAGGTGGTGACAGGCAACCAGCGGTGTCAAACAACTCCAAAGATTGAGTAAAGCGTTTGCCAGGGGAATGTACGTATACATGGTGTAGAAATATGTGGAGCTTGGAAGGATTAAATATATGGTAGAAAAAGATTAGCAATAATCAATTCAGAGATGCAATGCAAAATAAACGCTCAACGACGATACTGCGCTGGTCCTAGGCTACATCGGACTAGAGACGCGAGCCTAGAACACTAATGAGGTCACGGTCTAGCACAACTAGCATCACTAAAGGATATGAAGTAGCTCTCGATAACAAGATGTATGTAAAAATCACAATGGCAGTACAGATAATGATGAAAAATAACCGGCAAGTAGGATATACAACAACTCTCTCTCCAACTTTCCTCTTGAAAAGTTTGAGCCAATTTTATGATAATTTTTTCTACAGAATGCTACTGACTCAAGTTTTCAAACGCAAAAAGAATTGCTCAATTCCGAGTTGATATGAGGTGTCAAAAAATTCTAAAACTGGCCTGAAAAACTAGAACAAGCTATCTTCGCAAACTTTGGAGGGCAAAAAGACCTATTTAGAATTCGATTTTGAGGTGCGAAATATTGAACTAGCTTCTGCAACTATTTAGATGCGACTGTTCGCTACCTTTAATTTGAGTACTTGTGGAGTCAAAACGGACTTCGTATGAGGAAGATATGCATGTTTTACTGAACCGTGTAGAAAACAGATTCCATTCCGAATTGAACTACGAGATTGATTCTAATAGATCCGAATTATGTCTTTTTTTCCTTTTTTTCTCCTCACACTTATTTTTTCTTTTTTTCTTTTTTTTTCTCACACTTTTTTTTCTTTTTCTTTCTCTCCTTTTTTTTAACTTTTTTTCTCTGTCTTTTTTTCTTTCTCCCTCTTTCCAAGACAAATTAGATAAGATGCAGATTGGATCAAGCAAAGATGCGAACGACTTCAAGTATGATTGTGAGAATGAATGATGGGTAGCACGAGGTGGAAATTAATGGATGAGGTGGTGGACAGCGGAAGGTATAACGATGCAGCGGCGACGTGACTAATGTGAACATAACTCGAAACTCTAACGAACTAGACAGTAGGACCAGCAACTCGACACAACGATTCAACAAATAATTCAATAATGCAAACAATGAAAAGAAAATTGCAAAGGCTCGGGCTGACTAGGACATAGGATGAATAGATCTAACTTTTTTGTGGCTTTTCCTTGGACAATATGTGAGAAAATAAATCAAATCTAGGAATAACTGGAAATTCTCACCGAACAATCTAAAAGCTGATACCACTTGATAGAGGCGACGGGCCCGATCTTTCGATGAGATGATAACTATCGATTTGGCGGAGTCGACTTTGATGATCCGACTACGAACGTGCATGACATTGCGCCTTAGCAATCACTAAACCAATGTCTTGGGGTTACTGACGATGCCAGAAGCACGATCAGCCTGACCACGAAGGTCTATTCCTGCATGCCATCGAAGAACAAACAAGAATATGATAAAGCAATCTGAATATTGCAAATATAGATGAAGTATTGATAAAGATGGGGATCCGTAAGTGGTCTTGTTCTAGTCGTTGGACACAAACGAAGTATACGAAGTTGCAATGGCTAACTTTTGACGAAACAAATCCCAAAGAAAAAGCTACTAGATGGATCTACTTATATAGGAGCAAGGGGTGGCGGACAAGGAGGTGAGAGGACGTCCCAAGGAAACCTAAAACTAACCCTAGGTCGTACAAGGCTCATCGGCCCAAGTGAAGGTGATGCAATACCTTTGGACTTGTAGTTTGACCTGGATTCTGCTGCAGCGTCAGATTGTTTCGTCAATATCTCAATGCTCTGGACGAATTTGAAGGTGAACCAATTGGGTTGAAAATTGTACGAAATCTAGTTTCCAACAAAAAACAAATCACCCAATTTGGAGTCTGTATGAAGGAGTTCTTGCCGTTTTGAGTCAGGTATGTCTGTGCAGTCCGAATCTGGATGCAGAACGTGAGAGACTTGGACTATATCTTCTCTTGGCCCAAAGTGACGTGAGAGAACTTTTTGAACAACTCCTAAACTTCTATTTTCCCTTATCTTCATATGTGGATTGTACAAATGTCCCATACACCTGGAATTAGACATGACACAAAAGTTTGTGAAGTATTTTTGTCCTGGATGACATAAATAAATTGCTGCATAGTTTGCATTAGAAATCACCTCACAAATATACATGTATGCAATATTCTTGGTCGTATCCAAGGTAGTCATGTCCTCATCACAATGTTGGGCCTTGCTGGAGGAGTTTTATTCAAAGCGAACTGTCAAGGGGGTCCCATACCTCGAACCTTGTTAGGAACGCAAACTCAAGGAACATAACACCAGTTCATCGGTTCTTAAGGCAGCATGAGTGAAACAAAACACCGAGCAAAAGGCCAAGCCTTCGACCCATTGCCAAGTATATATGTGCATTAATTATAGTAACAGATATTGTGATATTCCAACAAACAAGTTCCGACATGGAGCAATATTGATATTCACCTGCAACTAACAACACTATAAGAGGGGCTGAGCAAGTGGTAACATAGTCAAACAACGGTTTGTTGGGATGGTGTCAAAGGTTAGAGGTTTCATGGCAACAATGAGAGGCTGACAACAAATAGATAGGTAGCGTGACATATAGTGATAGCATCGAGACAACTAGCATAGCAATGATAGTAATGAGATCCAAGGTGATGGTCATCTTGCATGAGATCCTGCTAGGAAGAAGAACGAGTTGATGAAGATACGAAGCCACGGAGACGAACCCAGCGTAGTCTAATGATTCCTGACGATCGCAACGAATCAGGAACTAACAAGAAGAAGCAAACAACATGGTAAACACACAACACATAAACAAGACAAGATGCTCAACCAAGTATGATGCATGACAAGGCTACATGATGCTTTACATGGCAAGGGATGATGCATACAAGAACAACATAACCAAACAAGTTTAAATGAGGCCGGAAACACCATATAACAATTCCGGTAAGTCCTCATATACAAATTTCGATATTGTTCCAGATATGAACAAACGTTATGTTAAAGTTGTTAAACATCAACTTAACATGCACCCTGATGATCTACACGATTTTCTAGTCAAGTTACATATAAAGTTTGTTTAATTCAGAGCGACGGCCTAGAAGATATGAGCAAAACAAGTTACACATGGCATTGATGCAAAATGCATTCAAACATAAAGCACACACTCCCAAAACATGCATGCAACATTACATGATGCATCTACATGCAAAACTAAGCAAGCTTCATATAGAGCACGCTCAAAACGGAGCAACGGTTCAACACATACACACGAAACAAGTTTAAAGGAGAAGCTGTCCAAAACAGCAACTAGCCATATCACAAGCATCAAACTAACAAGCTACAAGTACAAGATAGACACAAGCATGGCATGAGCTCAAAGTACAAATTACATGCTTCAAGAATCACCAAGGATCAGGTCCATAGGCATCAAGAATAATCCAACATGATCAAGGCAACAAGCAAACATTATATCACAGATTATGACTAGGTGGAAAACAGAGCATATACATGAGCAGAGTTAATATGTTGACATGTTGAAGGCAAGAAAAAATAAAGCTACAACACAAGAACATGGCAAGCAAAAGCATGGCATGCTAGAACACAACATGGAGCTCAAGGAACACAAGATGGCATATACATGGGAACACCAGGTTCATGGCATCACTACTAGGAAAAGGGCTATAGATGGGATTGTTACTAATGGCGCACCAGACATGCGGTGCGCCATTAGTATATACTAATGGCGCACCATGTGTTGGTGCGCCATTAGTATCCAAATACTAATGGCGCACCGTTGATGTGGTGCGCCATTAGTAACATTTTTTTTCATTTTTTTTTCAAAACTACTAATGGGGCACCAGTGGATAGTGCGCCATTAGTAGTTAAACTGCTAATGGCGCACCACATCCACGGTGCACCATTAGTAATTTTTTTTTTCAAAATTTGTTCTTTTTTTTAAAAAAATTTTATTTTCAAAAATACTAATGGCGCACCGTGGGAGTGGTGCGCCATTAGTAGTTGAACTTACTAATGGCGCACCACTCCCACGGTGCGCCATTAGTATTTTTTTCATATTTTATTTTATTTTATTTTATTTTATTTTTTTCAAAACTAGTAATGGCGCACCGTGGGAGTGGTGCGCCATTAGTAGTTGAACTACTAATGGCGCACCACGCCCACGGTGCACCATTAGTAAGTTGGC